>VWZX01000349.1:1323322-2068224 GCA_013399015.1 Galbula dea | reverse complement strand
AGGGAGGGAGGGTGGGGTGCGAGGCCCTGGCGTGTGGGGAGCGCGGAGGTAAGACCGTCCGCGCCTGGGTGGCCAACTTCTGTGCTCGGGGTGTGCGTGTGCCTGGGGAGGAGAAGTGCCTTTTGTCCTGCTCCGCCGCAGCCACGTTAGAGAAGCAACATCACAGTTCAAAACAAACAAACCCCCCCTGTTTTTTGTGGGGGTCTGTCCGTGGTGAACGCTAGCGAGAATGGTCAGGGGTCGGGGAAGGAGGAGGTGAAGGTGGAAATTGTTAACGTAGTTATGCACCACACGCAGGTGTGTGAGGAATGGGAGGAGAAACTGCTCGGGAATCGGTAAGCTAGAGGATGTTTTGTCCAGAGGAGGAAAAGATTGAGGGTACAGCTGTAGGGTCTTGCTTTTAGCAGCTCTCTGCGGAAGTCATCAGGATAAGAAGAGAAACTGTGCTGTTTCTGGCTGGAAAGAGGCTAAATTTCTTCGAGTTTATAAAGCTGCATTTTCCAATAAATTTCTGCCTCCTTTTGAGATGCTAGGTGGTGTAGGGAGTGGAATTGCTTAGAAAAACTGACTTGTTTGACAGGTGATTAATTTCAGAGTTGAGAAACTGGAGTTCGGGGTGGGGAAAGACAATTTAAGAAGAGGGTTTTTTTAGTGCTTAGTGTAAAACCTTTGTGTCCCGTAGTTATACAAAGACTGAATTTATTATGAACAGTAAAGGAAAGGGGTTCTAGGAGCTACAAGGGAGCAGCAAAAAAATAATTGCTAAACAGTAAGGAAAAAAAGTCATTATTTGGTATGGAATTGGTAGTGTAGAGAGTATTTATTTTAAACCTTTTTCACAATCTGGTCAGTTTTTACATAGCAGAAAGAAGGCTGTAAGCTTTCAAACTTAATTATATTAACTGTCTAGACATAAATCTTCCTTATACAAGTCTTTATTTTTTTCATGCTTAGGAACTAGGTATCTGTATTTTGCGTTGTATTTTGGTTGTCTTGTTACTGCTAGCTAATGTTTAGACAACCTGTGCAAAAGGTGTTAGGGCAACATTCCTATAATCTTTTCTGTTTGGTTTTAAAATTGTTTATTTCTATCTCTTACACGTAAAAATGTAATATTTGGGGTTTTTTCCTCTCTAGCAAGTGACTCGCATTTGGGGGAAAAGTGTGAGGTTCCTCTTAAACTATTCTTCTCATTTAGGTGTTAGAATGTGTGCAAAATGACATGTCTTTCAATTACATAATTGAGAAGAATTGCACTAGAGGATGTAATGGTTACACTTTTAGTCACTAAAGGGCATGATTATAAAATGATATTTTAGAATTCTGTACCTGTTTAACTAGCAAAGCAGCAATGAGAGAATGCAACAATTTGTCTTGATGTTCAGGGATTATAATAGTGCTGGGCAATTGGAGATGAGCCTTTTTTGATTGAGGGCATTCAGTTTGGAATTTAGGAAGGAAAAATAACCCAGTGCCCTGGTTAGTTATTTTTCTTCTCCATAATTCTTTTCTTAATCTGTAGTTGATGTAGTCTACCAGCAGTNGGGGGCAGGGGCTCTGTGGGGCAGCTCGGGGAGCAGGAGGATTCTCCCCGTCCTGCCGCCATCCCGTTCCCAACGTGCCGTACTGAGCGGAGCGGGGGGTGCTGGCGAGGAAGTTGTTGCGGGGGAGGGGCGGAGGCAGCGGGCGCGGGGGTCCCGCGGGTGGGCCAAGCTCCCCACGGCTGAGGGGGGCCTCGCCACAACTTCCTGCCCCGCTGGAAGCAGGAGCGGGTGGGCATGTATGGANGGGAGGAGAAACTGCTCGGGAATCGGTAAGCTAGAGGATGTTTTGTCCAGAGGAGGAAAAGATTGAGGGTACAGCTGTAGGGTCTTGCTTTTAGCAGCTCTCTGCGGAAGTCATCAGGATAAGAAGAGAAACTGTGCTGTTTCTGGCTGGAAAGAGGCTAAATTTCTTCGAGTTTATAAAGCTGCATTTTCCAATAAATTTCTGCCTCCTTTTGAGATGCTAGGTGGTGTAGGGAGTGGAATTGCTTAGAAAAACTGACTTGTTTGACAGGTGATTAATTTCAGAGTTGAGAAACTGGAGTTCGGGGTGGGGAAAGACAATTTAAGAAGAGGGTTTTTTTAGTGCTTAGTGTAAAACCTTTGTGTCCCGTAGTTATACAAAGACTGAATTTATTATGAACAGTAAAGGAAAGGGGTTCTAGGAGCTACAAGGGAGCAGCAAAAAAATAATTGCTAAACAGTAAGGAAAAAAAGTCATTATTTGGTATGGAATTGGTAGTGTAGAGAGTATTTATTTTAAACCTTTTTCACAATCTGGTCAGTTTTTACATAGCAGAAAGAAGGCTGTAAGCTTTCAAACTTAATTATATTAACTGTCTAGACATAAATCTTCCTTATACAAGTCTTTATTTTTTTCATGCTTAGGAACTAGGTATCTGTATTTTGCGTTGTATTTTGGTTGTCTTGTTACTGCTAGCTAATGTTTAGACAACCTGTGCAAAAGGTGTTAGGGCAACATTCCTATAATCTTTTCTGTTTGGTTTTAAAATTGTTTATTTCTATCTCTTACACGTAAAAATGTAATATTTGGGGTTTTTTCCTCTCTAGCAAGTGACTCGCATTTGGGGGAAAAGTGTGAGGTTCCTCTTAAACTATTCTTCTCATTTAGGTGTTAGAATGTGTGCAAAATGACATGTCTTTCAATTACATAATTGAGAAGAATTGCACTAGAGGATGTAATGGTTACACTTTTAGTCACTAAAGGGCATCATTATAAAATGATATTTTAGAATTCTGTACCTGTTTAACTAGCAAAGCAGCAATGAGAGAATGCAACAATTTGTCTTGATGTTCAGGGATTATAATAGTGCTGGGCAATTGGAGATGAGCCTTTTTTGATTGAGGGCATTCAGTTTGGAATTTAGGAAGGAAAAATAACCCAGTGCCCTGGTTAGTTATTTTTCTTCTCCATAATTCTTTTCTTAATCTGTAGTTGATGTAGTCTACCAGCAGTAGTAGAGGAGTACCATCAGTAAACGAGAAGAATCCTTCAATGAGAGGGACAGGACCCTTCAGAACAACTTTAATGCAGGTGGCACTCTCTCCTTCTGCCACTGCAGCTCATCTAAACCAGTTTTAATACTCTAGTGATTTGTGAGAAGGCATTCACAGATTGTAAACTATGGTAGAAATATATTAGCCTTTAGCTTATAAGTTCACTTGTTTCCCTTCATTTTTAAGGTGTGTATTTAAACCAATGTGGTTACACCTCACCTCTGTACATGAGTGGGCCCATAGAGTGCTTTGCATATGCATAGGTAACTGGCTTTAGATTCTGTAATTTCACATAACATTAGTTTCTTTCTCTGTGAAACAAGGGTTGAAGAAAGAAGTGAACTTTGAGTTTTATGAAGCTAGGTGAATGGATCTATAGAGTTGAGTCATGTTGGACTAGTAAGATGAGGAGGACTTGGCTGAATTAAAACTTGAAATAATTCTGGAGAACAGAATGGCTTACTGTGGCAGAAGACCTGTCTTATTCAGAGACCTTGTTTGAGCTGAAGTGTATGTGGTTTACCTTGAACTGGTTAATATGGGCAGCAAAGCTTTTACAGGCTTTATTTTAGAATGTTAGCCAAGTTTCTCAGGTAACTTGTTGATGTCATTCTGTGTATTCTGGGCCCGAGTGCTGCTTCAGAGAGACTGGAAGCACCATGCAAGCCTGTCAACGATGGCCATGCTACTTCCCTGCTCTCTGTCATGCCATGTGTTACCAACCGCAGCTGATGAATTCTCTAACAGTAGTGAATGCATAATGTGATACAATGTGCAAATCTGTATTAGTTTGTGAACCAAGTTTTTTGCCTAAATAAGAAATAACTTGAAATAGTGGTAGCTGTATTTTATGCCTTGGATGGCAGATGTCTGTGTCTCAGTTCAATTTAAAACAAATCTTTAAAAAAAAAATAACATTAGCACATTTTATTCACCTCACCAAATTCTTAATTTTTATTTTTAAAGGCCACAAGTTTAAGTACTCCTGTGTAAAGCTTAGACTTTGGGCCTGGTCAGTCATGAGAGCAGCCTGATAATGTCTGCAAAACACTGGGACATACTTCTCCTTCCCATTGAAACGAAACTGAATTAATTGGGACATCAGGTGGCAAGGTATAGGCTGTATAACTTCTCATTGCACAAAATTGCTTTAAGTTTTCACATTTCTTTGAAAGACATCATTTCACGTGTGTGATAATGTCTTCTTCAGTTGGTCAAATGGAAGTCAAAATCTCTGTCTTTGGTGATATGGGTGAATTTTGGTGCCTGTTGTCTTGTGTTCAGATTTGATTCCTTTAGCTCTGGTAAAGTAACCAGGAAAAATAAATGCACTATTCCTCTATTTTTCTTGTATGCTTTACTGCTAGAGCTGAAAGGCTAATGCAGTAATTAGTGGAATGGACTTGCCAATGCAGTGGGTACTGAATGTGGGTTTAGTTTAACTCTTTTCTCCTGTCACGTGAAATGAAAGTCTCCGAAGGTGCAGTCAGATCCTGAAATAACTAAATAGAGCTGGCTTTTTCCCTGCATGTTTACAAGGTGGTTTTGGTGTCTTAGGAAGTTTGTAGGATTACAGCAACACATTCTTTTGCTTTTTTTCCCCAAGTTAATTTTGTTGATCTTCCAGTAAAAGACTTACAGGAACATTTTTTGACAGCTAGTCAAAATACATTTTAGGATGTTGATACAGGATCTAGTGAATGGAAAAAAAATTGGAATTAAACTAGGCTTTAGCTGGGTGATATGACAGTTACCCTCCCCCAGCATGAGTACCACCTAATAAATAATGCTGTGCAGGCTTAATTTTGTGGCCTGCAACAGTGTAGTTTGCTTTGTTTGTTTTAAAGTAAGCATCTGATCTAGATTTCTACCTCTTACTGCCCCTCTCATATGGTGCATTCTTATTTTAATACTTGAGTTACTGTTTATGGAATTGAAAGGAAGGTGGGTTTTTTCATATTAAGGATGGACTCTATTGTAGTATTTTGACTTCTGTTTAATGGTCCTGTGAGAATTTTTCTGGATTTCTTTCTCTTAGCTCGTATCTTGTTCTTTAGGAACATGAAGCCCTGCATTGGATTCTCTCATTTCTATTTGACACTGAAGAGGAATTAATATCTTGCAAGACAACTCTATTCCTGAGATTTCAATCCCCACCCCTGCCAAAACAGTCACTGAATTGCAGTATTTTAAATGATATCTATGGTAATCTTCCTTTCTATTTTCTCCTTAATCTGAGGCTGCAGTGAGGAGCTAGACAGGAATGACTGTTGGGTAAAGACAGCTAAATCTTCTGACCAGTCTTTTCTCAAAAATTTGGTACAGGGGAATAGAGAAACTTTTCTATAGAGTATGAGTAATTGAATTATTTTTCAGGGAATTAACTACTTTATATTCAAAATGTTAGTGATGCTTAATTAGGTAGGTCTCCCAGTTATATTTGCCTTTGTCCCTGAAGAGCTTTTGAATTCTGCCAGAAGTCCTTATAGGCCAACCTGGAGACTTAGAAGTGCATTCTCTATTGCTCTGTGCTCAGCTGGATTTCACTAGTAGTTACTAAGTATTTTTGCATGCCTGTGTTTAGTATACCAAGATAAAAAGTGTGAGAAATTATCAGCATGTGTAGTTGTGGAAAGGTGCTGGTGTTGAGCTATTATTTGTGTACCAGACAGTGATGACAAAGCATCTTTTACTCTTTTGGCTTTTTGGTGGTGGTTCCCCCCCCCCCCTTTTCTTTTTTTTAAATAAAAGCTGAGTAATTATGAGGAAAATGTGCTTGCCTTCCTTGTGGTGCCTGGAGATCACCTAAAAGTGTAGAATGGATAAGTTTGTGCTCATGATGCTTCTAGTATGATGACAACAGAGGGGAAGAAGGATTTTTTTTTTTCCATTTACTTCAAATCCCCTCAAGTGTTTTTGAAACTCAGCTTCATTTGAAAACCAGATTGCTTCCAACACTGTAATTTAGGACTTCGTGGCTTGGACTAATTTTATTTTTATTGTTTGAAAGCTAACCATAGGCCTGTGAGAGTACATAAAGAGGATGTGTCTTCTTGATACCTGCAGTTATACTTGAAAGCTGTGGTCAAATAGGTACTGAGTGCTGTACCAATATACACAGACCTCATCTCGTACCTTTCTGTGATCACTTATGATGTTTGGAAGGTCAAGGGGGATAAATTATTCAACATTTAGCTATATAGTTACATAGGCACATCTGTATCTGAGCTAGGCAGTGGCTGTGCTGTCAAACATTTCTTTCTTGAAGATAACTGGCATACAGAGTTGAGAGAATTCAGAGGTGATCATTTTAGTATCCCTTGTGATGGGTAGGAGGTGTAAAAAGGTGGGATATGAATGAATTTGAAACAGTTGCAAGAGAAGAGAATAAGCAAATAGTTGAGCCTGGAGAGACTCACAGATACACAAGTACAGAAACGTGAGGGGTCATAAAGGGCAGAACAGACTTGCCTTGGCAGTGTCCATTAAGGAATCCGTTGAAAGGTGTCAGGGTAAGATGACTTTCCTCCCCTGTTTCATGCAATACTTGCATCCAGGAGGCTGAGAAAGAAGTTGGAATTGTTATTTTTTTCTCAGATCTCAAAAAAAGTGCTACTGTTTTTAAGCAGACATTTTTCAGCAGATGTTTGGAATTGTATTTAATTGACCATGTTGTTGTTGTGGAAAACTTGGAGAGTATAGCTCAGAAATATTTATGTGAGGCTCTCAACGTTAAGGACATCTTGTTTTTGGTATCATTCTTTCACAGCAACTGCCCTCTTCCTGATATGACTGCATGCATCCTGTTCTAAAAGCTGTAAGCTGACAAGAATGACTGCTAATAAGTTGGTGTATATAGCAATTAAAAAATGTGTTTTTCAGCATGAGCTCTCAAAGTACTGAGTCTTCTGAGAATATTTGAGAAAATGGGATGTTCTGTCATCACTGTGCTTATGTTATGTTGTCATGCAGTGAAGGCAATAAACTAAATTTTTCAGCAACACAGTATTTTTATTTTTCCTTGAAGCTGTTAAAATTGATGTTTAATGATATGAGGTTTTAATTACAATTCAGGTGTCTTAAATTTATGCTCAGAAGCCTGTTGGTTTTGGAGTAAAAGGGGGCAAGTGAAAGGTGTATGGCAAGAGAGACAACTTTATTTGTTGGATACAGAAAGGGGAAACGTTTTCGGCTAAAATCTTGTAGCCTGTACTCTGTCAAATTGTTTGTTAGACTGAGTTTGATAACACACATTAACTTGGCTAATTGATTTTTTGGAATTTGAGGCTTCTGAGTGCAGAAGAAGGATTTCCTCTGAGAGACTTCCTTAATATACTCCTGTGTTTCTTTTGGAGCATTAAGGGGTTTTGTGGTTTGTGTTTGGGTTTTTTTTTCTTCTTGTTTTATCCTCTTGTTGTTCCCCTTATCTTTGTTTGTAGCACTAATTCCAAAAGATGGTGTCATAACTTCTTGTCGTTGAAACATTTATGAAGATCTTTTGCTTTGAGACGTTGGGCTTGAGTGTAAAAGATGCCAGCAGTAAAAGTGTTAATGGTTTGCGTTAGGAAGCACGAAATGAGAACTCCTCCTTCGAGGGAAAGAGACTAAGGTGTGGAGGGCTGAAGGGAGATGTGGTTAGTAGGTAGAGGCAGGAATTCACTGGATATGGGGAAGTTGTAGTTACTAACACAAATACTCCAAAAATTCACAAGTATTATGTAGAACATGTAATAGCATTGTTGACTATCAACGAATAATAGTCAGGTTTAAGTAGCTGTTTGTTGTTTTCTATGTCACAAGTGTGAAAACTGATAACCTGAAGAGTTGTCAAAAAAAGTAATGGGGAATTCTTGATCAAATGAACTGAAATGTAGAAAATACTTCATTTTACCAAACCTGTGTTACAAAATAGGATGGAAATACAGAACAATTATTCTCTGTAGAGGTCCCCCTGTCTGTCATGGGTTTAAGGAGTTGAAATTTGTGGGGAGGGGGGAAACAAGAAGTTATCATAAGATTGACCAATAGCTTTTTTTTTCCCTGAAAGGAAAAAAGAAATCAATGTTTGTGTTTATCTCTGCTAATTTAGTAGCTTCAATGAACTAGTAAAATGTGGTGTTCAAACGATTGAAAGTTCTGGATTTTAAAACCGAAGTTGTTAATGTTCCTGCATAGTGTAGTCATTTAGAGACCTTATGCAAAATAGGAGGGAAGTACTTCAGAAGTCTGCTGATTTGTTCAGGAGATGAAATAGGGTTTATGGGAGCATTGAAAGTTTCTGAAAGATGCTCCCTGTGACTCCTAGTTTTATTGGTTTTTTTGAGACCTAGATAGGAGACTGGGATTCACAGAATGGTGAAATGTTACTGGATAGCCCATGGTTACCCCACTAGCTGCCTTGCAGTGTATCTTTCTGCAGATACTTGGAGCACACCCTACGTATGAGACTTCTCCAGGTCAGTGGACTGCAGTCTTTTTTCTCTCTTAGTAGATTCCCCATATGTTTTTGCTGAGGAGATGGCCTCTGTGCTGTTAAGTTAAACCTAGTGGTGACGTGCTTGTTTTTATACTTCCCTTTTGAGGATGTCCTAGAATCAGACTACGAACCCTACTGTTGTCAAGTACATGTGCATTTACAGTGAATAATGTGTTAGCCTAATGTGCTTATGTAAAACTTGCACTGGCTTTGATTAGAAAATAAGTCATTCACTTCAGAAGAAGAGGTGGTTGGAGAAGGGATCTGAAATGTTATGACTGCTAAGAAGAGATGCAAGTAAAAAGCTCTTTATTTTTGATTTTTTTTTTTTTTTTTTTAAAGCTAAGAAGGGGACTTGCCTCATGCTAGGTTATCATCCAAGCCCCAATCTACTGTGTAGTCATGTTCTGAGCCCCTGCAGCACCCTCTGGTGATCCAAACATGCTTGTGCAGCATTTGGGGTCCCGGTTGAGCTTCTGAATGAGTGTAACTCTCAGATCTTGCTACAGGACTGAAGAAATACTTTAGAACAAGCCTATATTACAACTAACTTGATGTTACTAGTGGATACTATCGGGTTTTGCTGCCATTTTTTTTTCCTTTTCACCTTGTAGTTTTTGTCTAAGAGGAAGTGGAGGTCATTAAGGGATTACAGACTGTCCTGTTAATAGTGGCTCCAGGCAAGCATGACCAGTGTGATTGCATGAGATAAAAGGATTCCAGCTTTGTGGCTGGGTTGCTGAGGAGCAAATGAACACGGTGTGGGGAAAAGGGAAGAACAAAGACTATGTATGAAAATTTTTATTTTGTGTATGATAGCCCATTTTGTTTATGATGTTAAAATATGACTTGGAGAAACAGTGGAAGTGTAAATTAAAAAAAAGCCTGACTAGTAATAGTGAAGTAGTGGTTTTGCAAGTAATATAACTTACAGAACTTACATTTCCCTTATTTCTTGACTATTCTGTGATTCCTTATTCATGCAGAGTGTCCCTTCTATACAGTCTATTTCTCTTAAGTTTGTTGAATATCTTAGATGGACTGTTAGCTGGGGCTGGTCTGGCTGTAGGTGCCTGCTGACTGCCCGAGTTATCCAGGAGAACTTGCTGCCTCTCTGGTCACTGCAGGTCAGGTGCTTTGCCTGGGGGGTGTGCGTGTGTCTCTGTGCAACCATAAGGTCAAAAATTCTGCAGCACTTCTTAGAAAGTCTTAAAAATTTTCTTGTTGCACTTGGCTGAAACTGGCCAGTTATGTCAGAAGCTGTTAATGAGGGAGAATATCCTATGATCGCATAAACCTTATTTTGTTAGAAAAGTAGATTTAGAAAGCTGTGGGTAATAGATAGTTCTGTCTTCAAGATTTTAGTGGCAGCATTGATAATGCCTTAATCTCATATCAATAAACAGTGTTGTTTTCTTAAGTGTTTTATTTTATTTTATGAAAATAAACCTAAAGGTAGGACAATTTAAAACTCTGCATTCTCTTAATTTTCTTTTAATGTATTTGATTTGCTCTAAATGTCATATTAGGCTGCAATTCACTCATTCAGCAGAATAAAGTTAAACCTTAACTAGATCTTCATTCGATGGTGCCTGTTTGTATGTGTATGGGAAGGTAGTTGTGATTTCTTCCTATCCAGAGGGTCTAGTCAGGATGCTGTTTGCCAAATTCTCTAGTGATTTGGGGATCTTGTACAGGGAGTTGACTCTGCAGCATTTGTGCTCAGGATTGGATTCCTGTGATCTAGAACAGAAGCCTAATGAGTTCTGATTGCAACTGCCTGTCCTCTGCTTTTCCCTTGTCAGACTTTGAACCGTAATTGTATGTAGTTTTGGACAGCAATTTGCTTCTCTTACGCATATGTTATGGAGGTCACGGAGCAGGAGCTTATTTGCATCGAAGAAAGTCAGAAGACCTGTTTGTCTAGAAACTGCTTAGATTTTGCTAATTTAACACCTTATGTCTAATCTCCCCTGCAGACCCCAACCCCTTTACCCAAAAAAAGAACACAAGAGTGGAGGGAACACCTTGTTTTGTTTTTCAGAGATACTAGTAAATTTCTTTAGAATCCACATCCACCTGCCCATGTGAGGTTCCTGTCTGTGTTTTACTGAGGACTTTCTGCATCCTGTTTTTTCAACTGTGGTGTTTTTAAGACTGAATTGTTCATTAACAAACCCAGCCATAGTATTCCTGAAGATACTGGCTTCCTACTTTTCAAAAGAGATTTCAACCTGCTTTTCCATTATACATTCCTTTAATGAAATGTTAATGAGAAGATGATCTCATAAACTTCTTAAAAACTACCTGTGCCATAAACTCACTCTGAATCTGTGGATTTTTCTTCAGATCTATTTCTTTAAAGGCATCTGTGTTTCTGTAGCTGTCTGTCTTGCATGCATGTAGGTAATGCCTACAAGCAAGCCACAAAGATTTTGGTGTATTGTTCTTCTGAGGCTCGGATGACTAATTTTCTGAAGGTGTAAGGAACAACAGGCTTTCATGTGCAGTTTCTTTTGTGCTTGCTACAACTGTTAGTAGCAGGAGAAAGTGAGTACATGCTAAAATTCAGGGTTGCAACCGAGGAATTCTCGAGGCTTCTTATCTTGAATAGCTGAGATCACAATTCTTGCTTCTGTCTTATCTGTACTTCACTGCTTTTAATTCTTCATGGTCTCTTCTGCTTAATCTTAATGGCTTATACTTCACTGGCATAATTAGCTTATCTTAAAATAGTCTGATCTGTTAGCAATATATCGGAGCAGCGAAGGAACAGGCAGCCCAGCCACAGGGCTTCATGTGGTGCACCCACAGAGATGTGTCACTGTTTGGGCCACAGGGGAGGAAGGAAGAAGGTGAGAATGTTTCAAAGATTTAAGTGGATCTTGAGCATGAGTGCCCACGTGTGTTAGGATTTACAGATGTCTTCCTGCAGGATTTTGACGACAGCCAGTTTAAGTAACTGGAAAGCAGCTTTTGTTTTGTTTCAACCAAGGTAAAGTAAGGTGGAATGAAGATACAGAATTCAGGTCCAGGAGTGTTCCTTTGCTTAGGTGGTTTTTTATATTTGAAGCTTCAACATGTCTGATTTGGTTTGTCAGCTTTCATGCTTGAGAGAGAGTGATCCTCATCTTGCCTCAAACTCCTCATTTCAAACTGATTCTGGTCTCAGACTTTTAAAAGTCTGAGGAAGACTGTCAAGTGTCCTACTGACTCCAGACTGTGTCTAGGTTTGACTACTTTCCTTAACTGTCTCGTCTTCTATTTACATCTCCTTAGACACAAATACAAATTTGGGCAAGGAAACAATTGTGTATATTAATATAAAAAAGATTGCTGAGGGTGTATTAATTCTGGAGAGTAAACCCTGCATTTAAAATGCATGTTTTTGGAAGGGCTTGTGCTGCAGTTGTTGTGGTTGCTACAATATTGAAGAAAGGATTAGAATAGTGCTTGTTTCTTGTTGCTGTGCAGGAACTTTATACACAATACCTTCAGAATGCTACTTCTGATCTGATTTATTCCCTATTTTTGGAAGACATTTTTGTTTGGATTTCTGTAAAAGAATACTTCTCTTTCTGAAGTTAATAAACCCCCCCAAATTATGTGGCAATTTGCCATGCCTTTTATTGATTGAGAATGGATTTTGGTGTTTAGTGTGATACAGCTAGCCATTTGGTGCAGTGTTCATCTCCTCAGTAGCTAATGCATGGTATACAAATACTGACTGATCTTGACTTTAAGTAGAAAATGTAGTTCTATTATTTCAATGTGTAAAATGATTTTAGGAAAAGATTATTCTAATCTTTGGTAACTGTTCATTCTGCAGTCTAACAGCACTTCTACACTGGCATTTTTAGGTCTAGTGTTTTGATCTTTCAAACCCTGAAAAAAAAACCTGGTAAGAAAGGCTTTTACTATCTATTGTTTGAGTTTGCAGACCATCAAGAAACTAACTTGGCCTCTGTTAGATGTCGTTAAAGAGAAATACTCCTGATACTGTTTGAGTTGTACTTCCAGGTGGATTTTGTATACTGCCTTCTGTCAGGAAGTGAGAAAAGTAGTTCTAACTGTACATTGTCTTGGATATACTGCAAGATTTCTTGAGGTTTTCCTGTAAATGGCAGTAACTTGGCAAGTTGTATGTGTAGTTTAATGTTTAAACTAACTCTGGTTTTGTACTGCTGGTGCTCTTATGTATACAGTTGGAGTTGCAATATAGCTGAAGATTGGGAAGAGAAACTTGCTTCTCTTCCTGTTAGAGCTCTGCATCCCAAAAGCTTGGTATAACTCTTTCTAATACGGTTCAGTTTATTAAACAGAATTATTTCTGGTGAAACTTTTAGACCAGATGAGATAAAATCAGTGTTCAGCTGAATGTGGTGCATTTCTTGTTAACACTTGGGGTTTTTGTGTGGTCTGTTAGCTTTTTTTAATTTTTTTTTTCCTTATTTCTTGTACGTTCATTCACTGTGCTTGCAGTGAGTTTTCAGTGAATTAGTCTCAATGTTCCAGTTAAGTCCTTGGCTGTAACTATGGTGTAACTGGTGGATTACATGTTTATATCTTACAAGTATTAGCATAGAGATTATTAGGAGGGGAAGTCTAGCACAAAGCAGCTTCCTGTGGGCTAGTTGAAGTAGTGGTGGATTCTAAGTGTTCCCATGGTAGTGGATGTGTTTTCTTTAGTACACGTTACTCAGATGTTGCTATTGTCTTCCCTCTAATACAGTATGTTGATTAAGTTATAGTCAATACACAAGTTGCCTTAGCAAAACTTTCTAAAGCACTATAAAAAAGTATGTAAACCCATGTTTGGAAGAAAAATGCTAAAAGGTTCTAATGGTTCCTGACTGAAGGAACAGTCTTTCTCTCTTTTTGGCATTCACATAAGCTTTTTAATCCAAGTCTTTTGTCTCTTTCTCCTCTACTGTATTCCTATACCAAATTAAATTACTTAACTTTTATTTTAGTAATAGGAGACAATTTGAGTATAATTAAAGTAATGTATCTGTCTGAATGAGTGATACCTAATTGGATTATCATTGTTTAGAGAACATGTCTGCAGTCATTCATTGCAAACCTGTACATTTCTGTTTGAGAGCTACAATAAATATTGAAGTCTCGCTGTTCAGTCTAATGGATGTAGCTTTAGATCTGCACTTCCACTGCCACTCTTAGTTTCCAGAATGCCCCAGTGAGTTAGAAGTGCAGTTCTGGAATTCCAGGGCTTCAGTGAAGGGAGCTCTGCCTGTAGTGTAGTGGCAGAGAAAGGCACATAGTCTTTGCTCACCCAACCTAGTCAGCCCATGGCCACCTCTTCTGTCCTGTTTTGTCTTCTCTGCTTATTACAGGAGGTTTCAGCCCCCTTACTGCTTTGGGTTCATACTTTGCCCACGGGAAGATGCACTAGATACAGAGATGCTCAGAGTCATTTGGGTAATGAGGGAAGATGATATCTGTATTGTTTTCACAATTTTTCTTTAAAAGCTGTTTCTAGGGTATAGTGCTGTTTTGCTAGTGTCAGGCAATTTATGTATGAGATCTTCTAATAACAGTAGGTTCTTCACCCAGATCTTAGACCTGTGCACCCAATAGGTCTGCTCAGTATGCTTAGATGTATTACAGGCTTATAGGCCTTACCCATTTCTCCTATACAGCAGCTTCCTTGGCTTCTCTTAATGATGCTGTCACTTAAAAGGCTTGCTAAGGTACTCTACTGAACAACATACCATGGGAAAAGTATTACTAATTAGATCTGTCTTCCAGGCTAGAGACCAAATTCAGGAAAATAGACCTCACGTCTGTTTAGCTAGAATTCCTCAGATCCCCTCTTAGATCAAAAGTAAAGCTATTTTGTGAAATGCAAGTGTAGATTGGTATATGCAGGCTACCTTTAAACCCATTTAGTGTAGCTGTGTGAGTCCATGGATGTTAGGATACCCACAGAGAAAGCTTTTCTTTTTTTAATCCCTACCACTTGAAAACCTATGAATTCACAATGTGCTCTTAAATTGTAATACCTGATTGGGGCAAAACTGTTTCTTAATGGAAAACATGTCTTGAGAGTCCTATTTGTCACCTATTAAGTCTTTAGGAAGTGGGGTTAATATGTTCAGTTATGACTATTCACCACCAAGATGGAGATGGCAATGGACCAGTGTTTTGAGGTGGATATGTCGTATCACGTGGTCTTGTGTGGTTTGTAGCTGTGAATTCCTGTTTGAGGGTTTTGTTCATATCTTTAGCAGAAGAGTACTGGAACTGCATGATGTGTTCCAGTAAAACAAATGGCAATCAGCACCCACCAACTTTTATTCTTTTTCCATTTGTTTCTTTATTAAGTGTGATTTGGTCATTTTATATGTATGGTGAGAACATACTAAGAGTTTTTGATTTAGTAAGCCTTGCTACATAAAATGCCATCAAAAGTAGGCTTGAAATTGTTTGTAATTACTGTGTGACAAATTAAAATGAGCCATCCTTAAAGAAATGAAAAATAAATCTTACTGTTGCTTATGTATTTCATTTAGATAATTAGACTACAGTGAGGTTTGTGGCTTCCAGCAAAACTTGTAGTTCCAAAATTTGTCTGTGGTCAAGGTTAATTCCTCTGTTCTAAGAAGAAAGTTTTGGTTCAGATGGTGTTTAACAAATTGGGAAGAGTAGGGAGGTAAAAAATGTAGTTTCATTTTGGTCTGTGTGTATGAAGAGGTTTCTGAATTGTCCAGCAGTCCCATGGTGGTGTGGTAATGCTTGCATGATGATGGTGGTAGTAGCTGCTGCTCTGTTGCAGCTTCACCTCACCAAATGGATGCCTGACTCAGAAGCCTTAGCTTTAACTAAGGACTTTATTCTGCCGAGTTTAACTTCTGTCAGCTCTTCCTATTTACAAATATGGAAGACAAAAAAATGAGAAATAATTTTCTAGTGAGACTGCTGTGCTCTTAGTTGTTTTCAGTTCTCCAGCTGATACTTGTAGGTCAAATTAGAAGTTTCAATTCTGATCTGGAGGACTTCTGTGCCTCAAAGCTTGTCTGCTAATCCATTGCTGTAGCAGCAAATGTTTCTTTGATTTTTCAGACCATGTCTTGGTTTTGAGAATTTTGTGTTGAGGAAATTGAAGATTGGTTCCTTGTCTTCCCTATTAAGTTGGTTAATTGTTTTCTGACCCTAGTGCAAAAGCCTAAATCCTCAACTCCCTGCCTAGGTGCAATTTAACAATCTCTTGTCCTGTTCTTTGTTAGTGTGACAGGGCAGAGCAGTATTTTGAAGAGCAGGTATGGCATGCCATGTGATTTGGCTAAAATGAAGTGATACAAACAACTGAAGCTATGTTGTATTATAATTTTTGGTGTGAGGATCTGGAAGACTGAATATGGCAGGCTTCAATGGTTTTGTTTTGTTTGGCTTTTTTTTGGGGGGGGAGGTAGTTGCAAAAAACCCCAGAAGTATTTCTCCCTACTCCTTCTGTCTTTCTCTGCTTTTTTTCTTTTCTTTGAGCTTTCATTCATTTCACTTCCCAGTGACTAGATGAGTTTTCTGTCAGATTTACCTATTAAAGTTTTTGGGTTCTTTTCCCCTGAGGAGGAGTCTTGTGTATTCTGCTCTCAGTAAGTATCTCTTTTTTACTGTTCTTAGTATCTTCCCTTCTAATTTTGGTTTATCTTTTAATGCCCTCATAAATAAAGTTCCAGAGCTGTCAGCTGGGTATGTCACATGAACAGATTTTTGTTCCTTTTTTCCACTTGATGCTCCAACACTGGCCAATTATGTACCAACGCTTTTGGAGAAACAAGACAATTACTGTGTGATCTTAACATCTGCAGTTTTACCTTATGCAAGTTATGGTTTTATTGGTAACCATGTTAGGTAGGTTTTGGTTTCTGTTGTTGGGTTTTTGTTTGCCTCTGAAATAAGAGTAATCTGTAATGCATCCAGTGGTTGCAGATAATTTAATTCCAAGTCCTCCACCAAGGCTGGCATTTTTTCAAAATGCTTTGTATGATATTGAGCATGTATTGTTCTTTGTCAAAGCATGCTTCATATGATCTGTAAGATTGTAACTTTTCTCTGTAGGACCCTAATATTATTTGCTTAGAGTAGAAACACTGCTTCTTTAGTTTTTACTGTATTATTGAAATTTAGAAGCTGCAGTTTGTAATGGTGCAGTCAGAAGACATGTTAATTAGAAGGATGAAAAACATGGGGTTTTTTGTGGACAAGTGGTATTTGCTAAACCAATTTGCTAGTTTTCTCTTCATATCGATGCTTACTGGTTCAGTTACTCTTCTGTGTTTATCAGTGTCAATTGATGCGTACTTATAATGTGCTGATACTTTGTGTTATTCTTCAGTGCTGTAACTTTGTTAGTAGCAGGTTAGAATGTATGTAAATCTTAAGTCATCAAGATGGAAAAAATGAAGTAAGATGTGATGAAATAAATGTGTTCAAGACTGATGCAGGTACACTACTTTTACACTACTTTTCTTCTGTATAAATGTGGTATTTTGTATCTTTTCATTCATGTATTATTTGATAAATGCTAGTGTTCTCTGCAGATTAAAGAAGGAATGATTCTGAATATTGAGCTATTTTGAAGTATCATCTACTCAAAATCCAGCCACTTATTACAGCATATCACTACCTTTGCCTCTCTTTGTTCTCTTGATATGCCTATAGCATAGCTGTGGTGTGGATAACTCCCTTACCCGTTGGTAGTTCTGTCTGGTTTCCAGGTGTCCTTCATCCAGTGGAAAAGGAGGACCAGATATGTAGGAACAATCTGAGTTTGGATGTGCTTATAGTATGCAGGAAACATGCAACTGCAGCATAAGTAGGTATATAAGATACCTTTCAACTAGCCACCATGGATATGATCTCACTATGAGTTTATGTGGGCTGGCTGCCTAAAATGTTTACCAAAGGTCTATGTGATTCCCCCTGCCTGCAGCTCTAGTGATGAAGCTTAGTGTGATTACACTTACTGATAAGTATTTGAGTCAGAGTTAGGCTTTCCTCTGTGCTTATAAAAAGAAAAGGATTAATGTGTATTCTTCCAGGAGAATATCAGTAATTTTCTAATCTTTTTTGACCTCTGTGATATAGTTGATTCCCGTTTTATTTTAGTGTTCTCCAAGGCAGCAGTCTGAAGCCATCAAACACATTGTCTGGAATGCGCCCCTCTGTGAGTCTTTAGGCAGCTTTTAGGAGAGATGGCCTCCCTTTGCATCAGGCTAGCGTTCTCTGTAGTGCTATCCCCTTCTGTAATGTGGCATAGGAAAGAATTGTGACAGAGGTTGATATGGTATTTCTAGTGTGTGCTCCATTAAGTTTGACAACTCAGATTTGTTCGTGCTTTTTATAAGCCAGTGTGTGTATTTCTGTATATGTCAATATATGTAGAAACAGTATGTGTGGGGTTTTATGTCTTATCTTTTATAGAGAACATCTGCTATGAAGTTGTTAGGGACTGTATGCAGTGATGCTTATTTAAAATGAGTTCTATTTGTTACTGTGTACTTGGTTTAGTAACTAGCAAAATACTTCAAATTTAGTTAAATATCTCATTTAGTAACATTTACTGTTTTGAATTTCATCAGTCTTAGACATCGTGTATTATAGACTATAACATAGTGAGTTTTCCTCAAATTTTCATTGCAAAAGAGCAGGACAAACCAATTAGCCTTGCAGTTTTGAGTCTTAAAAAATCATAATATAGATAACATGAATGCAAGACTTACATGTGTGTTTTAAAATAGTGAATGGGTTAAAGTAGCATTGGCATACTTAGTTCTCTGTTGGCATAGTTATTCCCTTCAGACGGTTGTTTGGAATGTGAGGCCTCTTCATATATTTGCTGTAGTAGAACTAAACTCTAATGTCTCTTACAGGAGAAATTTAATACAAGCAGCTTGTACAGGAGTGACCTACTGCCATGATAGCATGTAATAGACTTAGCATGCATGTCTCTAGTAACCCTGTGTTCTTATGCAAGTGAATAAAACAGTGAAACTTGCAAAGGTTATAATTCCTCTGAATGTTTTCAGAGTTCTGTTAATTAAAATGTTATCAAACTATTCAGAGAGACTCAGTTTATCACTGAGATGTAACCAAATGCGGAATTTGGAGTGCTGCACCATTGTCTCTGAACATCAGTGTAGGACAACTGAGGATTCAAAAGCAGCTGGATTTTTATAATACACCACAAATTTTGGAGTATATTTTTTTTACAGTTATGATTCAGTTTGCTGCCATAATAACTGAAGATTAATCTTAAAATCAAATCTGAAAATAGCAGTCTGATCCTCTGGTACTTGATTTTAAGAAAAGATACAGATGTAAATTTTAGTGATGCTGTGATGCTTTCAGAATTAATTTGGTATCATCTGTGCTTTAGAGCTAGTGTGTCAGTGACATGTTGTCTGCCAATTTAACAGGTCACCATTTGGGAGATGTTATGCAGGGAAGAGTGGCATTCATAAGTCCTCTATCAAGACAGCACTGCGAGGTGGATAATCTCTTTAATGGAGTACAATCTCTGTTATGCAAAACCTAATGAAATTTAATACCATTTTCTCTGCTGGTTTGTTGCTGAAAGTGTGATGTTGATGTTGGCTATTTACTCTGTAGTTTTTTGATGTCTTGTGCTGAGCAAAAAGAGAAGATAGATTGCTCATCGTCTGCTGTTTGCACAATAGCACTTAGCATGAAGTAGCAGGATTCTTCTGGGACTGCAGTTATAGGCCCAGATGAATAAAAATGTCCAAGTTTGACTCCAAGCACCAGAGTGCAGCTTTAACACTGAATATGGGACAACATATTTCTAACAACACATTGCTAAGGGATTTACTTAGTCTCAGACTTGCATGATTGCGTTCCTTAAGCCTGAAGATTCAAGAGGATTCTGCATGCTTTGGGAGTTCCTTTCTTCTTCAGGTCCAATGGTCACACGTTATGCCAGTGAGGCTTGGCTAAAAGCTGGGGAACAAAGGGTTCTACCTCCCCCAGCTGTGATTTAACTTGCACATCTTCCAGCTGGTAACTTTTTTTCACCTCTTCCTGTTGAGAAGACTATGTAGGTGCTTTCTTCCAGATGATGGGTTGTTGAATTTGGGGGTTTGATGGTATTTCACTGGATGTACTGCTATGATGGACTAGTAAGCTCCCTCAAAATTGAAGATATTTTCTATCGAATTCTCTAGTTTCGGTAGGTACTGCATTTGCAGCAAAATTACAGGGAAGCCAAGTGGATTTTCTTTTGAGTACTTTAAGGATGCACATAGTAAAGCAAATTAAATTGTCTTAAACCTAACAAAGGACTGGAATTATTCCATGAAAGATAACAATATTATGCTCTCAGGGTTATATACCTAAGCATACGTTCTGTTTCCTAGCCCTGAAGAATAGAATTGTATTAAAAGCTGTGGTTGGTTTTTTAAAGTGTTTACAAATATCAATAATCCTATGGCCCAAGCTCCTGAATTAATAGCATATGAAAACAAGGGACCTTTAGAGTTCTCATTTTGTTTTTCTGTAGCAGTCTGGATCTGAGACACTGTAGAACCACCAGTGAAAACTCCAGGCTCTAGCAAAAGCTGCAGCTTATTTGTAGTGGGTTTGTCAGTGCTATTGACAAGTATTTATTAATTTCAGTTTCATGAGTTTGCTTGCTTTTTCCCATGACTCTTCTAAGTAAATTTCCCTTACAAGAACTGAGTATTGTGCTTAATTGATTTTGCTTTCAGAAAGCCAAAGAGTACCATGTGCATCCTTGAAAGACCTTCCCTTAAGGTGAAATCCTTAAAAGTGAATGAGAACCAGTTTTTAATGTCTGTTTGAATCTAAATTTAAAAAGCCATGTCCCTATCTTTGTTCTGTGCTTTGTGGCATCAAATTGGGTAAAATGCCACAGATAAAACTCCCTACAGAGCAACTTTTTCGTAACCCTACTGCTGTCCTCCATTAGGCTTTTTTCTCTCCTTGTGGGGACTTTCCCTCTCCTTTAATGCCTGTCTTCCAGCTGTATGGGGTGAGCATCTTCACTAAAGTGAACTTGGACTCATTCCAAAAAAGAACAAACAGTCAGGCTTGAGAGCTCTCTTGCCTCCGTATGGGAAGGCTATAGGGAATATTACCATCGTGTTCAGGAATATTTTGGCTTCAGTTCCATCTACTGCAATAACTAGGCAAGAATACCCCGTTGAATAAAATGAGATTTGCAGTCTGAGGATTGACTAGATAGACTGAAGTATTTCTTGCTTTCTGTGCCCAGACTGGTATCTTGCAAATAATGCAATTGGACTGACTTTGCAGCATTAAAATGTAAGAGCAGAAATCTTAGCTTACTGTGTTTGAAGGAAAGCTCAGTGCTTTGCTGCTTTCTAGCTGCTGTACACTTATGCAATCGACCTAGCTCCTGCGTGTTTATCTGTTACTGTACTGTGCGTTCATGGTAGTCTTAAGATTTCGTGATACTTTTTCTGATGCAGAATACTAAAGTGATGCATACAAAGGGGAGTGCCTGCTATCTATAAAGGCTTGCTAATGTTGATTGGATATTACCATCAAAATGAAACACATTCAGTGAAGGACAAAGAGGAAGGAAAAGCTACAAGAAGCTAGACCGAAGAATCTTCACGGTGTAGTTGACATAACATGTTAAGAGTAGTGCCTGCTTGAAGTACAGGGTAAGCTTGTTTTGATTCATATCTCCCTTTTGAAAGCAGGCAAATATTTATAGTGTGGAGGATGTCTCCACCCCTCCCCCAGTGAAGCTGTGTGCTGGAGAAAATGATGACACTGTATGTTGGTGAATTCTTACAAATCTAAACATAGACCATAATCATAGGTGTGTCTGTGCAGGGGTAAAAAACTATTAGCTTCAGATGAAATCAGAAGCTGAAGTATTGAGAACTAGGTCTGACTCAATGTTTAACATTTTGGGCTATACTAAGAAGTCTTTGTTTCAAATCTCAGCTTAAAAATCTGCTGGTTTAGCAGTGTGATGAAACCTGCTAAAAAACAACTGCCAATCTGCAGCTTGTCTCAACTGCAGAGTGAGTTGCTACAAAGATACCTTTGTTTCAGTGGGAAGGCAGAATTTGTAGTCTTTGTGTTTTGGTTTGGTTTGATTTTTATTTCCTTTAAGCAGTCTGAATACATTTCCGTGCAGATTCTGTAATCTTGCCTCAGAGTGGAGGATATGAGATGAGAACTGAGAGGAAAGTAGAACTCGGTCACCCATGTGATTTCTTGATTAAAATCCACCTTACTGATTCTTTCTTCCGTTCCTTCCATGCTGTCAGGAGTCTCTCATATTATGACACACCGTTTTTCCCATATTTGCTGTAAGTTGACTGTTTAGTTGTTGTAAAGCACTGTGTGGCCTTGCATTCACAACTTGCAAAGCATTAGTTAGGGGAGGAGGAGCTTGGAACCAGATGCTGGAAGTTCTTTCCAGTACTGTTTTTTTAGCCAGAGTGTAATTTGATGTATATCTTTTTGATATATATCTGTATGTTGCAGTGAGATTTAACAGATAGTTGAATTTTTCAGGGTGGTCTGCAAAAGCAGGTATGTTCAAAGGTATGCCAGTTTTACTGAGGGGAAAATAAGCTTTTAATACAGGCAAAAGCAGCAGTAATACAGATGAACTTATTAGACCCTAGTCGTGGTGTCCCTTCTAGGCTCTGTCTTTGCTGATGCAGGTGAAATTGGAGACTAGGAGCACTGGTATCTGCTCCTTGCCAGCTAGCTGTCAATATTTATTGCTTCAGCTGCCACAAGGCTTCCAGTCAGCATGTAAAAGAAAGATGGTTTTAATGTCCTGAAGGCCTGGAGTACTGAACAATAACTTTTTTTTTAAGAGGAGTTAAGATTTCTTGCAGGTACAAGAATGCTTCTAAGCAGGTTCTTGAAAGTTGTGTATAAACTGCATGCCAGTTTGCTGTGGTTCGCTATTTCATGTAAATCCTTATAATCATGTTGGCAGATTATTAGAATGAACAAAATGAGATACAATAAAATAGTTAAGATGGCATCTAATTCTAGTATATAGAATCCACTTTCATTAATACATTTAATATGTGAGATTTTGGTTGGGGTTTTGGGGTTTTTTTTTTGTTTGGTTCCCTCTCCCCTCCTTTAATCACTTTCCCCCCCTTTCCTTTAATTAAGGAATTAAGAATATAGGTTTTTCATGAGGATAAAATGCTTTATTTTCATACCAGAAAGGAATGGAAAAGATTGCACATTCTTCTTGGTGTACTCTAATGATAATGTTAGACTCAAAAAATCTCATTTTTATGTCTAAATAAGTCTTACCACTTCACATGCAGGAATTTAACACTAGTTTTAACTGCTCATTTCTCCAAGCCCAAAGATTGACTGAGGTGTCTGAACTTGCACATTGTGCACTTTCATCTAGCAGGGCTACAAGCAGTATCAAAGATTTATAGTGGGATGTAACTGCTCTTACCAAAATAAGATACTGCTCTTAACATTAAGTGCAGCAATTAGAACTAATACCTTCAAGGAGAAGTCATTCACATCTGATTGCTATATGTTTGCTTTACAATTGAACTATGGTTCCTGGGTCTCTTAGCTAGGTTTTTGTCAGGCCTGAACAAGACAGTAGCATGGATGGCAGGGATCTAGCTGTATGTGTGAAATGGGCACTACTTGTGCTATTTTTCTGGCAGGTTTAAATCATTGATGTAATAATTAAATGCTGAGATGTTCACTTTGACCATTGAATAGTGTGAGAAACTGAGGCTGGTCTTCCCTTCTGAAGTGGTTTTGGGGCTGCTTCTTAGCATTTCTGGTAGTTTCTGTGACAGTGAGGATAATACCTTTTTCTTTTCCTAGAATTAGGGTGTGTGACTCGTGTGTGTTTTGTTTTTGTTTTCATTTTTAATGCATAATTGCAGGCCTGGATGGCCAGCTATGTTTATAGCCTCTGATCCTTGACCAATCCTGGTTATTGTCAGGTCTAGGCAGTCATTACATCAGATAGTACTTGGCTGACTAAGTAGTGAAGGTGGAGATGTCTCCCTTACAGTTTTAAAAAGATTGCACTTGCATCTAATGTTTCATGTCAAAGTCAAATAAATACACTTGTTTAAGTGGAAGAGGTTTTCAGTAAGGAAGTCTACAGTGATCTGAGCCTGTCTGGGCTTCTGCTTCAGATTCCTGGCTACTTAATGTAATTGAAAATAGGCCAGATGCCTTTCAAACACATTAAGACCCAGCTTTTGTGATATCTTGCTTTTCTCAGTATTCCTTGTTCTTGTTCAGCTCTTCAGTGATGTAGTAGTTTATCAGAAGGGCTTTGTTTATTTATGTGTGGATCATTTCATTGGTTATTGCTTGGGACCTCAATTAAATTTTTCTGGGCCTTCACTTAAACTTCTTTCAGCTGTCTTTTCAACCAGACCCTTTTAGTAGCTTTATTTATGCAATGTAAGATGATTGCCAGGGTTTGTTGACAGGAAAAGAAATTGAGATATTTTCAAACTTTTGAGGACTTCTGGTTTTAATACAGTAATAGGGACAAATGGGTCAGACTGCTCTTTTATTTATAGTCATTGAGTGTTTCATTCCAGAAGCTATTGAAACAGATATTTTAATACATCTTGCTATCTACCTCTTGAATCATGCAGCTTTGCTGTGAATCAGTAATGTTAGTTAGGGTCGAATGACTTAAGTGTTCTGTTTACAGCAATCTGCAAGAAAAGTGAAATAATTTGATTTTATCTTTTGCTCTGCCTTGCAGATATAGGAACTAATGGAGTTAGTGCAGCAAAATGAATTTCCACATATCAACTAAAGCATAGTAACTATTAAACTATTTCTTTCCTTAGCAATGGCAACAAACCAGCATACAAAATTTATTAGTTTTAGAATAGGTCTATATTCAGAGAAGATTCAGTGTACTGTAATCAGTTTAGTTTAGGTAACATTTTGCAAGTGAATCTGCAGCTAGGTTAACATTAATGACATGAGTGCCCAGACTAACAGACACCACCTGCCAATAAAGGAAGAGAATCACAGAATCATTAGGGTTGGAAAGGACCCTCAAGATCATCTAGTCCAACCGATAGCCCTACACTACTCTTATCCCTAAATCTTCCCCTGAAGAGATGTCTGTATGTATGTGCAGGAGCAGAAAATATTCTGAATAATACTTGTTTCTTAGTAGAAACTGTTTACTGTAGTATATAGTTGATTTTGTTTTCAGTGGCCTGCCTTGAGGGGGTGGGAAACGGGAGGGAAAGAATGTAAAGAGGATTATGAAGTACTTTGATCAATAACATAGGTCATAAGGAGTTTCATTCTAGGTTGCTTTTAAAAGTGGCTGCTGAAATTAGAGAGTTCATGGGTTTGGAACTGTTTCTTGACTCTAGGAGCCCAGCACCAGTTTCCTGAGTCTGTTGATGTTGCCTATATTCTGCCTGAATTTAGTCTTTTTCCAGTATATCACTCCTGAGATGTGGCTGAGTGGATTCATCCCACTTGTATGCTATTTTATCATTTGTCACTTGTCTGCCTCAGATTCTGAAACCTTTAGATTACAAAGAAATAGCCTCCATGCATGTTTGGAAGGGGGCTGCCCTATGGTCTGCTCTATCCTGTTCCACCAGCAGTAATGGTGGTTTACTTAAGTATAAAATGACTTTGCTTAAAAGGATTCAGGGAAGGGAAGAATTCACTGAAATGTGGTTTTAATCTCTCTGAAGTACAGGGTAACTTTCTCTTCTGAGTTTTTATTTAGAAGTCTGTACTAGTGTTGTATCTGCATTTTACAAGAAACATGTAGGCGTCTCTCTGGTTTACTGAATGTCTTCTTGAGGCATGCAGGCTGTTTGAAGCATTATGTTGTCGTGTCTGTCTGGCTTATAATTGTTGCACTTGAACAATATGACTGCATGCTGTCATTTAATCAGACATCCAACAAATTATCAAGAAAGAGTTTGGATAATTGTTCAGTGATTTAAAACTTCTTACAGATTCTTTGCTATGTGATACTGCTTCTGTTTGTTGTTGGTTTTCCTGTCCTGTTCCCTTTAAAAGGAAGGGAAGTTCCTGTATCATGTGGAATCTTCTGGAAGACTGGGAATATGTATTTGGTAAGAAAGATAGTATGCCAGGAGGGACATGGTTGTGGAGAATGCCTTTCACAGCAGGTTACAAAAAACAAACAAACAAAAACCACCCACTGAAAACCAAACAAAAAAACCCCACAAGTGGGAGTTGGGCAAGAAGCTTGGAGCCTGCAGCTTGTGGGGAGCATGAAGGAAAGCTGATATATAGGATCAGGAAGAAGCAGATAGTCAAGAATGAGCTAAACCTTGGGAAGAAGTTTTGCAAGTAGAAATTGGGAACATACAGTGCTCTGCGTCACAAAGCTACTGTTGGCTGAAGTCAAACTTGGAAACAAAAACCCATCTTGCAAGGGCATGATGTGCAAGGAAGGATCTTGTTTATAATCCTTCTGTGTTTCCATTCTCTCATCTACTGCCATTTGTCCCTTGCTAACAACTTGAATAAAATCTGGCATTTTTTAGTTTGAAGTCTGGTTTGAGGAAGCTCTCTATAGGACAAGGTGTAAGCAGAGCCATGTGAAAGCTATGGCTGCCTTTGTATCCCATTACATTCCTGAAGTCAGCTGTAAATGTTTTAGGTTGCTGTAATGTTTGTTCAGTAATGTGTGTTGAAGCTGCTGTCATGTGGCTGTTGCATTACCTCAGCCCCTTGTACTGTGAAGAGTTTTCCTCTTTGTAACAATGAATTACTAGAAGTTTAATTGGTGATAAGTGTTCAGAATTTCACTGAGTTTTAGAAGTCCTGCTGCAAATCACAAAATCAGTTTGCTGAACTACCAAACTCATTAGGTAAACACAGGGTTAAATAAGATTACCTCAGAATTTGTGCTTGTTTTCTTCTAGTAGCCTAACTGAAAAACAGAGGCAATGAAATGCCTTTTATATATATACTTCCTAAGGAAAAATCTACTTGTTTTATTTTATTTTTATTTATCTTTATTTTGCCTTGGGAAACTGTGCCAGTTATACACCAGTCAGTTTTAATATACTGAGAACAGACACGTTTTACTTATCTGCAGAATTGCTTATTTGGCATTTGCTGCAAGGAGACTGAGTGCAGCCTGCAAAATCTGAATACAATTTTAGAGAGTATTTGAAGGATAAGAGTGATAACTCTCACAATGTTGTCCTATAGTATGTGCTGTGTTCTGAAGATTTCTCTGCCTGTCTTCATTCCTCTAAATTTTAAATATTGTATTTTAAAATGTAAAATTTATAGAAATGAAGACATGAATGATGCTGTTTGAGTTAGCTCAGTTGGCATCTTGTTAAATTTTGAGCCCTGTGTAGAAGTAGCATGCTATTTGTTTTTCCTGATGTTGCTTTCAGATGTTTGGTTTTTTTTCTGAATAATTTACCTTTGAGATGTGGCTGTGATGCATCAGAACTTACAGAGAAGGATATTTTTGTCTAGCTTTTAGTTTGTGAATGTACAGGTTTTATGTAGGTTATTTGCTGGGGTTCTAAATGATTGTAAGATTAACATACACACACCCCCCCAGCACCCAGTAAAACCTAAACTTCAGTACTCCCCAGAAATGATGATCTACTTCAATCATGTAGTTGTCAGAGGCAAGAAGGACAATACTGCTTATAGATAAGGATGTCCAAATGCAAATGCCAGGTACCTGAATTTTTTTAAGGTTACTTTGATGTGTTGCTTGTGCTTATAGTGCTGTTCCCACTGAGTTCAGCCTGACATGGCCATCTTAAAAAATCAGAGCCAAGCTTTCAGTTTAATTATCTATATAATGATGAAAACAGTGAGCAGCCATATATATTCAAAATAAAAGCAAGCAGCCAAAACCCAAACAAAACCCCCAAACAAACAAAATGCAGAAAACCAAGTCATGCAGCTTGTCTAGAATTTTGTAGTAATCTGACCAGTGTAGTACTTTAGAAAGAGTATTCAGCTGCAGTAACTGAAAACATCTACTGTCCACTTGCAGTCCCCAGTCTTACTCACCATGCATGCTCCACTTTGCTGATGTCCAGAGAGATAACTATAGATGTGACAGGTGGGGCTGAGGTGTTGTGAGAACTTTGAGATAGTGAGCTATACCTTTGCCAAATGCATGTTGTTATGCAAAATAAGATCTGTTGATAAACTGAAGTTGAGATTGGAAAAGTAATGAGCCAAGATAGCAGTAATTAAAGCTTGAGTGTCACTGTGGTAACTGGTGAAATATGAAGACTTCTGCAAATAGATTTCCCAATGATAATATTTCTTCCTAAAGCCATGACTTGACTTAGCAGTATGTGACATGGTCTAAGCATTACCAAAAGATGCATTGATGAGCATGGGAAAGATTGATTGTTAAGATGTTGCAAAACCAGAAGAAAGCTCAATTCTGGGTGTTGCATGTATATTAATTGGAAACTGAACTCTCCTGTGTATTTGTTTTATATTCTCATACTTGTAAGATGATGAAAACCATTGAAGTGGACCTTTTAATTGTCCACCCTGTTAGATATTTGTTGTTTAGTTCCTGACTTGTGCAGGTGCCTTTTCAGCTAATTCTTACTGAATCATTAGGCTAGCTTTAAAGGCAGGAAATTATTTTCCCAGCTGAGACAAGCAGCATGGTTTGGTGAGTTCCCTTCCCAGATGAATGTAAAAAATTCATTCTGCAGGATTCTGTTTTGTCTCCTGTAACAAAGGAGAGCTCTTTTGTAGGAGCTTTTAGTTTTGGGGGAAATGCTGTATAATCTAAAGCCATTTCAAGTAGACTTGTTCTTGCCAGAATTTTGGAAGGTAGCTCTCTTCTTTGAGGGCAGAAAGGAGTTTTGATAAGAAGACATGTGGCTCTGTGCTTTTTTTTTTTTCCATATGGTAGTTAAGTTCCACAGCCATTACAGATTCATAATAACCTTGAGGCAGATGTTTTTGATCTTGAAAAAAATTTAATATATTTTATATGTATATTTTACTTCAGGAAAGAAACCTACATTCTGTGGCTTATGTTGAACAGAGGTGTCTGGGTTTAAAATCTGTTTAAATGCTGTTGGTTGCACTTCGAGCTTCTCATTGTGAAATGTGCTGTGAATTTTAGACTAATTCAGTATCTGCAAATGTTCTTTGATTTGGTTATGGAGCAATCATATCTAAGCTTATCTTAAAATCTTAAGTTTAAATTTCTACATCTAATGCATTGATTCTTCCAAGAGCTGTAAATGGAGAAAAAGGAGAATTACCTGGTCAAAAAGTTTAGAGTTGTGATCAAGCTGACATGGTTGTTTTAAGAGCTATGCTTGAGTCACTAGGAAATCAGTGTTTCTGGCCATAACTTTTAAATATTTGGGTTTTGTTTTGTTAAGTGTTCAGAATCATCTTTGTTTTGTAGCTATTTTTGTATACCATGGAAAAGTCACATCTCTCAACAACCTATATGATAAATTAGGAATACATTTCTTGAGAAGCTCTCTGAAGCATGTTTTCCAGACTGCTAGTCAGTCATGCAGTTATTTTCTTAATCTGTTTGTACAAGTCTGGCAACAGAACTGTTGTGATTACTTAAAAATATTAAGTTCTGCTTCTATCTAAAATTGGATTTTAATTCGGTATTGAAAGGTTAGTTCTCATTCTGTGGTCTTCTTTCCACTGCTAGCTCATCTTGTTTTCCAGCTGCATGCTAACCTGGTTTTGAGAATGCAGAGGTTAATTATTTCAGAAAATCAAGACCAAATTTATGAATGGGAATAATAAAATAGAATTGAATCTCACTTGAAAATACATGGTGAAGAGGTATGCTTTTCCAGATAGCTTGGTGCTGGTTTGCATCTAGAGAGTATAAATGTTCAGAATAAAAAGATATGTATTTTGGAGGTAAGGAGTAGGCTAAGAAAAATGTTTATAGCAATGTAACAGTGTGAAAAATGTTTGGGTGTTATGTTTAGTTTAAACTCATTTAACTTTAAATAGCTAACTAGAGCAGAATTCCTGGCTGTCTCTGATCCTGGACAAAGGCCACATTTGTCATATTATCTAGGAATGTATGTACTGTCATAGGTGATGCTGGTAGTTGTTGAAAAGTGTATGATCTGTCAGCTCAGGAAGATCTAGCTTTAAAAAAAAAGTGCCTTCTAGGATTTACAAAACTTGTTTTACAAACAGGCACCTGAATCTTAGTTCACTTTTCCTACAGCTTAGATTTCTGTAGCTCTGTTTGCAAGAAAATAAGTTATTCAGCTTCATCTTGGGACTTGCTGCGTGGAACAGATTGGCAGAAAAGGCCATTTTGAGCAGCAGTGTATGTAAATAGTGCTTGGAAGTTGCAGTTCTTCAGTAAGACTGTGTTTTTTGGAAAGTGCTCTGAGGTCTGTTGTAATATGCCTACAGAACTTAATTTGAAAAGCTGTGTAACTTAAAAATTAGAAACTCAAAACCAGATTTGATTTTAATATGGAAACTGAGGACCGTGTTTAGTTGCAAAACCCCACAAATCCACTCCTAGAAGTACAGTTTACTTAAATTGTCTAGTACCAAAGATGTGTGTTGTTCTCAGCTGAAAGAAACAAGTGTTTTATCATGTATTAAAAAAAGGAATATCAATAAAGAATTGTTTATGGCTTCCTGTTTTTGATGTTGTCCTACTTTTTAAAGTTCTTTTGGCTGAAGGTTGTATTATTGTTTCATAACAATGCTTGTATGTCACTTGCTAGCTGAGGACCTTGGAGCTCTGAGGCCAGTCTCATGTACTGTGAGGCTCTGCTTGGGTGTAGAATAATGGCTTCTAAACTGAGGATGGAAAAAAAGATTTATCTTGTAATATTGTGGTACAGCAAGAAATGAGAGATAAATGACACTATGTAGCCTTGTTTTGAAGGGGAAGGCAGTGCTATTGTTTTACACTTTGATTTAACATTACTTGCAGCAATGTATGATGACAGGAGTATAGAAGTGTGGCTGTTACTGTTTTTGCACACCTCTGCAAAAATCCCAGTAATATGAGTGTGATCTCTTAAGTGCAAACATATAGATAGATACATAGCCCCTGTGCTTGAACCTTCAATTTAAAATCTAATGTCAAAGCAGTAGCAGTGAGTTTGGAGCAGGGCTGGTAGAATGTCTATAGCACTGCAGTAATATCCCATGACTCTCAATGTGTTTCAGTGCAGATCCAAATCCGAGTGAATTTATTCTGTGTAATTAGTTTGGGATTTAGGAAAAAAGGTGTCTGGAGTTGTATGCTTTGTGTGGGTTTGCATCTCTTCAGTGTTATGAAGAAAATGTTCTTATTTTTCACTTTTGGACAGTGAAATGGAGTCTGAGAATTGTGTTCGACCCATCTCCATACAGCCCTCTAACCTTTTAATTAATTTGATGGAGACATTATTTGACTCTTAATTTTTTTCTAGCTGTTTCTACTTAGTGCTGTGGGACAAGGAGGAAGGAAGGACCCTTACATGTTTACAAGTACTGTGGAAAAATGAGATACTGTGTTATCTGCCTTGTTAATGTAGGTCAACACCTGGTGGATGGGTCACATCACCACAGTCTCGATAGGTATGGGAATACTTGTATTCTGGTCACATCCTTGGTAAACATGCAAAGTGTTGGTTTGAATTACCAGTGAGTGCAGTTTGGTTGTGATTTGTTGTGCAGTCTGTGCTCATCAGTTCATGCTTAGGGGCCAAATCTACCAAAATACCTGCACAAGCTCCTTTAAAACTAGAAAAAGACCTGTTAACCTTGAATTAGTAAAAATTGTTGTCTGCTATTTAGTAAGCCTTACCTAAGACCTAGCAGTGTAAGATACATCTCTCCAGGTCTGTGTTTTCGTGCAGCTGTGGCTTTTGAGAGTTACCATGCAAATGATCTGACGTCATGACACTCGTTTCTTTGTGTGTGTTGCTGAATAGGAGCTGTGATGAGACAGTTGCTGTCAAACGTAACCTGTAGCCCTGGTGGTGAAATGGAAGTTCCGAGAAAACAAAGAGGCAGAGGGATATAAAAGGAAAACAAATGGAAGGAGTATAATTCTGACAGATTTTTTCCTAACCTGTTCTGCCAGAAGGCTTCAAGACCTTGTGGAGCTTTGCACAAATATAATTTGTTTCCACTGAACCCTTTAAGCTAGGTCAAATACAGTTTCCTTGCTTTAAAGTTACATATCTCTTGCTGTTTATGAAACAGTAAGCAACGTTGACAGCAGATGAACTGATCTGAGTTCCTGAAAATATGCAGTCATGAAGGTATATTTTTGCATAGGGTTCTGTTGTCTTTCAGTGTTTAGGTTTATGTTTTCACATGTGTTGGGGAAGGGAATAAATCCAGAAAAATCAGAAAGAAGTTTGCTTTTATGCAATAACAGAAGCTTATATTTGTACCTGTCCAGGTAAAATTTTTCTTGCTATTATTGCAAGCTGATGTTATTTTCTGTTTAAGCTCATCATGAACCACGTGGGGGTTTGTTTCTTTCTTTTTTTTTCTGCTTATTTTTACTGTTTTATTTAATAGATGCCTAAAATTCTTCTAAAAAGGGGGGGGTGGGGGGGAGGGGAAATACTTTGGCCACACAAGTAGTGTAAAGCAGTATTGGTGGCTGTAATTTGATTCTGTCACTTAAGGAAGTAGAACTTTACCTTTATCAAAGTTGCTTCGCATTAGTTTCAGATTTACTTCCAGAAGTAATTGTGTGTTGGTCTACATATGTGTCTGTTAATTTTCCTTTATTTGGGCAAAAGTTTGTTGATGAGCTAGATTAAACGGCTTTGAGTTAAGATTTTTGCCTAAGTATGTTTCCAATGCAGCTATGATTTAGACCAACTAAAACTTTGCTGGTTACGTTTTTGATGTAACCATGGCGTGGACACAGTTTGTTATTTTATGATTTTGTTGCTTGTCAGGAAGGAAAATAAAACTGCAACTCTGACATGATCAAGGATTAGAAAAAGTCATTGCTCCTGTGAGAGATGTAATGTGTTTGTCATTGGTGATAACTTCCCATTTGGATGTTCTGAGCATGCAGCCACGAAAAGTGGATTTTTACTGCCTGGTTTACTCTGACGAAAAGGATGCTGTATTTCAGAGCACCGTTGCCTTTGGCAAGTGTTTCTAAGCCAGGTTTCTGGTGTCCATAGCAACCTGTGGAGAGGAAGGAGAGGCAGGACCCAGATGGGGACAGACTTGCAAATAGGAATTTGGAGTTTGCTAAGTGAGAAAAGCTCTCTAGGTTGAAGTAAGTAGCAGACCTGAGATGAGATGCAGGAGTGGATTGATTCAAGAGGGGGTGAAGCAGAGGTCGGAAATGGGTTGATGTATTTCTGCCTAGTAGTAGAGCATAGTAATTTTCAAAGACCTGAAATAATACCCCAAAGCTATAACAAAAGTATTGGTGAAAATCACTCTTTCTCCATTTCCCTTCGTGCAATGCTTTGTGAAGCATATTATAGGATTTCCCTTAGCCTTTCTTCCATTAGCTCATGGAAAAATTTGTACATCTCTGTTATTTTGTATCCTTAACTATATATTGCATAATCTCATGTCATATTTTTCTTGCTCTCTACACTGTTCTCCCATGAGCTCCTTATTTTATTCACTGCGTAGACTTGCTTTTGAATATCTGTTCCAGAAGGTGGTGGAGCTGAGTGAATGAGATATGACTGTATGCAGAAAGTATGTGGTCACACAGAGAGGTTTTAAATTGTGTTCTGGAGCATAGGTCTGTTCTCCTAGGAAAATTTTGAGAAGTAGTAATTTTGCCTAGGTGTATGTGTAATGCAAGAGAACATAAAATATTGTTATACCTCTGTATAAATTTATGGTACATTATCATAAAACTTTATATACCTCATACTTCATTTACTTTACTCATTATGTGTCCTCCTATTTCAGAAAGAACAGTGTGTAACTGGGAAGGGTAGAGAGGAGGACAGGATGGCTGGCCAGAGAATGGCTTTTGGGTAAGAAGCTGTTGACTGGGGTAGGATTCTTTAGTCTTAAGTAAAGGTAACTGAAGGAAGATAAAATACAGGCATCAAAATCAAGACTAACATGACAGGTGATAATGACTGGCTGTTTACTGCCTTGTATAATTAAAAAAACTGTGGATACCAAATATAATTAGCAGGATCAGGCTTAAATTAAAGGCTGTATCTTCTACTCTGATGCAGATGGATCTTAGGACTTACATTTGGTAGCTATTTGAATATACTAGTTAGGATGGTGGGTGCTTCTAAAAAGCGAAGGAAGGAATGTGGTAATTCTGTATGCAGAGAACAGTTTCAATTATGTATGGTATATTTTAAAAATGAACCCACACATGAAGGAGAAAAACAAATTTTAAGAGCTGCTTATAGAGATCCTTTTATTAGGTATGTTCAAGGAATGCAACCAGATTTTTTCAGAACTAAATTTAATGTGTGGTCATAGCATGAGCTGAGTGTTGGATTTTTTTTTTTTGAGAGAGAGTGGGGCAGCTGACTTAAGTCTGAATGTTTCATGAATTGAAGCTTAGAGTCCAGTGTATGTTCTTGGTTTTTATTTATTTTTTTAACAAAAAAAAGTATAACTGTATGTTCCAGCTGTTGCTTTCCATGTGAAATACTTGCTGTGTGCTATTGGTTATGTAGAGGCTTGTTCATCTGGCCTTAGCTAGCTAGCTATTAAGACCTTCTATAAAAAGCTGCACCTTGGAAAACGTTCTTTTCATGAGGAAAATAAAAGGAGTGCAATGCAGATGCATGCTTTGGAGTGTTTGGCTGTGTAAACAATGTCTCATGCATATTGTTTTGACCAATGGACATCACATAATCTTAGTGTTGATTTGATGTTACATTCCATGGAATAGTGTTTCCTAAGGAGTTGGGCATTTTATGATGTTTTACCAACGCAGTCCTTTGTTGAGATCAGGTAAATATAAAATGACATCCCTTCTTTTTTGTGGTGTTTCTCCACCTCTTGTTTTCTTCCTCTCCCAAGCTGCATCAGAACGTCATGGTTGTTTCCTCAGTGTAAATTGAATGTATTGTGAAGTGTAGCCTGTGACTAATCGCCTCTTGCTGTCTCTGCCTATTAACTGTCTGATGGTGATGTGGTTGCACCACTTTCTACCCATGGCCTCAAGGGTATGGCTTTGTGACACCCATATTAAAATATGCAAGGCTTGATTTCCAAAGACATTTTGGGTTGGAAAGTTAGAGAGGTTATAAGTTAATACTGTGGCTGGTTTTGCCCTTTTTATTTTGATGAATGTTTGGTAGAAATAGACTAAAGGTCTAGCGATTTCAGGTTTATATATTCTTGTACATAGTTGATGTTCTAGAGGCAATTTATTTTCAGTAGTTCTCTGGTTTTGTTGAATTAATATTACCCTACAGTTAGCCATATTCCAAACATACTGCCTTAGCCTTTTTTTTTTCCCCCAAAAAAATGCATTTAAAGCTTGTTAAATTGGTGTTTTACAAGGCAGTTTGATGTGTTGGTAGCAGATCAAAGCATTAGAATGGCACACAAACTTCTCAAGTTGCAGGCTTCTTTATCTTTCTAAACAATATAACAAAAAGAAAGAGGTGCTGGACTGGTGCTTGGTTATTAGCAAGTATGTAACTTGCAGGTTACTGTAGAGAGTGTGCAACTGTGTGAATGTCTTAATTATTGACTGGTGTCTTGATAGCTGTGAAGATTCTATTGCAAAAATATTTTGTGTGGTCGTTTTCCCTCTTGCCTTCTCCTTCCTGCTTCCCAGTGAAACCCCAAATATTGTCTTATGAAATGAGGTGTAGTTTAGTTTAGGAACAGAAGCATGATTTTCTCATGACTTTGTTTCATTATAGTGAGGACAATCTTACAAGAGGAACAGGAAACACAGCAGTTTCTCTATAAGGTTTCTTAAAATAATGAATGGAGTTTACCAAAACTTTGTGGGTAGATTTTTGAAACCTCAGATAACTGAAGAACTGAAGCCTAGAGTAGTGAGCACCACCCCCTTTGTCAGCTGTCAATCTTTACAGCATCCAATTGAAAGTGTATGAAATTCTTGGTCTTTTTAAATCTGTAGTTTGTAGGTAGCAAACTATTTGGAGCTTACTTAAAGTATGTAGTATATTTTACTGATGAGAATAATTGGTTCTTCACTGAAATTGTTTTATGCATGCAGGTGTTTTATGGGTATCCAAGTGTTTAAACATGCTTCCTCTTTAGTAACTTGTAAATTGATTTTTTTTTTTAAACTTTTATTTTTTAGGTGCTTATAAGAAGAAATAGGAACCTTTTCTCAAGCTGAAGACAAAGTGAAAAGCTGTATCATGTGTTAGAATACTGAAGAGTGGCACTTCTTGGATTAGTGTATTTCTGGATTGCAAAGGGAAAGAAAAAGAGACTGAAAATGGGGAGAAAGAAAATACAGATCACAAGAATAATGGATGAACGGAACAGACAGGTGAGAAACGTGGAGTCTTCATGAGCAAGTTCATCAGGACCCCTAAATCTGAATGAAAACTGAATGCATTCATCCTATTTCACTCTTCTAAAACAGAGCTTTGTCTTCATGTACCTATGGGCAGCATGACCAGGGTACAAATAAGAAATGTCTCAGTGGTTTTACTATTATTTCAGGGAAAATTGTTATTTTTAAGTAATATCAATTACTACTTCAAATTCACTGTAAAGGTATTATTCCTATTTTACATGGTACCCTTGTCTGTATTTCCATTAGGCTGGAGGATCATGTTGAAACAGACAATCACAGAATGTTAGGGGTTGGAAGGGACCTCTGGAGATCATGTAGTCCAACCCCCCCTGTCAGAGCAGGTTCACCTTGCTTGATCTGGTAGCTACTAGGAACCCTTAGTAATGAAGATAGAGGACGTAGTGAAAGTATTTGTTGCAGCCTCTTTGACAGAGCAGTTTGACATAGCTGTGGACAATGATCTGCAGTGGTTTGGATATGGTAATGAATTTTGATAACATAGTTCTGTTTAGAAGCATTGACTTATATTCCTTTTAAGAGCAGTTTGCTACAAAAGTCTTTGAACATTGTCTGTCAAAAGGGAAGAGTGCATTGGAAAGCTGATTATTTGCTTGCTCTTGCCCTGATAAAGTGGTGTCCTGTGAACTTGAAAAATACCAAAAGCTGCTGAGGGTAGAAGTAGTGTTTCCTTCTAACTTCTAAATTGTTACATGAGATACTAAATACAATTTTAACTGGATATTGAAATGTTTAGTGGGATGTCCGGAAGCTTCCATTTTAAGGGAAAGCCTTGTAGGGATCTTTAATCATAGTGGGCCAGTTTCTTTTGTCCACTGATGGTCATTAGCAACTGAGTGTAGGATGGAGGTGAACATGTTACACTACTATGTAATCCTCTTCCAGCTTCTAGCTATTCTTAGCTCAGGGATTTCCTGAGCCTGCCTGTGGTTTCCGTATATTTAGTAACCATTAATGGATTTTTTTGTTTGGCTGTTTGCTTTCCCTGCCCCCCACCAGTGAACTTGTTCAGTTATCCTTTGAGCCCTTCTAAAGTTGCAGCATTTACAACATCTTTTGGCTAGGATTTCCTGGAGGTGTATTACCTGTTGTTTCAAGAAACACCTTTTTTTTTTTTTACACATTGTTATTCCTCTACTAGTTATTTAGCTCTTGTATGGCAGAGGCAGCAGGCACTCAGTCTGTCCATCTTGCTTGTTATTCTGTGGACCTCTGCCATGTTTTCTTCCTTTGCTCTTAAAATAACTCTTTCAGGCTGAAGCACCCAGGGTCTCTTAGTTTTAATACAGAATTTATTCTGCAGCTTTGACCATTCTTGCTACTTTTCCCTAAACTTTTTTGAGTACTGTAACATTGTTTTTGGTGGCAAAGAGACCCAGAACTGCAGGGTGTTCAGGATTCATGCAAAACATGGACTTATATAGTGGTGTACTGATGTTTGTTTTCTGCTCCCTTCCTAGTATTTAACTTGGTTTTTTAACTTCTGAGCACCAACTTGATGTTGGAGTAGTGTCAGAATTCCATGAGATTGTCTGGCTGCTGACACATCAGCTCAAAGCCCATTGTTTTGTTTGTGAAACCAGGATTGTTTTTCTCCCTGTATCACTTTAAAGCAATGTAAACTCTGACAAGACTATATATAGCAAGAAAAGTATTATTGGAGTTTGGGTGAAAGCCAAGTATTGTGTTTGAACAGCTTTAATCACACAGTGGCTGTATGTTTGATGTAGATAAATGTCTAAAGTACACGTAGTAAAAGTAGCTGCATTAATAACTTCAGTTCTTTCAGATCTTGCTCTAGAACTTCAAGCATGTTGAAGAGGTGGAAATTGATCTTCCTCCTCCCTTTTTTAACTTATTTGGAGTAAGTTGGACAAAAACTTGTTCTGCTTGAAATCCAGGTACCATTATAGTATGCCCTGACTTTGGTGTGGTGGATTTTTTCAGGGGGAGTTGGTTTTTTTTGATCTCAGTCTCATTGTTCAGGTTGAAACAATGGAAAGGAGGAGAATTAGTGAATTTGTGTCAAATTTCAGCCCACTTGTACCATTGCTGTGTCTGAAGCAAACTATGAGGATTAAGTTCTGGTTTTGGCTGGTTTTTGGCTACCTCTTTTTTTGGGCTTTTTAGTAACTAGGAAGAAGCTTTAAACTCTAACTTAAAAATGGGATTAGGCTTCTTATCCTTTTTCTGTGGAAACTCTGAGATGATAACATAGAGCATCTTGGGTTTAAAAGATTTGGGTTTAATAGCTTTTGTTAGTGGAGCCAAATTTTATATGTAGTGGTATCAATAGTATTGTTTAACCCCACTGGTGTCCTTTGGTTTTGGTAGCTAGTATATAGAGTTTTAACATAATAAAATGCCCTGGTGCACTGGATGTTTCATAGCTATTAATTTACTTTTTGAGAATTTTTTTCATTGACCCAGATAAGACACTTGGGGTTTGTTTTGCTGAATGGGAAGTAATGTTCAGTTATGTTCTGTCTGTTTTTCTGTGGCATACATAGCTGGTTAGTAGGTTGCTCTTGACAATAACATATCTTGTCCTTTTCAGAAGGTTAGTATGGTGTTTAGGTTTTTTTTAATTTGAAACTATGAGTAGAATGGGATAGAACTTTGCCTGCAGAGCAAGTTCATATGACTTATGTGGGAGGAAAAGCTGCTGTTTTGTCAGAAGAATCTTATTTTTGATGGGATTGTGTGTAAGCTCAAAACAAAATATATAGACCAATACTCTGGGGGATTACAGTTGTCATGAGGCTGTCATTGTATTATTAATTAAGCAGTCTTATCTGCTTGAATGAGCTGTAGGACATTTATCTTCATTAAGCTGAAGAGAATAAAGAACAATAAATTAGATATCAAAGGAGCTCAGCATTGCTGCCTTAGCTTTCTCTGCCTCACCCACTTTTTCCTAAGCAATACTAGAATAGTGCCAAGGAAGCCATTGGCTTGCAATAAAGATGCATATTTTGGGGTTTAGTGTGATTCTAAATGGCACACTGAATTAAAAGAAAAAAAGATAAATTTGCAGAACTAATATTCTGCTTTCTGTGTACTTACATGAAAGTTGAGTTTGTGGTAATCTATGTGTTAAGGCTTGAACTCCCCTGGTAAGGGGGGGTTTTTGTGCTAAGCACTGTCTAAAAACAAAGTGGGAAATGGATGCTTGCTGAGAAAATCACAAGTAAAAATCTCAGAAGTGAAATACAAGAGGTGAGCATTTCAGTAGAGAAACTAAAATCTCTTGTCCAGGATTATATGGGTAGAACTAAGCCATCAGTCTTTCTGTTTAGTGACTTCTCCAAGTAATGTAGGGCACACATACCTTCTTTAAGATGCCTTTGTCCTGACAAAACCTAAACAGTATAGTAGGTGTCTATAATGGCTTGTATTTAGGTAATAATCCCTCAAGTGTCTTGTTATTGAAGTATCAGAAAAACAATAGCTATAAAAAAAAAAAACCCAAACAAAAGTTTCCCAAAATCCCCAGAGGAATCTGAACAAAGTAATTTGTAATGTCCCATCAAGACAGGATAAACAAATCCTAAATGTTCTGCAGGAAGGCATGTGTGAAGTGGCAGAACTGCTAGGAGACTTACCCCTGATTTGTTTAAAAAGTGTCTGTACTGTATTACATGTGCATAGTAAAATTTCCATCTCCATTTGGGTAGAGTACAGCCTAGTAAAACCTATGTTTGTACTTAGTCAACTTGTTCAGTTGAGAAGTGAAATTAAAACACTAATGGAAGATGCAGGAAGGTAAAGTCTGTCAGGTTTTTTTGGTGTCTTGTCTCATTAAAGTATTGTAATTGTTAAACAATAAGTAGATAAAAAGATCTGCTTACCCTAGTTGAACCTTGAAATGTGTTCCAGCACTCTTACATGGAATTGTTTCAGAGATAGTGCTGTATCTTAATGGAGCTTCTCATTAAACATGCTTTAAGAGGGTTGAATAAAAAAGTTATGGTAAGTACTCTATTTCTTATCTGAACACAGACTATTCAAGGCTCTGTGATTAGTGGTCTGTAAACCTTAGAAGTTTCTAAGTTGGAAACACTTTACAGGAACTTAGGTGGAGCTATAGTTACAGTAATATGCCTGACATTTCATACTCTCATCTTCCTGGGCCTTCTGTTTGTAACCTCCATTCCTACTGTGGCTGTGTGTTAAGAATCCAGATTTTCAGAAATCACAGGTGCAGTGCATTTTTGGAGGGAGAGGGCACATGAAGTAGATTTAACAATTTAGTATTATTTTTGGATGGCAGTAGGTACTGTTCTGTAGCTGAAGAGGAATCTCATGCCCACAGTACCTTTGCAAACATTTGAGGTAGAGGAACAGTGTATGCATATACTGTTTTAACAATACAGTTACTGTCAGTATGCTGTCTATACAATGTTGTTAATGTGTCTGCATCCTTGTGAGAGTCTCTGTGAGGTAGGAAGGATAGTACATATTTTGTTTTATGGATAGTATTAAAAAGATAATATGCATGAGAATACTTGTCTCTGGAAAAAATGCCTTGAGGTGTGTATGCACAGAATTTTCCCTTCCATCCTACAGAAACTTGATCTACAACTAGGTAATTAGCATGTTAAACTATAACCCCCATAAAACAGGTTTGATTGTTTCTTGGGGTTTTTTCATTCCTAACTTGCAAATGCTACTGCCTGTTGTCTGTTAAGCATGTAGAGTATGTACATCACTCAGCTGTCAGAGGTACATACTGTGAATTGTGGTATGAAGGTGTGAATGTGGCCATGAACAGAGGTGTTCCATTCAACACTGAAGCTCAGTTGGAAAGACTAGATCCAAAAATAGCATCTCTATTTAAAAGGTCACAGAACATTAACTTCATAGTAGTAGATTAACTGCCTTTTTGAGACACTTCAGAGGATGGTTAGTAAAGATATTGTCCTTTCAGAAGAGTTAGCCTTGGCATCAGACCTGTGTTGGTTCAACTAGATGTCAAAAACATTGATGCTCCTATATCCTTAACTAAGTGAATCTTGTGAAAGGAATAATTTATTTAAAACATTTATTTATTTAGACTTGATGGTGATTTTTATAATTGTCCTCCCCCATTGCCTTGTGGGAAAATGCCCCTTTGTGATGGTCTGTAATGGATTTATTTCCCCACTGCAGTTCTAGTTGGACAGAATGATTGTTTCATGATGTTCCCCCGTAGCAGAAAAACTTAAAAGTTTAAGTGAATCTGATTAGGTGGTTTAATAGCAACAAAATAAGAATATTTCTTAGCTTTGCATAATTAGAAATCATATACTGTTACATAGTGTTGCTCCCTTTGATATTGCTACTTGCTTTGATTTTAGTAAATGAGGGAACAGCTAATCATCACAGGAGAAAAATATTGTGATACCTGGAAAGTCAATGTTGGCTGAAGAGAAGGAAATCTAGTTAGGATCCTTCAAACTTTAACTCTCCTTAGCAGTTACATATCTTCTCCTTGGTAGTTACATGCCAGTTGAGGGGGTGTGATTGTTTAGCTGTCTAATATAGAGCATTGGTCCTAAAAGTGACACCCAAATCTGATAGACACTTCTTCCAGTTGTGTCACTTATTAGTGGGAATAGTGCAGGTTCTGTGGCTATATTCCTTCAGTGCTTGACTATAATCCTTCAAACCCTTGTCATGTGTTTTAAAGCAAAAATAAATCATTTTTCTTTCTTCTCTAGGTCACCTTTACAAAGAGGAAGTTTGGATTAATGAAGAAGGCATATGAATTGAGTGTACTCTGTGACTGTGAAATAGCACTCATCATTTTTAACAGCTCTAACAAACTCTTTCAGTATGCCAGCACTGATATGGACAAAGTTCTACTTAAATACACAGAATACAACGAGCCCCATGAAAGCAGAACCAACTCAGATATCGTTGAGGTAACAATTTGAAAAGACACATCTTAATCCTTAATACACATCTCCTTATTGCTTGAAATCTAGAGCAATACAGTGTATTTTAAGTAAATGTATTTAATAACTTGAAAACCTTGTCATAAAATGCAACCTGCTGTTTTCAGTCTGATTTCTCTTAAGGCAATAAGTCATCTTTACAGCCGTGTTGTTTTCCCATCTGCCCTCCACCCCCTGCCAGTTTCTGGGAAACATGTTTGATTTCAGCCACATTTGGCAATGGAAATAGAGGTGTGAAAGATGGTTGTTTTTCTGGGAGAGGGGGAAGTGTTCAAGGTTTTAATGGAGAAAAATCAATTGGATGGAAAATAAGGTCCAAGGAGTTCTCTTAGCCTAACAGACAGTTATGGTTGGCTTCTTTTCTCTTCTGAGATAGTAACTACTTTACCAGTCAAATGTTGCCTATGACTCAAGTCAGCCACAGCCTGTGATGCCCCTTGTTCAGCCAAAAAAGAAAAGGAAAACCCTCAAAAACCCAAACACCCAACAACAAACAAAGAACACCACAAAGTGAGTCTGTGGAGCAAATGAACTGAATTACATTTGTTTTTCAGTCACTCTGTGTGTCAGTTAAAATGACTGCAGTTTCTGCAGTAATAGAATGGCATGAATAGAATTACTCAAAGGTATTGGTTTTGTCTACTTTTATTATGCATATGCTTTAAATAGAAGCTCCTTCCAGTACATAATTTCTAAATTAGGTGCAGTAGAAATCAAGGATTTTCTTGGCAATTGGAGCCTTTCTGTACTGTAGCTGCATTTCAGATAAGAGTCATGTCTCCAGTAGTCCTTTAAATAGACCAAAACAGGTGGCTGACTTAAGTGTTTAATTTAAATTCTGAAGTTGTCTTCTGAACAAATGCTTTGCTTTTTAGGAATGATTTAGGAATAGTGATTAGCCTTGTATAACTGAAGAGTCTATTGCCAAGGGGATCACAGAGCACAGGGAGGATACTAACTGATCTATAAATAAGTTTTAAAGCAAATTTCAGATTGGCAAAGCTGAGAAATAGACAAATGCCTTTATACATCCTTCTGAGAAGATTCTCTGCTGATTTGTCAGCTGCCTTTTATGATCAGAAAGAAAACCTCCCCAACTCCTGTCTTCAGCATTGAGTACTAATGAGAGGGATAATACAGGCTTTGAAGAGTTGAAGGAGTATTACTTAGTCACTGGATTAGTATAAATAAGGGAGAGCTGCTGTAGAGGAAGGGAAAACCTAATTCTTTCAAGACAAGCTTTTGATTGTGACAGACCTGAAGTCGAGATAGGGATGCAGTCAAGTCAGCCAGCCAGGCTGAGTTTTTTGTTCTGCATCTATGGCCTCTCTGTGTTGTGACTTGTGATAATAGTTCTTCTTCACATCATGGGGACTAAAAACCTTCTCTTCCAAAATAATCGCTAGGGAAGACTGCCTTATAGGGTTTTTGGTGTTTTTTTTTTTTTGTTGATGTATTATGTGTGTTGTGTGTGGTGGTTTGCTTGTTTGTGGGTTTTGTTTTAATTTTTAGTATGATTAATTTTTATTTTGGTGGGGTTTTTTACCACTGTCAACTGTTTGACCTCTGTCAAGCACATAACAAAGTGCATTTGGTCCCCAGGTGCATTCATGGTTTCTGTTCTGGGGGAACAGGCAAGGACTCACCTGCAGATTATTTTTCATTTTCCTCTGTACATTTACTGTACTGTACTAGTGTGAGATTTGCAACTTCACCCTCATTTTTCAAACACAGTATAATTTAGAAGTGCATCTCCCAGTCTCTGCAGATTACCCTGTGTGCTTTTTAGTCTCCTTGCAGTGTTTGGATTGTTGGTTGGGGGGGGGGTGTGGTTTGTGGGTGTGGGGGTTTTTTTGGTTTGGTTTGGTTTTTTTCTTTCCTCCTTAGGAAAAAGTTATTTAGCCAGACAGGGGAGTGTAAACCTTTTGGCAGGGAAAATGTGTTATTTAAGATTATAGCTGTGTTCTGGATGGGAAAGTTAAGTCAGTAGGATGAAATATTCACGAGCTCAATATATGTAAGGTCAACTGATGTTTTCTCTCTGCTGGCTTCCAGGAAAGAAAAGTTGTGTATAGTATTGGAGAGATACTCCACTGTTGTATTTTTTTGCAACTGATTGCTTTTCAGATTTGCTCTGCCTGTAACTTTGTAGTCTATCAGCTATTGTTCTTTAGGCAATTAAGAGATTTGATTCATGGGTGGATTGGATAGTTTGCTTCCCACTGGAAGAAAAATAATGTCTTTAATTTAGATAAACATACATTTTCAGTGGAAAAATCAGTAGAAAATTACCTACTCTTTTGCTGTACAGCAGAGCTGAATTGGTTCAGTGGAGAATATGATGTGCTTAGGAGCAGATGCAATGACAGGTAGGGAGGAACATGGGAGAAGAGATGAGATGGAAGAGAGTAAAGCTCCTGTATTTAAGCAGTAGCAACTTGCCAAAAGCTCACTGCTCATGTGATGTCACCGTTGACAGGTGTTTGTTGTATGACAATGGTGAAGATACAGCACCAGCATTTTGGAAATGTTCTGAAAGAACAATGTAAAGTGGCTCCTCTTTATTGTGCCTTTGTAGAAATACTATTTTAACAAATAAAACCAGCAACACCCTCCCCTAAAAATCTGTCAGATAATATTTTAGGCCAATTTAAAATGAGAGATTTCATTTTATGATGTTACAGCTGATGTGTGTATCTTAGTTAACATTTTAGTAATTCACTTGCCTCCTTGAATATGACAAATAGTATTTATTGTGGAGTAGGCTCACTGTGAAACTGTTCTTGACCCACTGCAGTCCTGATATGCATGACAGGAGGGGGTTTTGCTGTGCTACAAAGAAGGCTAATTCTACACAGCTCAGGAGCTGTGTAAGAGAAGAAGCAAACCTACTGTTACTTATTTCCAGTACTGGGTAGATGGCAATGTTGTAAATGATTAAGTGAAATTGATGAAGCATCTTCCCCTTATAGTTGCCTCCTGTTCCATTTTGGCATAGGAATTGCTTTTATATGCCCAGAGCTTGGTGTCTTCTGTTGCTGCTGGAACGTTTGTGTGAAAACATAGTGGGAGGGAAAGCACTGGCATCTTAAATCAATACTAGGATTTTTTTGAAAGATGCCCTTATGTCTTTCCCTGTATGTGTTATTGTAGATATGAATGCTCTGATGCTGGCCTGCACCTATTCTTTTCTAATTTTTTTGGTCCCTTTCCTGTGTTTTTGTTGGTCCCATTTTCCTTTGCAGTGTCTGTCCCTGTGGTCATGTCCCCCAGCCCCCTTTCTTTTTCCCCCCTTCAATTTCTAAACAGTTTACCTATCAATAAATTATTGGCTTATTGACCTATTTCTTGCCATGGGTTTTCGTTGTCATAATTTTCTTTCATGGCTACTTGGTAACTAATAAGTGATATGGGTGTAAGGAATATGCTTTTTCAGCTACCTTGGCAGAATCATAGATTTTTTGGAATAGCTGGAACTGGAAATTACAGAATTATGTTTTCATGTGACCTTGATTTTCTGACTATCAATAGTATACTCCAGGGTGGTCCATTTTCTGCCATTTGGTAGTTTTAAAATTGAGAGGAGGTCTTGCAGTAGCTAGCCTATAACCAGTTTAAAGAGTAATTTTTGTGGCATTTTTGATCAAAAATGGGACTCAGCCTCTGTGATCTTTGACTTTCTGCTCTTTGAAGCTGGCTTACAGCAATTGGGAAAAAAAAGGGGTGAACAGGGAAAACAGGATTGTTTAAAACTCAAAATCTCCACAACATACACAGCTCTGTGAAAAAAAATTCCTCACATACCAGATGAGGAACTGTTGTTCTAATTGGTTTTTTAGACTACATGTGGATGCAGAAATTAATGTGGAAGATGAAGACAGCTGATGTTGGGTGAGGAGAGTGAGACATTGCTTGTGATTGCTGACCTCCTGACCTTTTAGTGAAAAGCTTTCACTCAGGAGGTGGTGACTATAATGTTCCCTGTAAGCCTCATGAAGGGAAAAAAGAAATCTGTCTTCTGTTGAAATTGCAAAATAAGCTTTTAATATGATTTCAGAAATACAAATGACTTCAGAAAATTGTTCAAGAGCAAGAAACAGACCAATATGATTCTGTTCACATCTGATGAGAGGTTTTATTGTGTTGTACAGTAAGGTTTCATTTGTCTTACTTATTATCAGTTATTTGAGCAAAAGCTAGTGTTCTTGCACAGGCTGAATGGACCAGATAGAGATGTTGGGGGGGAAAAAAGGGGAATTTTCATTCAGTGTGTGCTTTGAATGCTTGAAACATCAGGATCATGCATTAATTCTACAAAGCCATAAAGGCACAGTGGAGATTGTTACCCCAGAGTACTGTGATTTGAAGAACTTCCCGTAGGTGTGAGAGCATTTGATGCTTTAATGCTCATGGACTTTTTTTTCTGTAACACATTATTCTTGGCAAGTAATTACTTTTCCTGAAGAAAGAAGTAGGCTACTTCCACAGAGTGAAATGGGAAGAATGTCAGCTTTTACCAGGCTTCTGTAGCCATATGGTTGGCAGAATGCTTTAATGTATAAAAGACAATTTGAGATCTTGAGCCTTCATCCTTTTTTATTATCCAAAGGAAGAGAGGGAAATGAACAGGCACTTCTACTCCAGCTTTTTCAGTGTAGGGTGTGTCTAGAGATGATCTACAAGGTAAGATGTTGGGTCCTTCTGAAGAGGGCCTCAGAAAGCAGCAGTTCTTCAGTTGTTCCATGTCTTCCAGCCTCATTTGTTTTTCTGTGAATGCAGGGCTGTAGACAGGCTCTTTTTGTGCATTCAGCTTGACCTTTTATCTCTTCCACATTTTGATATTCCTTAATGAGTGATACAGCAAAACAGGGTTTGTATCACCTACATTTGGCCATAAGTGGTTTGTGCACATGCCATATCTCATCAAATCAAGGTGATTTGATTTTTAGGAACCTGTCTAAAATGTGACCTACTTTGCTGGTTGGAATCTGTGCCCATGAGAATTTTGGATAGGTATCAGTTAATGAGCCTCTTCTGTGTAGTATATGTGCTGTATAAAGCTTAGGTTATACCCCAAATTTTGACAGCTGTCCTTGAAATATGCCATAATCTATAACAAAAATTGTAACTACAAAAAAAAAAAATCTCAAACTATATAATGTAATTACTGTAAACATACTCTTCCTTTTGAAAAGGCTGCTGTATTGGAATAAACAACTGTTTCTTGGTGTAAGTCACAGCAGCTGATTTGGATGTCTGTATGATATTTCTTACCATGGGAAATGGTGGCTCTACTAGGCAGTAATTTGTGCTGGCTTGGTGTGGTAGTGGTCATGTCATACTTTTGACAGAAACAGGTCAGAAAGCAGGTAAATGCATCTGCTGCTGCTTACAGTAGTGTGAATAAAGCAGTTTAATCTTACAGAAGCTGTATTTGCTGGCTCATCTTGCATTAAAATACCAAATGAGTATTCCATTTCTCTGCCTTTTCACAGAATTTTAATGAAGAGCTGTTATGGGAGCAATACATGTTCTTTAGTCACAGACATACATAGTATCAGGCATGCAATTGTCAGATCCTAGCTTTGAGTAAGCATGTAGAGCTCATCTGCACGTGGAGAGCCTGCAGCAGAAAGAAGCAGATGCATCTCCACAGCCAGATGGAGCATATGCCAAGAGACAAGCCTAGCAGTGTGGGGAGCATAAACAGAAAAGTTGGTGTTGAAACACTGTGTTTATAAACCAAAAAGCTTTTTGGTTTTGTTTTTTTTTAATCCAGTTTTCTCCACCTCCTCAGCATTGCTTCTTTTCCAGGCTATGGATTCCCAACGTGTGTTGAGCTGTTGTTCATGTGTCCTACAGCATGGTAGCATGTTAACCATGGGGTGTTACAGTATTTTGGTAGTGCTTGAATTGGCTCATAGCTTCTTTTTGTAAATTTGGGTGAACTTCACAGGAAACTGAGGATCTGAGAATTGTATCTCAATATATGTGGATGCACGTGGATGAAATTAGATGAGAGCTGTTCAGTTAATTGATCCTGATAAGTTCCTTGGTGGATAGCTGGTGTATCCAATCTAGACAGACATTTGGCAAGTATTTGGGCTTCTATAGTTTGCTACTGAAAGCTAAAAAGTAAGGTGGTAGAAGCTGGATCACATCCATCAAAATAAATCTATGTAAAATTCTTCATAAGTGGTTTTTAAACGTTTTTAAGAAGGAGAATGGTCTAAACCCAGCTTCAGTGAAAGTGAAAATTGATGCTTAATGTAGGTGACTAAAATCTCCAAACTTGCCTGAAATATCAACATAGCTTTGCAGAACTGCAATAGTAGTGCTCAGGGGTGATACCATGAATGCTGATGGTTAGACACCCTAGAGATTGTAGGAAGGTTGGCAGTGCTGGTTAGTTAAATGTTATTTGGCATTCCTTCATATTTGGTAGGTGGAGAATTGCCAGAAGTGGGCTAGACTTAGGGGTGGGGGGGAATAGAAGAAAGCAAAAAGCAGGAAGCTTTGGGCCAATGGAGGAATGTGTCTGGGTACAGTGAGCAGTATTATTGTATGATTTTGTGGTTTGAACCACTTACTTTAGTCTCCCAGTAGCATGGACCACACTGGAAATAAGTGATGCACATTTAAAAGGAGGAAGAAGCTTAAAAATGGTTTCAGTGAAGTAAGGAAATGATTTTGTAATCTACTCATGGTGCTGAGAAAATGTAGGCATTATTGGACTTGATTTGCTGAATGATTATGTAAATGTAATTATACTACATATAACATTTCAAATAATTGGAGATGGCACACAAATGCCTTTGAGACATTTTAAGGAGGTGATTGAGGAGGATTTATGTATGGTTAAGGACTAAAATCTCTCTTCTAGCTTACCTTGAAAAAAAAGAGAACATTCATAAAGACTGAAGTGGTCTGGAATATGATTCGTCAAAAACTGAGATAGGTAAAAAGATACTTGTGTATGTGAGTGTACAGTAGCTTGAATCTGGGTTTTTTCCCTCTAGTAGAAGTGTTTACTGTAAACCTGGCTTGTAAACAGGTTGTACTTGGGGGTTTTATTTCCCATTCCAGGGTTCAGGAAGAAACAACTTCCTTGAACAGTTTAAAATGTGGTCAAGGTAGCAAATCCTTATTTTGACTATAATGACAGAAGACACCTGTGTATTGTGTGCTGAGCAGAACAGTTACCACTCTTAATGGTGTCTTGTCTTCCTTTTCCTATTTTTGTTTTTCATCTGGAAGATTTAAGTTCAACACTTAATCCCCAGAGTCATTTTATTTGAGCTGTTTACTGTTATTAATTTTTTCCATATCTTGCATTTGGTAATACTCTTCTGCTTGATTCTTTTAGTTCTTTGGCTCTGCTGAAATTGCTTTGGGCACAGTGGTGACTAATGTTGCCATGCACTTTTTCTTTAAATGACAGATTGTTGGTCACTTTAAGAAAGCTGACAGTGGTAGAAAAAAGTTTTTGTTCCTAGTCAATGTCATTTTGTGTTCCTTCATTTCTGATATATAAAAAAACTATTGTAAGTAGGATAGGTTTAATTTCTTTAATTCTTCACAGCTTTGGCTTGCCTGCAAATAATCTAAAGTGACACTTTAAATGTAGTGGTTTAGGGTCATGGATGCAAGAGTTCTTCTACGTTTTTCTTTTTAAAACAGTGATGGTATTTTGAGTTTACCATGCTTTACTGGTGCTCTGAATTTTGATGAATTCCAGCTTTAGTCACTAATTAAAGCATATAGCTATATATATATATATATATGAAGCTTGCTTAGAATGCATCTTTTTATCTAACATTTCCTGAGTCTCTTGCTAACCAGGGTTGTGCTTAGCTGTTGTATTACCAGCTGTAATTTTATGTAGTTGCAGTTCAGATTGCTCTCTGTCCTATGACAGTTGCACTAGTGAGATTATCTTAAAGCTGTGAAGTGAAATTCACTGTGCTATTCCCTTTCTTTAAAAAAAACCCAAACAACCTAACAGAAAAAGCTAATCTCACAGCTGATGAATGACAGCTTACTTTGGCTGTACATCAGTAGAATCTCCAGTGGAATCAGATGGCTCTTCAGGAGCCTGCCCTGCTGTGAGGACCAGAATCTTAAATCTGTCAAATACTACCAGAGGGCCTTTGTAAGGTACCTGTTTAGCAAAAACTCTGGAAAAGCAACCCTGCAATAGGTGATGTGGATGTATTTAATCAGTAAATTTCCCAAAGACGTGCTCCAGTTCTTAGAACAGCTCTGAGTGTGACAGACATGAGTATGAAGATGACTGTGTTGTGTCCTGCCCTGCCAGTCAGTAGTGTAAGCCTGCCATTGTAATCCTAAAGCACAGACTATATCTAACCAGAAAATAGTGCTATGAAAAGGTTCTTGCCTTAGTTTTTAGTGGTAATATGAGTTAATATTTTAGTTTGGATCATATAAAAATTGTGTGTCTCATTGAACTCCAGACATACTAACCATTAAAAATAAAAAAGGCTAACAGTACCCATGAATATTTTGGATTCTACTTGCCTAACATTAGTTTTAGTGTGTGTGATTTTTGTCCTACCCTTTGCAGTGTGCAGCATCTAGGTGTAATTGGAATAAATCATAATATTCAACAGCCCAAAGCAGGAAGAGCAAAACTTGTTTTTCAGTGTATCTCTGTGACTTACTAGGATGAGGCTTGAATAGAGAAAACTTTTGCTTTTTTTACTGTAGAAAACTTAGGCTGTTGTGTTTTTGAATGAGGCCTTAGGATGTGAAACTTGCCATTAGGTGGAATCTTGGGGTTGTTTTTAGGTTATGGATATTGTATTTCTCATGCTTCCTGGGAAAGTTTGTCTTTGCTTTATATTGGAAATCAGCAGATAGTACCTTATTTACCCCACCCTTCCTCACAGATCTTTATTAAGTATAAGCTTTTAACTCTGGAAGCTAAAATGTATTGAATTTTCTAGACATTTGTGAAGATGCATTTTTAAGTGGAGAAACTAAGAGTATTTTGAGAGATTCTGCAAGGATCCATCTTCCATCTGGGGTTCTCTGGCCCATGAGGGTTTGTTGGAATGATTCCAAATCCTATACTTCTTCCTTGCCATCCTCCTTTAGCAGCAAAGAGCTATTGAGGCTCCATGTGTATGTATTTGTTTGTAGTACAGACTTGGATAACACATTCCAAAGAATTAAAACTTAATAAAACCAGGATTTTTTTCCTATTGCATATAGCTTCAATTCCTGTTGAATAACACATAACCTCTCATTTTCTTTGGAGAATATTTCTAGTATTGATTTAAATAGGTGCTGCTGTTCCAGCTACATAAAAGCTGTGGTTCTCCTCTGTTCTGAAGTCCTGTATTTATTTCCCAGCTGTGCAAGTGATGTTTTTCCAACTGATCCTGCAGTGTGTTTGGAGAATGTTTGTGTTTTTGAAATTTATAAGGCAGACACACAAAGTCCAGTTCTCACACCCACGGCTTGGGAAATGCCTATCAAAGGTCTGGTTCTGCATTTAGCTGTTCTGGAGATGATGTGTTAAGTAGGATTGAAAATCGACTCCAAGAAAATCTGTAACAGCTCACTGCTTGTTAATGCTGGAATTCATGCAGGCAGTCACACAAAGACATAATTATTTGCTTGTATTAACAAGTTCTTCAAGCTGTGCTGGTCTCATGTATTCTGCAGCCCTTGTGTTGCTGCAGGATTTGGTGCCTTTGCAATTCTGTATGGACACTTAGAAGGCTGGATTTTTACTTTGCAGTTTCAAAGCGAGGACCATGGCATCTGTTAATCACAAAAGCTGTGCATGGAAAGAACAGACCTCAGAACAATGCATCTCCTGAATTGGAGCAGGATAAAGAACTGTTCTTTCTGATGATACTCTTGATTTCAGTGTAGATTTACCCCTGGCTTTTGACTTTCAAGCTCATGTGTGTCTCCAGCTGTCAAGGCTTCCGATTGCCAGGGATTAACCACCTTGCAGAAGGGACAGCAGAAGTGCTGGCTGCTTGATGGTTGCTTGTCATCAACCAGTGTTTTAGCATAAAATGTCAAAGAGGAGGGAGAGCATCATCTTCCCTCCTAGCTGACTTTTGGACCTGGGCATACTTATGTCCTGTGTGTTTGTTGGGAAGTTGCTAATACTTTGCTTTTGAATAATCTTAAATGTTTGGGCCTTTAACTGGTGGTGCTTTTGCAGAAGAGGGCTGGAGGAGTTTCAAGTCTCCAAGAAAAAATGGCCTAGATCTTTGTACTGTCATAAAACCTCCCAATCTGTAACTGATGTGGGTGTGTCTGATCATGTGATGGAGATTGTGGTTTGTTTGTTGCATGTGTTTTACTGCAGGTACAAAGAACTTCACGTTGATCCTTTGACCTGGTGTGTTTTGCATAGGAATTGTTTTGTCACCTGAATAAAGAAAGTATTTATAGTGGGAGTTCTTGTTGTACAGACCTATAAATCTCCTCACAGCCATTATTATATCATAGAGTCCTTCATAATACTTAGAAATCAATATGCATAGAGTGGTAATGTCTCTTTGTGACTTACTGGTGATGGTTATTACATCTTACTAATGTCATATCAGTGATGGATATTTCATGGGGGACCTTGCATGTCTAGAATTTATAGTATAGATTATGGAGTGCTAGTTAGTTAAATTGGCAGTAGTGTGAATTATAACATTTAAATGATGTTTTACTTGTTTTGTCAGTTACTTTCAACAGGAAGTGAATATTTTTTTTTTAAATTAAAACCTCCCAAATTCATTGAGAATATCATGAAGATTTTTTAGATCAAAGCTCTTACACATTGTCCCACTGAAACATTGTCCCATTGTCTTTTAAGTGTAACAAACTGCTGCCATTTAAAGCCTTGCCCTTTCTTGCATCATCTTACAGTTCAGTAGGTGCTGAGTAGAGTGGCTTGTTGAAAACAAAAAAAAAAGAGCATGCTAAAGCCAGTTTTTATTCAGTGTTGATATGAATTACACCTGATAGTGTAAAGCTTACTCATATTTCACTGTCCCTTATTCCTATATAGTAATTTCTCTTTACCTCCCTAGGTTCTACCTTTGCTATCTCCCCACCTTTTGATTTTCCCACCCCTTTTGCAGGTTAGGTAAGGACAATCTTCAAAGAGGTATTGGCTGTTGAATAATTCACTGGAAGTGAAGGTTGTGCAAGGAAAAACTATTAAGTATATTCCTTTGACACACAACTGAGAAGTTCAGAATTGAAAACATGAGTTGTGACATACTGATTACAGCTTTGTGTCTTGAAGTCCTACATTCTAATTATTTTAATTCAGTAAAAATAGGGGTGTATCTGCTTGTATCCTACTACTTCATTTCTGGAGAGGCTAACTGCTTCCTCTTGGACATACTGATCTCAGTTGGTATTTTCAAGTACCTGCTTTCAGTTGTCTTACTCAGCTTGCATCTTTTTAGGTTTAGGTTTTGGGGTTTAGTTGGGGGGGGTGTTGTTTTTTGGGGGGGTGGGTGTTTGGTTTTTTTGCAAATACTTTGCAGTAATATGGTGAACTGGGATAGTGCTTGTACGTGTGCACTCAAATACTTTTAGCTATTTGCCTAGAGAGATGGACAACTTCTGAGATGAAACAAAGTGGCATTCTTGTATGTGAATGGTATTTTAACAATTGTATAAAACCACTAAAATCCACTCAACTTTTTCTTTGGGAATAGCTGCTATTTGTGTTGCAATTACTGTTTTGATAATACTAACTTATCTTAAGTTTCTGTTATCCCTTCCAGTTTTCAAGTTGTAAGGAGAAACTGATGTCAGGGAATGTCTGAAATAGCAATATTGCATAGGCAGGTAGGCCAGCAGAAAGCCATTCTTTTTGTATCATTGAATTGTGATCACAGTTCAGAAAATGTTTCTTGGCAATTGATGAGTAGGAGATATTTGGACTAAAGAGCTTCTAAAAGATTTTGAAGGATTTTATGCAAATGGGTTGCTACACTTGGAAACTTTTTGTGTTCCATATGGCTTATCTGCAATATAGTGCTGCTGAAAGGAGGCATTCAGTCAGCTACTGCTGTTGCTTATTTGTATTTTAACCATTGCAAGTATGTGAAGAAGTATATATGGGAGGATGTCTATGTGCATATATATGTTGTTACTTGAGTGAGGACTGGAGAAAGCATTTATGTAGCCTTAAATCTGTAGGAACTTTCTAACATAGAACTGTGTTTTGCTTGGGTTTTCTGTGACTTTTGTTTGTTGCAGACTATGTTCCCTGAACAGACTATAAAATACACTTAATTTATATCCTATGGAATAGCCTCTGCTTCCTGAAGATGAGGACTCATCTGCTTTGTCTTTGTTTTTAATAAGAAGACTAAATCAGCTTGACTTAGACTGGCAAGTTAGTACTCTTTAATGGAAAAATCCAGTTGATGGTACTGTTTCTCAAACAGTAAAATGAAAACCTGCTCAGCAGTGTGAAATTGAATAATCTAGTGGGCTGTATAGAAAGTGCAACAAAGGCAAATGCATCAAATACCAGATTTTGAGAGCTTGGCTTAGCTTTTCTCTGTGGAAGCAGTATTATCAATGCTAATGGATTACTAATCTTTTTAAGTCCCAAGAAGTTTGTTTAGGAATGAGAAATCCAGCTTGTTTGTAGGTCAGCAACTGCATTAGGAGGTCTATGGTTTACAGATAGTGTTTCACTAAAATCACAAATCCAAGCAGGCAGCTTCCCTTCCTATACCTTTTAGTCCAGTGCAGAGTGAAATTTTCTGGGAGTGAACAGTGGATTTTATAGCCCACAAAATTGTTTTTCTTTACTAATTGCTTGTGGTTTATCTATTTCAAATGTTTCACAGCAAGGATGCTTCAAGCTAGAATATAAGCTTCATACCATCTCGTGTCTAAAAACCTTTTGTATGTGTTATTTTATATAAATGAGAGTTTGAATCCTGAGTGCCATCTTTATCATATCTCAGAGGAATTTGACAGCTAGCTTTCATGTTTGGCAAGCGAGGGATACATGTTAAAATTTGCCAGATACTGGAAGCTCTCCAACATTTGAAGCAAGACTGTGTCTTTTCTTAGAGTGGTATATAACAGGGACACTGATAAAATGTCAAATCATGAGCATTTTTCCTCTGTAAATGATGAGTACCTTGACCTAAAACTGAACATGGCAGAGCATTGCTTAAAGCACGTTTCATTGTGTTTTATTGCCTGGTGCTAGGCAGGCTTGTAGGGTTTTTGTTTGTAAACCCCTGGAATAAGTACTTAATCCTAAAGCTTTTTGTTTCCCCTAACATACTGTGAAGTTTGTCCAAGAAACACAATCATTGGAATAAACTTTTTCAAGTACTATACTTGGGATTTTTGGTTTCTAGATATTTTTGCATAATATCAAGTATTTACTTCTGAGATGCCACAATTAAGCACAAGCATGGAAAATAATATTGAAGCAAGCTAAAAGTCAAATATGTCAGTTTTTCAGATTTTACTTAGTATACATTATTTTGATGGGGAAGCCTGACAGAAAGATTGCTGAGGCCTTGTTCTTTAAGAAGTTAAGCTCTCCAAGTTGCTTAGCTCATGGAAATGTCTGTTGTAATCTAATTTGACCTCCTATGCATTTCACTGAAGTTTTGAAAGCTGGGCACCACTCTGCTTCTCTGTGCTGTTTTGAGATCTATGTATTTGTGGCTATAATTAGAATGTGAAATTCTAACTGATAGCATAGCAAAATGTAATTGAAAGTGTGTCAGAGGTACTGCAAGGAGTAGTATTAGGGCTAAACTTAAGTAGCCTCCTGACTCGAAGGAGAGGAAAACCAGCTTCATAATGAAATTTCAGATGCTTCAGTGGTTGAAGTTAAGAATATTAATAGAGCCTGAGGAAAATCTACAAAATCTATAAACATTACATAAAATAATCCAGTACATCTAACTAAAGAAGAAATTGATGCCTGCAGAAAACATGCTGATGAGCTTCAAACACAAGAAACCTTAACTGAGTTGGATTACATGCTTTTTCTCTGTCTGTTCCCTTTTGATGCACTGATGTTTGCAGTGCTGTGTTGTTACTTTAGAGAAAAGAAACAAAAATGATGAAGCCAAACTGACCTGCAGGAAGTTTAAAAGCTATGCACAGCTTTCAGTGACTAGGAATATTCCTTGGATACTTGGCTATGTCTTACACATAATAAGAGAGAAATGACTTTATGTAAAGGATGATACACTTCTAGTATTGTTCAGGTGATGAAAGTGAAATATTTTGTGTTATAAATCTAGCCTGGTTTAAAGCTCAACTTCTTGGCAGTAATGTGAAACAGGAAGCAAATAATAAAGCAGTTGGTTGTGCTTTCAGCATGACTTTTTGCTGTAGGTAAAGCCTGTATTGCTACATATAGTTCATGCCAGCTGAAGTCTCTCTCTGCTGTGGGATGGGAGCTGAGCTGCATTAAAGGAGTATCCCATGTTTTCTCTCATTGATGTTTCACATAATAAGGAGGAAAATGGTTGGAGTCTGGTGCTGTGACTAGTGCATTTGGCCTTCATTTTGTGAGTATCTCAGATGATATTGATCTTGATGATGATGAAGATGAGTTGGATGTGATGATCAGCGGTGGCTGAGGCAATGGTTTGCTGTTGTAGGAAAGGACAGGCCATCCCTTCTGCCTACTGCCTATCTGTGGTGCTCAGCTCATACATCGGAAAGCCACCTTATTCTTGCTACAGCTGAAATCAAACCCAGCAAAAAGAAGTTAAATAAAAAATGGTCAAGGAGAATTTTCTGGCATTTTAGTTAAGAAGAAATGACTCTCAAGCAGGCTCAAGCAAACATCAGGGTTGGCGTGAGAGCGGTCTCTAGGATCATGCACTTTCTGAGGCAGTGAGTTGTTCCTGTCAGGCAGCTTGTCAAACTGCTCCCACAGAGATTTCAGCACTTTCTTTAAAACATGGGAAAATAACATTAAAGCATGGATCTATATAATCATCTGCAGAGACAGAATGTGAGACTGATCCTGAATTCTACAATATGGCTAAACAGCTCTCAGTGATCCTTGAATCTCTACCTTCAGAACTATTTTTCTTTCTTCCTGAACATTGATAGGAAAGGCTCTAGCTGCAACTGGGCTAATGGTACTGGGTTTTACATTTATTGGTGTGGCTGCCACTTCACAATCTTTTGCTTCAGTGATCTTATCGTTCCTCCCATCGTGGCTGACAGTGTCATGCTCAGTCCCAACCTTCCTGCACAGAGCTGCATGAGTGCTTGGCCATTGCATTTGTGGATGAGGAGCATTTACTGAAGTTTGTGCTGCTTCACAGCTTTCCCGTGCTCTGACTGAACAGCAGAAACAGAACTAACCACAGATTTTAAGTGAAAGGTTTGCATTTTCCAAGGGAAATCACTTTTCATTTCAATCTTAGCCAAATTTTGGAAATGTTTTTCTTCATGATTTGGGATGACACACTAACAAAAACCCTGTTTGGCCAGCTCCAAGAGTAAGTGCGAAAATAGAGCTGTTAACATGATACATGGTAGCGTTGATAGCAACAACCATTTCCTTTTTGTGTAATATTACAAGAAACCCAACACTGAAAATGTTTTGAATGAACTGACCCTTTTTTGCACTTCATAACACTTTTTACAGATGAGGTCACCCAACTTTCTTGCTTTAAGGCAGAAAAATATTATTTCCTGAGGTGACAATGAACATAATCAAGTTCTCTACAGTTTTGCCAGAGCTGGTAAGGAGCCCAGATTATTAACATCAGAAGCCTTGGCTTTTTAACTACACTCACTGAATTGCAACACAAAACTTGCAGATTGTGCTCTTCCAACAGTTAGCAACATGTCCTTTCATGTCCTGATACAGAAATGAGAAACTTTCATGGGGTGGAGGGCAGTTGGGGGTTGTCATTTGACTTTGTCTCTTGTAGCAATAATCTGTGTTTATTAGTTCAGAGTTTCTTGTTTCCAGAGCTGCTGCTGACCAGTACGCTGAGCCAGTGTAAGTTTGTGAGAGAGAAGCTGCATGCAGCTGGGCTGGAACAAGCCTTAGAGAAGGTAGTGCCTTGGTTTCATGCTGTGGAGACTCAGCAGGCTTCAAGCTCCTGCATTTCATGTTTCTCTGCTGGATTTTATGGAAGGAAGCTTTGCTAAGATAATTACACAGTGGTGGTTGCATATCATCTTTGCTTCCACATAGATCATACAATAAGTAACTTCATTGTATTTTTGTATTCTTTGGTATCTGTCTTACCAGCTTCAGTAAAATTCTTGTTGAATTGTAGAGTGAAGCTAATTATTTTTTCATTGTTTTGCAAGAAGCCCTTCTTCTGTTCCTTAGATGCTTCTTCCCAAGGCATGACTCTTCTTAAGTTACCAAAATGCAGTGCAGTTCAAAAGTACTTTGTGTATGGAGGGAAGTTCAGGAAAATATTGGGGCTCTTGTACCATATGCTTGAATGTAATATTTATTAAGTCCATTATAGCTAGTTCACCTGTTCTCATACAGTACTTTCTGAGCTCTGCCATTCACAAAAAAACCCACAAACCAACCAACCAATCAAAAATTAAAAAGGACACACACCCCCACCCCCCACCCCCCTCAAAAAAAAGCACAAAACCCAACAGTAATTGTTACATTATTTGCATATTCCAGTTTTACACAGTGGAAAAAAAGAAGTTTAAAACTTCTGGGTTATTCTGCAATATCAATATGACCACAGTTGTCTGGAACACTTGTATAGTGACTTTGTATGCCACACAACTATACTGCTGTTTGCTTTCTTTCAAAGAAAGGTTTCATACCAGTCTTGGTTCCTCATAAATACTTTGCTTTGTTTTCTGGCAAAAATCAGTCCTTTTCTCTCATCAGTTAGTTAACCCAGTCTAATAGCAAAGCTGAGCAGCCTCACTTACTGAAGGTGCAACACAGTCTGTTGGCAAACGTGTTGGAACAATTTCCAGTAATTTTGGCTAAGTCTTAGAGGAAGTGGAAAGTCATACAGATTAACTCAAAAGGCTTACATGTTCCCTTAGATGATCTGGAAAACAAGACTTATTTCCAGAAGGTAATTACAATGAGCATCGAGTAGCAAAACTTGATACTTAATGTCTCTTTTTATCTCTTGTTGTAGTAACAAAATTTGTTCTATATTTATTAGCCTCACCTACAAAACCTCTTAATTTATTCTAAACAAGCTTGTGTATCACAGCAGAGAGATAAAACTCTTCAAGTTACACAGATATTATTTGATCTCACTAACTGGTATATTTTTCTTTACACCCCCACCCCATGTCTTCAGAGTTACTAAAATTTCCGCCTCCGTGATAATATCTTGGAAATAATTTAGGGGGAGGGTGAGTTATTTGCATTAATTGGAGAAATAACAGATTTTTAGCTATTGAGAATCTTGAGGGCAAGGTCAGCACTTGTTTATGGAGTTTGGCTTTCCTGTATCCCCACAGAGCAATTCCCAGTGCGCCTTGTTTTCTCTGAGCAGGAGCCTGTTATCACGTCTGGCTCTGCAGGCTGTGAGAACGCTGAGGCTGGGCTGCCTGGCGTTGGCTTTGCCTGGCCCTGTCAACAGATTACAGCATTCCGCTTGGTCGGAGGAGCCACGGAGCAGAACCGTTGTGCTCTTCTGTTACTGGGCAATGATAAAGCTGGCAGTCTTTTTATGGTTAGGTCCTCACAGTGGCAGTTCATGTTTTAGTGATAAGGAGACAGAGCTTTGGCTATCAGAGCCAGACTGATTATCTGTAATGGTGAACCGTGGCTTAAATCCTTCCACAATGACAGGAACCCATCTGGAGTGACGGCTTCCAGAATCTTAAAAGGGAGATACTGAGGCATTTTCCTTCCTCATGAGTCAGTGCAGAGTTAACCCCATTGTTATCACAATTAAAAAAACCACCCAAATGGTCACCAAGAGGAAGGATGCATTTTTATGTTTAACTAAATCTCTTCCTTTACATTAGAACTTTGAGGATAATTTTCAGACAGATCCAGGAGGATGAGTTGGCAGCATTATGCTTTAAAATCTTTCACTTGATTGTTTTAGAGCAATTTTTAGTATTGCAGCATGGAAGTTTCATTAGTGCTCCTTTCAATATTCTAATGTGTTTAGCAAAGGGGAACTATACAATATGTGTGTTTCCTGGAAGATCTTTCTTTATAGTATCTAAATACAGCTTCTAATCGTGTCTCGGGCACCGTGTGCGCGTGCTGACGCTGAGCACCATGTAAAGACATATTGGGATTCTATTTACAGACTTCTGTGGGTTGCAGGGGTTAAGTGTAATCCAGATTATAGAGTGTTAACATTTTCCCTACTGATATCAAAGTGTAGAAGACTGGCAGGCTGACTTGTTAGGAAGGGCAGGGAGAGGGATAAGAGGCTCCGACCTTGAACAGCCAGCCCTTGTATGGCCAAGTCCCTATACGTGTCCAGCTGATTGGCTAGAGGAGCAGGATCAGTGCTGTGACAGGTGTCGGAGGAGCCTACACCTGTTTTCCCCATATGCTGATACAGTGATTACATTTTTGTGGGAGTTCCAGATACTGTGTGGGATATGTGGAGCGAGCCAAGAAACTTGAGAAGGAATTGCAGCTTATGGTGACCTGTGATATTAAAGAATTTCAGATGGCGTAGTTGAATTTTCAAGTACTGCTTTCAAAGTGAAGTAGAAATGGGCAGTGTTTTGCATATATATAGGAATAGTGAGACAGTCTTCTCTACTTTTTATTGCACTAAAAATTAGTAGATAGCATTTTAAGAAAAAAATGCTGATAAAACTGTAGTCTAAAGTAAAACAATTTGGGGTTTCTTTTTTTTATTTTTAAATCAAATGGTGTTATGGAAACTTGACTTCTTTAGGAAGAGAGGCAATGATACTGAGAATGTCAGCTTGTAGATTTCATATCTTCAGGGGTTTTAGTGAAAATTCATAGAGTATAGATGATTTCTCACAAAAAGAAAACACACAACCCCCCTCATGCCTGTATAGTCCTACTGCTGCCTTATGTACTGCTAATGTGTACGTGTTTAAAAATGTGTTGCTTTCCTTTTGAAACTTTTTAAAAACATTAAAGACTTTCTGTAGGTAATAAGTCTTGTTTTGTTAGAAATGAGAACTTGTGAAGAAAGATTTGATTGTGTAATAGGGTGAAAAAGAAGATGAACAAGGAATACAAATACATTTTGGAATTTGTAGTTTCACCTCCATTCTTTCAGTAGCTTTTTTGTAGTGCCTAGATTGTAGCCAAGTTTGGAGGGTTTTTTCCCAGGGGATGTTGCTGTGAGTTCTCTATCAGAAAAAACAGGAAGTAGCCCAATAAAGCAATTTCATTAAGTTAGAGTCTGAAAAAACTTATATTTAACAAACTAAGTAATTTTAGAAAGGGATTATGTAACTTCTTTTTATACTTCTGTGCAGTTCTTGTTATCATGCAGGATGACAGAAGTGCAGGAAAATCCTGCCTTTATCAACTACTGAGACCAAGTGTGACATATATTAATGTACTGCAGTTGTTAAATTTGATGAAAAAACCTTAGCTATTGTGTTTCTTAGAGTTTAACTGTATGCTCTTTAAAATGTTAATATTAAAATTGGGGTGCTAAAATTACTTTATTAAAGATCCACTAAACTGGCTTTTAATTGCTAATGATGATATTGACTCCTTTGCCATAGGCCTGGATGTTCCTTGTATGTCAGAGAACTTCACTGTTTTTGTGTGGAACACTGAAGTGCTTGTAGGTTAAAGGTACCCATGAGATGGCACCTGGGAGAGCCAGTGCCTCTGAAGGATCCTTTTTCTCTTTGTGTACTCTGCCACTATTTTGAAAGACTTTAGCCTGTCTTGTTGAACAGTGAGTTTTGTCTGTGAAAGTTTCATGTCGTTTCAGTGGCTCTGAATGATTTGGTAGTATACAAAACTTCTTGGCAAGTTAGTATGATTTGTATGTGAATTTTCCAATTGTATTTCAGACCTTAAGAAAGAAAGGCCTTAATGGTTGTGAGAGCCCTGATGCTGACGATTACTTTGAGCACAGTCCACTATCGGAGGACAGATTCAGCAAACTAAATGAAGATAGTGATTTTATTTTCAAGCGAGGCCCTGTAAGTACTTTTATTTTATCTCTACTTTTTATTTGTTGATCCTTTTTATTAACTTCATTATTTAGGCTCTGAACAAGAAGGAACACAGAGGGTGCGACAGCCCGGACCCTGACACTTCATATGTGCTCACGCCACATACAGAAGAAAAATATAAAAAAATTAATGAAGAGTTTGATAATATGATGAGGAATCATAAAATCGCAGTGAGTACTAAAGTATGGTTTGTGCTTCTCTTACCTGCATGAGAATTTTCATGGTGTTTGCTTACCACTGAAAATCACCGCAAAGACAAGAAGAGGTAATGGTTTGAAAAGGGAGTATATACGTTTGAGGGAAAAGGAGATGCTGGTACTTGATACATTTTGTCTTAAAGCTTTATCTTTAGCTCCTCTTTTGCACTCAGTTTTTGATACTTTGTGAATGTGAGGTAGCATCTCCAAATTTCAGGATCCTAACTGCATTGCCTAATCCTACCCAAAATATTTTTACAAAGATAGATTTTTGTCGTGGGATGTAGCATAGTTTATTTACATCTTCTAGCTCTTCATCTATCTGTTGATGAAGAATTTACAATATGTTACAAGCACTCATCAAATCAGTGGAATTTTTTTTTGCTGAAGACTGGATGTAGAAATGTGTTCAGGTCTTTAAAGATAAAGCCAGGTGCAAAGTGTGGAAACCTCAAAAAGATTGGTGACTTACTCCTGTTGAAATTCTAGCAGAAACTTTCTTGGACACTGAAAAATTCTGAAAATGTTGTCCCCAGTGCCTAACCCATTTGCAGCCATAAGTGATTTGGCTGCAGAACTTAAATCTGGAGGTAACAGTGGTGTAAATTTTTCATGGTTTTCATGGGGGTGTGCGTGATAGTATTTAATTCCATCTACAAAACCCCATTAGTGTGGAGCATTACAGGAGAAGTATTTTTTAATACAGTGCTCTGTCACAGCCTTTGAATGTTTTAACATTGCAAATCTTGTAGCAGTTACAGTAAATGAAGTGGCTAGGTTGGTCAGCACAGACCCTAAGGTGTCCCCAAATGACTTGGTGATATTTAATTGTTGAAAGCATTAAGGCCATCCTGGGGACTTCCCAGCAAAATGACAGTCGTGACACCCAGCATCACTTCTTTTAGCAAGGTCTTTATACTTGAGCAAAGCCAATAGGCCTTGTTCTTGCTTTGTTTTGAAGCTTCTGACAGCCAACATTTCTGCACTGAGAAGTCTTCTTCAGGCCTCATCTCTCAGTGTGTTACAGCTCTGTTGCTCCCCCTTGATTATTCTGTGGTCTTTGTGAACAGCCTAACTTGTCTGTGTGGACATCAGTGTAAATAAAAGACAATAGCACTTTTTATCTCTATAGCTCTGTATTTGTAGCTTAAATTAGACTTGTTATGGTTCTGTTTGCAGTACTTACGGGTCTGTGTAAGAACATAGTTTCTTTTGTTTTAGTGCACTCATTACTGTCAAAGGATAGGAATGAGGCAAAGCGTGAAGAATTCAGCCATAACCAAATGAGTACCATAGATGGGCAGAGGCAGCCTTTATTGTAAGGTGTGGGGGGAAGCTGTCATTTATTAGCTCTGTATTGAGAAACCTACAGAAAAAAAATGTTCCAACTCTTAGCTTCTAGCATTGTTTCAAGCATACTTCAGGTATTTCAAGTTTAGTTTGAGTTGCTTGACAGCATGCTGTTTAAAAAAACCCACTTTTTTCTGTAGATACTGAACAGTTTCTTGAAGTAGTTTCCCATGAAAACAAATACCAGTACAGCTTGTCATTAGTTAGATGCTGTGAATGATTTGCTATCATTACATCGTTATGCTTCATTACTTTTTTCTTCCATCTGTGCCAAAAATTGATAATTATTCTTAGAATGCTTCAGTAGGGATGCTGTCGTTGGCTCTCACTAGGAAGAGATTTTGTTTCTTGTAGAAAATGTAGTCTGCTCTTTTAATTAGCATGGTTATGTTTCTACTATTATCAAAATTGTCCTACAGAAGTATCATTCTGAGTGAATTTTAAGCTGCACGTGGCAAAAGCACATCTTTTTAATTATCCTTGCTGGGTCATGAATGTTTGTCACCTGCATTTGACCTCTAAATCAAAACTGTTGTGTCTCTATCCTGTCAGTAAATACTACTGAATTTTTACCCTTAAATTGTACCTGTCATGGGTTTGTTGCCAGTAATTAGGAGAGATGTGAAAGAAAATAGTCCCTTTTGTTTCAGAAACTCATCACTGTCAAAGGATAGGAATGAGACAAAGGCCAAAGAGGTTAGTCATAACCAAATGAGCACCATAGATGGGCAGGCATCTAAGCTTTTGATTCAAATCCTTGTTGAGTAACAAACATATATACTTCAGAAAAATAGCTGCCTTTTAAATAATACTGTAAAAATGGGAACTATAAAAACCAAGATTTTCCAAAGAGAGAGGGGTTATTCACAGAGAGTTTTGTGGAACACAGCTCAAGAGTAACAACTGAAATGTTTAAATCCAAACTACTGAAATTAGTACCTTCCTAAAGATCTGTTTACTCTTTAGTCTGTTGAAAAAAAAAAAAAGTTTGAGATTAGTAGCAATGTTTTGTCAAGGTTATTAAGAGAAAATGTGTTTACTAACTTCTTCCTTTTTTGTGTAATAACTATTTTATTATGTGCATGTTTACGCTTCTGGTTTGAAGGTGCCACGGTTCATTGATCTGTAGACATGTTTAGCTTGTCATTGCTTTGTAATAATCCAAATTAACTGGTAAACTTGTTGTATTTCTGAGCTTGTGAAATGATATGAATATCTTCAAGTCTTCATGTATTTGACCTTTCAGTATTTTAGAAGTTCATGAGTAATTCTTTTGGAACTGTGTTTTTATGATGTGTAAGAGTTCACCACCATACTCCACAACAGAGAGATGTTTTCAGTTTGTTTAGAAACTAACATAATTAACTTTTTTTTAAACCTGAGTAATTCTTGGCAATTTTAATATGTATTTTTATCATGTGCTATTTTTGCAGATGTAGTTAATGAAAATGTGATTGTCTGATGTGTGTTCCTCTTCTTCTCTCCTCCAGCCTGGCATGCCTGCTCAGAACTTCTCGATGTCGGTTACGGTTCCAGTGTCCAATCCCAACACTCTAACCTACAGTAACCCAGGGAGTTCCCTTGTATCCCCATCACTGGCAGCCAGTTCATCGTTAACAGACACGACCATGCTCTCCCCACCACAGACCACCCTGCATCGGAACGTATCGCCTGGGGCCCCTCAGAGACCACCGAGTACTGGCAATGCAGGTGAGATTTCAGTACTGGGGGGTGTGTGTTTTTAATTAAAAACCCAAGTTCTTCATGGTATCAATGCATTTGCTTAGGTTTGAAGTACAAAATGATAGTAATGAGAGCAAATCAGTTTAATGTTCTGGCTTATTTTTCTTAGGTGGAATGCTTGGGACAACTGACCTCTCAGTGCCAAACGGAGCTGGTACCAGTCCAGTTGGTAAGTGTGGTATCGTGTCTTTGTTGAAAAAGAGTCTTGTGGTTGTTAGTTTCACAGTTAATTCAAAACCAAGTTTTGGTTTATTTTATTTTGACTTGAAAAAGTGGTTATGGAAGAACAAAGGTCATAATTTTCTTAGTTGCCATGTAATTGTCAAGTCTTGTAAATTCTCATCAGGCATTTAACTTTACTGCCGTGCCCTTTCCAGTTCAGTAATACTTGCAATTTTTATTTTAATGTTAGTAGCAGCATGGTGCTCTTGCTTTTGTGTTTCTCTACAGGTGTAATTACAGCACTGTGAAGAGATCTTAATGTTCACCAAATTTACTTTGTATGAAATTCACTATTCTTACTAAACTGTTACACTAAAGTAACTCGGCTGTGTTCTCAACTCTTGTTATTTGCAAGACCTGAATGTTTGGTACTGATTGTGGTGCCAATCAAATTGAAGAGAATACAGACTGTATTGTTTGTATTGCCATGTGTATCTTGCTAATTATAAATCTTGGAAGCTGATTGCTAGGTTCTGTCTTAATTCTGGAAGATGATCAGAATTTCCTTCAAAAACAAATTAGGGATCTTGCCAAAAATCAAATTCACAGGGTTTGTTTGGTCTTCAGTAAAAAGATATGATAGCACTTTTTAATTTAAATAATACTTTGTCTCCCCTAAAGAAAATTTAGTACTCTGTTAGAGGGCAGGCAAACAGTGAAATTTATGACACCATGGAAAGACAAAATAGATGATGGATAATCCAGTTCCTTTGTGTTTCTTCCATTTCTTGAGACATCTTGGTGGCTGAAGGTCAGTTTTGGAAATACACATAACTCTCTTTGGTATGTGTCCATAGCAAGGAATTAAAGGAGCAACTGTTGACCTTTTAGCTGTTGCCCACTGGCTACTTAATGTGGCAGTTGGGAAGAAGTTCTTTGAAGATAAAAGCCAGGCAATTGAATTTATGAATAAAAAATGCTGCAGCTGCAAGGCTGAAAGCACAAAATTGACTTTCCACTCTTCATCCATTCTTTACCTATGTGCAGCAAAGATATGAAATATTTAAATGTGTTTTCCATCAGGTAAGCAAGATTTTAAATGGAGGAAACATCCTCAGTTTCAAAAAAGATGACTATTTTTAGCAGCTGTGGAGGTCAGGTGTTGATTTTCATAGTATGTCTCAAGTCAGACTAAATAAAGTTTATTATCAGGCTGTTTCAGGCCTCTTTTCCAAAATCAGACTTCAGTAGCAGCAGCCTCAGATTTAAGACTACTTCTTTCAGTAAGCAAATAAAACAGTTGTTTATAGCACTTGTTATAGACTGTTAAACTGTAGAAATGCCCAGTTACAGCAGCTTGGTGAACATATTTAATGGAGTAAAATGTTTTCTTTCTTGCATTTATTAATAGTTTATGTGAAAAGTCAAAATGCATCACTTCTCTCTTACTTTCCAGAACATTGCACCCAAAATGTTATCCATATACCCACTCATTTCTAGAAAGACTTTTTCATACAAGCAGGAGTTGTGGCTATGTAAGAACAGTAGAACATATATAACAAGTAGCTCTAGTGAAACTTTTAGTACTGACTTAACAACAGAATGCTAAGCCACAGTGTACCTTAAGTTGTCAGAGCTCCACTTGCTACTAGGATATGGCACAGTACTGTCAGGGGCATAGTAACCTTCTCCATTTCAACCAAAATCAAGAAACCACACATAAGCAGATTGAGTACATCTGCTAAACTTGTCAGTTCGAGCTCGACAGCTGCCGTTGAAGTGAGTGTATTGAGTTAATTACGGCTGCGAACAATGGTTTTAGTTTCTTGCTGCTTTTATTGTAGCATTCACTTTAAAACCAGTGTATTTTGTTGCTTTAGTTTTCAATCTTCTTTTAAACTTCTCAGGAATGGAGAATTCACCTAGGGTGTAGCTGGTCATATGTCAGCTTTGCAGCTCCCAGTTTATAGGAGAGATGTCAAAGATAAAGCGCTGGCATACCCACATTCCCAGATATTCTTCTTGTAGACAAAGGAAGAAACCCAAATCTTATCCAGATGGAATTTTGAGCATCTGAGATTTTATTTCATTCAAAAATACTTGCATGTCTTCACCTCTGAGTAAAAAGCAAGTGAAGGCTACCTTGCCTAGTTGGAACCCAGTTCAAAGAAAGATGTTGCATAAAATGGCTTATATTTAGTTCATGAGTCTTTTTGTCGAGTTCTGTGTAGCTGGATTGGAATGGATCCCCTTTGCTTTAGCAGTCAATCTGCCAACTGAACAGTTCTGCTCTGGAAAAGAACAGGGTAAAAATATCTGTGTTGTAGCAAAGATTGGTAGGTGGGTTTTTATCCCTAGAACAGAAAATTTTGTGATTATTTTATAATTCTGAGAGCTTACTTCACATGCAGCTGTCATAACTCTGAAAAAGCATTTTTATTTTGTAATATTTTAAAAATCTTACCCACCACATTAAAAACATTGGCTGAAAATTTTTACTTGGCAAGTTTTGAGAGAGGAGAAATGTCTGGCATTATGACTGTGTTTGCTTTTGAGCTAATTTATTTTTTCTGCTAATTAGATCAAATGTTTTGAAGATACAATTTTCATGATACAGTTGCCCCTGGTCAGTGTTAAACCTTGTTCAGTTTGTGATGGGCATCTGATAGCCTTCAACAGCCTCATCTCAGCTGGATGTGTACAGCTTGCTGTTTGCCGTCAACATCATCGTGGCTTCAGCACATGCTGCATGTCTGTATTGCTGCTTTCAAAAGGCTGTGGCTTCTGATTAGGCAAAGTGTAGCCTCACTTGCTCTTGAGTACCCAAATACAGGGCAGAGCTTCTTTGGACTGAAAGGACTTGATACACCACTACACAGCCTCAGATGTTCTAAACTGATCACTTCTGTCATCCATTCTTTACATTGGCTATGTATAGATACATAGAAACAAAAAAGTTCAGAAAGCAGAACTCTGATTTCATTAACTGTCAATTGTTTAATTGGTGAAAGGCCTAAAAGGTATCCAGTTGCCACTGCTAATGTTTCATACAAGGTTAGATAACATTTAGATACAAAAAGCAGTATGCCTTTGGTTTAGGTGTGCTGCTGCATTCAGAATAATAACCCTGAATAATAATAATCTTGAATAACAATCTTGAAGATTTATAAAGCCTATGTAAAGTCTAAATATCCTTGAAAGTTGTGTCTCCTTTTACGTAGCTTTAGGCAAAAAAGTGTTTCCAGCAACCTGGGGAGTGAGTAAGCATTCCCTTGACTCTTAGTCATCTCTCTTTCTTCTTGTTGTTTTAATATCTACAGTATTGCCATAGAAGTATAAATCTGAAATGTTAGATGTGTTTCAAAAATCTTCTAGTGGTATCAGAAGTGTATTTTAGTTTAATCATAGTCTAATCTGAAGTGTTGACTTGTAAAGACCAGTGGAAATACATTTATTTCAGCTTCCTTGAGATGTTTTGGTAAATTCTTTCTGAAGCTGGCAGATAACTCTAGGCTTTCTGAAATGATAGTAGATTGTGCAGTGATTTCTGTGCAAAGCTGAAGATGGTATGAAGGGCATTTGCTGGTTTGTTGGGTTTCTTTCTAAATTCCCACTTAAAGCTGTCATATAAAAAACTAAATAAATGGAGCAACTAATGCACATAAACATGTTATTGTTGTATTAACTTGCAGTATGCACCCCCCCTTCAAGGTTCTGTATTGTCATTTAGGTGCATAGTGACTTGGTGGCTTATTGCAAACACAGTTTTCAGTTTACTTCTGATTATGTGACATTTATTGGGTTGTATAATGTCACTTGAGGTATAAATATTTACTTACTACTGTTCTGATCCTTGCTTAATCTTTTATTGATTAGCTGCTTGCCCACAATTATTTTCCAAAACAATGTGTAACTGTTGAGTTTCTGCAAAGGTGAGCCACAGAAAAAGATTAATGGAATCAATGACTCTAACTTATTCCTTGAGTAGTAATAAGTACAGGGAGTACTTTCCAGCCACGTGTGCTCTTTGTTCAGCTGATGTGATTTATACAGTGAAATACAGGTCTGGCTCATGTAATTGAATGCTATGTCTTGGGCTGCAGGACAATAAATGAGATTATGCTGTATTACATTTCTGAAGGCAGAATGTACAGTTGTTAAAATGGGTGAGGTTTAACATTTAGCTTCAGAAAAGAAGTTACTTCAAAAATCAACATTTTCTGACTAAACAAAGTAGGCTAAGGTGCATTGGCCATCTTTGTTATCATAAAAATCTTAATTAAATTATGATTCATAATAGTTGGGAGCTTATCATCTCTGCACTGGTGTCTGTTTTCCAAGGAAGTGTTTTGAACACCCTTTCATAGTCTGCCTGAAAGAATTAGACTGAAATAAAACTCTTACAGATGGAAGTAGAAACAGTAATCTGAAGTTACGCTTCCATAGTAGGATTTTCTGTTCCCTTTCCATTTCTCAGTTTGATGGTGTCTTTAAACACAAAGTAATTGTCTTTGGGGAGGATCTGCAGTGGATGGGGTGGATACAGTTTGTGTATTATCCAAAATAGTAAGCAGAATTTATGGGGTTATTAAAGCCTCAGCTTGGCAAGCTGCCAAATAGTTGCATCATCCAGTAATCATTATCTTTTTCTGGCTCCTGACCTTACTCTAAGAAATAACCATGCTTCTAGTTATCCTTTCACTCTGAACTTGTAATTTGATTTTCTTATTAGATTATTAACAGGAAAAAAGGCTTTAGGTTGCATATTAAAAATGACTATTCTGCAGCCTTATTGCAACCCTAGCATATGATTATTCAAACAATCAATAGAGATACTCCAGTGCTTGCTGTTTCTAACAAAGGGCTGCTATTGGGTTAATATCTATAGTATTGCACTCTTAAAACATTTTTTGTGTCTCCTGTTCATACTCTGTTTTTGTGAAACACTCATTTTAAGAACTGCTCAGCCTTTTGTCAGAAGAAATGCATTGCCTCTGCCCTGCTGCTGGGTGATACTGCCCAGAGAAGGCAATGGCAAGAAGTTTGTTGTTTTTGACAGCACCACTAAAGGCATGAAATGTTTCTGAGGGATTGGCAGAGCCTTGTAATAAGGGCTGCAGGAAATGACTGTGCTGGGTGTGGAAGAAAGACACTGTCCAGATTTAACACACAAGCTACTGAAATACTTGAAAACAGAGGACAGGAAATGGTATCATAGGATAGACTAAAATGCTGTACAGAGCTCCATTGTTTATACAAAGTGTTATTGTTCTGGAGTTCAAATTCAACTCGAAACACCGCAGCTTTGGCATGTGAAAGGTACCACTGACAGCAGAGTGAGTAATAAAATGCTCTTTATTATTAGATTAAAGCCCAGACTTTATTTTTTTAGTAACAGTAAGGTCTTTAAATGTTCTGACATTTTTGCTGAAAGTGGAAGATATGGTAAAATTTTTTCAGCTAGAATTTGGTGAACATGATGCTGGTTTCCAATCATTTTTCCTCCCTCACATCTGTTTCCAAAACCACTTTGTTTTTTCTCTGTCTGTTGTGCAAGATTACTCTTGCAATCTGGTGCTATGCAGGCTGTCTATAACTGATGTTTATATTCCTTTATAATGGCTAGGTATTGGTGCATAACTGTACTTAACAAAAGCAGGATTCTGTGAAAGCCATCTCACAGTTTCAGGAGTCTTAGGAGCAGCACAGAACTTAATTCTTCTTTTTTTTGGCTGGTGGATTTTCCTGTGTGACCTAGCTGTGGCTAGTTTTCCTCCTGGCAGTCAAGAGTATATTTAGCTCTTGTATGTATTCTCAGCTCCAGGCCAACTTTTCAGTTACCTTGACTGAATTTTATCACTAACCTAGAAGCATTCCAATAAATTCTGCTGTTTTCTGCTGAGGAATGTAGATGCTTTAATCACAAAATGAGTTTTTGCTGTGGTTTTTAATACAGAAGGAAGAATGCTGACATGAAAAGCTTTTACTTCTTTCTGCTGTCTGTGTTCCTTCTTTCCCCCATAACTTCTGAGTTAAATGGTATCGTTCTCATAAGACATATTCCACTAGTACTTATACAAATGCTTCAGGAAAGTACTAAATTAGAATAACTCCTTCTTGCTCTGTTAACCTTGGAAAAACTCGAGGGACCTGTCAGGTCATCCATGTATGTCCAGGCTTTTGGCACTGTAGGAAATCCACAAAGAAAATAAATCCAGATTTTGGAATCCTGGCTTCAAAGTTATGGATTTACTGCTCATCCATATGTGAACAAGAATACTGTGGTTGCAAATTCCAGTAAGTTCTACCTACTTAGTTGTTTTTTTTCTTTAACAATATTTAGCAATAACTTTGCTTCCAAAAGACCTTTATAAAACTAGTAGAATATCTTCAGATCAGCACAAGGTAAATCTTAAATTAATTGTTGCTTTTTCTATTTCTAAATTGATAAAATGTGTAGGCTTCCATTTATGATGGACAGGGGAAAGGTGAGGATTGCATTTGGCAATTCTCCCACCACATAAGAGGGATCAGTAGCAGTGGAGGGAGGCTCCCTCACGAGCATCCTGATGGATTCACACTTTGGTTCTCATCATACACTAGCCAAGTGTCTCAGCAGTATCAGTCACCTTCATGAAGGCTGCTGCTGTTACTGATAAATGTTATTGTTCTTCATTCTTGCTAATGCTTGTAAAGGCATTAAAATTTTTGCTAAAGGAGGTAGAATATGACACTGACAGCTTTCTTATTTTAATTGCTTTTAGATTAATATGTACTTAATGTAATAAAATTGGATTGGGCATAGGGACCTATTCAAATTAGAATAATAATACAAAATTCATGGCAGTATGGTGCTACAGGCTATTAGAAGAGAATTTCCCACACAGTGAACTTCGTGTAATAGACTTTTCCCTGGACTGTGAGTGTAAAGGCTGCTTTCAGAACTGCAGTGTTAGTGTAAACATAAGCTTACTATGAATTGTATTTATTTATACACACATACACAAGTTCTGTAGTGTGAACTACAGGGTTCCCTGTTGCTAAATTCCCTTCCCTTAACAACTTTTTTCATTTGCAGCTGAATAAGGTGTGTGTGTGTGTTTTGGGAATTGTTGCTATAAATATGATAAAACCATTGGAATGTGGCTTTAGCATTTTTCTTTTGAGAAATAGATTTTGGTTAATGTGATTGGTGTGTTTGTCAGAACAGAAAAACAGAATAATAGGCACTTAAATTTTTTACTGTCTTTGATCTGTTCAGACTGTAAGCTAAAGTCTGTATCTTGAGGGTATTCAGCTTTTGGAGATTTCTGTGCTGAAGCAGGACCTGTATGCTTTGGCTTCTCCATTTCTGCTTAGGAGAAGTATCAGGAGTAAGGTAGAGGGAAGATTAAAAAGATGGGTATAAACAACATGTGTGTCTGTGTCCAGAGCTTGGAATGAATTTGAAGGAAACGGATTTGTTCCCTTCACAATTGTTAAGTATCATAATCAGACAGTATATATTTTTCAGGCTGAAGTTAACTTTATTAGAGAATAGATACTGAAGTCCTGAGTCTTGAAGGTATTTCATAGAATAGTGTGTTTTAGAAATGGAGACTTTAATAGCTGCTTTGTTTTCTTTTCACAGGCAACAGTCGAGCCTGGTTCATGTTCTGTGGGGGTTGGGCTGAAGTGGGGTTGTGCAAAAGCTCACTCTTTTTGCAGGCACAGCCTGGAGGAACCTCAAAGGGCAAAATAAAAACCAGAACAGATGTTATTAGAAATAACTCTTTGGCAATGTGTGCTTCTCAGCATTGAAGCTGCCACAGTGTGTCCTTGAAGTGACATTACCTTTACATATTGATCTGCTGGTGAAAGTGGCTTTTGTTGGTTCGATTATTCAATGCTGCACCTCTTGTGAGTTTGCTGTTGGAAATTTGACAACAGAAACCTTTCATCATTTGTACATGGGCACTGAAATTCTGTGGTGTTGCTTCCCTTCAGTCTCAGGGTGCCTTTGGTTTTGTTCTTTCAGGAAATGGGTTTGTGAATTCTCGAGCTTCACCAAGTCTACTGGGAAGTACTGGTGGTGGTGGGAATGGCTTAGGCAAAGTCATGCCTACAAAGTCTCCACCTCCACCTGGAGGAGGCAATCTTGGAATGAACAGTCGCAAACCTGACCTCCGTGTTGTCATCCCACCCTCCAGCAAGGGGATGATGCCACCACTGGTAAGTGAAAACCTTTGTTCTACAATTGGCTTGGTAAAATGAAGTGCTCTGTCCATGTGTGCAGGGAGGAGCTATCTGACTTGCTTACCTTAGGTTACAGTGATAGAAAGGTGTTTCCAGTCTGAAATGTCACTAATGAAAATCTAAGTTGTTACATTGGGAGAAGTTAAATTTGTAAGGAATTTGTTGTTTCAAGTGTAAAATAGGAGTCTGCACTAAATGTTGTTGGAGTGCAATCCTAGAGAGACAGACTGGGATTTTGGTGTTTTGATCTGACATCTCACTGACTTGGTACTGAGAACTTCATTGGTTTGGAGGATGTGGGTTTTAAAAAGGATTATGCATTATTCTGTGGAGGGATGGCTGAGCTTACTGGTGATGTGAGCTGCATTAACGTGCCCTAAAGCACACTTTGTACCTGGTTTTCCTCCGTCATAATGGTTGTGGGGTATAAAATGTAGCTTCAGTGGTGATGATCTGAGAGAAATGCTTGCTTGTGGTGTGCTGGAATGTAACCTTGTGTGTCCTCTGGTGGATGTCATGTGTTCAATGAAGGCATAAAAGAGTAATGAGGATCAGGCTCAGTCCCTGTTTGTGTCCTTTTCAATACTACTGTGCAGTTTGGCATGTTGGTGGTAATGTTTGTTCAGCCTAGATTTGGAATAGCTCACGAGTTTCGTGTCAGGCATGAGGCAACCACAGCACTGAGACCAGAACAGGTCTTTCAGGAAGAGTTACTCTATTTTTCCTTTAATTTGGTTGGCCAGATCCTTTGGTCTTAGTCTTTCACTGTCATGCAGAAATTTTAAACACCTATGTGTGGATTTTCTGTGTGTGGAACAGCCATAACCAAGAGGAGCAGGATCTAAACACTACAAGTACTCTCTGTATAATTCTTACTTGTTTTTAAGATACCACAAGTGCTTACATTTGTTACTGGTATTCATGATTAATAATGTAAGATCAATCTGAGTTAAAAAAGCTTAATTATCCTCAGAGTAATGATTCTTGATGTTTTAGGGTTTTCTAGGAACACTAAAGGGTAGAAGACATAGGAAACACACTGGTGAAAAATACACTTTAACAAGATGATCTTGCCTCTATTTCTAATTAATGTAGTTGTTCTAAAAGTTAGTAGTGTACAGAACCTGTTTACTGCTGCGTTGTTAAACGCAACATAATATTTGATTTAGGTTTTGTCTGTCTTTTTGAGGAGCCTGGAAAGGGATCTCAGGAGTAGTGATGCTGGGATGGTATGATGGTTGTATGTGGAAAATATTTTGTTACTGAGCTGGATGTTTATTGTATCAGTCCAGCCAGAAACTGCTGTGCTCCATTTCTACATGCGTGCTCAATGTGTAGCTGTGTCCTTGTTTTCCTGCACCAATTTGGCCAAAGTGTGTGTTCCTTCAGTAGGGCATTTTTGGATTGACCCAAATTACCCTAAGTACTACACTTCCTAGTAGTAGTATTTACAGAATCAGGGGGCAAATTCACATTATTAATTAGAATAAATAATAATTCTGAAGCACAAATGTGACTTTTTCTTTCATTTTTGAAAGCAATGCTATTTTTAGTAACTGTGTTATCCCTCTTGTTTGCTGAGTACAGTCGGAGGAGGATGAATTGGAGTTGGTGAGTTTGGGCTGCTGTTTGATGAGCAAGAGCAAGATGCTGAAAAATGTCTTGTACTACAGCTTTTTAACTGTAGTTTCATTACATATTTTAAATCATTCCAGTGTTCCCTTGGTAGCAGACAAAAATACATTTGTTTTATCAAACTGAAAACCCAACCAATTCAAGTTGGAAATGCATCCAAAGTCTCGTGCTTTCCATTTGTAAACTCTTTTGTTTTTTCTGCAAATACTTGTTTTTCTTGGAGGGAACATTGGAAAAGAGCCTTGCAGAGTAACTGTCCATGTGGATAGGCTATTTCCTAGCTTCAATGTAAAATACAAATTACCACTTATCATCCCCAAAGTTATTGGACTATTTTTAGAAGGTGGCTTCACTGGTGAAGTTGCTCTGATTGTAACACAAACCCTGTATTGCTTCCCTTATTTTCAAGGAGATGACATCATTGCTGGTGAGGTCACCTTTTTGAGGTCTAGAATTATTTCATCCTGCATGAGATTATCAAACCACAGGGGTGTTCCCTGTTTACCAAAAGGAAGAGAGAATTGCAAATGAATAATTCTACCTTTTTTCCAGTGGAAAGATCATCTGCTTTTGAAAGGCAGCTCTTGGGATTTGTGGGTGTTTTCTATTTTTTTTTCTTTTTTTTTTTCCCAGAAAGGTTTTAACATTTGGCTTTCTGTCTGGAAAATAATGTGAGGCTAAAGTAATTCCTAACTTATTTTTAGAGCAATATGCAAATTGTTTAGCTGCTGTAGCACAAACCATGCAGAAGATGCTGCATCAGAGTGAGATTGTGGAGAGACACCAAGAAGCCTTGACTATTGCATACCTTGATTCAGTTTGGAACATGGACCTGTTGCTGATATGAGGCTCTAATTGCATGAAAGCATGGAAAATGTAGTGATTTAGATACATTTCTTGATGAATGCATGCTGTTGGTTGATTTTGACCTTAACACATCAGCAGTAGATTTATAAAAGTAAGAGGAAATTATTTTTTGGCAGTGAATATTGAAGTTTTTAAGGTTATTGGAATGACTTGCAAATTGAGCAGATAAAGAGCTGTCAGGCTCTGTGTTCCTCTCACCTTTGTGGAGAGGTGCCTAGTTTGCAGTGCAAGAAGTAAAACTAATTCAACATAATAACACTTCCTCAAAATATCATTGCAATTGGAATGAATGCAGAAGCCCTTGGATTAAAAGGTGTCCCTACCTGCTAAAAACCGCTGTTCTCTCTGCAGGGAGAAGCAGTGGTACTTGTGGAGGGTGGGGCGACGGCTAGTGTGTGGAGCAGGAGCCATCTAGTGGGGCTTGGAACTGGGCTCACACAAAGGAAATGAACTAGTGGCTGCCTCAGACATGCTAAACAACTACAAAGTACACCTGCAGTATTACATCTCTTATTATGCCGATTTCTGTGCTAATTCCAGTGCTGGAAAGCAGCTCCAGACCTTGTCTGTGAATGTTCATTCTTTATGCTTGGAACTGACACTGGATATGGGAAACAGAAATGAAGGGTGCCACACTATGAAATAAAGACACTGAATTCTTCCCATTACTGCTAGCATTTGCACTGATTTAAAAACTGCTGAAATTTGTTGTGAACCTGTAGCTGAATCTGAGAATGCAGCAAATATTAGACCCATCCAAATATTTCTTAGTGTGGATGTATTTCTTAGTATGGCTCAGTGTTTCGGAGTTATATTCAGAAATAAATTGCCTCCGAAAACCACCTTTATTAGCCACTCAGAACACAAACCCCAAAGCAAAACAAAAACCCAACAAACAATCCCCATGGGGAAATCCTTTGGTCTGGATTGTTTCCCAGTATATTCCTCTTAACTTTTCCATTATGCAGTAATCCAAACTTCATAGGCTGCCATCCAAGAAAGCTTTGGAAAAAGGTCAATTCCTGACAGACACCAAAAATCTGTTCTAATAACTTATCTTTATGCCAGATAAACTGTGTCTAGCAGAGATTGTCAGAAGTGCATAAGTGATTTAAAGGGGTAAATTACACAGAAAATCAAAGGGTCTTTTCTCTCTGATTTAGATCTGAAGCAGAGTGGGTACATCTGCTGAACAAATGCCAAAGAGCCTCCAAATCCCTATGAGGCTCAAAGGTTCAACAGCAGCCAGCCAGAACATAGAGAGATCACAAGCTGGTAGCCAGTGGAAGGTTGTAGCTAATCTTAATATAGTAGCTGTGTTATACATTTTTTCCTTTCAATTGGAAAGATACAAGCCAATGATTGATAACCCTCAATTTATCTTCATGAGTTTAAGCTTAAAATGGAATAGAGCCTGTTTCTGTACCTGCTCATTCCGTTATTATGAAGGGAATTATGCATTTTTAATGCTGCTTGGGAGAGTCTCAAGATCAGAATGAAGGAAAAAATTCAGTGCTGCAGATCCTGAAATACCTGTGTACCTGTCCAAAGTAAGGACAAAGTAGCAGTGGTAGCTTTTAAAGGTAAAACTTCTACCAAAGAGGTGAAAACCTGCTTTTTTAGCAAATAATTTTTGAGAGAGACAGAAATTTAAAAACATATTTTCAGCAGCTTGAAATCCAGCTCCCTTCATTGGAAATGGTTCTGTCAGAAGGTAGAAAGACAGGGTTTAGAAACTTCTACTACTTCTAAGACTTCTGTAGGTAAAACTAAGTACCTGTAGTTTAAAATATCATTAGCAAAAAAAAGGTAGCATTTCCTGTTTGTGCCAGTACCTGGCATGGCTAATGGTGGGAGCTACATGTTTTGAAGAAAGATTTAACGTTGCCTCCACAAAGAGCAGTGTGTTTTTGTGACAGAGCAGCTTTGCTGTCTGTTGGTATTCACCACAATGTTTAATAGAAGGTTTTTTAAACAGCAGATTTGGTTAAGGAGTTAATTTGAGTGATGTTTTGTGCAGATGTTCATTGCAGTAATGTGGGAAAGACAAAGACTTAACTAACAGCCACATTGTGCCTACAGTTAGCTAATCTGAAACAATCCAATTTAGATATTTTTCCTGTAAAAAACCCCACAGTTACTCTATGTGAACTCAAGTGTCATTTGCCTTGGAGCTTAGCTACATTATAACAAGTGCTCTCTCAGTTTCTCAGGAACCATGGAAACAGCAAGATTGTTTTATCACTGAAGTCTTATCAACACGAATTTAGAAGATCTCTGTGTTCCTTTCAGGACAGGTGTAGTCAGCACAGTGTCAAAACTGGCAGCTAAAATTCTGAACATTGGATAAACAACTGGGAAGTGGGAGACTTTTCTGGTGGAACTGCACCTCACCATCTGCACTAAAACCCCTTTGAAAAATCAGACTAAAACTCTTAAATCACTTAAGAACTTCTGAGAATGCTTGTGTATATCCCTAAGGAACCGCATTTGTTTTTGTCCTGCAACTCTAACCCTGTTGAAATCTGCATGCATGGGAAGCAGACCAGTGAGTCTTCATTAATTTTTCATTTCAGTTTGCCAAGATCATTCTGGTTGTCTTGAAATGTTTTGGCTGGTTTAGAAAACTCTTACCCTGACAAAAAGGATGTGTTGGTAACTAAAAACATAAAGCCAAGAAACACGTTTTAATTGCGTGCTATTTTGGTATTAGCACTTGATTTTCCATTGTTCTAACCAATATCACAAGGCATGTTGTTATTTTTAATCATTTATAGAATACCCAAAGGATAAGCAGTTCTCAGTCTACACAGCCTCTTGCTACCCCTGTGGTGTCAGTGACAACTCCCAGCTTGCCTCCGCAGGGACTGGTGTACTCGGCCATGCCTACTGCCTACAACACTGGTAAGCATTGTTTGTGAGAAGTGGCTTGATCTGTCAGATCTGCAGGGCTTTTGTGACTCATAAGCCCAGAACATTTGCATTTCTGTGACACTTCACTTTATTTTTCCCTATTCAGTTCAAATGAAGGCTCTTATTCATCCAAAATGAGCCTTGAGCTTGGAAAAATGTGTAAATGTTGAGACTCACATCAGGAAGCAGCTTTCAGTCAGGTTGCCAACAGCTGAACACAGAGACACACTGGAAGATGCTCTGCTGACAGCAGTAGTAGTCACACTGTCCATTGGAGAACTGAAAGGCCTCCCATTTCAGCAACAGTTGATGCCTCAGAGCATGCTCTCCCTTCTGTTCTGCTCTGCTCAGTGCCAACAGCAGGAGGGAAGCAAGTTCTGCTGGGGCTTTCAGGTTACAGAAAGGCTCAGGTAGGGTCTCCTCTTCAGTAGTTCTGTCGAGAGCGAGGTGAGGGCTCACAGGAAGCCTTTGTCAGCATGTCACCCTTGAGAGTCTCCTGTCTGAAGGGCCTTAAAACTCAGCTTTATCCAAGGGGGCCATGGTGCAAGGAATTTGGTAAGAGAAGTGATAATTGGTTTGCTGCTTTGGAAAGTAGTTCATGATATGATGCCTCCTACTTTGTCTCCACACCAACAGAGACAACTGAGACTTCAGTCTCAAGGTGGTTTATTTGTTTCAGACCCTGTGTGTAATCAGTGAAGGAATTTTTGTAATCATTTCCTTGAAAGGCTGCAACCTTGACAGTGTCAAGTTGATTACCATTGATGCATAGTTTAATTTTCAGATGCAGCTGCAGAGAAACTCCATTGCTGATAAAAGGGAATGTTTTAAGTCAGAGTTAAAGTAGCTATTGGTTAAACCTAAAAAGGAAGACAAAGGAAATAATTCCCCAGTTCTTGTTAGGTGAGGCCTAGGTAAGGCACTGAAATATAAGTGCTATAATGTGTTTAAAACCAGGAATTTCTGAACTGGGGACCACAATGGTGGCAGTGTTTTAGTCTTACCTGGGAGGCTTTCACATTCTGAAAAATCAAATAATCTTGCTTCTCTCTTCTGCAGTGATAGCTCTTAAGAACAGAGCTACACTGGAGAGCTTCCCTTTGTAGCTGATCAGCTCTGGCTAGACACAAGGGCCTTTTGAGTGATGTTCTCTTATTTCCTTCAATCTAGGAAGATCCACACCTCCAGTAGAGCTGTGTTGTTTTCTTTGGCTGCACACAAGCAGCTGGCAGGCATGAGGTGCTCAAGAACCTGGAGGGCATGGTAGGAAGGAATAAATCACATTTCCGTAGGAGCCACTTTGTTGGGTTTATGTGGCAAGGTTGTGGTAGTGGTGGTGGAGAAGGAAGTTGAGGACAGAGGCATGCTGCAGGGATGGCTTCTCTAAGAATGTATGAGGAGCTGCCCCAGTGTCAGTTTTCAGCCAGCTCCAAAATGTACCTGATGCTGCCTGAAGCTGAGCCAAGAAGCAGTGCTGGTAGTGATAATATTTATAAGAAAGGGTCAAAAAATGCTGCACTGGTCTATAGTCAGTGACCTGATGTTCTTACTCTTGTGCAAAGGTCAGGACAAATCAGAAGAACCCTTTGAGATTTGTAGGGGAAAACCTGAGTGATGTAGAGTTTTTGTCATCATCTTCCTTTTCTGCAAGGAGGGACAGCATCAGGAGTCTGTAATGTTGGAAGATGGAATAGATAGAGCCAGCTATCCACCATAATAGTTAGCCCTAAAGAAGAGATGGGAATTTGTTTTCTCCACTATTTTTGGCTTTGAGAGTCTTCCCTACAGTTTTTAATTTAGACTTGTAGCCAAACAGCTTGAGTCTCTTGGTCTCTTTCTGTGGTAGTGTGCTCGTTAGCTGACATTCACTATCCTTCAGTTTGCCTCGGAGGCTCTGCCCCCAGGCAGGCACTGGCATGCCTGAGGTTTGCATTTTGAGAGGGGAGCTTTAGTCATCAGCAACAGTAAATATTTATGCTTCAGCAGCACCCAGCTAAATTACTGCTACCCTGAGGGGAGTAAAAAGTCTAAGGAAATAAGTTGAGGAGAAGATGGGATTGCTAGAGCAGTATAATGAGCAGAGGGAAGAATTGTGCTTGGTTACTTGTTTGGATTATAAGCTTAAGTATGAATTTGGTGGACATGCAGACCTTGGTTTAGTGCTTGCCAGAAGGATTGTTTATGTATTGCATTTAATGGCTGTTGAAAGTAAACAAATACTTCTGGTCCCTGCTCAGAAGACCCCCAATGAGCTTTACCTGTCACCTGACAAACCCCTTCACTCTCTCATGCAGCCTGATGCTGTTTCAGGAAGCAGTGTTGTGTAGTTCCTCAGCCAGACTTAACCTACAAGCTGATGGCTAAAACATCCAAAAGATGAAAGGGGCTGCAGCCTGCATCTCAGGGAGCAGCAAAGAGACCTGGCATTGGTGTCCTAGACAATGGACAAGTGCTGTTAATGGGATATGATTTTATAAACCAACCTGTTTTCTTTGAGAATGCAGTAATTTGTGAAGAGCCTTTAGTGCTTTTCAGACACTTCAGAATTGTTCTTATTAGATTGAACCTTTCAGGGGATCTGCAAAAAGGAATCTAATGTTGAAAGCAAATTGTCCTCTGGATATTCTCAGGCTAGTCACCACTTAGGTAGCAATTTCAGTTTTGCAGTTCAAGGACTAAGGTAAAATTTAAATAACTGAATTGCTTTTTCTGGACCAATAGGATTTTTTTCAGGGCTGGAAGGGACAGATTCAGCTCTTTGGTCTGTAATTAAAACATCAGATACCAGTTTTTCACAAATATGCTATTTTATAGAATTTATTTAGCTGGAGATGACTGGAGGAAGGGCTTGAATAAACTGAGTTACTTGCTCTAAAGCAGTCTAGGCATTAAAAAATACTTAAAAGCCACAGAGATCAGTTAAATAGTAACTTACACTTCAGCAGAGCATATCTAGCTATAAATGATTCTACTGGCTTTAGGCACAAACTTCAAAGGGTTAGGGTCACAGCAGTAATGGTTTCCATCAGGAAGACAACACTTTTGTCTGTATGACTCTTCCCTCTTGCATCAAGCCACTCGTGCGTAGGTGTCCTCAGGATTATTTAGGGAAATGGTAATTGTGTAGTGGCACACATTTCTTTGGAGAAGTATCTCCTCAAACCCCTCTTATCAGACATACTCTGTCTAAAGTATCACAAGTTAGTTGTCCATGATCATAAAAACCATAATTGCAAATCAAAAAATAGATGGAAACTCAACTCCTATAAAGATTTTCTTCAGATCTGCTGGTACAGATACGCTGTTGGCAGACAAGAGCACATCCCATCCCAGGTGGTTACACTGACCAACCACTGCTCTGGCTGCTCTGGAGGTTGAGTGCATGTCCTAGGCATGGCAAGGCTGGATTCTTTTAAGTTTTTATTTCAGTCTTGCAGAAGGGCTTTGGCTTGTTCAGCTTGGGAAGAACGTTTCTGAATCTGTGGAGAAATACTTGTCAGGGTTTTTCAGCATTGCAGTAAAATAGCAGCTGAGAAGAAGTGAAGCAAAAAGACAGTGGAAGTAGCTTCACCTGCTGGGGTGCAGCTGGGCTTGCCTTGGGTTTCTGGCAGGTTCCTGCTGTGGTGCATCTTGGAGCAGCACAGCACCTGCTGGCACAGGGCTCACCTGCCTTGGGGGGCTGCTGAAAGGGAAACCTAGAAGTTGTGCACAGCAAGCAAGTAGGTGGGTGGGAATGGGGAGATTATTCAAGAAAGCTTTTCTCAAGAGAGAGAAATCATTAGGACAGTACTAAAAAGAACTCAAAACCCCCAAACCAAACCCTAATACAAACCCTACTTTTGGAGCAATTTCGGTTCATCTGCTGGCAGTAGAAAATAAGTTTTGCATTAGCATTTTGTCACATTCTCAAGAGACTAGAAACTATTTCAAGGAATTACACTGCAAAATAATTAAAAGCAGAGAAGTGTGTGCAGCTTTGTTTTAAAACCTGAAGCCTGAGTGATAAAGTGAAAATAGCTTCACCCCTGTGAGTAAGGTGAGAACTGTCTCAGCATTCCAGCCTAGCCAAAACTAACAGCCAGTCATTGCTGACTAGCAGCATATTGTTTTCTATTATCCATTTATGTTTCTAAATATATTTTTGTACTATTAAAGAAGTTTCTTTTGTGTATTTGGTAGAGACATGACAGTTTAATCAGACATAAAGAGTGAAGCTGTTATGGGCAGAGGGAGGATGTGATGCATTAGGCTAGGAGTGCGCACATGGAGTGGGCAGAGAGGTCACAGAGGCTGCAGGGGCTTTGGTCCTACCACCCCTGGGGCACCTAGCCCCTGCCCCTGCCTGCACCTCCCCACCCAGACCATAGTTGAGCAGACTCTCATACAGTCTTAGACTTGTTTTGGTTGGAAAAGACCTTTCAGATCATCAAGTCCAATCGCTTACCCAGCACTGCCAGATCACCACTAAACCATGTCCCTCAGCATCACTTCTCCATGTTTTAAACTCCTCCAGGGATGGTGACTCCACCACTGCCCTGGGCAGCCTGGGCCAGGGCTCGGCAACCCTTTCTGGGAAGAAATGTTTCCTCATGTCCAACCTAAACCTCCCTGGGACACCTTAAGGAACTTTCCTCATGTCCTATCGCTTTGCAGCAGTCTCTGCCTTTGGGAGTCTCTCTGGTTGTCATGGCAGCCATGACAACAGCAGCCAGCCCTCTTCCACCGCTGGGTTTGGGAGATAGGTTGTAGGACCATGAACTGCATCATAACATGAGCCAGCCAAATGGTAGGTCTGTCTTATCTGACTAACTGCTGCCTCCCGTTGGGGAGCTGAACCAGAGCTGGGATGTCTGATACATTCAGTGCAAGCAACACCATTCCTTGCTAATGACCTGTATGGCTACTTCCATTTTTGTTCCATTTTGAAATTTTCATGCAGACAAGTCTTCAAAAATGCAAATACTTGTCCTTCTGTTGAACATACATAAATGTCTGTGTGTAACTGCTTGAATACATTGTGCCTGTGGGTTTAGAAGAAGCTGTATGAGACATGGTAGGAATTGAAAGCAGAATGCAAAAAAAAAAAAAAAAGTCAGTCATTTGGAGGCATATGTCTTGTGAAGGTGGGAGGTATGCTTCCAGACTTCAGGGTTTTCATGTGTGGGCTCCTTTGGGTCACTTGCCTTTATTCGTTTTGGGCAAAAAGCCTTTGTATTTGTGTGTGTGTGCACATGTATCCCAGACAGATATGTATATAGATACATACATGTATGTAAAGAAAAATTATCTATGAACTACTTTTTTTTCATTTTTCCCTTAGATTACTCCTTGACTAGTGCAGACCTGTCTGCCTTGCAGGGGTTTAACTCCCCAGGAATGCTGTCCTTAGGGCAGGTGTCAGCCTGGCAACAGCACCATCTCGGTCCAGCAGCCCTCAGCTCTCTCGTGTAAGTACCTCTGACCCCCTCACAGCACTGCAACCACTTGGGAACCGCTCCTGCTTCAGGCTGAGAAATCCACGCTGGGGAATGGTTAGCACAAGACCATTTTGATGTCTAGTCCCTGGCGATGGCATTTCGAGTTTGCTCCTTGGCTTGCAACAGGAATCATGTGTCCCTCTTGTCAGCCAGTCCTCAAGGTGACAAGCTGTGTCCCTGCTGGCCCAGCTTCTGACACAGGCATCGCTGTGTGATGAACCTAAATGTCTGGAAACACTTCTGTTTGGTTTCTAACTTTGATAAAAGCATTCAGACCTTTAATTAGTGCTTTTCTCAACTTTTTCTTCACGTCAGTAAGTTGCCTTTATTTACATGCTCATTTGGAGGGTGCTGAACCACAAGACCACACCATCACCAGACACATAAATTATCACTTTCTTTTCCTTTTCTGTGTTTTCTCATTTCTGCCTTTTGGTTTTCTTTTCCCCAGTACTGGCAGCCAGCTATCTCAGGGTTCAAATTTATCCATTAATACCAACCAAAACATCAACATAAAATCTGAACCAATTTCACCTCCCCGGGACCGTGTAACTCCCTCTGGGTTCCCGCAGCAGCAGCAGCAGCAGCAACCACAACCACAGCAGCCGCCACAGCAACCCCAGCAACAGCAGCAGCAGCAGCAGTCGCGGCAGGAACTGGGTCGCTCTCCTGTTGACAGTCTCAGCAGCTCCAGCAGCTCCTACGACGGCAGCGACCGGGAAGACCCGAGAAGTGATTTCCATTCCCCTGTGGTGCTGGGAAGGCCACCGAATTCAGAGGACCGGGAGAGTCCATCGGTAAAGCGGATGAGGATGGACACATGGGTGACATAAATGTTGCAGTGTTGCCTCCTCAGTTTTGTGTTCTCAAAGTGAACTGTCCTGACATATCTAAATTTATAAATAAGGACATGAAATAAGTATATTTATATGTATATACATACATGCATATATATATCTTCACATGCATATATATGTGCTAGTGTGTGTAGCATACACAAAATCATCAGGCACTTAAGAGAAACTTCTTGTATAGCTGCAGATGTCCCATGGTAAAACGTAACAGAACAATCCTGTAGGTATTGATCTAGTCTGGCACTTACCTGGACTTGTTGTTTTAATAATATAACCTGTTTTGCAAAGAAACCTTGTACCGCATTATACTCCTACCACACTAGATTGCCGAAACCAAGAGGGCTCGCCTGTAGTAACGTCCCTGTGTGTGTTATTCAAGCTGTATGGTTACTCGTAGTTAAGAAATAATGCTTTGTAGCAGCAGAGCAGTAGAGAAGCAGGAAGAAGAAAGCAATACTGTACATAAACTGACCTTTATCTTACCCAACCTGGCATGGGTCTCTGTCGCAGAGGGTGCATGGAGAAGGGCTGATGCTATAAGAAATACAGAAAACTAAAACCCTGTTTTTGCACGTGCAAAAAAAAAATAAAACTAGTGTATTGGGTCAAAGAAGTGATTTTTTTAATGAGTGAAAGAGAGACATAGAGAACTCGCATGAAATATTAGCCTAGAAAATAGAACATTAACAAAATAAAATTAATATATTAAGTTATAATTGGAAGATGTTTGACAAATTTGTTTTTACGTTCGTACCTTTGAAAAGTATAGAAACGGATTTTAGCTCATGTATATTTTATATTAAAGAAAACAATACCCTAATGAATTGAAGACTATATATAAAGTTATATACAGTACTTTTGAACACATTCTGCTATGAATTATTTATATAAGCCAAAGCTGTATGTTGTAGCTTTTTTGTAGAGTATAGTTTTATCTTATTTTGACTTTCTAGTTTTTGCTTTCAAAGATGAAAAGGAAAAACTTGCAGGCGGAACCTTGGGGGAAAAATAAGCCATGAACACTTATATGTAAATTTAAATTTGAGCCAAACTCTTTGTGTATATAGCATCCTAAATATATGATCACCTTTGGTGTAAGTACCGACGTATTGTACGTTCACCAGATTACAAAGTATATTTTTGTGGATTGACGCCAACTTGAGAAAAGGCGAGGTCCTTATTCAGTAGAGTATTCACTGTTTAATATTTACTATTTTGTTAAATATACTGTACTTTCTTTGGATTTTAATTATTATTAATATTATTATCCAGATTTTTCAGAGGGTGTATAAAGGGGTCGTCCCCCTCACTGGTGGTGAATGTGTGCCGTTCAATTGTAATCTCTGTGCTGTATGGTTAAGCTTCATTATACATTTTATATATATGTATATAAATAGCAAAGTGGCAAAAAACAAAAAGAAATCTGGTGTTAAGTTCATCCTGCATAAATATAAAAGAATCTGTTACAACACATTTTAAGGCATCATTTTAAAGCTGCCTCTAATGAGGAGTTAAAAAAAAAAAGTGGAAAAACTTGACCTAATTTCTCATGATAGGGAAATAACACATATCAGATGAGCACAAAAGGTTTTTGATGTTGGTAAGTGGTTTGGGATAAAGCTGCAGCCTCAGAAATAAATGTGCTTGCTTCCCACGAAATAGGGTGAGGAAGCCAGAGCCCATTCTGTCGTAAGAGCTGGCTGGGAGAAGGTTTTGTTTTGGACTTGGGTTGTGTCGGAAAGGGAATGACGAGGGCAGTTAGGGCAGGGCAGTGTCCTCTCTCCTGGTGACTTTCCAGACTCCTAGGTAAAAGCTGGGTTTGAGCCCAGACCTCGGTGTTGGGGCTGACACCAGCTGGGTTTGGTGGAGCCGATTTCGCACGAGGGATGTTGCCGCAATGTCGCAGTCTGGTTCCTCTCCAGGTCCTGGCTGCACATTATCTCTCCCTGCACGTGCAGAGTGTCCCTGTGCACTGGGAACCAAATGACGTAGGCACAACTCGATCTTAGTGCTGTGGTTGTTCTAGTTCAAGGAAGAAACAACAGTGCTGGTTTGTTATCCAGACTCCTTCACAGTTACCCCTGATAATTGTTACATTTTTGCTTCGGCTTTGAATTTTGTTGTTGTAATTTGAAAAATCCCTCACTTGATGCTGTAACCCGGAAGGGTGAGGAAAAGGCAATCAGAGAGGACAGCTCTGCTCTCCTGGGCTGCCTGCTTTAAGGTGTGACTGCAGAACAGGCAGCACACCAGGTTTCAAACCCAGCTCCTGTTGTCACGGTAATGTTAACACCCTTTCAGCCCCTTGCCGTGGGAAATGACTCTCTTTTTCTGGTCCTTAGGTATTGCTTTGCAGAAGCCTAGAGGAAAACGGGACTCTTCCTAATGGCAAGTGTTTCCCCAGTGACCCAATTCACTTACCACCTCAGAGAACCTTTACTGCTCTGAAAAGTTATGTGGTTTTTTTCATTATTTATGCACATCTATGAACTTTGCTGTACATCGAGTGGGAGTTCTGCATTCACATTTACTGTCTATTTTCTTGTGTGCCTTACCAGATGGCTTTGCTGACTGTATCTCTAGTCTTTATTTCTATGCAGGTTTTTAAACAGTACTATTACTGTTTTCTTAAAGACAAAAGCTACATAAAGGTTAGAGTTTGTATTGAAATTGCACCAATGAATTGAAAACCACCAACAATCGGTTCTTAGGAACTGCTCACGGGACTGCTCACGTGTTGCCCCAAACCCTCCAACAGGCTCAGCAGATTCCAACAGACCTCCCCTGTCAGGAGGAGAATCTTCCTGCTGCTGAATAAACAGAAATCTTGATTTTTAGTACCAAGTAACTGACTTTGGAACATACTTTTTTAGGAATTGTAAAAATGTTTTATAGCAAAAGAAAAGCGCCATAGCACAGGTATTGCACCAGGTAAAAATGGCTTTTTTAAATTACCTACACTGAATGAAGTTGCAAGTGGATCCAATCCTAGGCTGAACCCGTTCAAGGCTTAAGATTTTTATCTCGATTGTGACAAATCACCTCCATCTTCAGGCTCTCACTGTAGTGTTTAAAAATGCAGGTTAGTTATCAGGGATTCGTCAGAGAAATGCTTTAGCCTTTCCTGTCACTTAAAGGACACTAATGCATCGGAAACTTGCGAATTACTGTGCGCACAAGAAATACATAGTAAATAAGGAACAAAACAACTCCTAACAATTGATCATGGGAAGAAGTGAAATCAGAATGTGAAAGAAAGACTTAACAAATGTAAACATTTAAATCTTAGTAGGAACTTTCTTCACTTTGCTGTGCAAGAGAACACTGCTTTGCTATATTTAAAATGGCTTTTTTAAAAGAGATTTATGTATTTGGTAAATGTTTGTAGTCAACAGTTCACAAAGAAGCTGTTCACGGTTTAATGATGATAAGCCGTTTGGCGGCACAAGCTGGACTTTGTTGCCATCCTTGAGACGAATCTTTTAAGAAAAAAATAAGTTAATCTCAATTTTTTTCCCTGAATGTGTTGTTTTTTCTTCAATATACAATAAATATTCTAGTGAACTTTTTATCAAATGGTTAAGAAAATGCTAGAGGTTGTTGTAAAATATTTGTATCCTGCATTCACTAAAGTAAAGATACTGGCTTTTACTGTGTACTCAGCCTCTCTCGTGTTTGCAGAGCGTGCTCCCGGGGCAGACCTTTGCCCCCTCCTCAGGTATCTGAAACACTCTTTGATCCGGTTCTGAAGGGCAGGTTTTAAGCTGCTGCGATGGTTCTTTAATCACGATGGATTAGTTGGGGGGTACAAGCTTATTGTTACACTTAAGAACTGGTGCTAAAGTCCTTACTACAAAGTGGTGGCTGAAATCTGCTGGGCCTCTGGGTAAGTGCAGACTGGTGATCCTCCATCACATCTCCTTTTGCTGCTACGGCTCCGACCTCTTCCTGGAAACGCTGCCCTGAGCCAGGCAGGGTGTCGGGAAGCTGCTGTGGGAGCTGGGGGCAGTCACCATGTAGGGCTGCCCTGTTCCCATCCTGTTCTGCCTTGGTGGCCAGAGTTCTGCATTGTGAAACCAGTGCAAAGGGAACACTGCCAAGCCCAAGTGACGAGATGTTTGTGAAACAAACATCTCTTGTGTGAGAAGACCCTGGCAGAGAAAGGCCTTTCTGAGTTCTTACTCTTTCTCCTGTCAGGTGGAGATGCAACACATGGCTCCCCTGCCTAAGGCAGGTCCTCAGGTGACAGCACGGTTGGGTTGTGGTGACCACAAAAAAGCACAAGCTGTCCAGGGTGGGTGGTGCCCCTTGTGCTTTTATTTCATTTTGCTTTATTAAAAAATGTAATCATCCCCCCTGGAACAAAGAGAGTTACATTTCCTTCACAGAAGAAAAATGCAAGTGGTTTGTTGTTTGTTTTTTTTTTCAGTAAAAGATACTTCAGAGTCCTTGTTTACAACATGAGGTTCCCTCAGGCTTTCCTGAACACTGTTTTTGATGGTTGCAGGAAACATAGGTTGTCATCAGACCTCCATGGGGTTCTCTGTGCTGATGGGAAGCCTCAGTCCCACCTTCTCCCTCCATGCAGGTGCTGTCAGGCCACTCTACCTCAGGCCAGGAATAGGCTGTGTCCATGTAACACAGCCGTACTTCAGCTCTCACTTGGCTTCACCTTTGCTCATGGAGCTATAAACAACAGCATCCACTAAGGCTTTAAAAAACCCACCAGAATCAATACCCTAGCAGAAGCCAAGCCAACCCGTCACATGTCCCCTGCTGTGACATGCTGCCACAGGGGCCAGGGACACATCACCAGGCAGCACTGGTGTGGCCCTGCAGAAGATGCTGCTGTGGCTCAGCTCACACCCAGCAAGGCTCGGTTGGTGCCCACAGTGAGGCGATCCCACAGGCTGCCAGGCTGAGCCCTACACTGCCACTGTGTACACAGACCTGGGGCTGGAGGGGCCAGGGCAGGGCAGGGAGGGGAGGACTGGCAGCCACCCTTCCTGAGGCAATAAACCACTTCAGCTGGCTGCTCCTGATGGCCTACATTGCTCCAGCCTCAGCCAGGTGTCACACAGCTGTGCTCAGAATACCTTAGTGTTTGGTTCCATCATCATGGTTCCCTCTGCCTGCAGTCCCTGACTTTGATGCATTCAATTTTGAGGCAAATAATTCTCTGCAGCAAACTCCCCAAGGCCTCATTTCCTGCTCACCTCTATCGCATGTTGTTGACCAACTCCTCCTGAACAGCACAGGCCTCAGGCTTAGCAATGTCTTGGGACACCACCAGTCTCTGAAGCTTCACTGGGCTTTCCTATGCACTCAGAAGCTCTTAAACGCAAATGTCAGCACACACTTTTAATGCTCACCATCTGCACAGTACCTAGTCCATAAAGCATTTACACTTCTTTCCATGTTGACTGACAAAAGATACCACAGGGCTTCTTGTCTGGACCTTGTAAATTAAATGCAACTTGGCCATGCTCTCACACATGAAGCCCACATGTGAGGAAAGGTGAGGCCATGACTGAAATTGGATGTTTGAGATGCACCATTGTGGATATTTAATTTTTTTTGCTTTAAACACNCCCCCCCAACAAAGTTGCCTCTGAGCAGTGCATACGGCGTACCACAAGTCTAACACTACATTCACGGTCTCCTCCAATACTCTCTGGCCATCTGTGGTTATGCGCAGGCACTGGCTCTGGATGAGCAGTGTCCTCAGAAGAGCAGGGACTCAACAGTGAGCTCTGCCTGCAGAGGCACCAGAGTGCACAAGACGACTCATGACAGATTCCACTGAGGGGAAGAGGTCTGAGCACACCCTTCCCAGGATAAGCTTGAAGCACCCTAATAGACATCAACATTTGCATGATGAGCAGATGAGGTGCTGCCAGCTTCCTTGTGCCACAGCACACCTAGCTTAACTCACTGGTTTAGGGTTAAGTATGCCAAACCTGCTATGGCCTGCAAGAGACAAAAATGACAGCACAGAGAGAGGGGGGAAAAAAAAAACAAAAAAAACCAAAAAAAACCAAAAGCAGCACACACATCTGCTCTAAGCAACATAAGTGTTTCCTTGACCCACAGGCACCCTTCCAACAATCCAGTCACACAACTACTGCACTCTCTATCTCAGCAGCAAAGGACTCACTTCCCAGACAAGGTGTGAAGAAACACCTGAAGCAACCACGATAAGTAAATTGCTACAAATACTTTCCCTCAGCTGACTTCACAAATGTGCCTGATGTCCTTCATAAGCAATAAAGCACCCTTACCTTTTCATAAAAATCACACCACCTCACTGTCAGGCAGGTTCAGGATGACATCATCAGCTACTTAACAAAATAAAAATGCTCTGCACTGTTCTGCCCATGAATGCACTCCAGTCAGTCACTGGTGCAGGGGCCTCAGTGCTGGGAGGAGAGGCTGGTTTTGATTGCCTCCTCCTCTCAGGATTTTTTTTTCTACAGCTGATCTTTGTTGTACTTTCCCTTCTACACCACTTGCTGAAACATTTAAGTTTAGTGAGTCATTGTAGGTATGGCCCACGAGGCCTTGTGTTTTAAAATAGATGATATAAAATACTGGCAGGACAATTCCTATCAGGAGCATAATAAAAACTGCATTCCACCACTGGATTCCACAGTCTGCACCATTACTGCCCTCCCGCTCCCCTGGCTGGGGCAGCGGCCGCTCCAGTGGCTCCACGCAGTACTCTGTGTTCAGCTGAACCTCTGCCTGCACCGCGTCCTGGATGCTCTTGTCAATCCCCTTGAAGTAGTCACTCAGGTGCCTGCTGGCAGCAGAGCTGCTCGCTCCCTCACCGGCCTCCGGGAAGTCCACCAGCGTCAGGCCGCTCTGGGCAGGTGCAGCTGGGAGCGGCCATAGTTCACTGCTGTTCTCTGTTAACAGCCCATGGGGCTTCACAGGGATCTTGATGGACTTCATTGCGTACAAGTCCTGCTCCCGGATGAAGTTGTTGACGCGTTTGATATCTGCAACCTAGAGAAGCCACAAAAGGACATGAGTGTTAGTGCAGGACACCCCACCGCTGCAGCAGGAAGTAGCTACAAAACTAGCGTGCACGCAGCTGTCAGAAAATAAAAGCAAGCCCTGGCTGCAAACTGACTCAGTGATAGCCAGAGATTCTTCCAGCTGTTCCAGGGACACTCCAGGTTCTGCAGGATAGACAACAGTCCCCTCTTAAACCAGTCCATAACCTCCTCTAGTGCTCTTGTACCTCTCATATGCTGTATGTAGCTTAATTCTGTTTTTTCTTTACCCTTTCTCATCCAAGTTAAGGCAAGAAGAGTCGCTGTAACAGATCCTTTTCACAAGTTTTCATACCTTGAAGCATACACGCAAGGACAGCTGGTGTCAAAGAAAAGACAAAGGCAATGCTGTGTTTCTTTATTTAATCTTTCATAAACAGAGGGCAGCTTCATCCAGTGTCCATTCACAACCATCTAAGCGCATGAACTTCTCAGCTGCTCTAAATCCTCCCTTCAAGAAAATGAACAAGGCTGTCCACATGTGCAGGGAGCAGCCAAGGAGACATGAAAGAACCGAGGGAAAGGTTGGGAGATGCAAAACAAAGGAAACAGCAAGATCCCAAACCAAAGAGAAAGGCAACACAAACAGGTTAACCACATCTGCTGCATTGTACAGCAGAGCCACGGTATGAGGACAGTGCATTCAGAGAAAGCATGACTGGTTCGTCCAGAGATCTGGTGAATTACTGTGTGACTGCACTCACCACACTCTCAAGCTTGAGGCTACCAAACTGGGCAACTAAAAACCCCATATTTAATGTGCCATCAGCACAAAAATCACTGATGACAGCTCAGGGCAAAGGTCTCCTTTTAAAAGATAATACAGAAGCATACCAGAAGGGAGCCTGAACATCTCCTCTGCCCTTTCTACATATGTTCAGGGTTACATGCAGGCTGTGCTGCTGGCACGGGCAGGGAGGTGCCACCCCCTAGCACAGGAGGGGCCCAGGGGATGGCAGTCAGTCTCCCTTCCATGCAGGGAGGTCCCAGTGGGCCACAGGAGAGGGGAGCTACTCTGCTCTGCCACCCCTCCCCTCCAGCCTGTACAGACTGTCAGGGAACAATGCATCCAGCTTACCTGCCCTGCAATCAATCCCTGAAAGGTGGCAAGTCTACTATGTCACAGCCAGAAAGGAAGACTCTGCTGGAAGGCAGAGTGTAAGATGAATGCCTGAATCTGACTCTTACTCTGCAAAGCTTGAGAAATCTGAAAATGGGATGTTTAATCTGGATTCTGATCTCGTGCCCCTGAGGCAAAAGGAATCCTCAGCTGCTGGTTCAGACTCCTCACAGCTTGCCCCAGCATAACATCAGAACTTAAACCACTGTAAAATTATTTAGTTATGAAATAACAATCTCATCCAAAGCCTCCTCACTGAGGTGGTGCTTCAACTTTTGGGTTTGTTCCAACGAAAGCAAATTATTGGGACAGTAAATATCCCCTGCAGTGTCTGCAATCAAACACTGCAATGTTGTGCTAAGGCTCTAGGAACAGAAAGTGGAGCAGTGCTCACGCAGAAACAACAAACAAAGCTGATGGGAAGCATGCAAGAGCTCTCGGCTGCACAAGCCATTTAGGCTATCCTCTGTACTCATTTTATTTGGCTGTAGTGAGCTCCTCTTGTCCCAGCTAAGAACAATGCCAAAAGCAAGCCATGTAATGGTCAAGAATAAACCCAAGAATTTTGAAGTGTTTTGCACCTCTGCCAAGTTATCTGTAGCACACACATAGCTATCTGTTGCACCCACCCTAAGCAGGCCCTGATGATTCTGAAACCAATGACAAGTTCTCACTGATTTCAAGGAGAAGCTCACTTGGATTTCTTTTTTTTTTTAAACACTGTCACATATATTTGTGGCTCTGGTAACCTTTTGGGAGATGGTTATTGTGCAAGTAAAACAAATACATGAAAAATTGACCAGTACCAGTCTGTGAACAGACAAATACACAAATCTCCAACAGCAAGGACTTCTGTACCTCTTCGATTTAACCGGAACAAATCAGAAGTGCCCTTTCTGGAGGAAGGAGGCAGCTGGACAGTTTTTTCCTGTGGGAGGAAAACACTGACTACCTGGTCCCTCCCTACCAGCTTGCTTTCCCCACCAGACCAAGCCCAGCAGCCTTCAGCAGGGAAGGGAGAGCAGATTCACCTACACCTTCTGGGGCTGAAGGGCTCCAGGTACACAGCTGCAGAGAAGGCAGATGAACAGAGATTGCAAGGTCAGGACTGAGTCCCCTGAGTTACAGGACAGGGGGCACAGCAGGATTTTTCATGCCATAAACCATAAGAGTTATTCAGAATCTTCCTCCTTTGACTTCACCAAACTGCTTGGATTCTGCATTAAATGACACCACCACCACCACCATAATTGCTACTGCTTAGAGATGAGCACACAGTCACAACCACAGAGTCAACCGCTGCAGCACTGAGTTCTCAGGCTCTACTAGCGCCAATCAAGGCCTATTCAAGTCCTACCAGACTCACTTCTTCACACGCATCAGGCTTGTCAGCAGAATTCAGAAGGGTTTTGGTTTTGTTTTGTTTTTGTTTCTAAGGGAATGGGAGGAGAAGAATTGTCACAATTCTTCTAAGCCCTCTTGCTTCAGCTGCACCACACAGCTGTTGTGTTGTTAAGCAAGACAGACTGCAATCGTACTGCGGCAGTTGTGCCAGTACCGTATCATTATCCTCATCCAGGTCACTGTCTAATTGTTTGCATCATGGAACTTTTTAATCACAATCTAGCTTGCAGATAAAGAGAGCTCTAAAAATACAGCTTCAACTGCTCAACAACAGGGTACTTCTAATATTCAGATCAGGTAATTAAAACTTTTCAACAGTTTCTATAAAGTGTTCTGCTTTGGGACACAAAACCCCCCTGTATTTCGTAGTATGTTCCAGCTCCAGAGAAAATACCCTGTGCACACAAATTCCTTGCTGCCTGCAGATGGCTGATCCACAAACACCAAATGGCAGCAAACAATCACAGACCACATGTACAGATAGCACCTGGACTCTTGTGACCTACACTTGGGCGTCTCTCCTTTTCCAGGCCCATCCCTGTTAGACTTAGACCTTTCTTGCAATACACAAGCTTAGACCTTTCAAAAAATAAACAAAAAGAACCCCAACCCCAAACCAGGCCCCACTGGAGTGGCACTTCTTTGTACTGCTCAGTTTGCCTCAAAAACTACATGCTCCTCATGAGCAGGGCTCTCACCCTCATTTCTGTACTCACCTTCCCACATTTTGCTCTCACTTGAACAACTGAGTACAAATCACAACTGCTATGCTGCCCTCAGTCACCCAAATAACCAGGAAAACAGGTTATGAGGGTGTGGAGTTGACATCTTCCCAGGCTGTTAGCTGAAGAACCCTCCTCTTTTTGGTTTGGTTCTTTTTCACCTTTCTCCAGCTCAGTTTTACCCAGACACTCAGCATTCAGGAAACACCCAGGGCAAAGACTTTTCAGTGTCAAAACTATTAGACAACAGCACACCTGTGTAGCCTTTATAGCCACATGTAAAATACCCGTCAAGTAGTTAAAACCAAGCAGACATGGCTCTTACTTTGCAACCGTACTGCAGGGCTAGCTTGTTAAGATTATCACCCTCCATAATCTCTCGTTCCAGAAGCACCACATCTCCAACTCTCTCCCGAGAAGTGCTGCACCGCTGCTGCTCCTTGCCCCTTGGCCGCAGTTCTGTAACGTTGAGTTCCTCCTCTGATGACTCTTCTGAGTCAGATCGGCTGCTGGGAAACACATAGACATGTCTGCCTGGGTAGTTATGGACGGTGACAGGAGCCTGGAAAGATCTTGTCCTGCTCTCATGCAGCCTCATCTTTTATACCAGCACCTGGAACAAAAAACCCCAGACATTCTGAATTTCCTCAATAGCTGTGGTTATTTAGTAGCATGTTAAGATTTGGGAGGATGGACAAAAGGCACAGTAATACACATGTGTATGCACACACAAAGCTTTCCTTTTACCCAGACCTTCTCAGGGGAATGACACTGTGACAGCAACAACAGAAACATTAAAAAGGTTGTGTACACAAACTTCAACTATGGGTAAGCTATTTTCAACCCTTTTTTTTGTCTACCCCTGGACAAACCGATACATACTACTACTTTGGTACACATCTTTACGTTTTCAGAGGTCTTTAGTTCTCTACACATTAAGCATCAACATTTTGAGTTCATGGAAGCTTTTTCCTTTTTTTTGTGAGAACAGCTCAAGCTACACTTAACTTGAACCTGAATGACAAGGCCATTTTGTTGTACAAAGAGAAGAACCTGCCTGAGTACTTTAATTATTGCTAGGCCTACAGCTGTGAGTTATTAGGAACCTACTTTGTTTTTTCTTCAGTCTTCAGCTCCACAACTTGTTGTCAGGGTCAGATATATGTAAGAAAACCTCACATTCTAATGGAACTCCACTAACCTTAATAATCTCTATCTACTTATATCACACTCATACTATGCTGAAAGCAGTACCATTTTAAGGCATTACACTGGTATTGAGCATGGCACCCACAGGCTGCAATCAGGGTCACACCTGTGCTAGAGGGGCTTAAGATACAGAATCACTGACTCCCTGGACACACCTGTGAGACATCTCTCCCATTTGATAAACAGTAAGCCGAGGGCGTTCTCCCAACGCACCTCATTTATAGCTTTGCCCAAGGGAGGGTAAAAACTCTGTCCCAGCCCGGCTCTACGCACCCCAATCCCCGCACCCTTGGGTCGACAGCCTGGCTCCTGTACTCCACCAATACACGTGGCGAACTGGGTGCCGGCAACCGCAGGGAGGCAGGAGCCCTCTCCCCATGACCCCCTTCCTGATTCGGCAGGGCAGAGGGGCACCCCCACACCGCTACCGGCACTGCTCCCGGGACCGGCAGCGGTGGCAACAATCCCTGAGCCTCCCGCCGCCGCTGGGGGGGTCAGCGCTTGATCCCCCCAGCTCCTCGGCAGGGCTCCGCGCCGATCCCCTCAGCGCCTCACAAGGGGTCCCGTTCCCCTCAACACCTCAAGGGGGGGGGCTGATCCCCTAAGGGGTGCCCCAAGCCCCTCAGCGCCTCAAGGCGGGAAGTGGCTGAACCCCTCAGCGCCTGAGAGGGCCTCGATCCCCTCAGCGCGGAGGGGCTCCCCCATCCCCGCAGGGCCCCGCTCCCCCCGCAGCGGGCCCTGCCCCCTTCCCCTCAGCCCCCGCGCCCCGAGGCTCGGTCGGGCCCCGTCCCGCCCTGCACACCCCCCCAATCCCCTCCACTAACCCACCGCTCGCCGGACATCGGACACACGCACCAACCTAGCGCAGGCTCTTGCCCAACTCGTCTCCCATTGGTCAGCAACACAGCAAGGCGGGGCCGTCGGCACACCTTGACCAATGGGAGGCGGGAAAGCGAAGCGTAGCGAGGTTGGTTGAGCAGTCAGCGCCGGAACGCCTCGGCGGCAGGGCTGAACACCGTTAAAGGGCCCGCGGCCCTCGTCCCGGCCTTGGGAAGAGCTGTGTCCGGAGCATCGTGAGAGCGGGGACAAAAGGGACATCTGTACAGCACTGCGTGTGGCATCGGCGTGATATCGGTACATAACACTGACTATACACACAGTAAGAGTGAAAGGTCACTTATTACAGTCAACACAGTGATCACACACACATATATCCCATCTATAGCGAACTTCGCCCAATTTTGGGAATGGCGAGGCATTGCCGGAGGATGGCAAGGTCAGTTCGAGCCTTCGGCTCCCCTCTCTCGCTCAGCCAGGCTGGAGAGGGCACGTGGGCGCGATTCCCACGTTTGCCGCGTGGCACATCCCCTGCTAGCCAGCTGGGCTCACACACCAAGGTATTTATGATGTTAGTGTTTGGGATTTCCAAGCAGCTCAGCCTTTGCCCTCTCATTTTGCAGCACTGCCTCGCTGTGACCCAACACGGCCACAGCTCCGGGTGTCGAGGCCCCTTCCAGCCCCACAGCTCACAGCTGCAGCCTGGCCAGTGCCAGCAGAGCAGTTGGTGGAGCTGATGAGGTGTGTTCTGCACTGGTATGTTTTCCTTGGCCCATTCTGACTTACGGCTTATGTTTAAAAAACAAGCTCAGGACAAGTCTTTAACAGGTTCCACATGCAAAGCTTTTCAGGGAGAGGAAGAGAGGGGAAGTATTACCTTGTAGCTGGTTGCAGGAATTAAGCAGGCACCACTCTCCCAAGGGCTCACGTGAAGATCCCCTTGTGGCTTTGCTCAGAAGTGTGAAGGGCTGCTGGACCCTCTTTGTCCTAAAGGAGATGGACAAACCTACTTTTAAGGTAAAGTCAAGCTGAGCAGTTGCTGGCTATCCCTTTGCCTCTTCTTGTGCAATCTGGGTGCTGGAGGCACAGAAGACAACAGGGTAGAGGCAGCGCCCCATCTCCCAGCAGGTATTAGGATTTCCTTCCCAGCTTCTCACAGGAGTAGATGATTTTGGGGCTCAGCCAGCTTATGTACTTCTCTGACCCAACAGACAATGGATTTAGTGTGCTTGGAGAGGGCTCTGCAAGCATGGGGACTAGATCAGACATGCCAAAATGCCTTCCCTGAGCCACCTGTAATCTCTCTGTAACTACTGAGGTTCAAAAGTTGTAAGTACTAATCACTCTTTGTCAAACAAATCTAGGTTACTCAGGGTAACCTGCTCACACCTGGAAAGTACAACTGTTAAGGAGACCTGGAAATGTGGCAGAAACAACCAGACTTGGCTGACAGAGCTAACTCTGGCTTGACTTACCTCCCCCCCATTAACTGTCATTTACTGCTTGTTATTTTTCTAACTTCTAAAATATCAGGAGGAATTACTCATTGATCTCATGGAACACCACCAGGATAGGGGGGAATTGGTTCACCCTCCAGCTGAAAGATCCTTACAGAATCCTTATGAAAAGGTGGTTTTCTCTTAACTGTTGGGATGAAATAGCTGTTAAGAACATCAAGCGAAAAAGCTTTTAATAGTTGGGACTCAAAATCACTTTCCTTCTTGGTTTTGTCTACACAAATCACAAACATTGGGTACATAGAAGTACTTGACTGGCTCCAATTAACTGCAACTTGTGCATTTGTACAGGCAGAGCTGGACATTTGTTACTCTAAATGTTCCTGCTTCCCAGTGGCCTCCCCACGCTGAAGCTCAATCAATGCACACTGTGGTCAGTAGGAAGAATATGATCATTCTTAACATGAAATAACTGTCTCTTGTGAGAGTCCTGATGTTGGCTGTGGGCCAGCTGCATGCATGACATCAGCATTCCAAAGAACTGGAATATTTTTGTTGTTAGCAGATAGATAGTGAGAGCTGCAAAGCCCCAAACAAGTGAAGTCTGTCTGGGGGCTGAATGGTTCAGTCATTACACACATTCAACCAAGATAAGGGTCATATGTTTCCCAATGTTCAGGAAGAAATCCTCCTACCCCTGACTTATGTCAATGCAGAGGACAACAGAACTGAGGAAGTCTGCTCATTTTCACTTAATCCAAAGTAGCAGTGTGTCCATGATGCTGGGCATCAGACAGCATTCACTGCCCTACAAGCTCTTTCCCAGGGAATGTCAGAATTAATCACTTTGTGACAAAGAATCCAAACCTTAATGAAGGTCTTGGTTGAGGCTTTCCCAAGAGAGCATAATCTAGAAGAGGGCTCCCCTCTTTTGTCACTGCCATACCTATAAGCTCTTGCTCAGATCCAGAATCACTCTTCTCTTCATCACTTTGGTTTTGCCCTTCTTTCTTCAGCTCACTTTAGAAGTGTCAGAGTCAGACACATATTCACATGTCTTGTGTCTTTCTTTGCCTCTCTGGAAGCAGCTTTCTGCTCTGCAATAAAACCTATTATTTGGATTTCATATCACTCAGTGACAGTCTGCTATTCATCCCTGAGAAACTAAAACTTAATGAGTAACTCACAGAAAGCAGCTCCAGTCTCTTGCACTGGTATTCAATTAACTCACCTGCCCAGAAATGAGCTGTTTCACACATCCATGCACACGTTGCTTATCGGTGCTGACTGAAGCTCAGGCTACAGCTGCTCAGGTTGGCACCTGATGGTTCCCAACTGTCCAGTACTAGCAGGAGGAAAAAATGCAATTCATAAATCCAAGGCCATCATTTATTGTGACTTGATCCATGATTTGGGATTAATAAAAGTGAGATAGAGTGAAATCATTCACCCATTTCCTTCACCATGTGGGCTATTAGCAATAAAAACATAGAATATACAGTCAATAAAAGATAAAGGAGGAGACCCTCACAAGTAGTGACCTACTGTCCTGACACAGCATGCAGCACAAGCTAAAGAAACACTTCCTCAGCATCTGCTTCTTAATATTAAGCAATTATTCCTGTTTAGTTTAGCATATACAGGGGAGGGCTGTGAGGCATCAGCAATCTGCTAGTTCTGACATTGATTCCTTTCTGCCTTTATTTTGTTGTTTCCTAATGGGAGTCTGGGAAGGCAGCTGTAGTAAACCACATCCATGTTCAGTACGTGGCATTACAGAAATTATGATCCCTCCATTGCAAGTAATTCATATAAATGCTGGGCTCTGCTCTGGTTTTGGATTAATGTAGCATAACCTCAGTGAAGTTACCCCCCGTGTTGAGGCAGAAGTATGAGCCAAAACCAACAAAATAATCCTCTCCCTGGTGTCTGGAGTGACTAAGCTTATGTGGGCACTGTATGCACATTTGATTGAATTATATACACAGCAATAATTTGAAGAGGGTGATACAGTAGGCACACAACACAGGGAAGGAAACCTCAGCTAAATTAAATTAATTATAGGTATATACTTAATATAGTTAATTGAGCTATGGAGGTTACTCTGAGTGCATGTTTGGTAGCATCAGGTTACACCTTGCCTCTTAATGGTTTCTCCTGTTGGTAGCTCAGCAGGTTCCAAACTTAGCCATGGGCAACTCCACACATAAGCACTGCTCCTGTCGTTGACTGCCCTTGAAGAGTCTTGGACTGAAACTCAACACTCTCAAGAAGCAGCTGATGGTTTAGGTGGTGGCATCTGGAATGAAGCATAAAGTCTGTGTCTGTGCTGCTGCATGGGAGCAGCCCTGAGCCCTGGCTGACTGCCAGCTTCACACTGTATCTGCAGGGGCATTCCTGGTGCAGAGGTGACTCAACCTGGATACCATTATCCAAGCTTACCCCCAGCAGCAATATGACACCCAGCCCAGCCACATCCACCTTGCTCATCCCTCCAAATGGCTGAAACATATGGCAGACACTGTGGCCTCTGGCCCTCCCCAGGTAGGATCCTGCTGTTGCCAGCAATGAGAAGAGGGATTTGATATCCTTCTAAGTCAGGGAGTGAGGTGCTTGGTACCCTGTACCTCTGACTTCTTCCAGGGCAGAAGCACAGCTCTTGCCTCCACCACCACAAGCATTTTCTACTGCCTGTATCAGAGCAGGTGTTGTAACAAAGAGACCCAGCTTCATCATTCATCCTCAGCCCAGACATCAAATTACTCACACCTACCAGGACTGCATTTGCAACCCTCTCACGTATGCTGTGACTCCTAGGAATGAAACTTTTTATCTTGGGAACCAGAATGAACACCTAAAAAGCACTGCTGTCTCCTGGAGAAGATAAAGCCTCTTTGCTCAGAGACCTAGTTCTGTGCTTGCCTTCTACCATGCAGCACCATTTGGCAGGAGCTGCCTGCTTTATGTGATAGCAGACATGGGATTACATCAGCAAAACACAGACTTACTCTTCATATAAAAACAAATGACTAATTAAAAGTGGTTTTAATTTTGCTGTTCACATTTTCTTGGGATTGAGCCAAGTTCTGGAGTCCATACACCACACCCTGTCCTTCTGGAGAAATTTGGCTCAGGAAAGCACTGTTAAGATTTGTTCCCTTTCCTCTCTATTACTCTTAAAATCCCTCCCTCCCCTTCTCCTTTCCTGCAACTGGTAAATTGTGAAGAACAGGAATGTTCCTGGGAAGAAACCCAGGCAGAATCACATTCAGAACAAGTCAAAGATTTCTTGCATAGCTGAAGCATGTGTTTGCAATCCCCAATTGCCAGAGCACTTAAGCCCTGCCAGCGCATGTTGTTCCTTTCAGATGTTGTCAGAGAGCTCTGGGCAGTCCAGGGCAGTCTGTGGACAGTGTTTAGCTCAGGCATTGCTCCTTGGCCTGTCTCTTTAATGGTGCCAGGGCCAAAAAGGCTCTCAGTGACAGGACAGCAAATAGCCAACCCTACCTTTCCAAGAAGGTGTGTTAGTGATGCTCAGAATCATTGGTCTTCATGACTCCTCCAACCCACAAACTGGCTCCAGTTGAGCTAGTGAGAACTTGGCTGCTGCTACCAACCTATCATCCCAGGCTTCAGGCAGCTTCTGGGATTGATGCTTTCCAGGATAGTTAGCATGTGCAGCTCCAACAAAGTACTGCTCAAGAGAGAATGACAAACCATGAGATCTTTAATGGAGGTTCAAAAATTAAGTTGTAACTGTTGGGAAGCAGCAGATAGGTAGCCAGTATCTACAGCCTGTTTTCCCTTCTGCTTGAGAGGTGTCACTGATCCAGAGGGAATATAACTCTTCCAAGAGGTGCCATTTAGTGTTTCAAAACTGGGATCTGACAAGACCAAAAAGGCCTAGAGATGGGGGCTGAGACACTGGTTGGAAAAACACAGCTTCAGCATATTTGTGAGGAAGCCTTTGTCCTTGGCACCACGCAAAGCACAGTATATTACAGGAGCACAAAGTGAGTCCCTGCTGAAGCTGGTGCTGATAGTGGGGAAAAGCAGGTTGGTGAAAGCATCACTTGTCTTTCCAATGACCTTATCATGTGGGCTCAGCCTGCCAAGAGCTGTCTCTCGCTCTGTGTTCCTGGTAGCCTGAGCCAACAAGCCTGAACGCGCTGTGCTGGTACCTGATACCACTGGCATTGCCTGGCAGCCCCCGAGCACTGCACACACATCCCTTCAGAAGGGGATGATGACACCTCTGTGCTTTGTGCCTATCACCTGCCTCCATGCTGTCTCCAGATCCCCTCATTTCCAAACATGTCCAGTCTAACTTTGCAATTTGTTGGAATAAAAGGTGCCCCAGGGAAGGCCCTGAGCTTGCAGGAACAAGAGAAGAACCAGAAGAGTTTTCCAAAGCAAGATTTTTGACCTCAGCAGCTGAGAGGCTGTGCTGTGCTTAGCATGGCTCTCCTTCGTGCTTGCCAGTAAGGTTCCTGCATCTTTACTGGTCTGTGGCAACAGTAAGAGCAAGTAACACGTGGGGGCAGCAGTAGGCTTTGCTTTCTTGTCAATCTGGGAGTCTGTGGTTGTAGCATCCTTGCAAGGGTTTTGTAGAACTCAGGTGCTCCAGGATCTGAGGGTCCCTGTGCCAGGCACAAGCCCAGAGTGACAGCTACAGCTGTTCCAACTATGGGAAAAGCATGTTGGAGAAGAGAAAGGCTTTGTGGCCTCATGGGACAGGATGTCAGCACTGAAACCTGTGCTTTTGTCACTGCATCTGGTCCTTCTCAGGTTCTGGCAGTCCCAGCCTACTCAGTTCTGTGCTCATGTTACAAAGCACATTAAACCAGCAGACAGTTACTGCACTGTCTGCAATGGCAAATATGGCTGGAGTGAAAAGCCCAGGTCTCAGTTCAGACCCCACTGAAGTAAGGCATTCCCCTGGACAAGCCTTGCTGAGCTTCTTGCATCACAGGCATGGTGGAGCCCAGCAGGTCCCTTTCAGTGAGGTGAAATGAAAAAAAGATGCTCTTATCTGACAGCACCACAAAGAAAGGTGCAGGGTTCATTGTTGTGGCATGCTATTGTCTTGCTATTGTGTATATATCTGATACCATTTCTACTCTTGGAGACTCTGAATGTTGAGCTAACAGGAAAACACCTTGATCTTGGCTGTGAAGGTCTTAAAAGGTAATTTTCAGAGTAGGAACATTTCAGTCAGGGAAGTGGCCATAAATTACATAGCAAGGCTAGGAGATTTTCTGGCAGGGCTATTTCCACAACAAGGTGTCTTTCTTCCTGCTCTAGGTGAGCAGAACTTCAGGAGCTGCCTGTGCACCTACTATTTGCCTGATCACTTACAACAGTGCCCCCCATCATGTGAGTAATGTGGTGTCTGAGTGGTACTGGTCCAAGCAAATGCTGGGAATGACAAGAAATAAAAAATCCAGTAAAAGCCAGCCCAGTCACCACAAATGATGATGGATTAATTATAGCAAGGGATGGAAAACAAAACAGCCCTGTGCTCCATGACTAATTAAAATAAAATAATCAGATGAATGCCCACTTAGAAAAAGCATTTTCTGTAACTGAGCTGCTACTTTAACTGGAAAGTGCTGTTAACACAACTGCCTGACTGAGGTGAGGGCAACAGCACAGCAGGGCTGCTGAAGATCTGCAAGTAAACAGCTGAATTGCATCTCTCAGCTTCAATCTGCAAATTTCTGAAGCCAAAAGAACATCTTTAAATTCAAAACTTCTGCTAGAGCTCATGCTTCAACTGGGCTATGTGCCAGACCATGCAAAGAGTTTAGGGCATTAAGAGTCTTATGTAGATGAAAAGACAGTGGGGAGTCATTTGAGTTGGCTAGTACTGTACCAAGCCATATCAGGATCTGCCTTCATTCCCTTAAACCAATTTGTAGGGAGGAAAATCAGTAAAACTGACATTTTATCACTTGTAATTGTTACAGCAAAAGCTAAGGCTAAGCATGGCCCTGATACAACTCCCATGTCCTGCACACAACCCAAGAGAGAGGTCCCAGCCCCAAGGTGGCTTGGCCCTTTCAGCAACTGGGCTGTGAAGCAGTCCCTGAAAATGCCCCAAATCACTACCTGGCCACCATGAAGGACACAAGAGCTGCTTTATCAGCTGTTTCCTACTCCCTTCAAGCCATAATCTCAGGTAACCTTTAACCACAGAGTAACAGGACAGATTTGCCCTTATCCTTATTCTTTTAAAGAGCTCAAAGTGCATTATAGAGCCACAGCCATGCTATACCTATAGCCAAAACCTCTGCTATTGTACAGTGATTCCCTGAGTCCACATTAACTGACTCACCCAAGGCTGCACAACATGTTGGCATGTCTGCACAGCCCAGCTCCCAGCTCTCTTTCATTAAGCAATGGAAGATGTGCCTGGCTGTCAATAAAGACCTAGAGAAGCTGCAATTGCAAACTGTGAACAGTAGCAGTGTGACACAAACCCTAGCAGCATGATCACCAGGTACCAAACAAAGCACAGGTAGCCAGATCAGTTTCTTGTAAGGAAAAAGAAGAAGAGCAGAACAATCTGTTTTACTGTGTGGCCTATGGCCCTGCTGGTTAATGCTGCACAGGCAGACCTTAGATGGACAGGCTGAGAAGAATTACCAGGAGTCTATGCAATCCTTTGTAGGGACTCTTTGGTGCCAGAAGCTGCTTTACAATATCCACAGCTGTTTCCCTAAGTATCCAACAGATTGGACAAAATTAAAGAAACATGGATTTTGGGCTTCAAGGCCACTAGGAAGTCTCTAATCAGGCTCCCAGCAGAGCTAAATGCAAGGAAGAACACTGTTAGCAATAAACACAGACAAATCTTCTCTAATTGGAGCCATGGAATGGGTATGTGCTTCTGGGGAAACCTTCACCCTCCCTCTGGACCACGTTCACCACGAGGAGTGGGACCTCAGTGGGCAGTGGGGGCTTTTATCATAGTGCCAGGGACCTTTTCAGATGATAGGGGGAAAGAAAAAAAGAAGATAACACACCAAAAGCTCCCCACCCACAGCCCTTGTTCTGAGGTTAGCTTTGGGAAAGTCTCCTAAAAGCCAAAGGCCAAAAGCTGATCTTTGTCTCCAAGCACAGTCCTAGGGAATGGGTCAAAGACAAAGCAGCTGCCAGCTGCAAGCATAGCTCATATCTCATATATAACAAAAAAAAATACCCAGAAGAGGAACTATTAGAAGAATTAAAGTGACAAATGAGCAGGTGAAAGGTAAAAAGTGTCCTCTTTCTTTTGTGCTCCCAGGTGGGACTTCACCAGCAGCAGAATGAATACCACAGAGATCTAGGCAGTGTTGGTCAGGTAACCTCCCTCACCCAGTGCACATATCCTGAGGTCTTGCTAAAGGCAAAGCAGTGTCCCTTCATGTCCTGGTTTGAGTTAGAACAGAACAAATTCCATTCAGTGATTTTACTTTCCAGTTAAGTCTCTTCTAAGTAACTGCACCTCCTGCAGTTAACAGCATGTTTTCATAGACAGTGTCTGCTTCTGGGAGTGAGAACACTGATATTTGTCATTAGTACCAAGGATTGCTGTGAAGATCAAGGTCACTGCTACATCTTGTGTGCTATGGTGGGGATGGAGACAGTAAAAGGCCACACCTGTGGGGAGGAGAGGACAGGACAGGTGACTCAAAACTGACCAACAAGGGATTTGGTCCCATGTACATCAGGATATTTATGTATATTCAGTATAAAGCTGAGGGGTCATGAGGGTCAAGCCTCTTCTTCAATGGCCAGTGTCAAGGAGGACTCTCTCTGTTCTGCCTTTGAGCTATGCATTCCTGAATCCAGCTCCAGAATCCAGCTCCTGAATCCATCTCCTGTCTGCTGCTGAGTGCAGTCTGGGACTTCCCCGGAGCCTGCCCACAGCATCAGTGTTGACAGTGACATCATTGCCATCAGGGGGTTGGGGTCAATATTGGGTTTGTATATATTTGTATCTATTACATTTTATTGCTATTATTTTCATTAAAGTAGTTTTAGTTTTCTTTTCCAAACTGTAAGTCTCTCTCCCTTATTCCCCTTCTCTTCCCCTTTGGGAAGGGAGAGAGGTTAATAGAGAGCACCTGTCACTGACCCTTGATACCTCATCTCATCCTTATGTGTAAGCAAGCCAGAGCCTGTGGACAGCAGTTACAGTGAATTAATATAAGCAAAAAGCTGGACTGAATTTGCTAACAGAGTCAAAAAAAATAGAGGCATGTTGTTAAGAGAGAAGGAGCACTAATTTTCTGTTTGTTCTGGTTCATTTTGTTTGATTGTGCTTGCCCTAGGAAATGGGAGAGCTGGTGAGGGTCATATTAACCAAGAAAACAGAAGAGCAACAAGCTGATAGTTTAAAGTTCATGCAAACACTGTGCCAGTCACTGAACCAAAAACTGACCAGCTGGCTCAGAGGCAGGCACTAAGTTGAGGAAGGATCTATCAGTAACATATTCTTGGGGAACAATCTCAGAATGATGTGAAAGATAGATAGGAAATGGGGCTGCAGAGCTAAGCTAAGCAATTAGGAGAGAATACTGCATCATTTGGGGTTTTTTTTCTGCTTTCCTCCCAATTCTTCCCTATTTATGAGTAGAAAAAAGAGAATTTTTGCCTGTATGAATTTTTGTGCCTAAAGAGGTAACACTGGAGTGCTCTCCTGCACCAGTGCTGAAATTCTAGGTAGCTTTGCTTCAACTTGCTGGAGAAAATCACAGTAAAGCTCTTATCTGTGGATCTCTATATGACCAACACTACCCAGAATTGATGCATCCACACTTCCAAACTCCTTCCTTGAGGGGGAAAAATAAATCACAGTGGTTTCCACTTACCAGAAAGCTGCTCCCACCAGCGACCATTTGTGGAAATTTCAGAGGAATGAGATCAAGTCCCAGGTAGCCAGAGGACACAAGCTATGGCTAGCCAGGAGGAGAAAGTGCTGTCAACCGCGTGGCACCTGGAGAGAGGTGAGGAAAGCCTCCTGGCTTCGTGGCTTTCTTTTTATAGATGCGTTTACAGATGTTCCCAGAAAGGGGCAGTAGAGACCAAACCCACACAGTGCATAGAAAGAGCTGTCCTGCTCAGGGAGAAATACAGAATGACAATTACTTGCAGTTTCCTTCCCTTGGCATACAGAGCCTCCACCATGTGCCAATTCAAATAAAACCAATGGGACATGTGTAGGCCAAAATGGGGCTGCTTGGTACACAGTAATCTCAATCCACTCTGAAACTGCTTCCTCCACCTGCTTTTCAGAGGAGGGCACTAACCCTGCTCATATGTGGATGCTGTGTGGGTTGCAAGAGCTGGCACTGTGTAATGCATTGGGGAGCACTACACAATGCACTGCTTAACACTGTCACTCCAGCAGCATGGCAACCTTTGAGTTGGCTGATTAGCAGGGGGAACAATAATAATTGGGGAAAAGTTCACTATCAGGCTTATGAGTACCTACACCATGGCTCATCACTAACACAATTTGGCTTCCACCTATGCTTGAAAGAGAGAAGACAAGAGAAAAAGGGGTGCTGGTAATACCAAGTTTCCCAACAGTTCATGCTGGTGTGGTGTGAAGCAGGGAATACCACCCCTGACCACCTGTACAATCTCTTCAGGCTCTCTTGAACCACTCAGAGTTAATTCTAGAGCTGATTCAAGTTGCTGGGCAGCCTGGGCCAATACCTCACCACTCTTTTGGTTAAGAAACTTTTCCTAGTATCTAATCTAACCCTGCCCTGGCACAGCTTGAGGCCATTCCCTATTGTTAGTCACAAGGGAGAAGAGGCCAACACCTGCCTCTATACCACCTCCTTTCAGGTAGCTGAAGAGAGCAATAAGGTCTCCCCTCAGCCTCCTCTTCTCCAGGCTAAACAACCCCAGCTCCCTAAGCCTCTCCTCACAAGGCCTGTTCTCCAGACCCCTCATCAGTGTAGCTGCCCTCCTCTGCACCCTCTCCAGCACCTCAATGTCCTTCCTATACTGCACTGCCCAAAACCACACACAGTACTCAAGGTGTGGCCTCACCAGTGCTGAATACCAGGGCAAGATCACCTCCCTGCTCCTGCTGGTCACACTGTTCCTGATACAAGCCAGGATGCCATTGGCCTTCTTGGCCACCTGGGCACTCTGAAAAGACACAGTTATTTACCTGGAACAAATCTCCTATGTTTTACCTCATTTAAGGCACTTCTTCCAGCTCTGTGCTATTGTTTTATGCCATTCTCTTGCACTCTCCACAGTCCACAATGGAGGTGATGACTTTGCTGTTGGGGATGTCCAGGAGCTCCAGTCATGGGCTGATATAACAGGCATAAACCATGCAGCTAGCCTCTTTCTCAAAGAGTTTCTGGCCTAAGAAGAGGATCTGAAAACAAAAGCTGTGAGGTGAGAAATCAGCTATCTGCAGCAGAGGAGCTGAGGCAGTAACAGCTTTATCAGGAAACCAAGAACCATTTCTGGTCCTGCTCTCAGCATAGCTCAACACACCAGCAAATCTGGCTGCAGACTGAAATCCTGGCTTCCCCTGAAGCCAATGGCAAACATCCCACTGGCTTCAATGGGAGCAGGACTTCATGCCAGATCTCATGCTTCCCATTCCTTTGCTGTAGCCATGAGAGCAAGCTTCCCTTCCAAGGCTGTGTCTGCAGCTAGGGCCTGCAGGAGCAGAAGAATGGCTCTCCTTGCAACCTGAGAAGTATCAATGGGAAATGAAAAACTTCTGAACAAAAATGGCAACTGCTCCAGAGAACAACTTGCTTGGAGCTATGGGACTCTCTGAAGAACCATTTCTTTCTCTCTGAAAGTTTTCCCTTAGGCTTTAAGTGCCCAGAGGGTGCACAGCAGCTCAAGCACACAGATTTTGGCTGTGGTGAAATCATTAATGGGAGAAATGGTATGAGCTGGGTTATGCATCTAGCAACACTCATCTCTCCCAGTCTTAACATCCCTCATTCTGTACCTGCTTACATAGCAGGACCTAGACAGTGTGACTTACAGTAACACAACAAACAGGCAGGAGAAGACTAAAGTGGCCCATTTCTGCTTTTATCATTGAATCATAGAATGGTTTGGGTTGGAAGGGACCTTTAAAGGTCACCTAGTCCAACCCCCCTTTGTTTTTTAGCACAACAGAGTTGATGCTTATTGGAGGAGGTAAAGAAAGGGATGCTGGAAGAGCTGTGTGCTGACCACACAGGGCTCTACATTTGCTCTGGCATGAGCATTACTCTGCTGAGATGAGCATCTTGAGAGCTCAGAGCTCTTTGTGAGGTGGCAAGGTCACAGCTCTCATTTCCTGCAAATCTTTGCTTTCCTTGGCAAAAATGAAGAATTTTGTTAGGGAAATCTTGGTGGGTGTTTTGTAATCAGTCAAGCACAGCAGACTACATTACTGGAGGGTGTCCTGTCTTCTAGACATAGTGAAAAGAGTCTGTTTGCTCCAGAAATTCAGGAGTCATCAGCATGGTGCTGACCACCTGTATTATTTCTTAGGTCACACAGCATGTCTACTGGACAGATTGATGTCTGTGCAGCTGACTGTTTGCATATCAGCTCTAGAGGCAAAGGAAATTCTTCAAATCCCAGAGCACAAATGTGCACTGCTACAGAAAAGCAGGTGGAGATGTGCCAAGTTACAGCTCCTCTGTTGCTACCCCTGTAAAGAATGCCCTGCAAGGAAAACTGGAACACATTTCACAAAAGAGCAAAGATAACAGAAGACTATCTGGCAAAGGGTAGAATTTAATATTAATGGCTTTCCTTTAGTCACTCTATTTCCTGTTCCTAACTTAACCCCCTAAAATCAGCAATGGTCAGAGAAGGGCTATTAACTTTGGCACATTAAAAGGCCTTTCACTGAAAGATCTCAGAGCACACTGGAATTATTAGGGACTGCTATCCTCTGAGGAGACAGCCCATGTAGCCAAAGAGCAGATGATCCTTTGGCTGCAGAGGCCAAACACCAAAATTTGGCTTCTGCTCCACTCTGCAAGAACATCTTCCTTCTTTGTCTCCCAGGTCATCTCAGGAACCCAGGAAATGAATTCATGCTTCAGATTCAATGTGAAAAAACCCTTCCCCATGGAGAGATGGGTAATAGATACACAGCAGGGATGTGCCTGGTGTCATTTCAGTCTGTCAGACTCTTTAGGATCTCCTCTCTGGAGGCCCCCAGGGTTACATGGAGATTGCTCATGGCTGTGCATGGCTCAGCTGCTGGTGTATCTAAACACTGCTGTTAAACAACAGCACACTGAAGCTTGCTTTCAAAGTGAGCCTGACCAGCCCCATCTCTCCACCCTTCCCTGCCAAGTGGTACTTACCTGGAGGGGTCCAGATATTAGCCACTGCAGATAAGAGATGCACAACGTGGCTCCTCCAAGTCTCATGGTCCTTTGGTCAGAGGAGATCCTTCTGTGCCACCCACGTCTTCCTTTAACCTGGCAAAGTACTTCAATTACTGAGTTGACTTGCCAAGAGAGATTTAGGCTGGAAACATCTCTAGAAAGATGGCTCTCATTAAGGGCTGAAGCCTGCAGAAGAGCAGAGTGCTGGCTGGGGCACAGAGCTGGGGAGAGAAGTGTTTGCCATTGCCTGCTTTGTGTTCAGCCCTTTGTACAGTCTCCTCCTGTCAGAGGAACTGCTTTGCCTGTTGGCAGAAACCAATCAGCAGAGCTGGTTGAAAAATTTCCATCAAAACCATATTTCTGTTTTGCCAGAAGATAGTTGAAAAAATAGAGAAAAGAGCTTGGGTTTTGGCTGACATTGTTGGTCAAAAGAAACCCCAACCAAACTTGGTATTTTTTAGCCCAAAATGGAAGTATTTGGGGTAAGGCAGGGGAGAAAAGGGGAGGAGCCTGGCAGGCCTTAGCCATACCCTGAGAAACAGCCACAACAATTTAGACAAATATGAGGATGTTGTGTCAATTTTTTTCCATAGTGAAAGATACTTCTGGTTTAGAACCATCCTATGAGGAGGCTGGAAAAGAAAACAAGCAAATCAGCTTTTTGTGTCTTATACAGATGGCTACAGATCCTCCACTGCTCATTGTATAAGCATAGGCAGCAATTCCCCTAGAAAGACACATAAGCAAGATCAAATCTCTCCCAGGAGCTGCCCAAGAGCCTACTACCCAAAAGCTGTGATTCTCAGAAAGGGATACACACACAGCTGATTGTGCTGTGAGTTTGTACAGCTGATGGAAAGCCTTGATAACCTCCCAGTTGCCTTGCACACAAATAAACCAAGCCATGGGGACAGCCAGGATAAAGGCACTGCTTGTGAAAGAAGGTCTTGTGCACACAGCTGTTGCAAAACCATCCACACTTTGGAGTCAGCCAGCCACAGGCAACATCCCTGCTAATAATGTTGCAGAAAGAATGGCACAGAAATACCTGGGATTCTGCAGAAAGCTGTTTTCCATCTTGCTTACACAATAATGTGGGTTTTCTTTTTCCCCTATAAATTGTTTCTTAAGTAAAAAGAGGTTGGGAGAAGAAAAGAAGAAAACAACCAAACCACAAACAAAAACCCAAACAGCTGGAATCTTCCTTACCCTGTGGGGAACATGACCAACAGCATTCCTTGGGCTCAGTGTCACAGTATCCTCAAGGTATTGTTGGCCTGTGTTGTGAAACGATGAGGGAAGAAGACAGGAGTGAGAGCAGCTGGCAGCTCTGGGGGGGGTTGCTGATGCCTGAAGTGAGCAGCAGCCTGGCAGTTGAGCAGGGCCCTCCTTCCTCCACACAAACCTGGGCATAGGGCTGAGGTGATGGTGTTGAAGCCAAGTGGCACAGAAGGTGAATGAGCTCTGTGAGAAAACCAAGATGTGACATGTTGTTATTAGGCAGTGGGGAGCAGGGGAGGTTCAATTTATAGTGATTTCCTAAGGAATTAGACCATGATTCTGGACAGGATTTATATTTCAAGCAACACTTAATTTGTTTTAAAGGATTAATTCAGTCTAGATGTGGATTTCATACCTTGTCCTTAATGAGAGCAGCACCGGGGGAAGCACGCTCCGAAGTACTGACGTGTCCTGGCAGCAGCTCTGTCTGCTGCAACTTGCTTTGCTGACAGCCTGAGCTTGACTCTCATCCCATGACAGCCCAGGGTTACAGTCCCAGCCACTTCCACCACAAGCAGCTCTGGCTCAGAGCCACCCAGGTGATAAAAGACTTCTTACACGATCATCTCCGGAGGATAACTTGGTGCCAAACAAAGCTGCAGTTTGCTTGGGTCTTTTTTGTCATTAGAGACAAAATGAAGGGGAAAACCAAAAAAAATGGAAGCTGCAAAATGTTCAAATAATGTCTTTTCCAAGAAAATGAAACAAGGCCCAGAAATGGCTTGCCTGGCTTTGCTGGCCAGGCTGTGGTTGCACTGATCTTTGTGCAAGCTAAAGCTCCTGTTAGAGGCTGCTCCTTTTTCACTGATTCATTGACACCCTGGATAGTTTCACTGCCTGTCTCCAGGATGGCTGCACACTGATGCTGTAGTATGCAGTGACCTTACAGAATCTGTCAGTCATCTTTCAACAGCTGATGCTTTTGGGGGCAGTGGAGCCAGCCCTACAGACTGGTGTGCTACCAGTGCTCTCTTCCTGCTGAACAAATGAGCATTTTCCTCTCTGCCAGACCACATCTTGAGCAGTATCCAGGTTTGGGGGCAGATCTTGCAGCCCAGCTTCTGTAAGGGGCATCTCTGAAATGATGTAAATTTTACCCTTTGCTGCTTCCAATAACAAAAAAATGTGTCTGAGGATACAAAACCAGTTGGGAATATCCCTTTCCCTCCCTTGCCAGTGCAGTAACCACAGCACAGGCTCACTCATTTGATTTAGAAGCAGCCTATGCTCATCTCCGTGCCTTTTCAGAGTGCTGCTGCTGCCAATAACCCCAGCTAGATACTTTGGGAATCTGCCTTTTCCCCAGGACCACCTGTGGGCTGCAAGCTCTTGAAAGAAAGACTATTTCTTCAGGCATGGCCTTCCAGCATCCATGTCTGGGTGCAGATTCCAAGTGCCACTGGACAAAGAACACTAAATCATGACAAAAGACTTCAGAACAAAAACTATCCAGAAAGCAACAGTGAGAGAAATCATAAAGCTGCTACATGTGTATGATGAGAAAAATATTTTTCTTCAGAGGGATGAGGGAGAAAAATAAATGCTCTTGAGCAGATTAGGGAAGGTGTTTTGTAGAGACTGCAAAGATGGCAAAGCTTCTGGTGCAAAGCAAGTTTGCAAGTTTGGTGGGACAATGCAGCGACAAGTAGAGCAAGTGGGGAAAGGGACAACAACCATGCAGGGAGGGCAAGGCCACAAAGCATGTCTGTGGGATGCAGAGGGGGAAGGACAAGGCAAGCATCTCTGGAGACACACTGAGACTGCTATAAACCCCTTAGGCTTGGGAGAGGCTGGAGGTACTGGGGCTGCTGGGGCTCACCTAGAGCCTAAGCTGTGCCAGGAGCTGGCCCTACACACCAAGGTCCTGTGGGCTTCACCACGGTGAGCATGCAGAGTTGCTCTTCCCTGAGGCCAAGGAGGCTGCCAAAGCCTGCGACATGACCCAGACAAGTCACACTGGCTGCTCCAGCTCCACCCAGGCCACAGAGGGATGAAAGGATGAAACACCCAAACAGGAGCCTTTCACAGCCAAACAAGACAAGCTGAGAGAAACCACAACTTTCAAGAAAATCCAGCAGTCAAGGCAGATACCTACCCCAGGCCATGTGGACACAGCCAGCATCTCAGCTGTGGTATCCCTGACATCAGCTGCAGGACTCTGCTAACTGGGAAAGTCTGTCTGAGCATCTGGCCACAATTTGGCAGATACAGCAGCTCTGACAAAATAATACATGTGGTGCACTGCAGCCTCTGGGCATTCTTCGTGGGGTCTGTCACATGAGAACGACACGAAAGGAGACGAGGTGATGCAAGACACATGGAGGTCAGCTTTGGAGCCTCTCTGGTTACCTTCTGGGTGGTTACTGCTAAAGGGAGTTTGTGATCCCTCTCTTGTTTAAACTCTCCTTTTATATGCAGATATTTCTTCCCATCCAAAGTGAAGATGTCCTTTTTGTCTGAGGCAGCTATGCTGTTGGAAAGTCTCTTCCAGGCAGACTGGCCCATGTCTAAACAACGTGAAGAAAAGCTAAAGACATGATGAAAGGATAGAAAAAAAATATGCACCCAGAAAAGATAACTGCTCATGGTGCATTAGCAGCATTTGAGGAACTCATGTCTTCCACCTGACCTGCCTCCAAATCCAGATAAACAGAAGGATACTGAAGTGACAGTGGTATGGAGAAGCGTTATCAAACATGTTCGGCACAGGTCCAAGCACTCAAAGAAGAAATGCTGTTCAGGAGCAGTTCCCACAGCCCTGGTTCCCTCTTTCTGGATGCACTATATTCATACAGCAGCAGGACAGGAAGTGAGGTCAGTAACTTGACAATAAGTAGGTTACCAGGGCTTCTTTTCTTACACCATCAGAAGTGTGAGTGCTTGACATGCATCTCACATGGTTCTTCTCTGCCTGGAGCTCCACAGCATGTTGGTGTTTGTGCTGACACTCTTCAATAAGAAGAAAACATACCTTTCCCAATGGACTGTGGGGAAAAACTTCTACATGCAAAATAGGCAAACTAAGTATATAAGCCTACTGGATTTATAGAAGAGATACTGGCACAAAGCAGGAAAGTTTCAAGCCAAATGTATGACAGCATTCCTTACACCCCTCCCACCCATTGCCAGCTCAATAGAAAGCCTTTTGGCTTCCAAAGGCCTATAGTTCTGTTTTATTGTTTAAACAGGTCAACAATTGCAATCATATGTTGACTACAGGCACTACACAAACAGGATGATGTGTTAATATACAGCAACACTTGGATGGAGTTTCTACAGTTTTGCTGCTGTTAACTGTTGTATGTTTGATGGCAGCTGGGCTGGCATCTCCTAAGGCTGCCTCAGAAAACTAGGAAGCTTAGCAGTGTTGTGCCATTACCAAGAAGCCAGTGTCAGATCAGTAAACAAGCTCTATTTTTAATATAAGCACAAACACCATTTCTGGGAGGAGGACTCTCACATCAGCTGTACTTTGGTTTGTTTTCAAGGTTGCTTTAGGAAGGTGCTGCTCCCACCTCCAAGAAGTGTCCTTTTAACAAGAACAGAGCTTGACTGGGATATGGATGATGGCATCTTTGTAAGACAGGATGGAAAGGATCCTACAGGCACATCTGTGTGCAGCTGTCTGCAAAAAACATCTTCAGCATGCTGAGGAGGAGTCAAATAGTACAAAGCTTCTGGCTAGTGCCTACAACAAAGACATCCAAAACACTGGGCACTGAAGTAATTCCATTTATTTCACACCAGGGAAGTGTGCAGCTCTGTTCTGTAGATACCTTTCCAATGGATGGGGAAATTTTGCTCCAATATAAATTTCCACATGCTCAGCAGTCTTCATTATCAGGTTGCACCTTTGGGACAGCTACCATTAAACACAGAGCAAGCTGTCACTTCATCTCAGCTCCAACATACACTGAAAACAACCTTTTCCAAAAGCACTTGCAGAATGTCCATCCCCTTGTGCATAAGCTTTAGCTTCCCCCCTGCCTGCTCAGGCACAGACAGGGATATCCCAAACAGAGCCTGGCTTGCTATTGCCAGACAGGCATTTTCTACTCTTGTGTCACTCACCACAGACCTTGCAAGGCATTAATCAGGTATTAACATTCCCTCTGCTTTACTCTGCAACCCAACCAGGACCAGACTCATCGTTTCTTGATTTGTTAGCACCCTGGGAACTCAGAGATGTCAGGGTTGTTACTGACAAATGACCTTTCCCACCTACCACAGCTATTAAACAGTTGGCCTAGACTTAACTGAATCCCATTCTCAGTCCAGTATTAGACAGATGCATAATGTACTACTTACAGCTTCACTCTTTTCTCTTCATTGTCATGCTAGCTGTTTGGTTTGCTTTCTATTTTTGCCAAGTTCAGAAACCTTATTTAAGTTGTTATGGAAAAAATAAATTTATTATTCAACAGAATTTTTCTTTTCCAAATGGAATGATCCTCTTCTCTCTTTTTTTTGTTGGTTGGTTCTCATCTACAACTGGTTCCATTCAGTTTGACTGTTTTTATCTTTTCTATTTATAACCAGCACCAAAAAGAAAATTACCATGGATACAGTACATATGCAAATTAGCTAATGGAAAAATATATACATTTCACTCTGTAATGAAAAACTTACATGATATTATTGCCATGGAGAATATATCCCTGTAGTATAATAAAATATCAAGCAAAAATTGACTGCTAAGATTCTTTTCCACCAACAAAAAATAGCACCATACATGAGATAGTGAGAATTTACACTCAGTAACACAACTGTGCAACTAGAAATGTACAGGAATTTAGTAACAGTACAGAGTATTGTTTACAATATGGAAATACCACCAATGCAATCAAAAGAGCATCAATCTCTTAAGAACAACTAAAACAAGTATTGTCATAGATACAAGGAAACAAACAGCTTTCTTTTCACCAGTATGTAGTAACTGAGGGCAGAGCATAGCTGTAAATTCATAGTAAAGCTCCTATAAAATGATATGAAACAGAAGTGCAGGAGTATTGAACAGAATTAGACTTTTTCATGATTATTTTCTAGCTATCATAAAATGGGAAACTGTCACCATTTGAAGTTAGGAGAAGGTAATGACATGGAGCTGTGTTGTGCCATCAGTTTTGAATTAATGTTGGTTTCTGATAATAAAAATAGAAGGTAGATGCACACTAACCTGTGGGCTGTGAGAGCAAGTGAAGTGTATTTTTCAGTGCTTATTCCTTGTAAATTCATCTTTCCTTAGGCAGCATCCAGAACTTGGACACAAATGTCCTTTGAAGTCCCAAGACCTAGAACACTGGGGCAGGACACAGGTCTAACTAGCCTAGTATACTGTTCTGGCCAATGGCCAGTAGTGACTTAGTAGTGAAAAACATAAGAATTTAAACCCTTCCTCTCCTATGCACCTTTCTTAGGAGCCCACTTTTTGCCTAGAGAGGGTGACAAATCAATACCAGAAGGAAAAATGACCCCTGCTGTTTAAAAGCACCTTTGATTCCCATTAATAATAAATACATGTGCTGCTCTTCCAAGGTCACAGAGAACTCGATGGCAACTCCTTCAACAGCCCAACTTGAAGTGTCAGTAATGCCAAAAGTGATCAGTGAGGGTGTGGGGTTTCCTTGGGGCAAATGTTGTCCATTAAAAGGAAAACAGCAAACTCCAAACCAAGTGAAGAATTTGAGGAGACCCACCCAGGGCACACTGCTGTGAGGTGGCTGTGGTGGGAGGGAGGCAGGGCTGTGTTACTGCAGGGTATCACAGCAGGCAAGGGAGGAAACTACCCCTGTGCATTGGCAATATAAATCAGGTCCTCTGGGCTCTGTCTGATCTCTTGGAACTTTCTCATTAGCAGTTCATCTACCTATTAATTTGCCTAACTGAACTTCACTGTGGTATTGCCCAAATCCTCCCTGTCACCCCTGCCAGCATAACATTTTCCATTGATTAGTTATACAACCTCTGTGTTTGGGCTGTGGGGTGGGAATAACAGATGGAGGAGGTCTGATTCTGACTGTAAGATCCTAAAAGAACATCCAATATAACATAAACCAGGCTGGAATCATTTCCCTGATAAGAGAAAATCATCTGGGGTATTGGAAAGCAGATCTGTTTGAGACAGGCACTTGAAAAACAATTGTGTGCAAATGTGCCTTGGTGCTCACAGGCCAGCCCTGGTGTGCACCCAATCATTTGCACTAAGAAGCACAGATGCAAAGGTGAAGCCCACCCAGTACTATTAGTCTGTTGATAAACAATAGCTCCCTGTGCTTGGAAAAGTTAGCCCTTCATAAAATGTTAATGAGTTATTCCAGTGAGGGCCTGGATATCAAAAGGGCTGTAATAAGGAAGAAAAAGTTGCTTTAAAGATATGTTATGTACTAAAGAGTCTTTATCCTCCTTGCATTGAAAAGAAGAGACAACAGTAACAAAGACAAGTTGAGGACAGGCATGAGCTGCAATCCAGACTGGCCCAGGGGCTGGGGGTAGTAGCTGGGCTTAGTTCTGCACTCATCTCCACAGAATAAAACAGCAACACAGAGTTCTAGAGGGAATACAAAGCTGTGATTCATCCAAAGGGCTCTGTTGGTTTCACGAAGAGTGGGCAGTAACTTAACCACTGCACAACTGACCTTGGACCCTGGCAAGGGAAATGATACGTGTTGGAGCAAGATATGATAGGGAGACATTGATCTGTAGGACTAACAGAGGGGACAAACTCTGCCCTGGGTAGAGCTCCTGTTTCAAGTCTCACATCTCAGAGAGGAGTTTGCTTTAAAGTGCAGAGAGATGCAAGAGAGTATCATATGTGCAGCACTTGCAAAAGGGCTCTGATAGCACCAATCTGATAGCACCAAACCTGACAGCACCACAGAAGACAGGAAGCATTAAAATACAGTGAGTAAAATCCTATCTCTCACTGAAGGCAATGGAAAGCTTAGCCTTATGGCTTCAACAACCTCAAGATTATACTTTGAATGCCATATATCCCTGACTGCTTTTGACTCAAAAGGCTACCTAACCTCAGATGTATACGAGAGCCAAGAGATAGGAAACACTTGTTCTGCTCTCCACTCCATCCTTCACACACAGGTTGTTCCAAATCCTGTTTCTGTACCAGCTCTATCCAGTTTCATGGTCCTCTTTAAAAAAAAACCCAACAAAACAAACAAACAAAAACCCCCAAACATTGTCTTATTATCTGAATGACTTCTAAGAACTGGAGAGATTAGGCCAAGCAATCACTCAGTGAGCTCTACTGGGTGAAATGATTTCTGGCTTCTCCCATGTCATGTAAATGGCTCTTGCTTAAAGAAATAACTATTTGCTGCTGTCAATAAGCTTCCATTTCATTAAGCTCAGGGAAAAATTAGGTTTCATAAAAGAAATTATACTACTATGGGGGAAAGAGAGAGAGGATTGTTTTTAAAATTAGAAAGAAGGGCAGTCCCTATTAGTTGCTCTTAAAAATATGACTTGGAATGTGGATGTAATTGCACTGAGTTTTCTGCAGGAATTTCAGAGATGTCCATTCTCTGCTATCAGCTTTCATAACCTTTTACAGCAAATCCTCTCTTTAAATGAAGCCTTTCATTTATGTGTGTCCCTCCAAGCCCACTCCACAGTGGAACAGCTGTTGGGAACTGCAAAACATCAGAAGAAAGCCAAGATTAAAAGATTAAAGTAATGTCTCTACCTTTGCTGAATTATTTTGCCAGGGGCCTTCCTCCATGGAGGTCCCCATAACCTTAGTCAATGTAATCACTTTGCAGCTCTTGTCCTTGTCTTTAATGGTAGCAAGCCATCCAGTGGCTGGTGATTTAATATATTAAAGTAAAAAGCATTAATGAAAAAGGTAAGGATGTCAAAATACAATAAAATGATTGGCTCCTTGAGATGACTCTTTCTGGTTTTGTGGTTGTTTTTTTAAGGTGGATGAGTGGGTTACTTTGGTGTCCAGTCTGTAGAATTAGTTTCAAGTCTTATTAGGTATGCTTTGGAATCCACCACATGAAGTTCCAGTACTCAGACCTACTAGTCCATGATGTAGCTACAAATAACTGTAACACTCTAAGAAGTAGCCCAGGTTCATTAACTCTTCTGCTGCATCTTGTTTGCATAAAAGTCTCTGCAAGTCTGGCAGCAGCGCTGATACCATCGCATGTCCTGGCACAGGTTCTTCTCCCGGATCACCCTGCAGTACACTGTCCACTGGTCGCCTGTGCACTTGTACGTCAGAGCAGCTTTGGACAGGGAGAGAGAAGAGAAACTACCAGATTAGCCAGAGCATTGCAGCTATGATCAAAATCACTGCACAAGGAGGGAAGAAAGAGCCAATCTCCCTGTCTGCACTGGAGAGCAGATGATGTTCTTCCTACTGAAATATCAGCTCTTGGAAGTGCTTCCTGCAAGGGTGAAGGTGGATGTGACTGGGGAACTCAAGCCTCCTCACGTTGTACTTATGTTGTCTCGGTGACAAACAAGCCTAGATGGACAAAATGTCTAAAGCATCAGCCTGGATTTAAGCATCTGAAGACTGCAGAGCAGTCCATGGGAAGCTAGTGCTCCCAGGGGGGGTGCTTTGCTATGGCATGCTCTCAGGAGTGATCACCATCCTCTCAGCGGAAAACAGAGGAGCCAAATCAGACCCAGTTTGATAGATGAAAAGATAAACTAATGGGAACTTCTTAGTGTAGTAAAAACAGCAGGACAACAATTAGCTCTTGAGAGAGGGGAATGGATATTTTGGCCTCTGAGGTTGGGGAAAAATGGTCTAATTAAAGAACACCAAAAGGTGCTGACTCAGCAGCATCTTGGGTCCCTTGTTCCTCATCTCTGCTGGATGGTACCAGGAAAAGCTCTTATCCTGTATTCAGTTGTTGGTCTCAGTGCTAAGCACCAGAAAACAATGGCAGCAAATCAGGCAGGAATGTTTATTGCTGAAGCTTCCTTCAGCTGGACAAGCAGCAAAAGTTTGTCAGAATCTGATGAAATGAAGTTGCACTGTCCCAGAAAAAGCAACACAAAGCCAATTCACAAAAAACTTCACTGCAAGTAAAAAATGTGAGTGCAAGTGACCACCTTAAATGGGGGAAGGTAGAACTACCTCTGAGTCTGCCAGCAGTGGAAGGGCTTTCTGAGGGGGTTCAGATCTACAGCATTCACCACAAGCTATGGTTCCAACCAGGCACACAAAATGTGATGTAGCTGAACAAATTCCTCATCTTGCAAGAACACCTGAGACAGACCTTATGAATCTGAGATGAGAGACTGTATATAATAGACACTGAGCCACAAACAAGGCTAAGATTCTAATATTTTAGAGGTCTGAGGTCCCTTATAGGTTATGAAGTAAGACAGGAAGCATGTTGAGGAGGCAACATGGGTCAGGTGCCTGAGGCACAGAATAAACCCCCTCTGAATGTGTCTTCACTGAGAGACACTGGACACAGAAGCAAAAGTCAGGTCAGGTGAACTTCACACTTAAACACTTCAGAACATGTTGTCTGGGATGAAGAACATTCTGGAGTGGGGACAAGGCAGCATGGCTTTTGCAGACTACTGGAATAGTTTGCTGCATATTTTTTGGTGAGCTTTCCATTGCAGAAAGCAGAAAAACTTGTTCAAAGATAATCCAGTGAGAATTGCTTTTAAGCAGGAAGAGCAAAACACTCTGATATATCTTTCTGCTAATATCAAGTATCATTGTTTCTGGCCCTGGTGATTCCAAACCCTGTTCAGAAACAAAAGCATCCCAAATTACTTGCAGACTACTTTCAGCAGGAACTTGAGCCTCCTCAGTCTTCTAAACACCTAAGCTTTTTATTGCTTTGTCCTAAAATGTGAATTAGGATGGATTTCTTGTCTCATGAGTGCATCAAGGGCTTACTTCTCAAATGAAATGTTTTCCTTTCACTATGCTCTTAGTGCTAAAGTATCTGGGAAGTACTCTCCTGTGTTTTTAAACACAAGAGGTTAGAAGCTCCTCAGTATAACAGCATTTGCAAGAATAACATTTCCCATATTCTTTTAAAGACATCTGTTAAACTTTTGGGAAAGAGATTTCAGTTCAGAAGCTTCAGGTCCAGTTCTAGCTTAACTGTTATTTAATTCTGGACAGTGCTATTAGAAAATAGTTCTCTATTAGCAGCTCTGCCTTTTCATGTGTATTAGAGCATTCTTAGCCTACAAGAGGGTGGAGACTGCTCTTTCTGCTAAGCTCTCAGCAGCACTGTTTATAACTCAGCCTCTTGCACTGAAAAGTAATGGGAGGCACTGATGAGGCTTTGTCAGTGTAGCTGATGGCTTAGTTAACTTCATCTTACTGGTGATGATGTGTGAAGTGTAAAGAAACCAGCTTAGTTCTTGGAGTGGAGGCTGAACACACAAGACTGAGGTTTGGGAAGAAGAAAATACTTTTATCCTTTTATAAACTGAGCAAAGATGATGTGGAAAACCATGGATCCCCACAGCTTTGTACTATCAGAAGCACTCTTAACTAAAGCCCTTTCTTAAATACAGTGTCAAGGTGTTTCAGGAAACAGATGGCTTATCACCATATTCTCATCTCAGCCAGGCACACAGGGGCTGCAGGCAGGGTGAGGAGAAGGACAGTGACAGAGAATCAACGCATTCACAGAAAGAGGCTGGATGCTCTCTTGCTTTCCTGGACAAATTAATTCATCAAACCCAATTCTTGTAGCAGCAAATGGAGAGGAAAAACTATAGTGATGCTCTGCTTGTCAAGGTCATGTACTTTTCTCAGGGCATGGAGGAATAAATCATCATACTTCACACTCTCTGCAGCAAAAGCTTGGTGTGAAGGTGATTGTGGCATGGAAAGATATACTTGTCAGCTCCCTCACCTCTGGGATCAGTCAATCCATCACCTACCTTCTGTGTGCTCTTGGTCTCACAGGTCTATCCACAGCTGAGTGCTCCAGCTTGGGCAGTCTGAGGCAGGGATCAATGGATAAGAGAGGACCTAGCCACACTAGACCTTTAGAGTCTGAATGGGGAGCCCTCTCCTAATTTCTAGCCCTGGGCAATCCTCTGAAGCCCCACTTCTATCACACTGGGCACACTGGGCTTTGTCTGGTCCTTTGCAGGTGGCATCTTCCCCCCAGTACCCCTCACTCACCAAGTCTGGGAGAGGTAATTGTGTTGACATTTATCTTCTCATTGCAGACCTCCTGGTGACACTGCCTGTAGGCTGCTGGCTTGGACAGGACAGGACACTCACTGCCATGGCGCCCGGTGACTTTGTGCATACACTGCACCACACGTGACTGGAGGCCTTTCCCACAGGTTGAGGAGCACTGGAGGAGAGAAGACACTGAGATGTGGTCCAAACAGAGCAGCTTCCAAATCATATCCACACATACACAAGAAAAATCACTGCCAGAGCTGAAGTGTGCAGCAGAATGGCAGGATATTGTGGTGCTGAGGACTCAACAACAGCGTCCGCATGTCATCAGGGACCCTTCAGGCAGCTGTTGCATTTGTCCAGGACAATTTCACAGCTTCAGGGAGTGCTGTGAGTGGAGGAACTGTCCTGGCACAAGGAAGGAAGCTGTTTGTCTTTCTGTCTAGGCTTGCTCTGAGTCCATCTACACTGACTGTCCCTGTGGATACCCACGAGGTTCAAGCAGGCAGAGATGCAATTCCCCCCACCAGCCACAAAGAGGCAAAGCTGGAAAACTTTACACTGCTTATGGATGAGGAGCTTCCACCTCCTCCCTCTCCATGAGGGACCCCCAGTGGTACTGGTTGTCTTGGTTTAAAAGCTGTTTCCAAGACTTGGATGGCCTAACAAGGCTTCCTCCACAGACATGATCACTGCCAGGTACTGACAGAAGATAAACCCAAGGATCACAGCAGAGGCAAGCAGCTCCTCCTGCATGCCCAGACCTCTAGAGAAGCTCTGTTCCAGCACAGGAGAGAACACATCAGGTATTCCAGTATTCAACCCTCATCTATCCCTGCTAACTGTCTGGCACTTGTCTGTCCTCCTGGGAGCAATTGCAAATTGTACTCCATGAGTTTTTGGCTTCCAATGGCCAGGAGGCCCAGCCTGTTTGTATGCTCTCTTTGTTGTCATACAATTGGAGTCCCTACCTCTCCCTCCCTCTTCCTCTGGCCAAGTCACTTGTGATTTACAATGTCCTACTTGCAGGCTGTTCAGATTTAATAAAGCAAAGGCAGGGAGCATGGGGAGGTGCAGCAGCTGGAGTTAATAAAAGAACCTTGTATTTAAAATAAAGAAACAATGGGTTGCAGGGCTTTGGTAAGATTCCTATTTCTGCTCAAGCCACACACAAGCAAATGATGGGGGAGCAGAGGAGGTGAGGGAAAACTCAGGAGATAGGATTAGAATGATGTCCAAAAGATGCTGTTTTCTGGCCTCTGCTGTTTCTGAACCAAGGCAGGGCAGTGGAGCTCTCTCCCTGGAAAACAGTATCACCTCAGAGGGGTAATTTTTAAACACAGCATGCCAAATGTTGAAGAGGCTTCAAAGATGAGCACCACTGAGGCTGGACAGAAGTCCTAGTCCAAAGGATGTGTATACAGTGTGGATGCTTGTAAGAACACAGAGATGCAGGTAGGCCTCCAACTCTCCCATCTATGGATTTCTATCATTTGTTCTATAGGTCATTCTGGAAGTACCACAAGAAACCCCTGCTGCTTCTCAATGACCCTCTGATATAAGAAATACAGCTTTGTTCTGGATAGAGCACAGGGAGTTTTTCCTTCCTGTGTGGATCACTGAAAGACCTGAGGAAAAATGCCCTCAGATGAACAGAACCATGTGAACAAGAGCTGATGGAGTCCTGCTTCCAACAACCCAGCACAGAAATACATCCACACAATGTGAACAGTTTACTTCTGTGCAGGAGGAGCTGTAGGATCAGTGAAGCATGATGTCAAAAATAACACAGTCTCTTTAGCTAATTTGCTTCTTTAGCCACTCACATTGATGACTGCTTATGAATCTTCTTGTATTTGGAGGACTCACCAAATTTGCATTTGCTTCTCTCTTCATTTCCCCCTACAATCTACCTACTCTTCATTCCTATTCATTTCTCCCAGTGCCTTTCTCTAGGACAGACTTTCTCCATTTGGGACAACCTGTGGCTCAGCTCCCTTCTGGAAGCTGCCATTAAACTGTCCTGATGTGCTGCTTACCTCTGTGTTTGCAGCTCTGCAGACCCCTCCAGGACCTGACTATTGTCTTCTGAAGGTAGTGCTAGTGCTATATTAAAATTTCACATTCATCTTGGATTTTTGCCTTTTTCTTTTTAATAAGTAATTGTTTTTTTTTCCCTTTCCATCCTTCTTATTTCAATTTAGGGTCAACACACTAGTTTACAATGGATTTTTTTGCACTGAGATTTTCAGATGCTGAATTCACACCAAAATTTGGTCAATGTTTCCTAATACCTCAACAATGGTTATGGTGATTAGGACTCTGCTGAACAAGCCCTTCCCTTGTATGCCCTACAGACAGCTACTCCAAAAAGCAACTGTTGAAGTCCCTCATTTAAACCCCCTTCATAATTTGAGTTTCTGGCAGTGAGATGGAGACATTTCATCAGTCTTGGGAGTCCACCTGCTCTTCCCTAGCACCCTGTGCTCTCTGTGACTTCTCCCAGCCTGGAAGTCAGTCAGGCATGGCCACTACACCTGGATTTAAAGTTAACAATTTTTATCCTGATAAATGCAACTGTTAGGTCCTTCCACTTCACTAGTCATGTGCAACCTCTAATCCTCAGGATTTCAACAGCACTTGCAGTCTCCAGAGTGCTTTACCAACTTTAATCCTCACAAAACTCTTTGCAAGGGGAGTGAATTGTCCACCCACTTCACAAACAGAATAGCTGTTACCACACAGGCATAAAATAACCCATCCAAGCCATGGGGTTCCTTCACATGACTGTAATATAGTGAGTCTGAAACCTCTGCCTCTGGCATTCAGGCACTCCTTGTGCTTATGAATGCTCTTCACAGAGAGGGGGTAAAAAAAAAAAAGGAAAGAAGAATGTAAGAAAAAAGCATTTTTCTCATAAGGTGAAAAGATTTTCAGCTACCAACACACAAACACTCACCTACCTTTGTCTGTCTTCCTGTCTCTGCATTTGTTAACCAGCAAGGAGGGCAAGCAATGAAACTTTTTCCACAGGCACTGCCAACTCCAAATCCTCAGACAAATAACAGCAGAGTTTTTCCCTGAAGCAGTTTTATTCCTTCTCCTGGGAGACTGGGATCATCACCTATGCTATGCAATTAGTTTTTCACAGCCAGGAAGACAGATTTTAACATCTTTCTTGAACTCTTTTGGGCTTGGCAGCTAAAGGAAGGTTGGACATCTGGCTTATTTTAAGACTTAAATTTTCAGCTCTTTACTTGGATAGTTTCTTTCCTAGGAATTTCAATAGGAAATAGGGATAGATACAAAATACATACAAAGGGGGAATTGTTACCCATACTGCAGTATGAAAAGAGGACATCATTAAAAGAGGCATAAAATTAAACTCCAACTGAACAGCAAATTCCCATAAATACCTTCCCTCCTACTCTGAACAGCTAAATGCAATGCTACAGTCTCTCTGTTCCCAAATATTTATGGAGCAAGTAAGCATATCCAGGGAACAACTTTCAGGGCTGGAGTCACTCTGTGCCCTCTGATAAAGGACCCTCAAGATTTGGACACAGGTTATGAGGAGTTTGAGTCAGGAAAGGTGCTGTGGCAGCCCTGTGAACAGAGAAACACCAGGCAGCTGGAGTGAGTGTATCATGTGTGGCAGCATTTGGCCTGGGCTGCAGAGGCAAAAGGACCATTACAGCCCAGGACCTGCAGACTGTGCAGAACACTGAGAGGCTCCAGTAACTGCTCAGATCATATTTAAAATGCTTTTGATTGACACTGGACTTCTGGGGTAAATATTGAGTTCATACACTGCTATTAACAAGCACACTCTGAAAACTGGAAAAGCCTTTCCAAATATTGATGTAACTCTCAAGATACCCAGATGTTTTGATGCCATGATGGAGTAAAGTGATCTGTGATGGTGGAGATCTGGTTACTGGTGGATCTCAGCCTGCTACCTGAGCTGCTACATGAGTACTGAGAGTTGCTTACTGTAAGAAGCTGGGGACTTGGACAAGTGGCTGACTGGAGACACCAGTGTCAAAGGAAGAAGTGATGAAGTGTTTTTCCTTTCCAGCAGACATTGCCAGTGATACCACCATCAGAAAAATGTATATGCAACATTCCTGCAGTTTAACCACAATGCACTAAGCTGACAGTATAGCCATTGTACACTGGAAATCCACCCACAGGCAAAGATCAAAGGATTGTGCAACACTGGAAAGAAGAAGGGGTTAATGAATGGTTAGGAAAAGTGAACCTAATGAGAACCCTTGTAACTCCCAGTTCAAACACTGCTTGAGAAGGCAAAAGGAATACAAAAATGCCTCCTTTTACATTCTTTGGCAGCAACATGCAAGGCAGTGGGGATATCCAGAAGGAAATAAACTCACAAATTGTCAAGGCAGCAGCTGCATTCATCAGCTTAAAGAAGATTTACTCACTGAAAAACTCCAACCTTAAGACCAAGTTATGATTTTTCAACTGGAATGCTATTTCCACCTTAGGATACTGATATAAAAGCTTGAAATCTCCCAAAGGTGCTGACAGATACCTAATTGCTTTGAAAGCAAATGCCTCAGGAGAATATTAGGTATTAAAATAGAAAGAATTTACAGTAAGTGCTGAGATATGTCAGGGACTTCATCAGGTCCTGATCTAAGAAGATAGCCAGAGACAGAAAGAGGAGTAAGAGTGACTGAAGGCAGGGCAGGGCTGCTGTTGGGCAGCTGGAGGAACACCTAAGAGAAACTAGTCCAAAGAATCCCTGTGTTGAGGCTTAATGAGGACAGAAGGAGGTGCAGATTTATCACGAGAAGAGGACAAGCTGTGATCTGTTCAGGACTGAACAGGACAATGAAGAATTGCTGCTGCCTTAGCTGAGGGCTGTTGGCTAGGCAGGGATGCATTCAGATCATGTGTCACCTTTAAAAATGTCACTCTTCTAACCTCTAAGAAATGTTAAGTCTGTTTTTTGTAAGAGACTTGCTTTTCCAGCAGGAGTTCAGAGCATCCCATCAGCCAATCCTGAATCCACTCCAATATTCAGAAGGCTAATCTGTTGGAGGGACATACAGTTCAAGATGACTCTTACAACTAAGCTGAAGGCAAGATATTTTTCTTCTTCCCCCATCAGTCTGCAGCCATCTGATGTTTAAAGATACTGGTTTGTCCCCAGTTTGCTGCAAGCTGCTGAAGCCAAGCACAACACTATGGTTGAAGCTGCAGTATTCAGAGATGGAGTCACGCTTCACTGACTTCAGACTTCAACTATTTCAAGGCATTAGGATGGGCTAGAGCATTTTTCCCCCCAGGGGTCTTATTTCTTCCCTCTGTGAAAGTCAGTAAGCAAGCAAGACAAGTTCCTCTTAATAACATTCTAACACAGCCTCTGAGATGAATGACAAATGTCCTGTAATTGCTCTGTTCCCCAGACCTTAATAGTATACATGTGTGTGCTCCCAAAGTCAGTGCTCCACACACCTTCCCATCAGGCTTTTTATGAGCATCACTAATTTAAACTCTCTAGTTCTAGCTAAAAAGCAGCATGCAATATGCTTTCATAAACACCAGGTCAACTTTCACCATGGCATCATGCTAAGGAAAGAAATTTCTGTCTTCTCACTGATAAGATCTAATTAGCCCAAAGCAAACTGTAAGCTGTTTTTCAAGCTTCCTTGTTCTTTTCTTTCTTATGACTTCTTTTTGAATCCCAGATCTGTGAAGAGAACATATCTGGTCTTGTTTACAACAATCTTTCATTTGGAACCTTTTGTGAAGTGACTGATCTGTTTAATTTAGCCAAGGTTAAAAAAAAAAAACCCATACCCTTCTGACTCAGTATGGGAGAAACAATAAATTCTAGCTGAAAGTGCTCATGCCTAATGTGACATTATCTGAGCAGGAAAAGAGAGAAGCAATCCTTGAAACTGCCTAGGGCTGTGCTTCCCAACTGCATGACCCTAAGGAACAAGACCTGACCAGTACATCCAGCATGTCTCACTGTGTAATTAAGCTTGACTTTGCCATACTGAAAAGTTCCATTGTGTGCAGAGAGTTCAGAGATTAAGAACTGAGTGCATGAATATTCTGGGGAGTGACAGTGCCCCTAAGTACTTGTGCAATGCAGCCCAGGTGGATGTTAATGAGGACATGTCAGTTAGCTCATTATACCAACCAGGCAGAATTTACTTCTCAGAAGCTTTCAAACTGGATTTCAAGAACAGGATCAAGCAGAGATGTGAGATGATATGGTACTGCCATATTCTGGCATGTCACCTACAGTGCATGTGCAATGTTTTGATCTGTGGCAGGACAAAGTGGAGATACTCCATAGCTTGTTCCAGCTGAAAAACTGCAAGGAAATGATGCTGCAGAACACCTTCTGTAAAAGGCATAACCAAGCTAATTTTAAGTAAACTAAACAGTATTGGACAACTATAGAACCATGGGATCATGTAACTCAGGCTGGCTCCTTGAGGATTTAGCTGCCACTACAGCAGTGTGTGCTGCTCATGCTGAGCAATTGTTTTATGGGCTACAGGAGCCATAGTCCCACAGTGACTCCATTGCAGATGTTATCCTGGAGGAATATCTTGAGAACTGAAGCTCCACTGAACACATATTTTAGTTATTCACCAGTTAATGATCAGTGCTACCTGGATGGAATTTGTTAAAACAAGTAATTAAACTAAGGACTCCATCAGGATTACTTGACTTGAGCAAGAGGCTGCTCATCTCTGTCATCTTGGTCTTGTCTGAGCATTCTCTAGACAGGGAGCTACTCAGCTTTGAGATGCAAGATGCTGAACCAACACTGCATTTTATCTCTTTGCACAGTCAAACATGTCATCACCAGCAGGCTGATACTAATTGCTCTTTAAAGATGTTCTGGAAGATTGGATTGTCACCTTAATGCCACCACAGTCATTATAAATCTCCAAAGGGCACTGGAAAGACTGCAAAATTACAACAGTCTACACTAGTGACACATAGTGTGTGCCATAAGGATTCAAGAGGCAAAAATCTCTTCAGATGAGCAGTACAGACTTTAAATGGTGAATTACCTGTGCTCATAATTTAAAAAACATGACACTATGAGATCTCAAAGTAACTCAGAGGAAATGAATGGCAGTATTTGAACAGGCTTGTCTTTCATGCTTGCTTCTTTTCCACATTTCTCTTCATGTGAAAAGTAAAAGAGTCATGATGGAATTTCATTTCCAATCCACTGATCTGGATGGGAAGCATTAATTCTCCACCAAAAGAAGAGCAGCACTTAAGGAACTAGGCTTTTAAACACAAAATATCAAAAAGGAAAAGTTATTCTGCCAGTTAATAGGATCACTAAAGGCTGCATTGGAACATGAGGCAATAACACTGTGACAGAACTTGCTCCACTTCAAACAAAACACTGATGAACATGGCCTCTCTGTGGCACATTCTCATTTACTAAGGAGCCATCAAAACAAGTGGTACTATGGATCTTCCCAGAAACTCCAACAGAGATGAGCTGTGTAAATTCTTGTGCAAGGAAGGAGCAGCCATTGCCTCAAAGGCAGGAGGCAATGGTTTCTGTAGCTTACACTTCCCAGGGGAATGCCATGGCCAGGCAACATTGTAGTGAGCTCTTCACTTTCCATGCCCAGGTTTTGAACTACAGCTGCATGGACTGGGACTGGCAGTTAGCACAAGCCTAGACAGAGGCTCAGCCCTTTTTTATGGCAATTATACAATATTTACATCTCTGACCATAGCTAAAGATGTTTCACAGATGAGGGGACAAAGAATCAGAGAGCAAAAGGGGTGGGTGGGATTCATCTCACTGAACTAGCTCTGCTTGTGTTCTCTTTGCAGTCAGCAGAAAGACATCATGTCTTCCAAGGGCAATTCAGCCTTTACAAAGGAAAGGAGAGAAAACTGCTACCTGGAGCTTCCAGTCTTAGAATGAGTGTAAATGGAGCCTAACAACTGTCTCAAACAAGGCACCTAACTGGCAGATGGCTAGGACTCAGGGATGTGAACTCAATTAAATGATGGGCCTATGACCATACAGAAGTCTGCAGTTAATAGATGCTGAACTCATCTGAACTTAACATTCCAAGATTCTATAAACTCTTTCTATCCCAAAATGTCTATTTCCAGTGGAGGCATGAAAATTCTGTTTCTAAGTTTGTCCACAACAGAGTGATGTACTTGATGGTAGAAGACAGCAGAAGGGCCCTGGGCTGGGCTTCAAGCAGGTTGGTGAAATGACAGGAGGAATGTGGAGATGTCTCCCCTCATGTCTCCCTCTTTGAGGCTTTTAATTCCCTGATTCAAGTTTTCTTCTCAGGACCCTTATTCTGTGTTCAGGAAAGTTCATTTCTTCTTTAGCTAAATTTGTGGAATAACATCATAAAGGGAAGAGAAAACTCCAGCACACTCTGTACTGACAGTGAAGACAATAAAAAACCAATAGCCTTGGAGCTCTGTCATATGTAAGTGGAAGCCATGTGCCAGAATTCTTCCTTTTCTGCTGCAATCCTTAACTCACTGAAGTCACTGGGAGTTGGCCACTGGTTGTGGTGGGTCAGTGACTTGGCCCATAGCTATTATAAACAAAATTGATTTCCCTGCAGCAGAAGAGAGGAGTGCTTTCTGCTTTGTAAAATGAACACTAGCTTCCTCTCACAAAGAGATTTATTTTATTCCATACACTTCCTCAATGGAGGTTAAACTAAAGGGGATGGTTTTAGCTCCTCACAAGTCAAAAGGGTACCACTCCACTTCAGAACTGCAGAGCAATGGCTTTCCATCTTCCTTTCTAAAGGGCTGCATGAAATTTTCAGTAGGATACTGGCAACAACTTTCCCAAATTGAGGAATGTATGTGGCTGATGTAAGCAATTTTGGGTCATTTGTTCTCATCCTCTGCAGTCAGGAGTCTTTTGAGATTAGCTGTTGGCAAGAAAGGTTGTGGTGGCACCATGGGGACCCACAACTAGCAGTGCAACTTAGAGAAGTCCACAGGGGCAGCAGTTAGGTTTAGGACACTCTGATGCTCTGGCTCCTGGTCATGCCTAGGACTAGAGAAGCAGAGGGTTTCAATACTAAAGCTTGTTGAGTCCTCTCATCACATCCAGCTCTATCACCTTCTGGAGAACAACTGATTTCTATCAGTGAGGCCAGTAGACAATCTTCCAACACCAGTTTCTAGCTATGGTGCTGAATGCACATGAACAGCCATAAATCATGAAGTTGTTTGCTGAGCCAAAGTGAGGAAGTGGCAGCAAAGGCTCTGTCAGCTGTGGTGCATGACTGCACTCTGAAGCCATCATCCCTCCTGCAGAGTTTTCTCTCCATTCCACAAGAAAAGTTATGTTCTCCAAGGTAGATGCAGATGAACTTAGTTATGACCTTTCTGAAGAATTAACAAGTTGTCCATGGTTTATCATAACCAGATGGTGGGTAAAGCCATGAATTTGTAATGAGTGTTAGAACAAAGGACAGTTTGCTTCCATATTTCTAACAGCTTTGAATACACCTCTCAAGCCACAGCTGTCCTTGATTTACTCCTCTTATCATGTAATGTGAATTAATCATTAAAAGTGAGGCAGACAGAGGATTTGGAACTTAGAAAACATGCCTCCCTGGCACTGGAAGATTGTAGAGTATTTTCTGATGAAAACCCCACCATGAAACCCCAAGCCCAAGCCCAACATGATTTTGGTGTACTTCAAGGCTAGGGGTTTTATCTCTTAGAGAATCCAATTCACTGTAATCCTGCCAAACCAATTAATTGGCAATTAAATTGTAAATTGGCAATAAAATGTTACCACCCATTGTGATGAATGACTGCTGATCCTCAGTATGAAACACCTCAGAGGCTGGCAGAAACCCAGTATTTTTCTGATAGGAAATTAGATTTTTTTTTTTTTTTTAAACTCCCTATTGTTAATATTCTCCTGGGATGAAAACCCATAGCCAGCATTTCACAGGCTGAGCAAAATATTGGAAAGAAATTGGCAACTACTGATGTCCAGGGAGGGCAGGTGGCTGTAGGTAATTTTTCAGATGTGCTTCATCACTACTGATGGCAAAAAAAAGAATATTGTACAACATCAAACTTTGCCAAGCTGATCCTTGCTAGTGCTTTCCAGTTTCTGGAGTGCAAAATCTTTCTGAATCCAGTGGAAGTTTTGCCAGGTGGTTATACAAGATGTTAAGTGGTAGAGAAAAGATTTCTCCTCTACTTGAAGCCTAGCTTGACATGTCATATATTTCTGTTTTTCACCTGACAGCATGAATCTGTGAGGGTTCCTCCACAAGACCCAAAGATCTTGCACAGTCTGTCAGGTCAGATTCTGATCTGCATGGCACTGCCTTAAGCCTGCATTAACTAAAGTGGCTGAATTAATCTGGATTTACACAGATGTAAGAGAGACTGCTATCTGACCCACTGTGCTGAGTGAGCTCCTTGGCTTGTGGCCAGGGGGTTGCAGGGAAGAATGAAAGACAGTTACTCTGGATTTACATTGGGTTATCTGAGATTAATACAGGCCTTAGTGTTTACAGAGCACCTACTGTCACTGCAAAGAAAAAAATGTGGCAAAGCCAAGGCATTACAAAGCTTCTATGCATATTTCTCCTTCTCAAAATCTTTTCATTGGGCTATGTAATATAATGAGCTAAATTGTTGCCTGAGGGACAGAAGTTGCATGTTTAAACTCTTACCCACAAAGCTAAATATGCACCCTTGTGGAAGTCAGCACTAAGGATGGAGCTAGTGTATCTTGACTGGAATCCTACCTTCCTTGATATTCTACCAGTTAGAAGGAGACTAGTAAAAAAACCAAACCAAACTGGGAACCTTGAACCAGTCTGAGCTATTGGCTTGAAATACAATATGTCAGTCACAGGACAGAAATTGAGTATCTTGAGGCATAGGAAATAGTGAAACAATTAAGGAAAACTGGAAAGGAAGAAACAGCCATATAAAACTTGTGGAGAATTGCTCCTGCCTTTACAGTTACACCCTAGAAGAGTCCAAAAGCCAACTGGAGAAAAGGAACTCAAGTAATACAGCCTCAGCCTGTTGGACATTTCCACCTGACTGCTTTCCCAACTACACTATTACTAGAGCAGAAGGGAGAGAACTGAGGACACAGGGGCAGCCCTGGGTAGTTAAAAAGCAGTCCCCAGTGCTGGTCACCTTCAAGCACAACTGACCTTTGCCACCACCATAGCCAGGCTGCCCCCTCCTGCAGCAGGCCAGGAGTGTAGCCCCACACCATTTGGGATGTGTTTCCAACAGCATGAGCCCAGGTAGACCTCAGGGCAAAGTCAGAGACCTGTAGCTGCTTCCTTCAAGTGCAGTGAACAGCACAGGCTCAGGCTCTGTGTCCTGCTAAGCTTCCCTGAGAGCCACATGCATAAAGACACATTCTGTTTGCTACCTGCCTGCATTTTTCACAGGAATGTAATCTTTGAGGTGAAGCTTGTCAGCAAAATACAATTCATCATGAAAGAATGAACTACTGTCCTGCTGAAGCATCAAGAGGCATATTTTCAGCAGCCCTGGAGTCTGAGGCAAGCATTGGGAAACTGAGCAACCTATGTTTGTTCTTTGGACTAGCACAACTACAACAAAAATGTACAAATGCTTCCAGTGCTAGAACATTTAACAGCTCAGATTTCAAACAAGGAGGAACTATTTCAAAGCAGAACCAGTGCATGAGATGTTTGTTTCTTTAGCTGAATGCAAACTGGATGTGGAATTTCCTTTTGGAAGGAATGACTAAATGGGAGATGGCTTGGATTCCCTTTTGTATACTGCATCATATATGGAAAAGGATGATATAAGGAGCTGCAATGCTGAAGAAGGCAGGCAACAACTGGAAAAGGATTTCACATGAACACCTTCAGTGGGTCTCTTGCTGTGCCATCTTTCTTTCCACTGGGTTCAAAGACTCTCTGCCACAAACAGTTTCATTATGGAACTCATAACATCAAGCTGTGTCTGTGTCAAATGCTAAAGTATGATACCCCTTTAAGACAAGGGCTTTAAAGAGAAGTTGCAGTGGTGTAGAGAAGTTGCAAGTTTAACAGCAGTGGCAGCAGAGGTTACAGATAGTTACTAGTAACAGAGCAATATTTCATCTTTAGAATTACAGTACACTCTGCTAATCTCAAGCACTGGCCTAACAAAGGTAACCCCCAAAAGCCATTTAAAATAACTTTACAGACCTGGCCCTGTGTGGTCACAAAGTGCAGTAGATCTACCAGATCCTCCTGCAACATGCTGCAAATACATAGTGAATATACAAATATGCCAGCCAAGACAGTTTGCTGACTGCTCAACTAGCTCCAAATGCTTTCCACAGCTACAATACACAGTGAGGGTCATCTGCAAATAAACCTGACAGAAAATGAACAAACCTCCTCAGAGTGTGGACAGGCACAGGCCAGTGTGGTGCAGGTTAAAGACCAGCATGGCCATGCCCCCAGCACTCACCTCTTCTCTACAGAAAGGGATCCAGGGTCTGAGAACATAAACCCACAACTTGTCTGCCAGAGATTTGGAGATTTAATGGCTGCTCACTCTTGCACCTTCTGAATGCAACAAGATCTTAATAGGATGCCCACACTCACTGCTGTCAGATGGGAGGTGAGTTAGTTATTTATACCAAGCTGGGAGCTCCTTAGGGAAGGGATCTGTTTTCTCATACACAGAGTCCATGTACTCTATAAATACTGCTCCTAATAATATAACCACCCAAGCAGCCTGTTCTACTTACAAGTGGTATCTGGAACTGACTTTTTTAACAAGGTTTTGCCTCATTCTTACCTGACTTCCCAAGATCTTCAAATGATCTTGGTTTAGGAAATTAAGGACTGGAAGCCAAGTCAGGATGGAAGCTGTTTGCACACAAAGCATCAAAGTCCCTCCTTTTAATCTGTGATAATTACTGCTGGTAGTTAAATCTTGCTTCCCTGATGATTCTTAACAGTAAGTAACAAATGCAGAGTGCATTAATTGCAAAAAGTTGTTGCTTGTTCTGAGATCAATTTATATTAATAGGCAAAGTTTCCATCTTAGTCAGCACAAGTCTCCCTCACAGCAGTTTTTACAGCCCTGGGAACAAATGTTTTACAACAGATTTTTGCCCTGCAAGTATGAATTTTAAGGAGTTCACTATAATCTAACTGCTGCAGACTCTGTGTTTCTCCTTAGATGAGGAACTGTTTGAAGCCAGACAACACAAAAGAGGAGCTGCTGATAGCTGTAAAGGCTCTCTCTAAGTCTAAGCCCTGCATTAAAGCTTCTGGATCCTCATGATGAAAATCCTTTGCTCAGGATTTGCAAAGAATTGAATTCCACACCAGACATATCAGCTAACTGTTTTTTGGAACAATAGAACTTCTTCAAACAATTGTGTCTACCCATACCCTCTTCTAGCAACCCAGTGGTATCTTTTACTTACCCCTCTACTCAGAGAATAAGAATCTAATTTTGTGATCTAAGCATCCAGTCAGAATTAATCAATATGTCTAGAATTTTAAAGGCTCATTATAAACCAAATCTAGGTCCAAGAACATCCTGCTGGACTCACACAGGGTGAAATTCCTGGGAAGCAGAGAGCTGGCACAAGCTCTCTGCAGACAGAAGCAGGCCAATCTGCAGCACATAAGCTTTTGTGCCCTTCCACACAGGGAGGATCCTGATCCCAAGTTAAGAACTGCAAATAACAAGTGATTTTGCACTGATCCTGTCCTGCTCACAGGCAGACACTAAATCCACCAACAACACTATTTATTGTGACCAAAGTATGATCACAGACTTTCTAGCAGAGAGCCAACATCTTTATCAGATGGGAACCACTCATACAATACTGAGCCTTCAATCCATGCCATCAGCAAATACACAATCATTTCATACTCCTCCCTATAAAGAGAATCCACATCAGTTTGCATGCCAAAATGTTTCCAAATTCCACAAATAAATAAATAATGTTATTTCACCTGTTAACACACAGAACTGTTTGTTTTGGCCACCTTGCATGGACTCAGTGTGCTAGGTTATGGATAAAATAATGCCCAATACTCTAAACATTCTCTGATATAATTCATAGCTCAGCACAAATACAAACCTTTTGATTATGGCAGGTTCTGAATGCATTCTCCAGTACTGACACCATGAAATTAGTGTATCTAGAAATATCTGCAATTCCTAATCACAATGTGGAAAAAAATGCAACTGCAGAGAAGCCAGTTTGATCTTTCAAGGTCCCTTCCAACTCCTCACAGTCTGTGATTCTGTGATTTGCCCATCATGTGCCTCAACTGGATTTTGCTTGCTGGAGTTTGGGTGTTTGAAAAGTGAAATGCAACTAACTACTGTATCCCAGTGGTTCCTGCAGGTGCCATACATTCCAGAACACAAGGTAGGTTTTCTGTTTAAAGAACAGTACAGTTACAAAGAGAAGATAAAACCAAACTGGAATATAATATTCCTGGGAAATTTTAGTTCTTCATTCAAACATGAAGTCAGTAATGTAAAAGATGCTTTATGAACAACACTGGTCAAGGCTGAGTTTCTCTCACTGCCAGGCCTCCTTCCTAAGCACAACTACCTGTTACTTTAAGAACAGAATGCAAATGCAGAGCAGACTCTGCTCTGCTTTAATCTACTGCATTTGGATATCATTTTTACTGATGTCACTGGAGAAACTAAGCTCAGACAGGTCTAAGTGAAGGTAAAGCCCAGCCCTGAGGAAGAGACTGATGGCTTTGGCTCTGCCTTTAAATTCATGGCTTGCTTTCATTTCAGGTGGACAGAATAAGTCTAGGACTGGACTATGCTGTGTAGGGCCCAGACTAGCATGAAATTCAGCTGCACATCTCTAGTCTTGCATCAGTGGTGATAAAAGAGTGTAGTACTGCCTGATCTGCATGCAAGATCCACATGGGGCAGAGGAACAGAGCAACCTGATCTAATTGCAGATGTCCCTGCTCACTGCAGGGGAGTAGGACTAGATGACTTTCAAAGGTCCCTTCCAACCCAATACATTCTATGATTGTAAACATTTAAACAGCAAATTAAAGGAGTCAGGAGACAAAAGCACAGCACTCTGAACATCTTTGCACTTGGAAAGTAAATCCCAGGTAGTGTTCACTGTTACCTTAGACCAGTCGCCTGTCTTCCATTCGTAGCAGCCTGTGTGATCCTCACACTCCTCCTCATCTCTTGGCCTGGTGGCTGCATCACATTTCCCTTGAGAGTTTGTGCATGTCACTGTCCTTTTCTGAATGCCCTTGCCACAGTCTGCTGAGCACTGCAAAACAACAGGTATTTGTTTTCTGTTAGCTGATGCCTAGAAATGATAACTCTTATCTTGGTAACACAGCTAAAAGGAAAAGCTGGTTTTATGAATACAGAAGAAAATGGATAACCTGTAAGATTCTCTCCCAACAATCTAAGCCCTTTTCAAACACAAGAGTAATTTGGAAAGCATGGTATCTGCTGGTGAAATGTTTTACCTATGACAAATGGCAATTCTGAAAAACAACCTTCTTTGAAAAATACCAGCTGGCAGTTTGCTACAGATGAAAAAAATCCATGAAACCTGGTGTTGAAGAGCTCATCACTCCCACTGAGAAAGGACACACTGAGATTTACATGACAGAACTGTCACATCCCTTGCAGTATCATGGGAGGAAAATGATGGCAAAAAATGCATTTCTAAATCACAGCAGCACACCCATTTCTGCACTACAGTTTGTACACACTGTGGCAAAGTCACAGTTCTCAGGTGAAACACCTGCATGACTTTCACTCTTTGATCTGCCTCATGCTCATCAACACCATGTTAGTTCTGAACTTCAAATGTGCAAAGGGGACAGCTCAGGAGAGCCACTCTTCAGGGAGCCACAGGGTTCTGAACAGCTCCCAACCATGGCCAGCAAGCCATCAGCAGGGATGAAAAACAGACTTCTCAACACCCAAAACATAAGCAGGGATTGTCTGAAGTTGTCTGAGAAAGCAACAAGCTACTAGAGCCGCTGGAATCACTGGCCAAAGGAAGACTTGCCTCAAACACTTGAGCACTCTAACAAACATTCATGAGTGAGCACAAGTTATCCACAAATGGTTTTGTGTCTGGGCACCATGAAGGTCACTTCTGAAGAGCAGAGACATCTGGTCACCCATTTGTTATCTCTGGAAATTTTATTTTAGTGGAGAGTTTGTCTTGATTTCATTGACTGTGCTGGGTAGGAAAAGGATGCTAAACTGAAACAGAACTTCTGTTTTAAATAACCAGTTCAGTAATAGAGTACCAGAGCTGCTGATGCTGTCACAGCCATTGTGCATGCCAGCACACAACAGCACAGCTAGTCTCTCTGCTCTTCATTTTCAACCACTGCAGTGGTTAAGAGTGAGAAATTGTCTTGAACAGCCACTGGAGACAGGTGGGTGGAAAAATGATATATGTACCAGCTGAGATAAAAACTAACCTCCTCTAGCATGCCAAGTTCTCCCCTTCAGGGGATCAGCATGGAAAAGACAGTTGATTTGACACTGAATAAATAGTGAAGATATGAGATATTCAGTGAGGTCTTTTGAACATATTCCAAGAAGCTCCTCCATCCAGGGGGTCTATGCTGGAAACAAGCATCAGCTTGATATAAATTACATCAAATGGACAAATCTCAGCATGCCTGTCTAACTGGCTTCAAAATACAATCCAGGCAGTTCTGACCTGCTGGCCTTGTTAAGGACATGAATGACAAGCGTTTATGAGCTGGCAAGCCAACAGACATGCCTTTAAATACTTCAGAGCACTACAAAGTGACTTCTTGAAAATCTGGGAAACCTTCCACTTCATTTACTGTGTGCTGCTCATGGTGTGACCTCCTTATGGATGTAACATCTTTGTAGCAAGCACGGTTATAGAGTTCTGCTAGATACGGAGGTGAATTTCTCCAGGCTTTGCAGAATACCAGAAACTGCTTTGCTGGACTCCTCAGAGCACAAGACTTGCCAGAGATCCCAGGCTGGAGCTCCCTAAATGGTACCTGAAAGCCATCAATTTGCCCCAAGTTGGAGAGACTTTCTCAAATTATAGCTATTTTTCCCTGAGTCTTCAGGGTGGACTCCTTAGGGCTGCACTCATCCCTCTCAAACTACAAAGCACAATCTATAAAATCTTCTGAAATAGTCCAATTTACTCAAAGTAAATCAAACTGAAGTGGGAGTATTTTTCACAGTAGGAGAAATCTCTAGGTGGATTTTACAAGCAAGGCTGGGAAAAACACCAACTGTTTGTTCTTCCCACAAGCTTTCAAGTCATTCACAGATTAATACTGAATATACTTTCCTAGACAAAACAGCATTTGCAAAAGGTTTCCAACAGATCTTTGGTGGTCACATATAAATCACCCTCTTTAAAAGTCTTTTTCCTTTCCTTGGGTCTTCTGTTTTCATGAAGAACTTCTTAACAGATAGATTTTACAGAGATGCCACAACAGAGCAGTCTACAAATCAATATGTGCAGTCCCTGAGTGTCCAGCTGAGACTGTTAGGTCTTCTTTTATTAACAAGTTACTTAGACAAAACCCATGAGGTTTTGTAAAGGAGCAACACAGCTTTGCAGTTAAGACACAGCTCCTTATTTGAAGGAAATCTGTTTTCTTCTGCTCCAGTTCCCTAACAGTAGAAATATTCCCCTTTTTTCTGATAGTCTCTAGTTTTGTCATTAAAAATGGATTGAGCAGTACTTTGTCCAAAACAATCTCAAGTGTTTGGCAATCAAAGGGGAACTTAATTCTTTCCACAGTGAAGATTGCATTGGAATTTGCTTTGAAAACACACACTTTTGATTGGGGATCAGGCACCAACGTGGTCAACTGTTTTTTGTTGTGTGTAACCAAAAAGTTCAAAAACATACATGAGAAAAGTGATTTCTAAAATGATACACTACTGTGATATTTACTCCACAACACCAGATTAAAATGTTAATGATTAAAGTGATTACCACTGAAGAAAGTCCTGCTTAGGAGAAATGTTCACACTGGCAGAGCATCAAATGTGTCCTGGAGTCAGCTGTGCTACCTAATAGCAGGTATGGGCCAGAACAAGAACCACTGAAAATCACAAGAGGGCAATTACAGACATGACAAAAGGTAAATAAATTTATCAAAGGAAAAGTAAACCTTTTACTGAAAAAAGGACCTAAAAATATTAGGTATTTGCCAATGAGTTATGCAGGCACAAATACAGAAGATTTCCATTCTGGAAGAGAAGTCTTCCATAGCTTTACTTGCCCCATTTCATAAAAAGGACAGAGAAGTACCTGGGACTGTTAAAAAAAAGACCCAAGTAAAAATTCCTCCTGTTAAATAGGTAGGAACTACCCAACTACCCCATAGGAATAGTCCCAGCTATAAACAGCTCAGCTGGTTCAGCTGTAAGAAACAAACAGGGCATCATCTGAAAGGGTTATTGATAACAGACAGGAGACCTGTCAGACAACTTATTCAATCTTTGGTGTGTTTCTCCACATCTTCTGAAATGAAAGGACTCAGAAAGAGAATCTCATCACTAGTGAACAGACAGAGTGTCCTACTGAAAGGAAACACCACTCTCACTTAACTATCATCTCTCTTGCCAAACGATTTCCTGCTCAGAAGGTAGACAATGGAATCACACTGGGTTTAAGAGCACTGTTCCTGAGTGCAAGGGACCTTGTATTCCAGCTTCTGTGACTTTTAAGCACATTTCTAACAATAACATTTTGCTCTTTGAGAATGTTTGAAACCTCACTGTTTCAAAACAGAGATGAATAACAAGGTAACATCCTTCCCACAGAAATGACAGTTGCTAGACAGTCCCACAACATAGCTAGTCTGGAATGAGACTGGTAGAGCTGCAAGCACTGCCTCAAGTGAAAGGGTCTTCTCATCATTTAGGTGAGGCTAACAGCTACAGTATCAAAACTAACATGGACATCCTATTAGGACTGGTACTCACAAGGTGCAGGTTTTTCCATGTTGTTGGAATTACACAGAAGAAGACTGGATAAGATCCAAAGATTGTACATCCTCTGTAACATGTAGATGGTTTATAAATCTGGTGTTTGCTTGATACCACATCTAAATGGAGCCAGAAACCCTGGTGGGTTACTACACTTGTAGCCTAAGGTCAGTGAAAAGTTTTTCCTTGCTGGTCAGAGTTTTCAGATGGAAAGATAGAGTTACTATAGCATGACATCTAAAACCTGTCTTCATGACTCATCTGGTATGCAACACAAACCTCAGCTCCAAACTGATCACCTCAACAAATGGCAGTCCTACCAGTGCTGTGAGGCACTGACTATGCTTACCGTGGGAACACACTTAATTTTAAGCACCTAGCTGGATTAGGGTGAGTTTATCCAGAGCTGTGTGCAGTCTGGCTCCTTTCTTGACTCAAATTCCTACCTTTGACCACTCTGATGCTTCCCAGATAGAAAGGCAGTCCCGACCTTCACAGCTTTGGACTGTTGCTGGTTTGTTGCCAAGGCAGTAGAGGTCTCTGGTGTTAACGTAGGTGCCGTTTTGCAACTGATAAACGCAAGTCACTTCCCGGTGCTGGACACCTTTCTCACAAGTAGCAGAGCAGGGACTCCAGTGGCCAGTCACCCACCTGGGAAGAAGCCAAAAAAGGAATAGTAAGAACTGGGAGGATAAAACATTATGCTTCACCTGAAAACAGTGAGAAATGAGCAACTCTTCCTAGATTGATGTGTTGTTCGATGGTGTATTGCCATCACGCTGAGATCACCTGATCACAAGCGGGAGCTGAAGCATGTAAAGCTGAAAAGCTTTGGTACACAAGTGAACATCCACTCCTGTCTCCATGCTAGACAGAAACACAAACTCTACATAGCTCTCTTTAACCCCCAGTCTCTACAATGTGGCTGCATTCCCCCCCTAGATAAAGACACACTTGTCTGCAGACCATCCTACCTCACAAACATCACTGCCTTTGAGAGGCACCTGAGAAAACCACTGCTACACCTTCAGGCTCTATCTGTGCAGTGAAGCTGTGCAGAGAACCTGTACTTGCTGTGTACAAACTGGGATGGTGCCACAGACAGGTGCCCAGCCCAACACAGCCATCCCATGTCAGCTTCTCTAGCCCTACATGGTATGACCTCAAAGCCTACAAATCCCCTACATCCCAGACTATTAGAATATACAAAGACATCTCCTGCCTCACTTTTAGTTCACTCTCTCACAGCTGCTGGTGAGATTTCACTTTTCAAAGCTATGGTTTCCAGGATGTTTAATTGGAATCTCATCTCTTTGAAATTCATGGCATGAGGGGGCTCAAAAATGGAGAATAACAGACCATGCTCATTCTTAGAAACTCTGAATTGTGTTTAACTGCCAAGGCTCAAGAAGTACTTAAAACCCCAAGATTTTCCCTATAAAAAAGATCCTACAATCTCATTTTAAAGCTGCTGTAGCTCACAAGGACGTGCCCTAACCCATTCTGGATGGGGGTGGGAATTTCCCTGTACCCATCATTTCTCTGAGCCTTTGGGAGTCATTTGCTTTGTAAGCACATTTCAGTTGCCATTTCCTTCCTCTTTGATCAAAGTGTGCTGAGAACAAATATAGGACTTTGTTGTTGTTGTTTGCTTTGTTATGTCTTTAAAGTCTCTTTGGCAAACACCCAGCTCAAGGCTGTGAGGTGTTTGGCTTGCTCCAAAGTGAGGAACGTGCTGCAGCCTCTGGCTGGGGACACGCAAGGGAAGTGAGGCAACCTCACCCTGCTGCCTTCCAGCTCAGTTGCAAGGCCAACTGAAAGGCTCTCACTGACTCCAGCAAGTGCTGGAAGCAGCACTGTGGTTACAGCTGGGCTACAAAGCAGTGAAGAAAACATCTAAGAAGAATCTGGACTAGGAGGTATATAAGGAGGAATGACTTCTTTCTTTTTTCCTACAGGCAAGCAGCATCCATCTTTACACTTCCTGCAATCTGTCCATGAGGAACATGTGCTCTGTAATTACAGGCATTCCTGGGTGGAGGGAAAGACTGGAACAGTAACTGTGCAGGGGCTGTGCACCGGAAGGTTATCATGCCTTTACCACCAGGTAATTGACCTTCTAGCTTGTTATTTAGGACTGTCATTTAGAAGAGTATCCTTATAACATTAATCTTCTACTTGCCACCCAATCCTGGGTTTTCTAGGATGATAAGTGGCCCAAATGAGACTTCTCAAAACCAAGTCTGCTCAGAAATACCGTTTCATTTTGCTGAAGGCTTCTGTAGTCCAGCTAGAGCACCCCACGTGCCACCCTATTAACCACACTGCTTTGGAAGTTGCCATATAACTTCTAAATGAACCAAACATTCTTGAGCAGTGAAAAAATAACACTCCTGCACAATTTGTAGAAACATCTTCACTTGGTGTAACTGTCATGAATTCATTTGCCAAATGCTATGACTGATGACCTGGTGTGACAGCACTGATGACTGTTGACAGTGAAGGCAGAAACCAGTTGGTTTGAGCAGGCTGGCCACCTGTCTTTTGTGGAACAGGGCCCCCCTCAAATGTTTCTGTGCCCTAAAGCAGATGACACATCTGTGAATTTCCATTGGCTAAACCAACTGGCAAGACACCAAACGTGTCTCTCTAGACAGCAGTTTTGGTGCATCACTGTGGCCGAGTGCTTGGTATTTTGCTTATGGAATGGGAAAATGCCAGCTGGGAAACTGAATACCAGAGCTGAAAGACTTGATAAAAATAGCTCTGGAGTGGAGAAATCAGTGTTCATGAAAATTAATAGCCAGGCTCCCTTGCTATCAGCTGGGCTCTACCCTGTGAGAGCAAATGTGGAGGGAGTGATCTATCTGGGTGAAGCAGCCGCTCAACAAGGGCATGGAGGGGGAAAGAGAGACTTTGCTTTATGAACTGAATGTGAGGCACAGGGCTGGGAATGGTTTCTGTACAGGCTCCACTCAACTAGTACTCACTTCAGCACTGTACTCTTACTGTGATCTATAGCTACTGGCATAAGAAAAAGGGAAAGGGACTGAAAGCAAAGGAGAAAGATAAAAATACATTCTTGGCAAAGGTTGTCTGTGAGCTTGCAGTTAGGATGGGCAGCACACAGCATGCCAACTATTTCCAAGATGCCTCAAGAAGTAAGGTTATGACTTTCCTTTCAAGAAGGAAAATTCCTTTAAAAAACTGTTGTTGTTGTTACTCTTGTGGAGAGGAAAAATCACCTCATCTCTACCCTGTTCAGCAGTCTCTAGCTGGTCCTGCTCTAGCACAGATATGGCAGAGAAACTGGCATAGAAAAAACAAGTATCATCATCATGAGAAGAATGATTGATTGCACAGGGCATGAGTCAAACCCTAGGAAGTCAATACAAAGCTGTGCCTGTGACAAAAATGCAATCTTCAGGTTTTTTGTCAGAGTGGCATCTGCATGGCCAGCTTCAGGTACTGATCCACCACTTCTATCCCTAATCTGAGCCCAGTGGTTACAAATAAGATTGGGGTCTACTGTAAGGGATCTCTGAAACCTCAGAGCCTGCTCCATCCTACTTGTGACAACTGCTCTAACATAGAAACAAAACTCTTGGAAATTAAAGACTACTTTAATGTGGAGAGTTTAGTTTCACATCCAACAGACAATGATAGATTAAATATTTGAGTAATAATAATATGAGTAAAGTAGGCTGTTTTCAAAGGCATCAAGGGAATGATCACTTTGACCAGGAAACTTCACCCTCTCAGTGAAATCTCTGCTTGGTCCAAAAGCTTGGAAGACTGCTCTGGCAAACAAGACAAATCCTACATGCAGCACTGGCAGTGCCCTGATCTTCCCCCACAGTTCTCCCAGAGGCCCTTCACAGGCAGCTGAAAAGATTACTTTAATGCCTGTAAGACACAGAATCACTTCACTATATTCCAACAACATCATTCACAACCCAAGTGGAAAGACAAGGGACTAATGGGTAAAATGATTAAAGATGAGAACTCCTGCCAGTTTCACATTTGGTAAAGGAATGTGCAGCAAGCCCAAGTAGAATAATTAGTATCTGCAAGTAACATACACACAGGGAAGAAAAATGTGATTTACAAGTAGTATCACATTATGGTTCCTATTATATTACACTACAGACAGGTTTTCCTCTCTACACTGTCACTGCACCTTTGGAACACACCTGGATGGGTTTAAGAACAAGGCTTATTTTTCATTTTTAAAACCCAGTGTTTTTCTTATGACAACATGAAAAGTAATTCCAGTATCCTAACTCAAAACACCAAACCAGCTCAGTATTACTAACTAAGCCAATTAACTGTTGCACACTAAGCCCTATGAGGCTCATATAGAGCATTTGGCTTCCAGTTATGTTTTAAGCATGTAAAGTGATCTTAGGGATTGCCTGACACCACAGTTCTTTGCAGTTTGCTCTTTGCCTCCCAGGTTATAACCTGTCTTCTGTGGGACCATGTGAGTGCTCTAGCTGGAGTCCCTGGAGAGCCTCTCATTTTTCAGCAAAATACTGATTTATGTGACAAACACACTCCTCTTTCTCACAACCACAGGAATGGCTTTATCCATAGTATTATTTTTTGTAATCTTAGCTTTATAGAAGATTCAGGAGCTAGAGGATCCCTGCTGGTGGGTAGATTTAGGAAGAAAGTGATGAGCTTTTAAGCACAGATTTTTTAAAACACTCAGTGGCTGTCTTTCTAGCTAAAAAATGCCCAGAAGGGTTTGTTTTCCTATAGCCTCAAAAAGTTGGGATGGGCAGGCTATGCAATCTGAGAGGCCTGTTCTAAATCCTTGCCTTCTGAGTCTTCTTCAACCTCTGACCTCTCAGTATCTCTGCTGAGGAATTGGGAGTTCTTCTTCTAATCTGCTTTGGCAACACTTGTCTAGCAGGCCCCTGGAGCAAACTTGAAATATCTCCTGGAGGTTCAGTTCATCATTTGATCTTTCTATGGTCTGGATTAGTCATTAACCTTGAATTATCCACTCTACCTACTTGCCTAAGACTCCCACATTTTCTAGGGAAAAAAACAGTCTACAGCACTACATACATAAACCCAGGGGAGATGAATGTCTGCAAATGAAGACTTGTAGCTAAGCATTTGGGGAAAATGGTATGAAGATGAAATAGGTCAAGGCTGAAGGATGAAGTGGAGGGCTGCAATCAAAAGACATGAAGTCACTTTACAGAGATTTGTAGCCTCCTATAATATAAAGCCATTACCTGTTCTAGGGTAAATATTGCAGCCCATTAAATTTCACTTGGTTATTTCTCTCTCAAGCCCTGCAGAAGACCAGTTCTTGAAGATTGGGCCTGTTCCACTAGCTAAACATCCACAACACATTCACACTCACTATCCACAGGGATTGTGTTACTTTAGTTCCCTCCCCAAGGATCCAGCAAGATTAATTTCCCTCCTTTCACAGTAATAGCTTGGATCTGATCAAACCCCCATTTGCAATAGTGTATTTTTTTCTGGTTTTACTAAACCAGTTTATTTAGAACTGGCTCTCAACTAGAACTCCTCAAGAGCCTATAACTACTGCTGAATAAAGTATCAGAGTTAATTAGCTACTGAACAAGACACAGCTAGTGTCTGAGAAAGCACTTGTGACAGAAACTAATCTCAAGCAGTATAACCTGAGGGTTCTATTTCTCATAGACTTTATTGCATACCTTTTGGCTTAGCTTCCACTGTTGCACTGACCTACAGGTGAGGATAACTCCATGTTTAGTTAGCACTGGTTGTCTAGCACCACTTTGTGATGCAAAATCATGTCAAAGTCACTCCTCCTTCTCTGAGGTACTTGGTGAATCTGTGGCTCTACTGATGTTAGGCAAAACTCAGATCAACTTAGAGTGGGGCCAGGCTTTCAGACTGGATAATTTTAGCAAGGAGAAAGGAAAAGATTTCTGAGAATCAGTCACATGGAACTAACAGTCAGATATTTGTTGCTTACAGCTATCAGACTAAGTTCATGCTGAATATGTAGAAGCAAGAACACACTGTTTACAAATGGCCTCAGGATTTCCATTTCTGCTATTGGCTCTTTCTCTCCTTACACACTCCTGAGACTCTCCACCACATCTCTGCTATACTGGGGTCAAAACAATCAGGTGAATCTTGACTTTTGGGAACAGGTTGTGCCACACCCAGTCACTAGAAGGGTTGGGGTTTTTTTTGGGAGAAAGTACAAGGAATCTAATAGAATAATACAGCTGCTGATGTCGAAAGTAGGACTCCAAGACTAACATTCCTGTCTGATTGCCTTTATAAACAGTGCTCAGTAATTTTCCAGTACAGTAGTCATTCTGCTAACAGACTTGCCAACTTTCACTCACACAGGTTTCTTTTTTTCTTCAGTGATTATCATTTTGACAGCTTTATTTTTTTTCATTTCCCACCAATTATAAGATCAGCCACAGGAGAATGTTCTATAATTTACATGCACCTTGGGAAGTTTTTATCTCAATGGAAGACATTGTATTCTCCCTTCTCCCTCCCCCAGATCCAGCAGATCACGTGGCTTGGGAGGATGCAGTGTGGCAAGGTGTAAGTGTCCTTCTTGCTGGCAGCTGCCTCACTAGGCTAAGGCACAAAATACCAGCACTCTCAGAGCCCTTTTTGCAGGAAGTTACTCCCACCCTGGTCCATGGCTCCTGTATCTCTGGTGGGGCAACTGGTTCCAGCTTCATTCCCTGCCTCTCAAGGAAGGCAGTGGCATTTTTTCAGCTCACATCACAGGATGTGAACAGTGTGAAGAGCATTAAGCAGGCAGCAGTAGGGGTGAATTTCACTATTAAATATTTTGCTAGATTATCCTGCTAATCCTTCTTTGTGGGCAAGGCTGCACTTGGCCTGAAGAGCCTCAAACCAAAGCAGCACAGACCATTTAACACTTTAAAACAAGGCAACACTCAACTATAAGGTTGTTCAGTCAAACATTATAATGGGGAAAACTGTGATGTAAACCAGGCTGGGTGTTTACACCAAAGCTAAGAAACCTGTCTCATGACTCCATGTGAAAACTAACAGCAAATTAACTTCTGCTCTAGCAAGTCATCTTGAATTATTTGATGTAAATGCATGTAGCTGTAGCCAACAAGCCCTTCTCATTCTACTCTCTGTCTGTTCTAAGCCTTCTCTTACTTCTCTTCCAGAATTGTTTTATTGAGTTGACTTGCTGGATTTGCTTGAAAACAGCTTTTTCAGTAGCTAATTAACTACCAATGATGAACTGCCTACAAACCTGGAATGCATCTGATTTTGTCTCCTACTGGAAGATGGCAACCAGACGTGCCCAGAACAGGGCATCAACTACCCACTCATAAAGGTGTCTAGAAGTATTTTAGGCTTTCTGGTCTACAGCATCTGGCTTCTACTTCTCCAGGACCTGCTGAGGACCTGCTGCAGCTGCTCACAGTGGAGAAGCCAGGCTGGTTTCCCTGAAGAGCAGCCAGCAGGGTGCAGCATTGCCTGCTCGCTCAGCCCCTGCAGCCACCGCGGCTCGCACAGTGTCCAGCACAGTCCTGGCAAATTCATTAAGCTCAAACTGATTCTAGAGATCCCAACTCTAGTTTTGGGAAGTACTTCAAAATGAGCTCTTACGTGGTGCCTCCTTGGATCAGAGGGTGCTAACATTACTACTTATGCCAGATTTCCAGGCTAAAATGATTTGAAACCCTCTCCATGGCTGCTCCTTCTTTTCTTTCTTTCTTTTTTTTTCAGGTAACCAAATCCAAAACACACCAAAGGAAATGTTTCATAGCACAAGGCACAGATAAGGTTTTGAACTCGTTGCCATTGAACCTCATGGATGATAAAGATTTGTAGAGGTTGCAAAAGAGTCTTTGACTGCATTAATGAAAGAACATACCCACTTGGAACCCTTCAATGTCTAGCTCAGTCCCTTCAGTTAACAGCCACTGCCCATATGTCCCTCTAGTATAATTTCCATACAGCCCTGCAACCAATTCACTAGCATTCTCAGAGAGTTTCCCATCAAAGTGCTCCCCCCAATTTCTACTCTTTGCAAGACTTTCACCTCACAAAATAAATTCAAACCTGTTGTGCTCCCCATCTCCCTGTAATGCTAACACAAACAAACATGGTGTCAACAGACCAGAAACAGGGAGACAAGAGTGACTTCTGTATCCCTGGACTGTTAGACAACTGCCATGGGTATGTGGAGGAGTCTACTGGTGGACTCCCAGATGGCAAGGATCATACAGACAAGCACCATGAGCTGCAATCAGTCCAGGAATGAAAGCAATGGGCACTATCAACCACTGGACACTGAGCACTATGTTTTGAAGTTAGATTAGTTACCAGTGGGCTTCCTGAATAATCTGTCTTGCAGCTGATTTAAAATGTTCATTAATGACCTTTGCACAAAAAGAGGAAAACTGCAGAAGCATTGGGGAAAATGCTGACAATACAAAGTCTAGAAGCATTGTCAATGGAACAGAAGATTAGGATGTCATACAGGAAGAACTGAATGACCTTGAGTACTGCAACAACAGAGATAGGATGAAAATTAATAGCATAAAGTGCAAGGTTGTGTCCTCAGGGACTAATAACAGGCACTTCTGTGTTAAAGCAGGATTCATATGTTGAGACAAATGAGGAGTAAAACATCTAGAATGACTGTAAGCCACAAATATGACACAGCCATGAAAAAAGGAACCTCAAAGCACATCTCAGGAGAGTTACTGCCAAAGAAGATGGGAGAGCATGAATGCAACTGTGTTAAGAGCTAGATTGGCTCAGACTGGGTTTCTGCACACAGTTCTGGTCGTCCATGCACTCAAATGATGAATTTAAATGATGTAAACTAGAGCACTAGTAGTAAAGGTGACAAAGGGACTGAAGAATTGATGCAGTCTCTGATCAAATATGAAGTTAAAGAAAAGTAATGAAATTAGCCCAGCACAATGATGGAGGGAGGAGAAACACTGGTTTGCTGTATCAGATGGCACTTAGACCAAGGCAAAGTAGCTAAGGAGGGAAAATACTTTATAAGCAAAGGAACAGAGCTAATGCAAGAAAAAATGGCTGAGAAATTACATGAATAATTAAGACTGGAATTAAAACCATCCTGACCCATAGGATGGGTCAGACCAGCAAGGTCACAAGAGAGCCTTCCAGCGAAGGAAGGTGACTGTGGAGCAAAGTCAGTTTGTGGAAAGAGTCTAGGACATGCTGCTGGTAGTAGCAGAAAGCTAACCATTGGACTTAGGAGACACTTTCAAGTCCTGAACAGGGAAAATAAGGGCTTAGGTCTCCTGTGGTTTTCTGTAGATGAAGGCAGGCCGTTAGGCATCTGTGTAGGAACACCACATATTCAGCAGGTCCCTGAAAGAACCCAACCTCTATTAATACCTATCACAGCAAAGAGGACAAAAATTAACAGTTTGCATACAGGCCATTAAAAGTCTAACAGTTGGGAAATTTCAGGTGGTTTTGGTTCTTTTCCTGCATTAGAGGGGAGCAGTTTCACATTCACAGCCCCAACCATGCATGTTGAAGTGTGTGGCCACTGGCCGACCTATGTTTTCAGTAATAACAGCTGATGTGATCTGTGATTTCTGAGTCTTGTGCCAACATGAGTGCTGGGTTTGCCTATATATTTGGGTTGGTGTTCAGTGTGCTGGAAACAACCCATACACACTGCATGCAAGAATCCAGATTCCATCTGGTTACAGCAGGGTTTTGTAAGAAATATCTAAAGAGCTAGGCAAAGGATTAGAATAAAGAGGTGCTAATAGGGTGCAGTTGGGACAGGAAAGGAAGCTGTAAAGAATTTAATGGAAAAAGAGGGTCAAGGAACATAAAAAATAAAATAGGAAGAAAAGGAGGCATTTTTTTAAAAGGTGAAAGAGTAACAATAATAAAGAATGAAAGATTCTTTTCTTTTTGCCAGCTTCAACAAAACCCTTCAGAAAATTCTCTCCTCTGACGTTTCCTTTTAAAAGACGTCAGTGTACCCAGTCCTTTCTTCAGCCCTGCTTTGTTTTTCTCAGGTGCTGGCTTGCAGTTGCAGAGCTCTAATCTTCTCCTTAGCCTCATGAAACTACTGTCCCCTGCCCCAAGTTATTTGGCTCTCCCAAGAGGTGGCTCAAGTTCAAAGGGCTATGTAATTTGCAAAGCACTTTGGGATCGTGCTGGAAGAAAGACACTGTTATTAATATCATGCTTTTTGTTCCTCCAGATCAGTTCATGTATATATATATAAAATATACACAATGTGGGTTATTATACAGAGAGAGATATAATGTGGGTTATTAGATATAAATAGTGGGTTATTATGCTTGTATTTTTATTCCAATCTGACCAGTAATAGCCTCCTCCTCTTCCTCCTTTTATCCTACATGATCTCACCCTGTCCCAAAGAGTTTGCAATCCAGATTACAGATGGATTGAGAGAGGAAGCAAAGGGACAGAGTGGAACAGTGAATTAAAGTCACACAGCACATCCAAAAGAGAAACAGAGACTGAGTGTCCTGTGACCCAGCCCTGTGCTGCCCATAAGAGCCTTTCCTAGAGACAAATTGTCTGTAAGGTGATTCTCTTCCATTTTGAGTAGAAGTGTAAATGTAGTTCAGAACACCCAAACCAGAGCAGGTTTACCACAGAAAGGAAAGCATTGTTCCTTCTGAACTCAGGTAAAGGGCTTAGGTCTAAGTGGCAATGGGAAAGGACCTTATTGTAACAAGATACTACAATCATTTTACTTGAGACCCTAAACCAAATTCAGGGCTCATTAAAAAAAAAAAACAAACAGCATTGACATGGTGAAAGAGAATGGTTTCTTTAAGATGTTCTTGGTCAGAGAATATGCTAAGCATGCATTTCTAATATCTGGGTGGGAAAACCCAAGTGGAAATTTACATTCTACAGAGGCACAGGGAATGTGCTTCTGAAAATGTTTCCAGTTAAAAGCATGTTAAGTGTGAAAGCGTAGTCTACATGGAGGGAGTGAGGGAGTGTGGTCTATCAGATCATCAGCAAGGATTTTGTGACCTTCCTGGGTATTAAGCACATTTGGTGCTTGCTGTCATTGCTCTGAAAAACAAACAGACCAATGAGAGTGTCATTGTGCCAGTGCTAACTGCTCCTGGGGAGAACTGTGCTCAGTTGTGGCCAGAAATTGATAACTCCATACAGAAGAAGAGGTACCTTGGCATAACCATAAGGGCAGGACCTGAATCTTCAGAGGAAGACAGCCTGGATATAGGAACAGACTATTCCCTCCTCAGGAGGTTGCTTTCCTCCATCTCTACCCCCTGGAGCCTCTCCATATAACTGCCTGGGCTCACTCCAGTCTCCTCCCAACAGCTTCACAAAAGGTCTAGAAGAAATATTTCATGCCAGGGCAGAAAACCAAGCAGATGCTCCTTCTTTCTGAGAGAATGACATGACAGAACTCCCAGCATCACTGAATCTAGGAAACTTCCTCATGGAAATGACAGTTTCCTTAAAGTCATTGGGAGTTTGGCTCTCCCTACCCACCTAGAAGCACATGGGGTATCTCATTATCCCTTTCAGTACCACTGAAAGCAGTATGGCCACACTACTGTAGAGCACCAATAACAGGCAGGGCAGACAGAAAACAAGCCCTGAAAGAGCCTAGCCCTCTTGATGAATTACCTGACACTGGATTTCCCTGCTTCAGGGCACTTTAATCAGAGTGCAGGTCTAATTAGAAGGAAGTGTGCTGTTTCTCATTTTCCCTATTGTTTCTGCCAGCAGGATCAGCTTTGTAGGAGGTACCTCTTCCTGCCTTGTCTGACTATATGAAATGCAACACCAAGCAGGTTGCTTTGAATATAGTTTATTTAGACATTGTTAAGCTTTATCCTAACTCGATTTTATATTCTAACTGCTGTCAAAAGTGGAACATCTACAGTACTCCACAATGCTCAACATTACTGCAGAGCAAGAGTGACCTGTTTTGATAGCACACAGACAGAACAAATTAATTTGCCTTCTTGTGTTCTGTCAATTTGGCCAGAAAAGTCTTTTTTTATACAGTGCAGATCCAAATGAATTCAGCTAAAAGTGCTTGCCAAATTAAAGAGAGCTTTCTAGTGTTTTTAGAACTTATTACTATTAGAGCTCTAATTACATCCAAGTCATGCAGAAAAGCACCCTTACTGAGGAAAGCAACTAAAATGTGTTTCACCATAATTTCTTGACTTCAGCAAGACTCAGATGTGTTTCCAAAACAATGCAGGTGTTGCTAGATGCTGAATAAACTTCACATGAAGAAGAGCCACTCCTCACCTAGAGACTCCCAGTCTGAACAGTACTAGTACAGATCAGGCATGCAACGCAGCAGTTCAGCTAGAGTAGCTTTTGCAAGGTTTTTTTGGTAGCACTGTGTGACAATTAATCAGACCTTACCCTGTGCTGATTAATTAAAAAGAAATGATAAGATATCAGTCTTGTCTAACTTCATACTGCTAGCTGCTCTCTCACTCAGGAGGCAGCCAAGGGGAGAAGGATGCGCTTCTGTGTGACCTGGTGTAGGGAATCCTGCTGTGGCAGGGGGGTTGGACTAGATGATCTTTCAAGGTCCCTTCCAACTCCTAATATTCTATGATTCTATGAAAAGCATCCCCAAGCAATGCATGAAGGCAGCTTACATGGAGTCTGGCCTTACTGGCCACAAATTAAATGGACTGTAAGGCAATGAAAATCTGACCTGCTCAACAAAAGGAAATGACTATTACAGCTGCTTACTATGGTTAACAATATATCCCAGTACTTTCAGACACTTTTGCCACGTTCACCAGATGGAGGCTTTGGAAATAAGCAATCTGTGAAGGAAAAGGATGTTGGATTTGATGATTTTGTTAGCTCCTTACCGTGACTGGCAGGGGTGTGTGTTACATTTCCTGACCTGGGGCTCGGGGCGATTGGCTCGCTGGCACTCGCTCTCGTTCACCACTGTCATGCTCTTGTTAATAATGCGGGTACAGGACACGATGGTTTTCCTCTCCCCTGCAAGGCCAAATCAAAAACAGCTCTGAAAAAAACCCAGTGGCTAAGAACAAAACCATGTCAACTCATTAACCAAACCTCAAAAGCTAGGAGCTCCCTACTGTCTCTGCAGGAGGAAATGTACACAGACCTACCACCTCTGCAAGCAATCCTATCTCCCATCTCTGTCTTACCTTTGGACCATTCTTTTCCCAGGAAAGCTATAAATCTTTCCCCAACAACTGTGACATTAACTGCTTCACAAGAACAACACCTTGGGCTTTCTCTTTCTAGTGTTTAACGTGGAAAAGATCTTGAAAACAATTTGCTTTCATTTCTGGTTCCTCCTCCACATGGAGCTGTGCCCTGTAATCACCTAGGACAGATGCACTAGCTATGTAAGCTGAAGCCACCCAACCATCCACCCCTTGGTGACTGATAATGACGGGACAGCTGACTCTTACTGCTCTCCATCCAGGAAGGGCCAGGATGAAAAGAAGTGACTGGGGTTCAAGAGGGATAAACTGAGCTTGCTCATGTTTCACAAAGAGGTGAAATTAAGCCACCAAAACAAATTATTTCTCACCTTTTGATCCTCCATATACTACTTGAAAAATCCTGGCAGTAGGAGTCATCTCAGGAGTAGTAAGCATTTCTCATAGAAACTGTCTGTGCATCAGGAGTGTCACCAAGGCACAGCAGTGTGGCCCTCAGGGATCAGCCTTCCACTGTGTGATATCAGGAAAGCTGTGCCACAGGGCAGCATGATGATGATGATGATGTGACAAGGAAAATGCCATCCCTGCACCATGTGACTTTGCCTTATCACTAAATATTTTGGTTTCTCAGACTGTCCTCAACCCTGAGTCTGCATCAAATTGCATTTGTTCATGATCTGCAGCAGATACTAAAAAAATAACTCAAATCCTGGTAATAAAAACTTTGTAAAAGTCTGTATGGAAGGGAAAAGGTCATTCCCAGCTTGGAGAAGTAGTAAAAGAGTGACAACCAAAGCATAAGAGATCAAATATTCTGTGATTCTGTAATTCCCAGGTACTGATTTGATTCAAACATGTGGCAGGCTTGCAGCATGAATCAAGACTCACAAACAAATTTCCTGCTCATCCATGTGAGAGTTAAATGGCTCTAAGAAATTGTTTTATTACACCAGTAAAAATAAGTGTCCATTTTAAAATACATCCTATTTGCACAAAAAACCCAAACAAACAACATGATTTTAGTACACTGAAAGCAGTGAGCCTGCAAATGTGAAGAAGAGCACTGCTTCCTTCTGTTCTACTATAAACAATTGAGTCTGGTGTTGAAGAAAGACTGGCCAGAATGCATGGAAATGATCCATTTTCCTGAGGGAAAAAACCTAGTTCTTCCAGCACTAAAAATTCTATGGACAGTGGCTGACAAACCAGTCTCTGGTTTCACAGGCATCAATTCCCCCCAGGGTTTCAGCAGATCTGTCTCAGCACATCCCAAGGATCATCTGAAAAGTGAGATTTGCAATGTGCTTTTGCACTCCCAAAAAGTCCACCTTGCATGAAAAGCATCTGATGCAATCTCCAGGAGTCATCACAGCAGCACTGCCCCTGTTTCATCCCTGGGGAAGGAAGTGTCTCCCAGTGAACATGCCAGAACACCTGTGAAAACTCTGCTCCAAGAATGTGGTGGGGAGGTTTGAGATATGGAGCTGCGCAGAGTGCCTTGAGCCATCCGTGGATCACTGATCCAGGTGCAGTTCCATCTTACAGAAATGAGCCAACAAAGCACTGTCCCTGCCAAAATGCTGGGTGAAAATTAGCTGTGGGCTTGTGGATGATAGCTGGGAGAGCTGGTGAGAATGAGCTCTGATTTGAGTTCATTAGAGCAACATCCCTTCCCACGGCCAGCTTCCTTCACGCTTTGGCAACGTTGTCTTCTGCAGGCACCTCTCTAAAGGTTGGGGTCTGCAAACACCTCATAGCAAGTCCCACCAAGCTTCCAAATGGCCTTACCTCCTCCACACTGCACACTGCACCCTTCCCAGCCGCTGTGTGTCCAGATGTACAAGGAATCCTGTTGCTTTTCTGGCTCGCTTCTGTTTTCAGCAGTATAGTTTACAGGAATGGTGTATTCATAATGAATTCCATAATTCTGGTCATGAAATAACAGCACCTGGTTCAGCAGGAAAAGAAAAGCTGTTACAACACACTGTGTACTGGGAAAACCACAGACTGCAGAGACAGTCATGCTGGAAATGTGCTCTTGGGCCAATATTTCTAATACCTCGTGAAAGGCAATTGAATCTTTATCTAGAAACCTGGAATTACAGTGATATTGGTAAAACAAGGCATCTGTGGGAGCAATAACTGCTTATGAGTTGTGAATATTTAAAACAGCCATGGAGATGTCTAAACCTGGAATTCAGTTCATAACTTTAAGCCTCAAATGCAATCAGCATGCCACTGGCTAGCTAAAGAGAAACAGTAAGACAACAGGAGGCATTAAATCAGCAGTTTTCATATAGCAACGATTTAAATGAGCAATCTAGAGTTAAAAAGTCACTTACCATACCTGCCCTACCCTTCTCTTCTAGAAAGCAAGCTGTCTGCAAGGCTCATGCAGAGACTCAGGCTTATGGTTGAGAACCTTTGTAGAGAATCATAGAATTGTCAGAGTTGGAAGGGACCTTAAAGATCATGAGACTGGGGAAGTTCTGGCTCAACACTGTGCTCTTTATGTTTATGGTCCTGGGCAGCCTGCTCTATGCCACCCTACTAGAGCAGGGAGTTTGGATGGGGCAACCTCTAGAGTCCCTTTCAACTTCAACCATTCTGTGGTTCTGTGAGCTGCAGCATTTACTGCTGCATTTGAATTGGGCTGCAGCAGTCCATAGTCTGAAGGCAGAAATGTTTATTATCACATCTGAAGGAACAAGGTGATGCTTCCCAAAGCAAAAAGAACTAATGCAAAACAAAGTCTGATGCCATCTGGGAAACATGCCACTCCAAGTGGCTGACAAGCTGTGGGAGCAGGATTTTATTGTCTCAGAAACCTGAGCATGACATGGAAGAGCCTTATCTAGTGTTACTACTCCAAATTTCACTGGCTATTAATAAAGACAGGAAAAAAATGATTTTTTTTTCCCCCCCAAGAGGCAGAAGACAGCCCTGGTCCTGGTTTGACTTACATGTTGGGCTTCATTTGACTCTCACTTTCACTGGCTTGAATCAGAAGTGATTGGAAGATACCCAGTGGGGTATGAGGTCCATGGAATCTGAGCTATCACACTAGTAACAAATGGCATAGAAGCACTACTGCAAAGCTGCTGCATTGCAGACTGACTTATACTTGTTATCCCATGATCTCAGCAAGATTAGACAGGTGAATTCTGCTGGCTCTTGTCACTTACTGAAATAGGAGCAGCACCTTATCAAGTAAGATATTTTAAGCAGGGCTACCATAAGTGAAGGAAGCAGCTGCCCAATTAAAGAAAGCCAATTTGCAAATGAAATGTTCTCCCAACAATAATTGATTCCCATTCAGATTTGCAGAAATCACTCCTACTTAACCAATAATCTCCCTAAGGATATCATAAACTCATTTAACCAAAAAAATGACTGTATGTGCTGAAAGAAGGGGTGCAGCTTGCAGCCAGTGACAACCTGGAGGTCTGTGCAGTGAACACACTCTGGGGTGCACAAACTCAGCACCCATGAGTTTCCCTGCACAAACCCTAGGCAGAAAAATGCCTTCCAGAAGCTGTGGGGAACAAAGATAGAATTTTGCTTCAGCTCAGAAGAAGTCTCACCACCAGAAGTGGGTATCAAGGTTGAAGCTAGCCAGCCATTATTACAGTTTCAAAGCTGATTTTTTTTCCCCTTTAAAAACACAGTTTGTAACACCAGGCAGTCAGAGGCAGAGAACTCAAGTCCTTCTCTGGCTTTTTGTGCAGGAGATAGGAACAGCTTGTTCTACAGAACTGATCAATCAGTCTTGCCTAAAGCATCTTTATGCTCTGGGAGTGTTTGGTTGTCCTCTGTTGCCAAGAGGAGGTCTAGCACAGCCCTAGTTACACAAACATTAATTTCTCCAAGAAATATACTTACAGCAATGCACTTGGACAAATGCCTCAAGTATTAAAAACCAGCTCCTAAAAAGAAATCCTTATTATCTCAATATGGGTGCAAGACTGGTGAATCTAAAAGCCCATCTGAAACCAATTTCATGCAATTTTGTAGCCATATATAATTGGGGGGGTGTGTATGTGTGTATAATTGGTTTCAAATGCAGGTCACAATGGACTGACTGAAGCTTCTGGCTCTTTGTCAGTCCAGTGTATTCCACCACTGTTTGAACACCAGTTTCCTATTTAGAGGTAACTGGTAACCATCCTGCCTTTCTTGTGTTGAAAGAATGAAACCCACTACTTTGTATCAAGGAAAAGATTAATATCTGATTTGAAGAAAAGACTTCAGCTGTGCTTTGTTTAGGACTGGCAGGGATTTTCAGCCACATGTTTTTCTAATGCTTTGGTAACTTTTACTTTCCTTGGGGTTAATTTTTTTTTAAATTTATTTAGTTTTTATTTTGGGCTGGGGGGAGGGTGGGAAGGTGAAGAAGGAAAATTTCCTCTGCTCATATCTGCTGAAAATGCCAATGTGTATCTGGAAAGGATATTCATGGAGAACTTCACAATCCTTCATTTTCTGTCATTAACTTACTCATAAATGAAGGATGAATGAATATTTCTTTAAAAACAAAGCTCTGCTGCTGAAGTTCACAAAATGCTGCTACCAGATTTTCCTCCAGTACATCTCAACCAAGTACCACCCTGGAAGGTTCCAAGAGCTGGCAAAGGAACCCTGCACAGCATCTTCACAAACCATACCTGTGCAACTCCTTTTTCTTACATCAGATTAGAAAGACCTTGTTAGATAAGATACTTTGTCAGAGGCCTGGTTTCAGGAGGGAAGACTTATGTAAAGGCCAAAATCAAGAAGAAGATTTTTCTGATGATGAAGAAGCCTCCTGTATACACCTCCTTTGCATGGGCAGACCTTGAATTACACAGGCAAGTCAGGAAGCTGCTGGTGTGGCCAAACCTGTACCACTGACTACTTCAGTAGCAACCTCTTTGAATCTAGCTTTACACTGGTAAACCTGGTAAATTCACTCATCTGTCTGAGAAAGCAAAGACATGTTCCTAAGCAATGTATTTTAACACAGAGACAGTACTGACAAAGTGGAGTACTACTGTTAGTCTGTGTGTGTCTAAAAAGCTCAAGCAACATCTGACCTCTTCAAACTGGGCCATGAAACATTGCACCATGAACACCAGCAAGCCAAAAAAGTCAGGTGAGGAAAGGGAGAGATCTCTGATTTCTAGCAGTGCTTACAGACAGCCTTCAGTGAACAAACATGGCAAAAAGTCACAGGGAAAAGAAACAGCACACAGAAAAATGTAATTGAATAAAAATGTTACAAGAAACAATGCATACATTACAATACTCTGTTTCTATGCAAACTTCACTACAGGAACTGCAAAGCTTTCTGTGGAGTTTCAACTACTAACACGTCCAGGAGACAGGCATTGTTACAGCCATGAACATGGAGGGACTGGCCCATAAGCCATTAGTGACTGGACTGGGACTACAGTTCTGCTCTTCTCACCCCTGTGGACTTCTCCTTCATGTTTTCATACAGCACCCATATGACTGTTTACAAAATGACATGCCTGGGTAACAGAAGGAGCACGTTGGATATTAGGAAAAACTTGCAGGAACACCTTAAAATACATAAAACTGAAAAATAACCATTATCAAGAAAGCAAGAAATATTTCTGTAAGTCAGTCACTACAGAGGGACAAATTCACATGTAACATCTGTACATGCCAGATCTCCATAGCTTCTGTTAGAAGAACAGTGTATTTAAAACCAGAATACACTTGACATCAGATGAGAAGATATTGCAGCAAATATCCTTTTGTGTCTGAGCAGGCATGTCCATGAAATAAAGGTCTCTGGAAACATGTTTCCTCTAGATTGGACATATCACACTGTCTGCAGCACATTACAGGAGTATCCTGTCCTGAACATGAGCTTACTGGGACACTGGATGTTCCCCTAAACACAGCATCATTGAGTTTGAAGCAGGGAGCTGAGTTTCCCCAGCCCCTTCAATGCTGCAAGAGAACGCAGAGAGAGGCACCACAGCATGGCTTTCAAAAGCAAACAATCAACATTTCACTTTCAGCTAGGCTAGAAACCCTTTCTGTTGCATCACTTAAGAAACACAAACAAAAGATAGAAAGTTACCATCAAGTGCAGTGGTATTTTAGTTGGTCCTTTGGCAGAGATTTTCTCCCACAGCCCCCTCCGCACGTACCGGACAGTAGTGCCTGCGATCTGAAACTCACCAGGAAGCTCAATTTTCCAGTCGCTGTTAATGGATCTCTTACTGGAATCTTTGAGAGCTGCAAGGAAGCAAACACCATGCAAGGAAAGGTAAGGGGATTTGGAACTACACTAGAGACAGCTGAGCTTCTGTCTCAGCCCACCTGAGGATGTAGGAGACTTTGAATGGACACAAGTTAAAAGAAAAAGGTTCCTTGTAGTTGAGACTCCTAATTCAAACTTGGACATGTTTTGTATTTCAGTTGATGAAGGCATTTGTAATTATAGGAACTAATTATTGCTATTAAGTGTCAATAAACTGGCCTTGCTAAGGTTTTACTACCTAAAATGATTATGTTCTGCTTTCCAAATCAGCAAAGTTCTCCTGTTTCCAAACACCGAGGTGTTCTCTGTGCCATCTCACTGTCAGAAAATTTAGAGGGAAGGCAAAAACAGTGCTCAGGAGTGACAAAGGAAATAAAAGAAGGAAAGAGAACTACCCACTGTCCTTGAAAAAATATTGCTAATTTAGGTCTAGATGGTAGAACTTTTCCACAGTTTGACCTATTTTAGGAGCATGTCCAAAAGCCACACATACTCATGGCACATTGTTGAATTCAGTTCCATACACAGCTCTGCTTTTGCAGAAGAAAGCTTGCACCACTGAAATGTTTTTCTTTGATTTTCAATGAAGAGAGAGGAGATATCTGAAGTGATTCCAGCACAGGAATCACTGTGGACTTCCAGCACCAGCTCACACTGGAAACCTATTTTTAGGCTATGCCATGTACAGTACACAGATCTCTTCCCAGGTACCTGGTGTTAAAATGGTTCCTAGCCTATCTTATGGCCCAGGTCAACTTGGATTCTCCCAAACTCCTTCTGTGGGTCAGGATCCAGGACTACCCCTTCTCAATAAGCAGTATGCAGGCAGCTCCCCTACACCAGGGCCTGAGGGCCCATACACAAGATGCTCCATGACCACTGGCCTCAGTGCCCAGGAGTATTGCAGGGCACATCAAATTTACTGAATGAGCATAGTTTGTGGTGTCTAACCTCTGGAGAAGCCTGAAGCAGGTAGAGCTCACAATGTTCTCTGCATCTATGTGTGCCTTTCTGAGGATCTGCATCCTGGGGAGTTACCGGAGGCAGGTGGAACTTCTTTCTGTCCTGCTACACACAACCTTCCTGACAGCTCTCAAGGGCCCACTAGAGGCTCCAAAACCAGGGTGAAGGGAAACTGCAGGTATGGCTTCCTGAGGAGAAGCAGGATGTATGTGGGGGACTGTTGTTTCTGAGGAAGGTTCTCCTTGGCAGATAGACATGGGCTATGCTGATGTCCTGATACTCGCACGCTACAGCAACATAACTCTGTCTGCGGCTCACTTCTCCTCCTGCTTTGTTCCTGGATCTACAAAGAACCTTCTGCAAACTTCAGACAAAATTCTGAAGCAGGATTGCTTTCCTCTGCCAAAGCTTAGTGGCTTCCAGGCAGATGAAAGCAGCCATCAGGCTGGCCTTGAGGAGCTGTGGACATGACTAATCGAAGCTTTATCTCCATACAGTATGGCTGCCTGGTAAAGATAGCACATGCTCAAGCACAAGCTCATGTAAGAGCTTGAATGACTACAACTATGCTTTAGTTCCAGCTCAGCATCAAAGAAAGAGAGCTTGCTGTTGGAAAACAAAAATGTTTGATCTTTGTGGACCTCTTTTCTGGGAAAGGTTTGCTTGTGATTGCTGCAGGCACTGCTCCCTCAGTGATTGAGGAGATGGAGAGTTTGGAAACAGCCCTGCTCCCACAGGTGCTCCTTGAGGATTGCAGGAATTGCACTGGAGACTCAGCAGAGTATTTGGGCCAAAGGGGACTTTTTTTTCCCCCCCACTGTTTGTCTTCATTGCACACAAGTGCCTCATCAGAGGGGTCAATGCTGCAGCTATAAAACCTCCATGTCTCTTAAACACAGAGTACTGCTCTTTCTCCAGTGGCTTCTGTCAGACACAACTACTGCAGGCCTGGCTCTGCCTAGCCCCAGAGGTGATAGTACTCAATTTAGTGGTGTGAACAGGGCCTTTTGCTCTTACTGAATTCTGTGCTTTTCATCCAAGCACTGTGGAAGCATTTTGCAAGCCAGCAAGTATTCTTACTGCCATTTTAGAGAATAAGCAAAGCATGCAACAAAGAACACATGCACAACCTTCCTTAGAGCTCAGTGGCAGGAGCTGAGGAGCTCAGGATATGCACAGTTTTCTCTGACAAAACTTGTCTTTCTGTGGTGGAAAAGTCCAAACAGGAAAGCAGTTGTGAGCTCAAGCTGTCCTCACTGATTTAAGCTAGCACCCATGGGATTTATTCTGTGTTGGACAGCTGATTGCAGCTCTCCTGGGACCCTACACCTCAAGTAGGATAGAGCAGCACAGCCCTTTCTCCTCTCCCTACTGTGGGTGCATTTAGGCAGTAGCAAGAATCCACTGTTTACATCCCTAAGCTTTTTCTGGCTCTAAGTTGTCCTGGAGAAGAGCAAAAGAAAAAGGAACCCCAGCAACAACCCCTAATTCCCTTTTTCTCTTGTTGGCTAGAAGACAGGAACTGACCAATCTACTTCTAAAGCTGGCATCTAGTCAGATCTTTATTTCCACCTTGGGTCCCTCCAGCTTGCTTCCAGCCTGTGGACACAAACTGCTGAGGTATTTCCTGTTCAAGGTGGTTTTTAAGCCTTACAGCCAGCCAAGGAAGCCAGCGTGGGTTGCCTGTAGGTGGAGGGAAATTCTTCAGGCACTGCTCCCAGCACATGGAATAATGGTTCCAAATTATGCTGGGCTCATTTCCAAAGTGCTCTACCTGGTTCTGAATGGAAATAGGACCTGATTGGACTCAACTTTGACAGTGTCATTGAACAGAATATCCATCCATATTCAGACTTGGATTTACAATGCATTATGAGGCTTATCAGAATGATTGGATCTTGTTTTCTTGGTCATCTCCTTTGTCCTACTGGAACATTCCTGCTGCTACTCTACAGCTTAGGTTAGCAAGACACTGGGCACCTTTTCTGTGTGTCCAGTGTTCCTTGAAAGAGAAAACCCTGGAAGTTTCAGAGAAGTTCTCCTGGCTCCTGACCATGAACCAAAATGCAAAAAGCACTCAGAAGCTTAAAAATAGCCAGATTCTAATCTATCTTTATGTGATGCAGACAGGGCCAAGTCCTGCCCTCAAACATACACAATCCAATCTTCAGCACCCAGTGGGGAAATACCTTCTTTAGTCAAGGTTATGTGGTCACAATGCAGGGCAGTCAGCAGCTCCACGTAAGACTCTCGGAGCTGCAGCTATCTGCCAAAGCCCAAAAGCCCCTGACAAATACCCTGTGCAAATCCCACCAAGACAAACAAAAAGGCTGGCTTCCAGAAGGCAGGGTATTTGCAAAACCCAAGGAAACACAAGTTCTCATTGTTCCACCAGTGCTCTGCTATGTCAAACATCCTACATGTAGGCGTAATGCTCTCCCAGCGAGCTGGCTGCAGCATGAGTGGAAACACTAGCAGTATATGTGTTTCCTACCAACAAGTGGCACAAATGCCAATGCTTTTAACCTAAGAGCAGCTGAATGACATGATTTGCCCTCTTTTTTTTCCCCTCCCTGATTCTGGAGTGGAAGACAGAGAACAAGAGCATCTTTCCCAGAGAGACTGCCAACTTTGGTAGCATCTCAAGGCAGAAAACCAGTGGCACTAGACCTGAAATTCTAAGACACAATCATGATGTAAACATTTTCAGCAGTATCCTATATAACAGGAATGGATATTAACATCTCCTTTTGGCTCCAGAGATGAAGGATTAGAAGCAAAAGCCATGGAGATCAGAAACCAAGAGTCCTAGTCTCAGTTTTGCTACTGACTCCCTGCATAGCCATGAGCAAGCTGCAACACCTCACTTTACCCTTCCACAAAGCAGAGAGCAACAAGCTTCATCATCTTCTCAAGAGTTTCCACCACAGGCTTGACACATCTCTGGGAGCAGTTCTGTTTTTCAGAGTGCTTTCTGTCCTGAAAGCTTGCAGTGTCTCTGCTCTGAGAAGTTCATTTTGAGAAAACCAGCACATGCACAGGTGAAAACAGTACCTAATACTTGCTAGGCTAAGGGACAGCTGGAAGGTGCATCTGTGCCAACCACTGCAATGACAGCATCAGCATGTGGAAGGGCTCAAACACTGGTTGATATGGAAGGACAAAAATCATGTGTTAATGAGCTCATCAACAGCAAGAGCTTAGGTTTGACAATGCAGGGACCTATAAGCTGCAAAAGTTCATTGAACAAAGGAGGAAGTTTAGCATTTTCTTTTATCCTTTTGTTTTCCCAGACAGCATAAAGAACTTCAGAGAGAGAGGAATTCCCTCATTCAAGCATGGCCTGAGTGTACAAAGGATGTTTCAATGTGCTGGATGTTCTTTTAGGCCTTGGACAATTTTCACTCAAATCCCTGTTCTGCCACAAACCTCCTGTGTGAGTTCAGGGCAATGGGGCATTAGCATTGCTGTGACTTGGTCTCCCTGAGAAGTAGAGAGGAGATGAAGCCCTTCACCTCTTACACAGTAAGGACACAAACAGAAATATCCCTAACATCAGAGAGAAGAGGCAGAAGACCAGACTGACAGATTTATATTATAGCTTGCTGGTTGCATTTTACAAGTGTCCTTCCACTCTTTAATCTAAGCAATTAGTAACTGGACAACAAATTTGTTGACAGACTCTGTCCTACAACAACCTCACATATAAACATTGCCCACATCTAAAACTTTGTTCTGACAGAGGAAAGAGAAGCAAAAGCCTGTTCCTCTCAAAAGGATGGCAGAGGTAGAAATGAGAAAGGACTAAACAAATTGTTTGGCCTGAGCAAACAGAGGCAAGTGGGCTAGAGGCTGCAACTAGCCCATCTCAGAGTGCAGAATGAGGAGTTGGGTGCAGCATCAAGGGTAAAACTACTGCTGCATGAAATGGCACAGGCAACCTCATGGTTGGGTTACTGAGGGTTATCACTGCCCTGTCCTGCCTCTGCTTCAGTCTGAGCTGGGAGTCTTCTTATCTGCATCTCTGTCATTCCCTTCTCTCTTTCCCACTCCTTCCCAAAGCACTGTGTGCTCCAGTGCCAACTTCTGTCTCTATAAGAAGTGTTCTCTGACCCTCTCAGGTTGCACAGGGACTGCAAGTGTCACACACTAACACATCAAGCAAACATCACGAAACCAAGCCTTGAAAGCAGAGACAGACTGCAACAGGAATGAAATAAAGAGCTGTTTCCTGGCAACAACAAACAGATCAGCTTACAGGTGACTTAAAGAAGGGTCATTTCAACAGGAAACAGAGCTGAGTTTTAAATCAAAACATTGTTGTCTTTTCTTTTTACCCAGAAAACTGTGAGCAGGTTTATCCTCAACCACTCTGATCCGTCGAGCACCTGCAGGGATCACAGCTGCTTCAATGTAACCTATGGCAAGAAAAGAGCAGATGGATGAGAGCCTGGCACAAAGCCTGGCACAGCCAGCCAGAGGCATCAATCAGTCAGTATCTCACCAGGAAAAAAATCAACTCCTGCCCAGCTTGGGGAATGGGTGGGGGAAACACTTCAAATGAGATCCCTGTGTTGGCAGCCAAGTTCCACTGCTGTGACATGCATGGTTATGACTAATATTTCAGCCTGAGAAGAGGGAGAGAAATGCATGTGTGCTGCTTCATTGGGACTTCAGGTTTGTGCTTGGACCTAAGGAGATTTGCTCCCTTTGATTCACCCTGGCTCTCCTGCAGTACCGCCAGGGATGCATGAGGACTGTTCCTGAGCTGATGCACTGTGTCCCTGTCAGGAGCAACACTGCACATCAGAGACAGATATATGTGATTGGAAATGAAGCTTCCAACAGATGCTCCTGCTTCCCCCTCTGAAAAGAAACCTGCTCAGTATCAGAAAGGACTCACTTCCACCCAACACTTTGATGATGCTAAAACTAACCAGTAGGAACTAGTGGGACAACTGGAGGGGGGAAAATTGCACTTACACATCATCTTTATACAAAAATTCTGGAGGATATAATGGTAAAGGTCTCCTTGCATTGAGCTGCTCAACAGACTTCCACAGCTCAGAGTTAATGTAACAACAGAGCTGAAAGTTTCTCAAGGACTTGGGCACCAGTCACCTCTGAACACTGCCAAATTAGACCATCTGAGCCTCTGACATGGTAGGGAAGTTTTTCCAGTGCCCCACCATACTTCTATAGGATTCTCTTGGGAATTATCTTTCTAGAACTCTCTTGGCCTTTTCAGGCTTCCTTCAACACCCAGCAATACAACACAACTCTACCACTTTGAGCAACAGAGGAACAGTAAGAATAACTAGGAGCTACAAGGAAATGTAGCCTGTCACCCCCAAAGAGCCATGTGGAGTTACAGACTTCTCCCATGGGGTGGAAGTGGTGCCTTTAGACTAGAAAGCTGAGGAACATTAGGGCCCATTTTGAAGGTCTGGGAGCCAGGCAGAGTTTTTCCACTGGCCTCAGAATCAAGCCTCTATAAATGACACTAATCTTATCCCAGCTATGACTTGATTCCTTCTAATTGGCCACCCAGCTTACTTTGCAGTGTATAACTTGACACCTCTTTTGGGTTATTGCTCTCCCCTTTCTTTTGGATGTTAAGTAGCTTATCCTGTGTGTTCCCTCATCCCCTTAGTTTTGCTTCAAAGGGCTGTGTGAAACTGTTCTGTATCAGTCCTGCCTTCATGGAACTTGTGGACAGTCTAGAGCAAGGGGTTGGAGAAGTGCTGGGACTTCTCTAGCACTCAGCAATGTTTGGGGAGCTATTCCAGGGACATGTCCAGCTGAATGGCTGAGCTTCTGCCACAGTGACACAGGAGGCCTCAAAGGAGGATGCTGACAGCCTCATGCATCTCAGGACTAAGTGATTCTCTCCCCACCATGACATGGACTAAGACAGGCAAGGATTTTGGGGCTCAGACTGTGGATTCATTTCTACCTGTCTGAAGCAGCAGAGTGTCCAATCCCTTTGTTGTGCTATGAATAAAGCTTGAGCTCTTGGGTTTCATGAGGTGCATCAGGTGGATAGCTGATCTGAGCCAGACACACTCCACCTTCCCCTGATCACTGTACCTGAATGACACTTCCCATTTGACCCTTCAGTTCAGTTCTTCTTGCACTATTTCCTCCTTCTTTACCTCTCCCTTACTCAGGCTATCTCAAAACAGTCATCCCTTGCAGAAAAAGCAGAAAGAGGGACAGCAGAGCTGCAAACCATGTCTGTCTACAGAAGCCAGAGCATTGGCTCTCCCATCTGCTATTACAGAGTGGGTTTCACTGGGAAAAAACATTACTTCTAGGGTCATCTTTTTAAGGGAATGCTGAAATGTGTTATGGAATGAAAGCATAGATTCTAGACATTGCCAGGAGTTGTTTTTTCATCAGCTGAGATACCAAATTACAGTGAAAACCAAGTGTTTCAGAAATCAAACACCCTCATTGCACCCCATGCATCTGAGTATAAACACAAACAAAAAGTAGCACCAGACATCAGGACACAGCAAAGCTGTGATTCATGACAGTCCCTCATGGGGAAACAGGCTCTATGACACCCCTCAACACCCTGTTAGGAAGCCAGTCTAGAACATGCCCAAGTTTCAGGTAATTTAAAGTACCTCCTGGGGGTCTATTCACTTATTTCTGTTTTGAATCATGTGCCAGATACCAATGGTCAGAGACAAATCATGTAGTGGTTGGATACAAAGTTCCACTGACTTTAGTGGGAAGCCAGTCACCAACTTCAGGGAACTCTGGATCTGTCCTCTGTCCTAACAGCAGCCAGGAGTGTGTCACACTGCTTTAGAGGTGAGCAAGCTGTGGAGCTGTGCTTGAGGTTCAGCTAGTGCCATAAATACATTCTCATTTCACCAGCATGCCATGAGAGAAACACCACGTGGAAAAGTTGACTTTTATGTTACTTTTTACAATAGTAAATAGTGGAGTGTGAGCTATTAATAGCATATTAGTTCTGGAGACTGTTTAGCTTGGTTTTACACCAGCTTTTTCTCCTCATGTCATTTCTAATCCTGATTGATGGCTTTGGGGGGTTGTATTCACAGCTCCTGAATAAGAAGAAACATACTGTGCTAATTCACTGAGATCATGTGGCACAAACCTGACTGCTGACCTTTACTCAACTGTGAACCACTTTGCACTTGTATGATCTGACCTCTCCTTCCAGAGATGAAGCAGAATTCTTGGGCATGTCTCACTGGGAGCACCTTGACACTCTCACTCATGGTTTCCAGCAGTATTTTGTGAGTTAGTGGTCAAATCCTCTTGCAAACATACTACATAACACCCATGCAAATTTGCCACAGGTACACACTGGAACTGCTACCACCACTCCAGGCTGGTCCTTAGAGCTAAGGTGAGGCTTCTGATCACAGAATATATTCCTGATCTTGGAGATAACTGTGCCAGAAACACCTCTGGTGTTTTCCAGGCACATTTTATCAAGCAAACTGTAAGTGCAGATTGCCAGAAAGATTATCAATGTGTCAGCTAGTAAGAGCAGAAGTAGTCTCAGAGCTGGCCCTGAGTCAAGGCCTCTTGAAGATCTGTTAGGTCTTCAGATAATTGTTTGCAATGCAGGGGTTTGCAAGGCTGGGCTTAAAGTTCTGCTTTAAATGAGGAACTGGTTAAAGACTGATGAGATTTGGCAACTATCAGGCAGTATTTCTAGTAATTTCAGCCATAAATCAGCCTGTTAAGATGAAGCTTTGAAAGTACAACAGGAGAACTTCATTATTGGATAATTTATAGTGCTGTATACTCCACCTTGGGAACAGTTACTTTGGCATGCACCAATCTTCCTGGGTAATCTGCATTACATCAGTGCCTCAGGAATGTAAGGCTGTGATTGAAGCAAATCCTAGATACAAATTATATGGTGTAACTCCTATTAGAAGAGACACCAGAACAAAGAGGTGGCTTTGTCATCAAGGAGATTAATATGTGAACAGTAGCTACTGTATCTTCATTGAAATGCTGGAGACATTTGCAAAAGGAAAGCAGCTCACACAGGAAAATCCATTGTTAGCCACTGTTATTATTCCCAGAAAGGACAGAAAGTTTAGTGTGAACTTCAGAATGTCACTGATCTGCTACAAAACTCTGCTCCTGGTTCACACTGCAATGAGAGATGGATTCTGAGGTGAAGGAAAAATTATCCCATGGCTGAAAGTACTGATCTCTGGGCACTGTACCTTCACAGCTTATACCTGCACACACACCAAAATGAGGTGTGAGAGCATCAGCAGTGCTCATCCCATGATCAAACTTCCCAAGAGAGCTTTGAAAAAGATCTCAGGGTAGAAGCCAAGGAAATCAGACTGCCCTGCCCACCTGCTGGCCATGGCCAGCACAGCTTCCAGAACATTTTAGGAATAAGTACCAGCTGGGCATCTCAGTTTCCATGACCCTTCTCCACCTTGCACCTTTTGCTGAGTGCTGGTTGTTGCCCTGGAGTGGAAATATGCCCAGTGCTTACTACATGCCCATTTTTTGAACAGATGTGATGATTCTCACTTGCTATTAGCTTGAAAGTAACTTCTTCACTGGCACCTGCCCACTTCCAGCCATGGGATAGCTCATTTGGAAGGAAATCATTTCCCTAGGGAGCCATGGATAGATTTCAAAGCCTCCTACTGTTGCTGTGAAGTCAGTTACTGGCATTTCTAACTTGCATGTTCTGCTTAAAGCCTCAGAAGACATTGCAGAGTTAGGCCTGGGGCTCTGTTTTCTCACCATTTAGATGTACACCTCACTGACAAAGAAAAGAGTTTCTTGTTTTGGTTAAAGATGCTCCTAGGCAGCACTACAGCACTACTGGAGTTCAAATATCCTTCTTTCTTGTAAATATGTGCTGGACAAGTAGTATACAAAATAAAAAGCTTGTTCTTACACCATCTTAAATAGAAAAGTAGCTACCTAAGATACACTCTTCATTTCCCCAAATGGTAGTTACAACAGCTGGCATAGCTCACCTTAGTACATTCTGCCTTTAAAAACAATCCAAATGCCTGTGGTCCTGTTTTTTGGATCACAAGCAAAGGGCAGCAATGAAAACCTTGATATGGCTGAGAAAAATCAAGAGAGACAGATGCAGGTCTTCTTCTCAGATCAGGTCTCTGAGCTTTACAGACACAGCCTTGCAGTCTGGGCAGAAGAAGTCAGTGATAAAGCAGCTATCAAACAGAGAGGAGACAACAAGCTGTACTTGATTTCTAGGTCCCCTCTACAGTGGTAGAGAGACAGAGATGGACTTCAGAACAAGCCTAGGCTGGGCTTTGAAAAATTGTTGTGTAGAAATAGGTACAGGGCATGCTGCCAGTCCAAAGTAAACCTCAGTCTAAACAGTGCACTCAGCTGGCCTGCTGAAGACAGCCAGCTGCACACAAGTGTATGTGATGTTCAGCATCACAAATAAAGGCTTGGGAACTCCTCCCCTTTCAAGCTGGATCACAGGTGGCAAGATCTGAACTGCTGGGCCTTCTCTGAGTCACTTTGTTTCACCATCATGCCCCATCAGGATGGTAGAACCTCAGCTGTGACATTAAGGTTGGAAAAAACTAGAACTAGGCTCAGTTCTTTTTACTTGCTTAATGACAATTTGGCTTTCCTTCATGTAGATCTCTGACAAACCAAGCTAAACAGTAAAAGGACTTGAAGTTTATCCATGGCTTTTGATACCAATCTCCCCATCTAATCCAACCAAAAAGAAGACAAAGAACCAACACCAAAGGATGTCACCAACAGCCACTGACATTGCAAACAGCATTCAAGTATCTTACACGAGAAACACTTGGGAACAGCCTTTGCCTTTGCCATCACACATGTGGAAACCTTCTTACAATGACTATTGGTTACTGAGAAACAGAAAGGAGTTGGCATGGATTTAGTTCAGTTAATAGGGCTTGACAACATCATTTGCAATCACAGCACATAGGGGAACCAATCCTGCACTCTCTAATAGAGTCCCATGTGCAAAGCAGCTGAGGATCTGGCCCACAAGGTTGCAGCTGCAATTCCCCAAACAGATACCACTCCAGAACAATCAAAGTCTTGGTGTTTGAAGTCTATTCTCTTCTGAAGTAATAAATCAGCAGACTTGACTCAGTGTGTTGGCCTCCATGTGGATCACAGCAACTTCATGGGGATTTGCTGCTGACCTGGGCACCCATTTACACATCCAAACCCTGAACCTGTGACTGTAGTCATGCTGTGCCTTCTCCTTTGTCCCAACTGTTGTCAGATTCTTGTACATATTTGCTTAAATGTTAAAGAAAAAGGCAGGGTTTTTTTGAGTAACCTCAACAAGTTCACTTGTGATACCTGAGAACCACCCCTGGAGCTCTGCCTACTGCATGAGATTCAGTAAGCTAACCCAAGGACCTGATTCTGCCAAACATCAGGAGATGAACAGACTGACAAGACTAACTCCCAAAGCATAAAGTGCTTGCAGAATTGGGGCTGGGAATCATAACTGAACCAGTGAGTTTGTTTTTAGAAATCCAAAAGCAGGAAAACATGAACAGTGAACAGTTACAAGACTGTAAATATTCTTTCCATTTCAGTAAACCAGAAAGCTCATTAAAAGAGCATAATTTAAAACCAAAGAAACATTAAATATGATTTTCAACATAGAAGAAGATTGTTTGGCAGATCATCAATGCCACTTCTTAAAACTATTCCACCATAAAATTTAATTCCCTTCCAAAATTAATAAATCAAAACATCCAACAAATGCTTAAGAGATGAGAACTGTAAAAACAATCACCTCATAGATTATGTGAGATGGGTAAAGGTGGAGATATTGCACTGGCAATTTGATAGGCTTGTGCTTCTGAGATGAGCAGCAAAGGATAAGGATCAACAAATGCTTGAACAGGGGCTACAATTCAATCAGCTATCTCCTACTGTTAGGTTGTAGGTGCTGGGGGTGAAAGCCTCCTGTGGAGTCCTGGCAGCCAGACAACCAGTTAAAGCTGAAACTGCTCTGTTCCTACAGCCTTGTAAAGTTACCACCCTCAAGCAGTCTGTCTAGTTGGAAAGGGGTGCAACCTCCTGGCAGTGACCCAGAAGTTCCTTGTTTATCTGCACAAGATGTTTTGTAGTCTCATTGGACTTGGGAAATGATAGTTACTCTTCAGAAGCAATGAAGAAGTTCCCAAACAGCTCTAAAATCCACTGCAGAATTGGAGACCAGGTTTTCTTCCAATGGAAATGAGCAACTTTCCCCATCAAATGCAAATGCCTTGACTTAAGTAGGTGGCAAAGAACTGGGACAAGAGAGGCAAAGGTAATAATGCAAGAAAACATTCAACATGTTGGCCTAGTAATGTAACAGCATGAATGTGCTCCAAAAAAATGTGGGGCAGGTGGGAAATTCTATCTGCATCTTAGAGGTGACAGATGACAGCTGGCTCCACAGATAAGGAGGAGGAGCAGGGTGCAGAGGAAGAGGTCAGTGAACAAAATCAGAGCCTTAGAGTTCAGCACGGAGACCTTGATGAAAGGAAGCTGCTAAGCACTGGTGCTGCTTTAGTAAATAAAGAGAACTGAAGTGTGTGCTTACAGGGAATCTTTGTGTGCTTTGCTGAACTCACTTATGGAGTGGCACATGTTGAAGGTGTTTCTCCATATAGAAATGGCAATTCTCTATGCACTGAATGCAAAAGCATTTTTTTTCTGGACATTTCCTTCCTCTTGGAAGGAATTCCTTCCAGCTTGCAAGTCCTGAATCTGGCCACCCCTCACCTGAGTAGCATGTGTGATAACAGGCTTCTCAGGAGTGCAATACAGAAGCTCTGGAACATTGACTAATTCAAATATCAAGCTGCATAGACATTTGTGTTTAAAAAGAGAGGGAAAATCTTAACTCTGACTGGAAGTTCTTGTATCCTGTACTGGATACAATTGCTGGCAGGGAACCAGTACAAATATTCAGAGGAGAGGACCCTTTCATTTACCTGAGATATCCTGATTGTAACATGAATCATCTGCAACATGCATCATTCTGAGCTCACAAAGAGCTTGAAGGTGGTGCTGAAGCCAGGCTTCCCTCCCACTGGAAAAGCTACTGTCATTTTGTCTCCTTTAAAATCAACAGCACTGGTAGCATTCAAAAAGAGAACCCCAACTTCATTCTGAATTTCAGACAGAGGCAATGGCTAGCATCTGGGCAACAGAATAAGCAGAATATCACACTTGAATTGGGTTTTGGTTTGTGTTTCTCACATGTTTACTAGAGCAGATGAGTCCAATGCTAATCGAGATGAGCTGTTACCACCACTCTAACTCTCCTGAAGCAGGGAAAAGAACTTCCACTCTACTGAAATGCTGCTGAGGGTTACTCACCCATGCCCTTGGTGTGGTTGAAGTCACCTTTCACCACTTTGCAGGTTTTGCCATCTCCACTGCAGATGCCACAGCGATCCTCTTTGGCAGCTGAGCCAATGATGCCATCGCAGCCGATTTTCTAGTGACAACAACCAGAGGTCGCCATTAGTTTGTCTGCAAGGTTAAAGCATCTCTAAACATTGAGGTCAAGACTAAGATAGGCTTCTGACTGAAAACCTGAATGGGAAGAGAACACTGTGAATCAGCAGAGTGCTCATTTGGAACCATATTGAGTTGGTTATTCAGCAACCCCCTTCACTAACTTCATGAATTCAGCAACCCCCTTCAAGAGCATGAACTTTGATTCAGAAGATTTAACTGAAGAGAGTTTCACAAACTAATTCTTCCAGATATCATCCTAGATTTCACACTAACTTCCTTCAAACACAACAGATCAAACCAGTATTTCATGTTTCTATAGCAATTTCCACCTGAGGAGCTCAAAGACATCCCAGAGAAATGGATCACTACTGTGCTAGTTATTTAGAGAAGACAAAAAACTGATTTCCCCAAGTGAAAGTTAACCCAAGTAACCAGAATCCTGGTCATAGCCTTTCACCACACAAAGATTCAGAGAGCTGTTCCAAGTTCCAGTGTGCTGCTCACTGAATGAGCTCTGCTTTGGATGGGGAGGGTAACACTCAGTTCTGATTACACTTTAGCAACACCCAAAAAAAGACCTCATCCATCAGATGGCTCAAGATAGCTCCAGTGCAAAAGCAGTCTCAAGATACCTCCAGTGCAAAAGCAGTCTCAAGATAGCTCCAGTGCAAAAGTTGTCTCAAGATACCTCCAGTGCAAAAGCAGTTCAGTGGAAGCAGGTCAGGTTCACCTTTGGCCAATCTGCACTATAAAACTGCTTACACAATTATGATTTTTCTCCATTTGCTTGCACTGTATTAAGCTTAGAAATTCAACTGTATATAATACTAATAAAATCTAACAGTTTCAGCTGAAGTTTCATCTTAAATGGTATTTTCATAATTTTCTAGACCCACTTGAATTTTTCCCAGTAAAAATCTGCAGCTTTTCTTCCCCAGAGAGGTATTCCTAGAACAGTGACAGTACTCACCCTGTAGCTACAGAGACTGTCACAGTAACCTTCCTTATTCACAACCCATGTAGAGGCTATGATGGTGTTGCACAACTGTAGATCTTGGGGTTGATAAGAGTGTGGGTAAGTTGTTTTCTGCCCACACAAGACCCTCAAAATAATTAGCAATTCACTCTTAAAACACAAATTTCTACTGAATTAAGAGCTGCCATTATGCCAGTTATTAGCAGTTCTGCTATTAAAACTAAGTGAAAAGATTTATTCTCTGCAGATAAATGGTTTCTTGGCAAATAAGTTAGCAGAGCTGTCACTAATAATACTCATTTGAATAAGGCTGTTGGGTCTCTCCCTTCTTTGCCTTCTTACAATAAAGCCAGAGGAAAGTTGGAGAGATATCTTAGGGAACAATCAAAACAACAAACATGTTGAAAAATGGGGAGAGCAGGGAAATCTTAAGAGAACTTGGGCTGTTTATCTGAGACTGTCTGCATGTAAGCAATGTATTTTGGACCTGAACTCAAATGTTTCCCTTGTTTCAGAAGACACTGGCCACTGCCCCAGGCCAGATGTATTACAGGGATCAAAGACTGCCAGTGTTCTGGTGCAGTGTTTGTCTGGGTAAATCATTAGACAGATACATGCTGAGAAGGGAGGATCCTCCTAAGCACAAGGGAGGGAAATGCTGCTCATTAACTGGAACAGCATGGAAAGTGGTGGACAAGAACTACAGGAAAAAGCCTGCAGAAAAATGGGAGTTGAAGGAAGGTAGGGAGAACTGCTTCTGGCAGTTGCAATTCTCAAGTCTAAACTTCACACCCATGTCCAACAAATAATTTGGGGATATTGAATGTGATTCTGCCCCTGAAACAGAAGGATGTCCCAGCAGTTCTCCTTCCAGGAAAATAAATATGATTTATTAATGAGGTTGCTGAAAGGCAGCTGGAAATATCTGCCTGCCTGCCACCCTGCTGAGATACTGGAAAGGCTGCATTTAATTTAAGACTCTAGCACTATCTGATATTGTACTGCATTGTGAGCACACCAATGAATCAAGGGAATCTAATGAGTGTTGAACCACACTTATTCCCAGTGCTACATGAGGAGTCTGTAGGACTGTAACAGAGGCAGGCAAAGAATGGGGAGTTACTGATCACATGCTTTGCATTTACACTGCAGCTTCCCAGATAATAGAAACCAGTGCAAGCCAGCAAAGTCTCTGAAAGACTTAAGTCCCCTCCATTCTGACACTGGGGTTCAAGACAAGCCATTTCTTCCCACATTTACTAGGTCACTGACACACTTTGACTTGAGAGATGCTCTCTGAAGGCATGGAAAGATCAGCCACTGAATCCACAAGGGTACCTCCCAAAATCTAGTTGGTTTTGGGTTTTTTTCCTTTCAACTTCACCCTGTGTGGTGGAACTGGGAATGGCCTTTGCAGCTTTCCCTTCAGTGGCACCATTCCTCTCATCCACTGAGCAGACTTTCCTTTCAGTCCAGGGCTTGAGAATTAAAGCCCTCATCAGATTTGGGCCAATGGGAAATGGCTTCTTACAAAGGAAAATCTTGAAGAGAATAAAACACTTCTCTTTCTTGGCCTCAGGATGAAAACTGGTGCCTTCCTGCTACTTTATGGGGCAGAAATACCTTGGAAGCACTTTACTGTTGTCTACATAAACACTTAGAGCCCATTCTCCCCTCCCTCCAAGCCTTTCAATCATTTCCAAAGGAAAACTGTACTGAATAGCAGTACAGAACCAAACAGTTTTGGTTAAGATTCAACAATGGATTCCAAAAGCTGCAAAGTCATTTAGAAGCAGATGACAGTGACCACCTTGGGCCCTCAGATCCTCTGAGAACTCCCCACATTGAAAATACTGCCACTCTTAAACACATGTGAAGGGGAAGAGACAGGGCTGGAAGGGCAAGGAAGCAAAACACAGTGAGCATCACCCTTCTGGGAGGAAACTATCTGCCAGCACCCCTCAGACTGTTAACTGAGAGAGGTGCCCAGTTCTCCCCAAGGTGAGAAAGCCCCTGAGATCCTAGCACTTATGCCTGAGCTCCACCAAACCAGGGAGAAGATCTACCAAGTCTGTACCTCATCAGCTTCTCACTGGCATTCTGCTGTCATTAAAATGGAGAAAGCTGTCCTCAACCTGCAGTAATCTCTCTAAAAATTGAGAGCTTAATGAACTGGATCAAAGGAAAAATCCCAAGTTTCACTGCTCAAAAGTCAAGTTTTCACAGTGCAGAAACAATCCCTTAAATCCCAAATAGTTCAAGGGAGTTATTGGATCTTTACCATCTCTAACTTGGTTTGTGTTGCCTCCTGTACAGCCCAGCATATCAACCAAGTCATTTTTGAAATGAAGAAGCAGAAAGGGCAAACTTGACAATATGAAGAAAGGAAGAGCTTGTAAAGAAACTCTGTGGGTTTTCTGACCCAAGAGTTATCCTGCAGGGGAGCAGACTGAATCCATGGATCAATCCATCCAGCAATAGCTGGATCCTTTGAGTTCCATCAGTCTTGAATGGACTGGTGAGAAGGGAAGGGAAGCAGTTTTGTATTCTTATCAAGATGATCCATTAAGGAGTGAGTAGGGCACCTGGAGTTGTCTGTGTTCAGAAGGAAGAAGAAAAAGTAGAAAGCCAGGCTGGGGTAACCACCATCTGTTTAGCAGTCTGTGGGAGCATTTGCCACTGTCAGCCCTGTTCTTGGACTCTTGGAGCTTCCCTGTACCATCCAACATGGACTTGGACAGTGATATCCTTGATGCTGACACCACCCAGAAGTTCCACCTCCTGCCTGTACTAGCTGTTGAAAGCCTGCAGGGCTGCAAGACTGCTATTAACAGCATCCCCTGGACAAAGAGGAAGGAGACTTTAAGCAAAGCCCCAGTCCCTTGTGCATATGACAACATGAGAGCACTCACAAGAAACTGAAAGATAGTCTTTTGGAGCTTCAAGTCCTCAGCATGGAGAGTCACAGCTGCTATATTTACAGGATTCTTAAATGATCTTCAACCCAGGCAGTCTCCTACTGTGACACCATGTTTTGGAATTATCCATTGACCTTTACATTGGCAGGTAACTGCATGTTTGTTGAGTCCAAGGCCTGAAATGAATTCTCTCTGAGCTGGTACCTCAGTCCATCCTTCCTTCTCTCCCAGCCCTTCTTCCCATTTTTATAATTAAACATCTGAAAATACTACTTGTTGGGTGGTATTTCCAGCTTCAGTCACTGCAGGCTCCAGCACAGGAAACTCCTCTTCTGAACACACACCATTTGGATTCTTCTGTGTGAACTATTCTCTCTGTATTGCTTGGCTATTTTTTAATGGTATTTTCATTTGTATTTTGAATGGCTGCACAAGAGCTCAATTGATACAGCCTGTGTGAGTATGTTTTGCTACATAAACACAATTATTTTTGTTATATACACCCACCCTCTGTAAGAAAGCACATTGTAGGCTCACAAAACTGTAATGCTTCCCATATGCTGAACTAACTAGCTGTCTCACTGGATCAAATATAAATATTGATGCAACATCTGCCATTTTACAAATTAATCATGTACAGAGCATGCTGGTTATGACAGATTCATCTCTATGGCCATTTTTTTCCTCCATAACATTCAGTGTTCATTGATACCTCCAGGGAGGGACCACATGAAACAGGAATGTACAGATGTGAGCAACTGACAGGCAGATCTGAGGGCAGGAGAATTCTTGTTTCTTTGTTTTAAACATGAGTGCCCCTGTGGAGGATTATGGGTGCCTGTCAGGATTGGTACAGGAGAGTAAGCCTAGATCCCTAATCAAGCAATTCATCTCTAAGTTACCTCTATTTCTGTTCCACAACAAATTTGGTGGGATGGACTGGAGTCCATGTAGAAGTTAGTTGAGCAAAGATCTTCCTGTCATTTCCCAGCCCTTCAGGTTTTACCTGCAGCAGAGCAACTCTGCTGGAACAGCAGATATGCACTGCCTACTTCAAACTGCATTGTCTTACCTACATTAGACACAAAGACACTTCCTCACTGACTTTGTGTTTAGATTCCTCAGCAGCTCCTGGGGATGCTAGTTAGGATTATTCTCACTTACCAGTTTTTCACCTGTAGAGTGTGAAGGTTATGTGTCAAGAGCAGGCTAGAGGAGCAAACCTGCAAATAATACAAAGCCTTTTCCTATCCCAGAAACTCCTTTGCTTCTGTTCTTTGGACACTTTCTGGTCCTTCCAAACCAGCTTCATCTGAACTGACACCCCTGACCTGATTCCACCCTGCCTCTGCTCTGGTTTGTACAAACACCAACAGGTTGCAGATACCAGAGGAATTTATATCAAGTGCCCTTTCTTAAAAAGAGACTTCTGTCATGTCAGATCTGGACTTGAAAAGAATATCAATTTATCAGTAGATGATTTATTTGTAGTCTTCCTTCCTATCAATTCTTGGCTGCTCCAGCTACAGGCAAAATCTAAAGCCTCCAAGGTAGATAATACAATGACTTGTCTATTATATGCTCTCCAGGGGTTAAGAGAGAAGAAAACCAGAGGGAAACAGCATGATTTTTTTTTCCCTACCCCACTGTAAAGCACACTAAAAAAGTACTAAGATATCAACAAGGTTGTCTTTTTTGTCAGCATGCCTTACTCAACCAAAAGCCCCAATACTGTTTTTAGGCCTCAGATTACATTGCTACAGACCCAGAAGTTGGAAAAAAGGCAATTATACAACAGGTTTCTGTAGTTCAAACAATCCTGCTGGATGCTGTGCACATACACTAAATAATTTATCAAAGTACAGTGCTAAGCCAAGTTGTTGTATGGAGATAAGCTACCCAGTCTGGAACATCTTGTACCACAGTTTGTCATGCAGGAATATGAATAATACATGGAAAACACTCAAGTGAGGAGGCAAAGCCAGAACTGCATCAATCAAATGCTGAAAGTGGGTACTGAGTTATGTAGAAAACTGTCTGCCAGCAACAGGTCCAGTAGACAACTGCAATATATCCTCTGCTACCTGTGGCCCTCTCCTGGCACTCTGCCTATCTGTAATTTCTGTAATTGTGTCCATTTTTGAGTTTGTGCTCCCCTTTCACACTGTATGACAAGTACTTTTGGAAGAAAGTTGTTCTAGAATATTTTTATTGTGCCAGGAGAGCCTAATCTGTGACTTGTCATCATTGAATGTACTGTGGATTCAGCAGCAAGCTCAAAGTAGACATAACATGACAAAGCATCCAGGAGAAAACTGTAGACAGAGCTGAAACATCTTCACCTCTTCCATTGTGAAATCACAGCAAAGATTGCCCTTGCTCTCTAGCCTGGCTCTGCTCTACAGGAGCTCTCTCTTTTCAAAGACACCTTAGATTACATCCTGCAGTACAATCTGTAGTCCCCACTGGAAAGTCCTCATGCTATCATGAGTCTGAGACTAATCCTCCTTTGAGGAAAGCCAGCACGAAGTCATGTGCGTCACAGCAGGCAGCTGAGCAGCTTCCCTTCTCCCCACACCCCTGCTGTGTGACATCTGACACCTTCTCTAGCCCTACTTCTGCCAGCAGTGTTCTATTAACATCAGCAGCAGAAAAAGAGGGAAGAACTCTGAAGAGGTTTGAAAGTGCACTGCTTCCATGAATGTTGACTCATGAAACATATCCCAAACAGTCCTAAGGAAGAACAAAACCCTCAGGGAATCTCTCTGAAAGCCACTTGTCATGTGAAGACAAACAGGAAAAGATTAAAGCAATCTGAGCTACAGGTTGCACTGCCCTACCCCATCTTCACTGCAACTGCAATGTCCATGCTAGAGAAAGCAAACTGTGGCAGCAAGCAAGAGAGGCTGCAAAGCTTCGATGAGCCCTCACCCTTCTCCTCAGAGGCATCAGACTGCTCTTGTTCTCCAGCCTGCTACAGATTCTCTGCCTCTGAAAAATCTCAGGAGAAAATAAACTCTCCTTGCTAGAAGACTATGTGCATTTCAGGGGGAAGATGTCAAAGATCTATACACACATTGAACAAGGCATCTAGTTTGCTCAGGAGCTGGTAAGGATAAGTGAGTTTGTTGTTACTCCACAATGTTCCTTCTGAAGACATAACTTTACAAAGCTCCTTTAAGTTTCTGAGACCAACTCCTGAAGCTCTTATGTAGCTTGTGTTCTGTCCTCATTCTGGCAAAATTCTATCACTATCAAGAATGAAATGTTCAGCCACAAAAACACCTCTAATAAACAAGGACTGGACAATACTGAATGAAGACTTTATGACTTGTCTCAAAGACAAGAAGTAAGATTATAGAAGTCCAGCTGACTTAGGAAACTCCATGCTCAATTTAGGGCTGGGCAGGGTCTCTGGTGCTTCTATGCATGACCAAAGTATTAACCAAGTTCACTCACTCCAGCTGCATTCAGGTATAAATGATAAATACAGGGATGCTGCTGCTTATGATCATTTTGCTTCAGGGATAGTGAGGCTGCCACCAAAAGGAGTCACTTACATTCACACTGTTTAGATGGGAGCTCAACTCATGGCTTTAAAATGAAACTGTATTAAGTTCACAGTGTACAACTGAAGGAAAACTCTCCTCCCCTAGTGCTCAAATGCAGCTAGGCTGTTTTGAAGTTTCAAAGAATCTGTTCCTGATTCCTCTCTCAAAACCTCCCTCTCCTTGTACAAACAGGTTTTTTTCTTCAGCATGCTCATCTACATTCATCCATCATGTAACATTGATGCATGAATTTCATTTAGGAGCATCTACTGCTGAAGGGAAAAGAGCTATTACATTTCCTAGACTAGATGTTCACAGGCAATGGTTACTGCTAATCTGCCTGTTACACTGGCAATGTGTCATCCCTGCCTTTGACAGCCTGTAACTAGGAGGATTACACAAGAAAATAAATAACAGTAATACCACCCTCTGATTTCAGCACTTATTCTCTTCTCCAGGCCCCCTGCAATGCTTGTTGCCAGGCTTTGTCTACACTGGGTAAAGAAATAAAGAGAAGAGTAATTAAATAAATATGCTGATTAAATTGGTTTAATTGACAGCTCGTTAGACAAGTATCTGTGGCAAATGGGGTACACAGTCACACATGGCAGTTCTCAGCTCTAAACTGCACATAAGGCAGAAGGGTATTATGAATGACTTCACAAGGCTTTCCAATCTGCTGGCCTTGAATTGATCATTTTGCATTTTCTCTCAGCCAGATGCAAATGGACTGAATGTTCTGCAGCTGTCATCACCTCTCTGCACAGTTAAAGGCAGTTGCCCCTGACTTTGAGAGCAGTTTGCTTTTCAGGATATACCTCCAAGGCTCTGTGCTCATAAAGGTTCTCCTTTGGAGGGGAGCTAACTACTGCTCCTCCCTGTGAGAAGAGAGCATACATTGCCATAATGTCTGATTTCCCATTAGTGGTTGATGGGAATGCTTGGAGCAGTAAAGCTGGCCAGCCCAGTGTCATGGTGGATGGCACTCAGCTGGAGGTGCACAGCTGGCCTTCCTATAAAAGGTTATTTATGGATTATTTTAAGGGTTTTTTTCAGATACAGCTGAAAACAGGGAAAAATTAACTCAGTTGGGATGCACCAGGAACCTGGCTCTATGTAAAGCACTTTGTAGGCAACAGCACATCAAGCACACGAAGAATCAAACTCCTGCTGGCTCCCCAGCAACTTTCAGATTCTTCACCTGAACAAATTAGAAGGACTGAATTAAAAAGGCCTCTTCAGCAGCATTTGGCAGGAAACAGTGGGAAGTGTCTCCTGCAGTAGTGCAAAATTCAACCCAGACACAGATTTTTCCCTTATCTCCTCATGCTGCTATTAGTAAACTGCACTAATGCCCCCAAAGCCCAGGTGAGTATCTTGTTCATCTGTCTCCCTGCCTGGAAGCCTCAAAGCAATAAACATTGGTAGCTCTTAATCACTGCTCACAGAAATTAGAAACCATGCCAAATAGTGCCTTGTGCCCCTAGGGCAAACCAGAACATCTCCAGTGAAGTTAAGTGGAAGTAAAGGGTGATGCCAGAAAACTGTTCTGGTGCATACAACAGGCTGGGTAATACTGAAAAGAGGAACTCCTAGCATAGGTACAAATCTACAGGAGAGTAAACTTAGAGGATGAACAGCTGGGGAGAGTGCAGCACTGGCAAGGTTGTAGTAGCCAGCTGAACTGTCTTTCCCTTGAACACATGCTACATGACTAGGAGAGGGAAAATCCACTAAGTGCCTGCCCTGTCATAGTGTACATGACAAATGACTTGAATCTAACTGCAACACATTGCTAGGAGCACCCATTCCAAATGATTTCCTGTAATTTATGATCTTTAAGCACACAGTTCCTTCTCTCCCACCCCTTGTCCAAACCTTAAATCTCCTGTGACTACAGGTCTACACAACTCCACTAAATCTCCAAGGAATCTGAACTACCAGCTCTAAGGGATGGCCTCCCTGAGGAGCACATTCAATTTGCTGCATTAGGAGTTGTCTCATTGCCCAGCAAACCAGGGAGACTTGTATTACAAAGATCTCCCACACCTAATTTTGGTTCCAAATGTAATTTGGCTAGAGAGAAATAATCATCACTGCAATGGCTATAGGCTGTCACACTTTCAGTCCAGGAAAAGGGAATCAAATTCAAAGACTCTTGAACACAGCCCATTTCCATTCTTGACTTGTCTGACCAGAGACAGAAGGAAACAAGCATGTTCAGGGTTTGGCCAGTCCATCCAGCAGAATGTCAGTGAGACACTGATGGTCCCACAGAGATAAAGCAGAAGGAAGCTTGCCCTACATTCTCTCTGGTTTGCTCTTTATGTGAACCAAACAAGACAGTACAGATGACAGGCAAATGCAAACTGGCATGGGCTGTGCTCTGGGCTGCAGGATCTGCTCCTTTAAACCCACACTCTCTATTGCATGCAGCTTTATAACCTAGTTTGTGGGAGGAAGGGAATCTTTTTCTTGCTGCAAGAGAAACAGGCCTTTCAGACAGTTCTGATGGGCCCCTACAGTAACTCATCTTGGCATTACACAGTAATGAAGTCAACAAAAATCACACAGGTGAAGCTACTGGCTCTTGCAGCTGCAAGAGCCATGGAGCAATTGGTATTGAAAAGTTTCCTCAACATTTCTAGGCAGGAACTAGGTAGACCTGAAAAGCATCATGACAACAGACTAGTGACAATCTATAATCCACTTTGCACCATCAGTGTCTTTGCAGTGATTCCTCTAATAGCCAAAATGGAGCAGTTAAAGCAGACAGATTTCCACTCCCATCTGCTCCCCTCACAGAAGTCCTTTCCCACCCAAACCATCTGATGACTACACACAGCCAATGTGACCACTGAACACTCCCAGCTGTTCAGGAATCATCTCATACCTGGGGCATTTACCACAACTCTCAGACCAAGACCCAGGGCTGTGCAGCGCTTACAATGGGTCAGAAAACAGAGCTGCCCTCTCAGCTCCGAGACAGCCTCCCAGCCACCCAGCTGAATATCTGTTCTTCTAGGATACACACAGCCCTCCCAGACTACAAGGAACACTAGAAATTAAACAAGAGAAAGTTACTCCACCTGGCACTTGCCATGCACACAGAGGTCAGTCTCATAAGGTCCACAGGGAGTGCCATCGAGGACTCTGTCGGTCACCAGCACAGGAGAATCCTTCCCCAGGGGAGAGCAGAAGAGCTCACATGGCTTATCTGGAAAAAGAAATACAAAAGCAACTGCCTTTTAGAAGAGCACAAAGAAGTGTTTGAGGTGATGACTATGCAAATTAATTTTAAATACATCAGTACAGAAAACTTGTATTTCTCATCTGAGCTAATGGCAATCATTGTATAACAATGGCAATCTATAGATTTAGACCTCACTTTGGAAATCTACTGTTGTCTTTAGCTAGAGGAGTTAAGCAAAAAAGCTTTTTCAAACATTTGTATTGTTAACTGGCAGCCTACAGCAGAAGTCAGCGTTTGCTGACTGCATTTGCCTCATTTTAAGGAACAGACATTTAAGCAGTGTAATGCTTTTCCTTTGGAGCTGACTCTGCTATTCATGGATTTCATCCTAGGAAGAACCTACAGACATTCAAATGGAAACATGTTTTGTTCTGCAGTCATGTAGCTCCACTCAACAGATATAAGAGAGAAGGTTTGCTAAGTGGCAGAGGCCTTATCTAAGTTTCCACTGCAATCAAAAACCTGCAATCAACTCCCACCTCACTAACACATGTCAGTAGAGTTCTCTCCTATTTACAGGACCCTCAGCAGCACATAGCTCCTGACTGGAAATGGAGAAAGGAGTGAAACAGCTCACCCCTGGAAAAAACTAGGAGAGGTTTTGGTGACTGAAATTAGGGAAGTAGCTCTGCATTGTGCATTCACCCAACAAAACTATTTGGGAAGGGGAGCTGAGGGGAATAAAAAGCAAAACCAGCCTGTTTCTTATGGCATCTGAAGGAACTGTGCCCTTGGAGGGTCTGCTATGGGAACTGAAATGCTGTCTGTACCCTTCTCCTGGGGTCAGACCTAATTTGTCTGTGCTAGCACAGGAAAGAGCTTATCCAATGTCTGGTCTTCTGCTATCAGTTCCAATACCACCCTCCTCTGTTCAAGCCTGTCTTTTAGATAACCAAAGGAAACTAGCCTTGTCTGTTTTTCAGCAGAGTGCAGCCAAAGATGCTTGTTCCTGCAGAAAGCACATTATTACAATCCTTTGTCATATACCCCCAAAATCTGGTCAAATAGTAGATGAACAGCAAGATCCAGCAAAGGAAGCATTAAAGGAATGGAAGTAAGAAAGGCAATCACACCAAAATGCCTAGAACTGACACACATCAAAAATATCCCAGGGAACCCTTCTTTTTGTTTTTTCCATGTTCAAATTAACATCAACTTTCTAATGTTTGAACTCCCATTGCCAAATACTTGCCTGTTCAGACTGGGAATCAAGTTAAGCAAGTTAAGGCACTTCTCCAGCATTACAAAAACATCAGTAAAGAACTGACAGCTCTGTATCTTCCATTAAGATGGCTAAAAGAACAGCAGGGCAGCACCAGGAACAACTAATTGTAATTGGCCTTTGAGCTGTAGTCAAGAGGAACATACTGTAGATACCTCAAACCTCACCAACAAACGGGAGTCTCGTAGATGAAATCAAGACAGCTTGAGAAGCTGCAGTGAAAGGACAGCATGGAAGTACAAAGGAAGATGAAAGAACTTTACCATCAATGATGACAGCTGTCAGGAGGCTTTTCTTCTTGGTGGTGTATCTGTCATGGGCCTGGCACTGTTGGTCCCTGAAGCTTGGCACACCTTTAGGGCAGGGTAAGTTCTCACAAACAGTGTGTTCCACGCTGGCTCCACGGCAGTTCTTCCCACCTGGCCCCGGGCTGTCGAGGGAAGACAAAGCAGGGGCAGCAGTTAACCTCCATCCATGAAATCCTTCCCATCTTACATGAGGAAAGGCCACTGCTCCAACATCAGGATTAAGCACCTACAAAATCTATTTCCAGCAAACAGTGTCATTCAAGCCCACCCTGATGCATGCCTGAAACAGTGACTGTGAGAGATCTGGGAGACAACTTCACACTCATCTTCCACTGTATTTAGCCAAGAGAATCCACCCGCTAATGGAACTGAAGATGTCAAAGCTCATTTATACTATCATGACCCTTTGCCATGAGGACTGGAGAAGGGGTTGGGATCTCACTTGGGTGTTCTGTTTAACTTTCTGTTAAGGTTTTCTCTTCATTCTCACTGTACAACAACAGTCCAAAGCCTAGAGAAAAACACAACTCAGAAGTCTGCATGTGCAAAGTGGCTCATGACACGCTGCCTTACAACCATTTGGAGGCAATGCATGCAAACACTCTGAGAAGTTACAGAGAGGAAAAACCAAATCAAACAGGGAAGCAACTGGTTTTAAAATACTGATAGTCCCACAGGCTCAAAAGTCAGCTGGCAGGAGTAGAGATTCCAGTGAAAAACAAAATAAAAATGAAAAAAATCCTGAGACCAAACATATATAAAATAAAAGATAAATCCCTTAGCCAATATTTTTGGACAGTGAATAAACCAGCTGCAGAAGTGGGCTGATGCCAGGAATCTGAAGCAAAAGAAGATCACGTGTGTATCCCCAGCCAAGAATGTATATGAGCAAAAGAACTTTCAAATCAGTGTGCAATCTTGGAGGGAGCATTTCCTGTCATTGAAGGAACGATGATGAATGGATTTAGGTTTGGTCAGCACTGTGGTTAAAGAGACTTCTTGTAGCTGACAGCAAGGAAATCAGCTCAGTCCCTTGTTCAGGAAGAAATCAAGCTTGGACAATATAGATGTGCAACTGCAGTTCAGTGTTATTTAAGGAGAGGAATAAAAAATAATATCCCTTTGACATGAATGCAGCCCAGCAGCAGCCAGCCTGTGCATATCCATCATCTAACCAGGTCTCCAAAGTGACTATGTTGCTAGCCAGAATTTCACCCCCATTTACAAAGAAAAGCTTCCTGTGCTTTTCCTGTTAAGAAAACCTTACAATATGAATAAAGTTAGAGACACACAACTTGGAGGACTGCTCTCAAGATTCTCCCTCACTCTTCTCAGAAGTTATAATGCAGAAAACCAGAGGTGGTCAGTTAAAACAGCCACCCTGGTAACCTGTTCAGGCCTCCCATAAGAAGAAAAGACTTCCAGATGTGCCCCAACTGACCTGAGGGATGAAGGATGGCACATGGGAGGTAACAATACTTACATTTCCTCCCAAATCAGAAAAAATCCAAGCCCAAGCAGAGAGCACAGGCTCATTTGTAGTCCCTGTGCAGGAGCTAAACAGCATCCATTGAACTCTGTGTGCAGGAAAACTTTCCTTATGATGTGCAGCACATTCTGACGTACAGAACAGCTCAAGTTCCTTACAGTTACATGACCCTAGGACCATTCCCAGCCACTCTATTGTTTCCCAAGCCCAGAGCCAGCACTCCCTCCAAAACTGATCTCTAAGGCATATTGGCTCAGTTTGGATCAACACCCCCTCATTCACTGCAGTGCTGGAGAGGAAACACAGCATCCTTTTTTTCTGCCAAGCTGCACATTTTTAATTCAATTGTATCTATGTCTGAATCACTGCAATGAGCCATTTCCAACAGCAACCCTCCAAGCCTTTCCACAGAACCTAGCTTATTCGGAGTCACTCCAGGATTTTGACCCGATCCTTGCTGCTTGGGAACAAGAAGTCTCTCAGGTCCTCTGCACAGCTCTGCTGCCCTTTTCTCCCCTGTACTCTTGCAGCAAGGACTGTCCAAGTGCCACAATGCAGAAAGCAAGCAGTATGATGGGAAGACTTACGGGGGATTGTCGCATTTCCGCTGCCGGAACCGCACTCCTGTGCCACACGTCCGGCTGCACATGCTCCACTGACTCCACATGCTCCAGTCTCCATCCACGTGCTCAGGGATGGGAGTTTTACTGACACACTCCCCAGCTCGGCACCACTGAAATGTAATTGTGTTAGCACAGGCTGGAAAGAAGCCCTGATCTTGCAAAAATTCCTGTACATGTGGACTTAAAAGGATATCTGAAGGATCGCCCACGTTTAAGTTCCTAGAGATTCAAGGTTCAGGGAGATGGAGGGAGGAGGAGGAGAAAGTGAGAAGATGAAACACAGGCATTTAAGTGTCACCCTCAACCAACCCTTGAAGGGAGTTCTGTCATTAAGAACCATAATCACAGAATTGAGCCCCTTGCTTTAGAAAGCAGGTAATTATCTAAGTGCTAAAACTTTATGCCACACACCTCACAGAAACCCAGTCCAAGGAATTACACCCTAAAGCAATGTCTTCACCAGCAGTATTCCCTGTATATACAAAATAATTGAGGTATTTTGGACCTAACTTGGCTAAAGCCCCAAACTTTGATTCTAAAAGGCTGTGCTAACTCCTGACCTAGTAACAAACTTGGCCTATCTCCTGCTGTATCTGTCCAGGATAGGACACAGGAAGCACTGCTAAGCAGTCTCGCAGAAGAGTCACCATGACTCCTGCAGTTTCAAAAACATGTAACTAAAAATCTGTGGTCTCAGTTTCCTTGTCATGCTTTCCAGGAACCAGTTCTTCTTGTCACTGTTTATCTTTATTTGCAAGCAAAGAAAAGGGCTCTGATCTTGAACTTTAGCAACAAACTTTTTCATTTTATCCTTTCTTACCTCCCTGACACACAACTTACAAAAAACACCAGAATCCCAAACCAGCAAGTAGGGTGCTGGCAGTTACCAAACCAGGCAAGTTCCTTTATGGTCTAGCAAGTTATCAGCTGCACTGGGAGAATCAACCACATACATTTATGAACCACATACCACCTAGCAGAGAGGTTAATCTCAGAGGTTAAACTGGTTCACTTAATTCAACTTCTGTTAGCACAGAAGGTCAGCTGGGAGGCAGCAGCTGAGCCTCTAACTCCCACCCTCATGGCACTGAAGCCAGTTACTTGAATGGTGATTTTCACTGGAGGGAAACCCACTAATCTCTGAGTTTATTTTATGTTTCTTGCAACAATTTTGTAGACTGACCTGGATTCTGTATTGTCCATATATGCCTCAGTCAGCTGAGAATACACACACAGTAGAGCCAACAACACTCCAAAAAGAATTGAACATCACTGAACTGGAGCTCAGCACATTTAGAGTTACTTGTAGAAACTATAAAGTTTTTAGGTACCCTCTTTCTTTCCCCATCTTCCTCCACTCCCCAAATATCAAGACTAAATGATCTCCATACTTTCTACCTCAAAGATACCCTTAGCTTACACTGACAAAACACCTCACTCATAGCAAAGAACAGAAGTGACAAGAGTGAGCCATGACCCAACATGACTCTCAGGGTACTCAATCTGTGCACTTAGCAGAGTGAGGCATGGGCTTTTCCTGCAGTGCTTGTAGAAGGCCTAGACTACAAGAACTTGACTGCTGAGGTCTCCAGAGCCTACTGAAATACCCATTACTTCAAATCAGAAAGACTTAACCCAACCCACTTGTTAATTGAGCTGTTTTTTAAAACAGAATCAATATAAAATATGGGTTTATGGTAAATACTGAACAGCTTGGAAACATTGTTCCACAGACAATGCTTGAAAAAACAAAAGGATTGCTACTGAGCAGTTTGATTACCTTGTCTGCACCACATTCAGTGCCATCCAGAGGAGGGTCCAACTTTGTCTTACAGGATGTATCTCCTTCCACCAGGCACCAGAGCCCAGCACACATCAAATGCTGTAATCACAAAGCAAGGAGATGCAGTTATTACTTTTGGAGATGTCAGCTATCATTATGGGATATACTTCAAAGCTCAGGCAAATCTTTCTCAAGTGAATCCAGAGACATCTAGTGGGTTTGGGAGCAATTATTTTTTAAGGATAGATTGGCATTAAGTGGTGAGGCTGGAAACATAAAAGAGACTGATGGATGCCATTGTCAGGAACAAAACCCATCCAAAAGAAGAAATGCATTATTTAAACAGATTTCTTTTCAAAGAATAAATCTGGTCCATCAAAACAGAATCCTATATGGGAGGCCAAGATGGGTGCTTTGGAACCAGGCCACGTGCTTAGATGTCTGAGCTCCTTCATTACTTATAGTTCTTAAAAGATGTCCAAGTAATGCAGTCAGCCCTGCTGGACCTGGTGATAGCTATAATCAGCCAGCAATGCCCCTTGTGAGAGGCAGATCTTGAGGTGGAATGAGAAAGAGGTGTGGTGTGTCATGCAGCTGAGAAGGAGCTTGGCAACAGGCAGGAGCAAAGTTAGGAAAGGTTTGGTGGCGGGAAGTAGCTGCTGGAGAAGGTGAACAGTGAGATGTGAGGGCAGGAGCAGCAAGAAGCACGGCACAAGTCTCAAGTGTCACTATCAGACTTGAAACACATTCTGGGTGTTGTTATCAGCACTGCTGCTCTGCACAGGCAGTGTGTGCAGCAGGGATGTTGATGCTGACCACACTTGCGTGATCTGTCAGATCAACACTCTTGCAGAGCAGAGAAAATGAAGCAGGAAAAGAGGCCTTTGCATCCTTCACATTTTCCACAGCATCCACCATGCTTTGCATTCCATGACAGTGGATGATTTCAATACAGTGCTACAGAGCTGAGTACTGAAACAAAAAAAAAAAAAAAAGAGGAGCTACATTTCTTTCTGCTATTGTTCACATTTCAATGTAATGGTAAAAAGATGAGAAGCCTGCCTCTAGTGCCAGCTGGTCTTGTCAAGATTTATTGCACCTCATTAAATAGTTGAGTCAACACACTTCAACCTTATGGTTCTTTCCCAATGTAATGTAAGAGACTGTGGGTGCCTGTGTGTTTTCTGTACATGCATGTTGGTATGTCTCTATAAAAGAGATCTGTAAGGCAGAGGGTGCAGAGGAGATAAACCCCAATACCAAGAGCGATGATGGAGAACATGCTGAGAGAAACCAGTTCTGGCAGCAGTATCTGCATCCTATTTCCACATTTCTTTCTGGAAAGAGGATTTTGCACTATTTAAACCAAAAGAACATTCACAAAAACTAGAAGCAGACAGCACAATTCAACAACATCTCTATTAACCACAACACAAAGTCACCCTCAAACAAACAAGTAACAGCAAATACACCAGGGAAGCCTAAATCAATGAAGTTTCAAGACGCTTTCCCCCTACTAAGAGAGCACATGGGTAAATATCAGACTCCTAGCTTTGACTAAATGACTGTGACTGATTAGTGGTCTCCCCACAGCTCTGAAAGCACTTAAAGCACCAATTAGCCATGAGGACATCACATACTGTTTTATAGATAGGTATACTGAGGCAGAAGAATTGACAAGGCAGAGATTTCAGAGCTTAGCAAGAAACTAATCATTCCACACCACAACTCCCAGATTCTCAAAACTCTGCCTTCCCTGGAGAGGAATAAAATCAAGCAGTATATCAATTAACTGTCCACAAGTGTTACAGAAAGAATGCTAATCTAGGCAATGAACCATTTAAACTGAAAATCTTTTCCCTAAAATGCCAGACTTACAGCTCTTGTTTTCCTGGTTGTAAAGCTAGAGCACCCTTGCATCTGGTTTAACTCACTGGGATCTAAAGGTGAGGGGTTAGTCTTTATGTTAAGACTACACACAGGAATGATTAAAAAGGATTCAAAACCAGTTAAGGTGTGTGAAAAGCAACAGACATAAGTGGAAGGGATCACAGGAGGTTCTAGCCACAGCAGTAGGACGTGCTGGAGGACACAATGAAATGCAGCCTATGAATATGACAGACCTGCTAAACTCTTAACAGCTTCCTTGCCATTACCAATACCAGTTGTATTGGTGGCCTGCAAATGTTGTTAGCCTTAAGCCAAGTTCAGGAATGAACTGAGGATCTGGATTCTCTCTTCTCCCCTGAAGACTGTGGACAGTACTACCAGCAATGCCTCCTTGCCAACTATGGTTGGGAAATACTACTAAGTCAAATGAAGGGAAGCTTCAGAGATGAAGGGTGCTGATAGCAAGTGTTTCCACCTTTCTAAGCTTCAGCTCCTTTCTTACACATAAGCAGAAAGCCTCAGAGCATGATGTGATGAGAGCCTAGCCTCTTGAATGACACAGAGAGTAATTTTCCCCTGTGGTTTCAGAAGGAAATCCTCTGCTTCTGCCTTCTGACAGACATCCACACTGCAGATGGAATGGAATTCACTACAACCCTACAGAAATTGTTCTAGACACACAGGAGCACCACTGCTAAACATCTGTGCATTATGCAAGGTCACTACTTGTTAAGCTTCAAGTCCCTGGATTGCAACCTGTGTGTAAATTAGGGTTAAATTCTCCTCTTTTATGTAAAACTAGGAGGAGGAAATGAGGGTGTGGAAGCAAAGTCATATAAATGAAGTGTCTTTTTATACAGTTTTGGTTGCCAACCAGAATTCCTCCACAGCCCACAAGAACATGGAAGGTGATAAAGCCAGCTAACAATGCCAGGTATGAGCCACAGCCTGGGGGCACAGACAACATCAAACAGGTGTGTCTGTACCAGCAAAACTACAGAACTGAGCCCAGTGGGTGTAAATAGTCATGTTCTTTTGTGTATGTATACATATATGTGTGTATCTTTGTGCAGATATATACATGTATACATACACACCTATTTATAGGGAGAAAAAAAGAGGAAAAAATCTCTCTTAGCAACATCAACCTGACTGAAATTTCCTGAATTTGAGGTATGGGAAAACATAGGTTTTTTTTTTTAGAGTATCTCTGTGTTTGATTCTGGATACTAAATGCAAAGCATATTTCAGGAAACAGTTACAGAAAAATCTGGTAACTGTGCTTGAGCTCTGTGTTCTGGTGCCATACCACTACAAAACTCAACACACTCCTTAGCCAGCCCTTTATTTAACACAGCATTCAGATACCCCAGCAAAGATTAAACCATCAGCTTTGGTATTGGATGTTCCCAAGTTGTTTTATCATGTTAATAGCTCTTTTCAAAAGAGATCATATATCCTCCTCAGCTACAACAGAAACCCAAACAAAAATCTCCATTAAACAGTCCTATAGCTAACCAGTTGCAGTGAGTGACTTCTGAATAGTTAAACAGGCAGTTTTGTGGGGAAGTATCAAAGTGAGAAATGGCAGAACTTGAAAGGAAGCTGCTTGTATATGAGTGGCAGTTGAGAGCTTACACTGACACAGAAGAAGCCATCAAAAGAGCTGCATTGCTGCTAATTGTAAATTCAGCAGCCAGCTTTTAGAGGGCAGGTCTCTGCCTGCAAAGTCTTTCCTACAGCATTCAAAAAGTGCCAGTTAGGATTTTCCAATGATAAATATTTTTCAGTGGAAAAATATTGATTTGTTGAGACTGTTTGTGGGAAAAGGTCATCTTTGGATCAGCTCCCAGTTTGAAATACTTCCAAGAGCAAAATCAAAGTAAAAAGGAGTGAGATGGCTGTTGAAAAGTAATAGTTCAATAAAAATTGAAATTTCCTTTTAGGTTTTTTTCCTGAATTGAAACACTTGTTCAACTGAAGCCTTAAGGAATTAACACAGGGAGAAAATAGAACTCAAAAAGTCAAAATAAAAATGGAATTTTTATAAAGGTGCAAATTTTAGACCCTCAAAAACTCCTGGAAGATAGGAAAACTTGTCTGCACAGCTTTTAGAAACCATTCCTGAGGGAGGTGACAGTCTGGAAACTCCCAAGGCAGGAGATATCTGCTCAGCAGGTGAAGGGGGCTTCCAATTACAGCTATTATAATGTCATCTATCTGAGAAAGGAGCCTCACTGTGCCAGGTGTTTTCTCTTCCTCAAAGAACTTGCAATCCAAAAAGCCTCCTGGGAGCTTGGAGATAAAACAAGCTTTATCCCTCTGTTATAGGTGGGGAGATGAAGAACAGAAAGGGATTAAATGTCTTGCTGAGAGTCTGCTAGGAGACAAGCAAAAACGCTGCTCTGAGCTCTGCAGTCCTCTGCTCAGTGTCACAGTCACAGGCTCTCACTGCCTGCTCTGGCTGAACTTCAGGGTAAAAGCAGAAACAACTCCTGGGCTACTCCCAGGAACATGTCTGGCTAGAGGCCTGCCCACCTTTCACAGCTTCTATCCTTTTCCTCAAGACAGAGTGTTTCTGAAGATGGTGTTTACCTTCCCTGTAACTGCAGCCCAGCCTCGCAGCCTCTGAAGCTCTACGACCACTCACACATGGCTCTAGGGAAATCAGCTAGTTTAGATTCTTTAACTCACTGCTGCAGCTGGAAAGGAGGAGAAGCCAGAATTAATTCAGCCAGCTCTTTGCCCACAGACAGTAAGTCTAGAGGCTGCTAGTCTGTTGCATCACCACAGTTACTAAAATCAGCAGGATTCTGCCCAATGACCTCATATGGTCTCAGGGAGAAGAAAGAGCTCACAATACCTCCCTGTCTCAAAGCCTCAGATTATTACCTCCAAGAAGGAGCTTCCAAATTTCCAAAGCATAAGAATGAGAATCCAATGAATAAAGATAGCCCTCCCACTAGGGAGCAACTCTACAGAAGCTTGTTCATTTCCTACACATTCATTCCCTCACCTGGGATTCATACAAAAAATAGAAACACTTCTCTTGAGAACGATTTTGCTCCTGCTGCCTGTTGCCCACCAGAAAGAGGAACCTCTTACTTCTAGCAGCAGAATTAAACCACCATGAAACTAATTTTGCTGTCAAGATGAGGGGATTATGAAGAAAGACTTAAAGATCCTTAAGGAGAGGAGCAAAAGACCACATAACACAATGGCATGCTTATAAACAGGCTGGCTTTCAATGAGCTAACAGATCTCTTTTATTTTGCCATGGTTTTAGCTTGTCATACAGCTAACCAGGAGAAAAAACATGCTTACAAACAGAATACTAATTAGGTTAATAAAGACATGATTTACCCTTGCTTTCCTGTTCAAAACACTATGTATATGTTCTTGAAGCCTCACAGCATGCTTCAGAGGAGGAACTCTCTACACAACAAGGTCAGAAAAGCAATGCCCCCAATTTCTACACTGTCACTCTCTTTTAATTTTGGGTGCATGAACAACTGACAATTTACAATGGATCACAAGGGAACTAAGCACTGCTTTTGCCACTGCTATCAGATGGAGCTTCTTGTTATTGAAAACCAGATGAAAAGTGTTCAGAATTGGAAGCCTGTAAAACTTGAAGTCACCTTTGAAAAGGAGCCATGTGCTGCTGCAGACAAGGTAACTGTCAGCTTGGCTACATGTATCAATGGCCAGCTGCTAACCCTTCTCTAGAGCTGGCACTCCAAGAACAAGTGGTAGGTCCAATACTGGAAGTATCTATCTGTCTGTCCAAATGACTGACCTGATCCAAAAGTCATGGGAAGGCTTCAGAAAGAACCACAGGGACTATCACAGAATATTCAGGCAATGGTTGATACCCACTAACATCTCATTTTAATGAAACTGGGCAACAACCCCATAAATTTGTAATGGCAATGAAGAATGGAGCTCTTCACTGTTGGGCAGAAAGCATCTCAGCCCATATTATAGAAACAATCATAAAATCTTCTTAGATGCAAATAGAAAAGGCTTCTTAAAAAACACTTTCCTCTTTTCACTACCTGGTGATCCCCTGGCTTCTTCAGAACACACAGAAACATATGTGCACATCATGCTTTCCAGATGAATGAGACCAATAACCTGCCTGCTTGGAGCCAACCAACAAATTAAGAGTTGATTCCCCTTTCTATTAGTTTTTTTACTGATGTAACTCCATTAACCCAATTAAAAGCCTCTTCATCAATACTTGTGTGAGTGGAAAGTCACCAACACCAGACACAACTGCATAAACCCAAACAGATTGTTTTGACTCTTGTGAAAATGGCCCTTGACAGTTAAAGAACTCTTAAGGAAATGGTCCTTGAGAGGTAACTGCTTTCTGGTGCTACTCTTCCTTGCAGAACAGCATAAAAAATTCACCAGAGTAATTTCCATGATTTGCTAATGTTCTGTAACAGAGAAAACAAACCAAACTGAACTCAGCAAACACAAGGGTGTCACACTGGCTTTGGGTCTCTGAGCTAGGTGGCTGGATATGCATTCCTCCAACTACCAACACACAGACCCCATAGGAAATGTACCCTTATGCATATGGAGTGATACCAAGAGCTCTTCTAATCTACAACTAAAGCACAAGAATGTTTCCCCTTCATCTTTCAGGAAGAAAGAGAAAATATGTCAGCCTCCAAAACAGTAACTTACCATGACACACTGCTCACCACAGACAGATTTGGATGTCTAAAGCCTGAATGAAACTAACTGGTTACAATCTTCAGTCAAAGAGCCTTTCTAACAGCAGAAGAAAGCCAAAGGATTAGAAAAATCCAGAGCTCTCATGTTTTGACAATGTCAGCAAAAGCAAACCCAGGCTATTCAAGAGCTGCCCAAAACACACTTACAGGCAGGAAGATGAGCCCTGACCACTCTAGAGTGGATGCAGCAGGGATCCTTTGCCAAGTGTGCCATCATCTCCCACAGTAAAACTGCTCCTAGGGCTCTGTCAATGGCAGGAGACAGAGAAACATAAAAAGTCTTTTGAGAGGGCTTTGGTCTACTGCAAGCTCTTCACCCTTCCTGGTGAAGAAGCTAAACTGGAATTAAATACTTTTATACTGGAAATGTGCAATCTGGAAATTGTTCCAGTCTGGGGAGATAGAAGAAACCAGTATTTGGAGAAGTGAAGAGCAGTTTGGGATGCCTGACTGCAAATACTTCACAGAGAGCAACCTTTCAAAGCTGGTAGAAGCTCAGGACTTCTGAAAAACCATGCAGCTTTCTTGAGACTCAAAATCAGATGCTGAAAAACAGACATTCAAAGCCTATACTTAATTTAGCCATGATTGAACCTTGATTGATGAAAGAAAAACTGGCAAAAGCAGCAGCAGGGACACTGCACAGAAATGCAGATGTGAAGGGCTGGTAATGAAGTTGCTCACAAGGAGTTCAATAAACAAGAATGGATCCTGCCAGACAAGCAGTAGAAGACTCTCATACTGCCAGAGAAGGCACAAGGGAGTAGAAATAACTGTACATTGGGAACAATGAAACAGAAAAACACTGTTTCTAGTTTTAGCAATTCCTGGTGCTCTCAAGGCAAACTAAATGCCTTCTCCACTGCCTAAAGTATTTGCAAAGCATCACTTCTAGTTAACTTTTTCGTGTACCTGGAATTAAAGTAATAGTCAAACAAAAGAGACTGGGAAGACAGCATTAATGAGACCACAAACTAATTTGATGACAAAGCTGCCTATGCTAAATAATGATCTTTTCAGTGCCTTTAGGGCATTCATGAAGCTCCCATGGGTGCATGATTCCTAGACACATAGAAATTCAAGCAGAAAAAGATAAGCTTTATCCACTTTCCTACCCAGACATAATTCTTTCTTGCTGTATGTGCTCCAGCTTTGCTGAGCTCACTTCAATGAGAGAACACAACCATCCATGTTACATCAGCTGAAGAAATCATGGAGGTATCTTTATATGGTCAAACCTGGAAAAAGTAGAGATATGTGGTACAAGGCAATGGAACAGAGTTGTTCCTTTGATTTAAGCATTAGAAACATTGTACTTTGCCTTAGTACCAATTTCTGCCTGGGTGTGCCTGAAAGAGCCATAGCTAAGCAACTATGTACAACCATAGCAGCTACAATAGCATTGTATTGCACATGCCACCTGTTAGTTAAGTGCTGCTCTGAGGTTTATACTAGACACACCCCACCAAGAAAAAGCATGTGAGTTCACAGTATTATGCTCTTATCTAGCTCAGGAGAAGATACCTGCCCATGATTTGGTTAAGCACTGGAACAGGCTGCCTAGGGAAGTGGTGGAGTCACCATCCCTGGAGGTGTTCAGAAGCTCTGTAGATGTGGCACTTCACAACGTTTCAGTGGGCATGGGGGTGTTAGGTGGATGGCTGGACTTGATGACCTTAGGGGTCTTTTCCAACCTTAATGATTCTATGATCATTCCAAGGTTGGAAGGAACCTTGGAGGTCATCTAGCCCAACCCCCTACAGTGAGTAGGCAATCTCCAACTAAATCAGGTTGCTGAGCACCCTGTCCAGCCTCGCCTTGAACACCTCCAGGGATGGGGCCTCAACCACCTGCCTGGGCAACCTGTTCCAATGTTCCACTGCCCTCATGGTAAGGAACTTTTTCCTAATACCTAATTTAAACCTACTCTTCCCTAATTTAAATCCATTACCCTTTGTCCTATCACTACAGGCCTTTGTAAACAGGCCCTCCCCACCCTTTCTATATGATGAAGGTAGGTCAGAAGCTTCAGGTAAGTCTCAACCTGATAACCCCCATCTAATACTCTGTTCGCAACTTAGAGCCTAAAATTCTCTTGAAGTGTTTTGCAGATGGGAAGTTCCCAGAAGGCCAGTGGGAGAGGTCTGAATGCCCTTCAAGTTTGTTTTACATTATTTTCAGGCTGATGCTCAATCATATTTTGGCTAATTTCGTTAAGTTCAAGCTTCAGCTGGAGATGCCACATCACAAGGCTACACTAATTCTTCCTCCCTCCCCTCGTGTCCGAATAAGAAATGCAGGATTGCCAAGCTCAAGTGCTTGATTCTTACTAGGCACTCTTGTCTTATTTTTAAGAGTTTATTATTTTTATATTCTTAAATTTCCACATTGCATTTTTATAATTTTATTTTGATTCCCCTCTCTCTTTTTGTTTTGCTTTAAACCACTGCACCAGAATGTGTTTTGAGCACCTTCCAAACTGAAACACGTACAAAAATTTCTGAAGCATTCCAATAATTGTAAACTGGGCTGTGCTGCCCAGGCAGGAACTCTGCTTCTCTCTCTTTTTCTTGCTCTTAAACAAAAAAGTATTTCCACTGAAAATAAAGAGAAAAAGGTCTTTTTGCAACATACAGAAGCAGTGAAATAGGACACTTCAGTCTCATATGAAACAGGCAACGTGCAAATAGTCTGAATTTTAACAACCTACATTAGGAAAACTATAAAATACAGTGTGGCAATTAAGCAAATTGTTACCTTTACTTCTAAAAAAGAAAATCTCATTTTATTTCAGAATTACCAGGCTTCTATCCTGCAAGCCTCAGGAAAACCAAACCCATTCTCTTCCAGATTTATTATTATTATTATATTTACACAGAAGCTAAAGTGTGTAATGGAAAATGATGTAGACAAAGTCCCTGTTGTCCAGAAAATGACAAAGCAACCTATTATTTTCAGGATAAATTGGCTCTCAATCTCAGTGGCATGTTCTTGTAAATATTCTATACATTACTAAACAATAGGGCTTCCTAGCATCCTCTGGATCTTGCAAATGACCCTGCATAGAAAAAACAGAGCCCCATTGATTCCCATCCATGGAGTCCAAGAGTCCACTCCACCAGCCTCTTTGCAAGATCAAGACCAAAGAGAGAGCCACAACTACTTAATTATATTCATCACCACACCATAAATTATGAAAACTGAAGGGAGATGTAAAATCCACTCCATTATTGTAATTGTTGCTCTCCCTTTACTTTGTTCTTTGGTTCCCCTCCTTTTCCATTTGGGCCCAGAAAACTAGTCAGTCTCCTCTGGCTTAAAACCAACTTTATCCTCTTGTTCTGTGCTTGCAGATATTCAGATACCTGTATTTGTTAAAAACCAACTTGAACTTCAGAAACACCAGTGGAACCAGTTCTAGCTGAACCAATTTCTAGAAACAGTGTCATGTCAAAATCCATATTCCCAGTTCCATCTGAATTGCCAGTGTCCCTTTTTCAGCAGCAATGCTGATCCCTTTCCACATGCCACTTCAGCCTTAGCACAGTTTGGACCCAAAACAGCACTGAAAGATAATGGTTATGTAAAAACCCACAAAAATGTGTTACTAATACACAAGCCAAAAAGCCAAACTCTGGATACAAGTGATAGAAATCACATTTTTTTCCATAAATATAATTTCAGTGCAAAAGCCTCTGTTCCTAGGCATGCCAGTCTGAAAAACAAACCCCAGGTCCTGATTAAACACTCTTGTGTACTTCATGTCAGGTTATGAGCACTGCATTTTTACCCATTCCTGGTGGAGAAACCTCCTTTGCTCTGTGAGAGACTCAGCATAAACCATCTGTGCTGCTGTGAGCATAAACCACTGCTCCTGTGTCTGACAGCTCTGCTAAATAAAGGAGACAGCAAAGAGTTAAAGTCTGCTCTCTGCAGAAGCCTTCATTGCTTGAGTGGGCTTGAAGGTTTTTGTTTCCTCTTGTGTAGGGGGCCACATGAATTCACAATACTGGATTGAGAGAGCAGTGTGGATCTGAAGAACAGAGGTCAGACAGGTTGGATTTCCTGTAATTTGCACAACCTAGCACGGTAGCTCAGGACTCTCAGCAACATTTAGCAACTCCAAAGGCCCCCAAATTGTTTGGGGTACACTGATAATGCACTGTGCAGTGTCAAAGGTGCATGGCTGGTTAGTTTTTCCACAACACATATCATGATTTTTCTCATAGTTTGAGAATAACATGGCATCTGTTTAATTTCTGCTGGAACCAATTTCTCTCCCTCAAAATAAGGATCACTCTGCAAACTCTTAAGTGGGACAGAAGCTCTTCCAGCACTGCAAGAGGGATGACTGTAGAGCCTCCCACCCTGGTATGAAAAAAGTACATTCATATGTCCTGCTACATAGATGGATCAGACAATGTCTAACATTTGCAGTGGAAAAGATGAACAGAAAGCATCATGTGAAAGCACTTCTGATTCCTTTGCATATTACTGGAGAAAACTAGGTGACTTAAATATGAAAGGGGAGCTACTGAAGGGTCTTGAAATACTAATCATCCTGTGAAATCATGTCACTTGAGAACTGCCCAACTTCTATTTTCTGCCTCAGTTCCTCAGATTGAAACTAATAATTCCACAGAGGCATGAAAACATTGACTTTCCTGATGATGACCAAGGAGTCACCCATCTAAGACTCAGCTTAAAGTCAATTCAAAATCAGTCACCTGGCTGTATCTCAAACCAACCAAACTATGAGCAGAGCATGCACTAAAATGGACTTGCATTTCCCCAAGGGGCTGCCAGGTAATCTCACCATTTATTATTCAGATAGTATCATAATAGAAATGTTGCTTTTCAAATAAATAGGCATCTATTGTTCCCTCTCTAAGAAATATGTAGCCTAAAAGCCTGATTCCACAGCTCCTTTACCAGGTGACAAGCACTAGCAAATTCACTTAATATTGATGCTACAGAACCAGATCCTAAATTACACATCTTGGAGGCCACAGCTTACAACAACAGGCTATGATTAAGCTGGTTATCATACAGTCATGCTGTCAGGTTTTGTTTGTTTGTTTGTCTGGGGTTTTTGGTTTGGTTTTATTTTAATATATTAAAATGTAGATGCAGCATCCAAGCAAATTAAAGAGGAATGTCAAGAGGTATATATAGCCTATGTAAAGCTGAGCCTACCTCATATGTTTTCATTTTTGTTCTGCAAATTTGGAGTAGAATAGCTGCAGGGTAGCTGGTTTGGCAAACTTAGAATCCTGAGAGCTACTATGTTGTACTAGGGCATCTGAGTTACCATTAAAAACAAACAGAGAAGAAGAATTTTGGAGATGTAATCTGAAATACCCAGATATGGTTGGATATGCATGGATTAGCTGTGGAGTTGGACTAGTGTCTGAGGTCCAGACACTGCCAAGCATTTTGGCACCTGAGTTTTTGTGAAGGCAAAGAAGATCACATTCCTTTAAAAATTTGGGCTTTGATGCCTTTAAGAGAAAGAGCTTACTGCACAGAAAGTTTCTGCAGTTTCTCAAAAATGCTGAAATTTTGGATTCATCTAATCTCTGAAGTTTGCTCTAAACCCAAATTGTATGGCACTTTGGAATCCAGGTCCTCAAGTTTGCCTGATAGAATTCTGTAGCTCAACCAGCTCCAGTGAAATGCTAGAATGTAACTTTTATTAAATAAGAAAATAGACACATGTAATCATAAAAAGATTGAGCAGGCTCACTTCCTGAAGTTTATTTCCTTTTGTAACAAATATTTACTGTCAAATGTTTATGACTTTTACATTTGGATTTTTTTAATACTTTATTGAATTAAAAATACCACATTACCATTGGCTAGAAGAGGAGACAGCTGTAGTTGCCAATAATTTCTAGAGCTAATGCCAATGACTAGTGCCAATTTTTTTTTTGGGTTCATATTTTTGTAGACAGCTTTGAGACTTATGAAACAAGCATTCTGCAGATGAGGCATGAGAAACACAAAGGTGAAAAGAACACAAACTTTGAAGGTTTAAAAATTAAAGCTGATTATTTCCTCTCAAGAATTTCCTTTCACTGCCTTCAAATGCCAATTCAGAACAGCATAACAGGATGTAAATATTTACTTTAATAAATGGCATGTGACATAATTGATCCAAAGCTTCACAGCATGAATGCTAACTCTTAATTTGTATCAGTGACAGAAAAAGACTTACTAAATAAGTGATTGCAAATTGGTTTTCATCTGCTGAAGGCTTTTTGTTATGAAAGTACTGAAGTCCTCACAAAATATGGGGTTTTTTGGGAGATGCTAAAGGAGTGATGGAGGAAAAGAGCAAAGTTTTCATCGTGTTCTAAAGATGTCAAGTCCTAAGACCAGTGAAAAACCTTGAGAGACACAAACACCTGCTGTCTGTACCTTAGAGAGAAGAACAGTGCCTGTTGGCTTGTTATGCTGGCAAGCAATGTGTCCCTGCAGCAACTCCAGACTGGACATGCAACTTCTGCATAACAACTGCTGACCACCTACCAGTAGGCTGACATTCTCATTAGGCACTGGACTATCCAGAAACTGAATGTTTTATATCGCATCAAGGGAAATAGCAAATAGCTGTTCCAACAGCAGCCAAAATGGGCAACACCCACACAAGTGGAAGAACTTGAATCACCCTGGGTAGATCTGGGGTTTACTTTACAGACCTACATTCTAATACTTTGCTTCCAGCACAGTAGTCCTGGTGGTCTGCATTTTCTTGATGGAGCTGGAAAATACAACCTACCCAGATTCTTCTCTCATTGTTTTATATGAACTAGTTTCCAAATCCAATACAAATAAAACAGCAAATGTGAAACTAAGAACATGTTCCCAGGACTTGCATGTGTTCAACAGTTTTAGTCATTTGGCATTTGGAAATCTCAGTGATCACCCATTATTCTTTTCTTTGTTAAGAGTGATTTCAGAGCACAGGAGTGTTCAGAAGGGGAATAAGGGACAACGGAAAAATACAAACAGCTAGTTACTGACAGCAAGAAGCCTGGCTGCTTCATATAGCCTGTCCTGTCTGTGTAGGACAGAGCTGCCAGCTGGTGCTGGTGACAGGACACAGTGCCTCATGACTTTCTTCTGGCTATTTCCAAGGCCACACTGGAAGTAAGCATTTCTCCAGTTCCTATCTAAAGTGGGATGCAGACAAGCTCTGGTCAGGATGAAGACATCTAATTACGTGCAAGACCTTAGGAAAAGTTTAGCTGTTTAAATTCCTGAGGACAAGTCAGCCAGCCTCATCTCAAATATGACCTACTTCTAGAGACATCAAAAATCAGTGTTTCCATTGTGCCAACCAACCATGTGATATAAGCCATTTTGCACCCAAATCCTGACTAAACATCACACTGCTTAGAAAACACACAGGAAGGGGCCTAATTCTGCACAGATCTCTAATTGATCTCATCAAACAAGCACAGCTAGTCAGCTCCTACAAAACACTGTAGTGGTCTGAAGGTGAGGTCTACTGAGAGAGCCAGACAGTCATCTAAGCTGACTTGGTAGAAGCATGCAAGCTCTCTTGTGAGAACAGACTTTCACCTCAGCTGAACTTCCAGCAAAACATTGAGTACTTCAGCAAAACAGTGTCAAAAGGGAACTGTTCCTAAATTAAGATCAAGGACAAACAAAAGTTGTTCTGGGTCTGCTGGAGGACATTAACAAGACTAGTGTGGGAAAGGAGGACAACTGCATAAGACTGTGCTGTTGACATGAAGGTCAATGGCAGCTCCATTACTGACTTTGTACCAGCTGTGCTGAACACACAGAAAATCCCATGAAGTAGTTCTGAGGAAAGCGAAGACTCCTTTTCTTCCCTAGTGCTTGACAGCTTTATATCCACTTCCCACCTTGTTTCCAGGTACACCCCATGAGCTCTTACCTCCATATTCTTACAGAATGTAGCATTGGTCCCAAAAAGTATCTGGCACTGCTCGTCGGCACTGTAGTGCATTCCAGGCAGCTTGTGAGGGAGCCGCACCGCGTATTGGCTTCGGGGGTCTGTCACCAGCAAACAAGTGCTGACCTTGGACCTGTGGAGTGTAAGAATTAAACATGCCTTTAAGGAAAAGCACCTTTGAACTAGAGTGTTAGACCACCACTGTAGAGAAGCTGTTGTCCTCTCTGCAACAGGGAATCATGACCCCATGTGAAACAGTAGTGATTCTTCCTAGTATATATCTGGAAGCCTTCTAAATCATTGAAAACTAAGGATAGAAAGGTCCCTGGGAACTCAACCCTGGCCCCAGGCCTCAAGGCAGAATTGACTATTTTCACATCATTCTGGCTTAAACATTTGTTTCAACTGTTCCCAAAAATCCAGTGGAGACTCAATTCTGCCTTCAGGCTACTGAGTCCACAGCTTCACCATCTTTAGAATGACAACTAGAAAACCTTCTATCACGTCTCACCTGAATACCTTAGCCCAATTTTAAGCCCCCAACTTCTTATACATCAGAGACATAGAGGGAAGATTTTTCCCTTTGCCTTCAGGACAATCTTTTACAAATTGGAATATCACTTTGTCATCCCCCCTCTATCAGGGACCAGAGTGAGTTCAGATGCAACTTCTTTTTCAACTTTAATGTAAGAGTAGATACCCCATTTTTTTCCACCACTGGCCACTATGCCAGATACTGTCAGAGAGCTTCACTGCAGGTTTAAGACCACAATTACAGAGTTCAGACAATTTCAGTGCTTGCTATAGCACATGAGAGTTAACAAGCAGCAGGATAGAAATCCTTCCTCAACTGCTGAGTATGATGAACTGAAATATGGATCCGGTGAGAAAGAAGTTTATAGTGAACTGTTTAAGACCAACACTCACTGAGCATTGAGAAAACACATCAGAATTACCTCCAGGCAAAGTAAATTTTCCATAAAAGAAAAGCTATGTAATAACAATAATGACAGTAAAAGCCACAGCACAAAGCTAGCAGCATCCTTTGGCAGATTCTTTTTTCCAGGCCACCTAGACACAGATCTTTGTCATTGCCAACGTGAAGGGCAGGGCATTTTTTGTAAAGTGGAGGTGATCTGGGATTGTTTTTTTCAGAAGCTCTTAGTACACTGACAACTGCAAGTAATTCTTCTGCCTCTCTGCAAACCTCAGCTTCCAAGGGGCTACTGGAACGGAGACAGATTCAAACTTGCACACCTGAATGGCAAGTACAAATGCTGGGGGGGGGGTGGTTAAGGAAAGTTGTTTGGACTTTCACTTTCAAATACCACATTGGATTCTGGCCAGGTAGGGTTTTTGATAACCAGAATAATCCTTACTTTAGGAAGTTTTCAAGGTCATCGCGGCTGCATGAAGACCAGGAAAGGTCACTTGGGTTCCTGCCCTTCACCCATTCTCCAGACATAATGTGAGACCTCCCTGCGCAGGGCTGATGATCATCATCATGGCTCATTCCCATGCTGTTTGAGTAAAACAAAACAAGACCAAAACAAGCTATCAAATTGTGATGTGGGTTTCTCATTTCCCATTGGATCTAGTAATTGACTTTTAGCAAGTAAAAAGTCAAAACCAGGCTGCACATATAACACAGAATCGTTCAGCTACTGCTCTGGGCACCTGTTCCATGAATAAACCATAGGTTCCTTTAGTTTATCCACTGCCTTAATTTCACAAAGGTTTTAGTATTTGTGTGTTTGAAACTTTTAAATGTGCTTCTTATGGACTTTCCTACCAGGAAATGTAACTATTTGGGGCTTCAAATAGTGAACCTGGAGAAGTGAGGTAGCACAGCTGAAGGCTATCTGTTCGAATATCCAAGCTAGTAGTCACTGAAAATCTGGGATTGCTTTCCCAAATCTAGTGGACATTGTCCCTATAATCAGACTGAGAGAATGGTCAATAAATTAATACTAGAGATGGGCCAGTTTTGTTGTCGGGTCAGTGTGACTTTGGAATGACTCCACTGCTAGGCAAAACACTTCTCTAAATCTGTGTTATCATACAATCTCTCTCAAGTAACTTTGAAGCTGATACCTCTTTGAGGGGTGGGGTGCATCAGATGACCTCCTGTGGCCCTTCCAACCTAAATTAGCCTATGACTCTATAACAGCAATGGTCAGACAGGAGCCTGAGGCAGAATCAAGTGCTCATTTCTACAAGCACTCTCTAAACAAGCACCAAGACTGCCCCATGCCAGTCTCCATAAGGACAGAATGTGACCTACTCTGCAAAACAAACCATCTAAACAAACAGCAGATTGTGTAGTATAAACATACATGGAGGAATTCAAACACATTCAGTGAGGATTTCAAAAAGTATTCAGAAAAGTATTACTTTAACCTCCACCCAACTTCCCACTCTGGACCCTTCTGTCTTTAATGGAGTCTCTACCATTGGGCTGCTACAGTAAATCACTGGTCAGAAGAAAGGTGAGACTCCACCCTAGAAAGGTGAGACTCCACTGGCTGGAGGTAAGCCTTTGTGAACAGCCTTCACAGTGGCAAAGAAGGGACAAATGATGTGACCAAGGCCACCTGCTACAGCAGTGGAACATCAGAAGTTCTGAATGGCAACATCACACTCAGCCCACGGTACCGTGCTGCCTGGCAGCAAAACTGAATTAAGGGTTTTCCACCCTGCTTTGAAATGATAATTAAACCCACTTTTTAAAATCACATAAAATAATAACATTTTGAAATGTTAACATTCTGCCTTTGATTCCAACATGAAATGGAAAAAGGCTTTCACACAAAAGGTGCCTTGTATGGCCACTGTCACTATCTAACAAAACAAGAGTCACCAATTTAGGGCTGAAAACACAGATCCATAGGCAGTCACTCATTAGGTCTCCAGCTAGCTGGACTGAGCAAGCCAGGAGCAGCCCCTTTACATATGGTGTTGGGCTCTTTAATCCATGCTATTTCTCCACAAATCAGAGGCTCCTGTTTGCTTTCTGACTGTGCTTTTGGCTTTGCTCCTTTCCAGTTCTGGGACTCAGCAGTTCAAAGCCTAAACACGACATACATTTCTAGTTGCAATGAACCCAAACCAGCTTCAGCAGTTTGATAATTATGGCTTAGATGAAACTGCCATCTGTGCTATTTTTAGCTTAAAGTGAAGATTATCTGCTGGAGTCTACTATTATTTTAGGTTTATCTCCAGGGACATTATTTCTTCTAGCAAAACTACATTTAACATCATTTTGAGAGTCAGAACTTCACAGATATTCTTGTTTTCAAACCTTTGTGGGTTCTGAGCATAGCAGAAACATTAATACCAAGCACATTTTGTTTGATGCATGCAGGAATAATTTAACAGTCTATTAGTAACTCTAACTTCAAAACAGTAAAGAGTGAAATTCCTGCTCCACTGAAGTGAATGGGAGTTTTGCCATTGACTTCAACAGAGCCTGGACTCCACTCCAAATATTTTACCCTTGTTGTTTCTACACACAGAGAAAACTCTTCACATGCTAGGATGAAAGTTCCAGCAGTATTCCTCCAATGCAAATAAGCCCATCTAAAGTTTGTATTCCTATAAGACAGGAAAGAAAGAACCAAGCACCATGCAGCAAGCTTGCTGGAGATCCTCCAGAGAAAAGTCTTCCCCAAAATGCCAGTTTAGAAGTCTTGTGGGCGTGTAGCAATGGTGTTAACTTTGCTAATGGAAAGGAGGCAGGTTTCCAAGGTGTTTTTCAGCTTGCCTTCCTTGTGACTGCCACGGTGCTGAGACTTAGAAGTTGAGTCCTTCAGGTTTCTACTCTGTCAGGGCTTCTGTGGGATGGGACTTGGAGGCCTACCCTTCCAGCAGCTTCCTGAACCCACTCCTACTAGGCACCTCAGCTGTTGCACTTTAAAAGGGTGAAAATAAACCATCTTCCTGCCTTTCCAGGTGTTTTACCCTCCCTGATTTTCCCTCTTGCACAAAAGATCAGTGTTTGGTCTAGAATTATTCATTAAGAAATGGCTAAAGACCAGTGTTCGGTCTAGAGTTATTAATTAAGACATGCCTTAGCTTTCTGATTAACTTCATTTACTCTTTGCTAGATTTGTTGAAAGTGGGATTTTTTTGTTGGCAAACAACAAGGGCAACAGTTACTAATTAGTACATTCCTATCCTTAACTTGATTTTAAACCTGACCTCATGAAATGCTGAGGGTAACATTCATTACTCAGCTTTAATTTTGCAGGGTGTTTGAGGCAGATGGAATGTATTCTCTATAAAGACTGAGTCAGATCTTGTATCTCAGAGCTATTTACAGGCTTCTGAAATTTGTGCACTTCTTACATGTGTGGAAACAGGCACCTTTCTGAAATCATTCCTGATTTCTTAACAGAAATCCTGTGAAAGAGTCATAAGCATAAAGGAATTGAGCCTGAGCTATTGGTAATAAAGCCAAGGAGCTCTGCTAACTCAAAAGAACCATGTAAGTTTATATTAGCTTGGGATCTGGCCTCAAGGTACACAGGCAACCTCTACTGGCCTCTCTGTGATGAGTTTCTGGTAGAATGAAACCAGCAACACCTTTGGAGCCTGTTTTAATTGGCAATGTAGAACTTTTCCCAGCATCTACTCTACCTTACAATGACTCACTTGAGAAAAGGATTAAATGACCTGCAGGACTAAGGCATACCCTAGCATGCTAACACATTCTTTTCTGAAGTTCAAGGGTCTCCAGCTACATCAAAGGGATCAGTTTTTTTCCTAAACACATAGTAAATGTACTGCCATGCTGGTACATTTCACTAATGAATGGCCTCCCTCCTCTAACAGAAACAAATCAAACAGAGCATTATGTGTTTGCACTAAACAGCAGTGCAAGCATCAATTCAATACTTTGCATTTTCTGTGTGATCATCTAATCTTACCTGCTATTCACAAGTTCACATGGAATGAGAAGCAGATACTCAGTCTCTTGACATATTCTGCCTTGGGAAGGAGTTCTATTCTTACATGAAAGATCTTGAAAAAAGAGCCAATAAGAATGGCTCTTAGATAAGAAGTAGGAATGCCAAAAAGGCACTGCCTCACCCTGCCCTCTGTGCTCTCCAAGTCCTAACTGTCCATTTTATCACTAACAACGAACACATGCTGCATGTTACCCTTCACACCACAAAGCCAGCAGAGCCATTACAGATGAACAAGGCTCAATTTCACTTTGTGCTGTCGCTACTACCACAGTCACTAGCTCCATTGTAAGCACAGGGTAAATTTCAGCCTCCGGTTCACCACATTGTCCTCCTGAAGACAACGAGATTTCACAAAGGCAAGCAGCAACAGCCTAGACTGTCAGCTCTTTCATTCTATGTTTATTCAGAGTAAGCACAATGGGACTCTGGTTTCACACTCCAGCTTCTTCCCTAATATAAACAATGCATTGGTTAGCAGTCAAAGACACTAAGGCATCACCAGCAGAGTCCTGCAGCATATTTAATGCTGCTCATCATATGTGAGTCCAGAAGCAAGCTGGCTGACCAGTTTGAGTTCTGACTGTTAACGTAATCACAGCAAGGAGAATATTATCAGAAGTCACAGGAGGCAGCAGCAACAGATCTCTTTGATGCTGCTTTTTGTAGAAGGAGACTTCAAATTAGCATTGCTATGAATAACAACTAGCATGCAGTCTCTTGAAGCCCTGGCCTCTCTGAAGCCTGTGCTCCTTTCCAGGATGCTATTCTCTGTCAGTCTAGGCAGCAATCAGCACTGGGTCAGGATGCCAGCATTACACTCTAGGCCTGAGCTGGCCAATTTCTTGTGTAACCCTTTTTAGCTAAATGCAATTAACAGCCATTTGTTTTCCCACAGCAATGCTAGATAAAGGCACTTGCTTTGTTTGTTTCGGTCATTAGCAGAGCTTCTCCTCTAGACAGTTAATGTAACTCAACTGTTCTGTTTACTCTTGGTGCCTTTTCCTGTGTTTCCTGTTATTCTTTAACAGCCTGAGCCAAAGAGCACCAAAGCCTGTGGAAAACCTCCTACTGCCTTCAATGCACTGAGCATTGCACCTCCAAGTTCTTAAGGTCATGTATACAAATCCTCATCAGAACCACTATGACTCTCGATAGGTTTCCTATTAAAAGCCCCAAAAGCCTGTTAAAGGATAATGCCAGGGGCTGAGGAAAAACTGATTTAGGAGATCTTTTACATTTTTCCAACAGCTGCAATTTTGTGGCTGGTAAAAGACCACTTGAGAATTCCCCAGGATTATTATCATACACTCCCCCTCTGGTGGGAGAGATTAAGAAGCAGGGCAAGAGGCAAGTTTGATAGAAAGTACCATCAGCAGTCAAAGTTTTTCTTCAGAAAAAGGCATAAGAGGGTAGCAAGAGAAAGAAAGAAATATGAAGAAGGGAAGCTAGAAAAAAACACACCCAGAAGTAGAAACACCATGAACTTCTATAATCCCTCTATTCCAAACAATCACTTTAGCTGGCTATTAATAAGAGCTTCTCCACAGCCTCCTTGTGAAAGCCAAACCATCCCATTTGTCTCCAAACAATTCCAGGGAGCCAAATGCTGGTTCACTTTAGAAACAAGTGACACTCAGGACTAGAAAGGCTGCCCAAGGTGACCTGGCTGTCACTCCAGCTGCTTATTAAACTGCACAATATGGATTGCTCTCCATACAACTGGCACTAACCTCAAAGCCATCGTTTCTCCAAAGGACAGTGAGGTTGTCCAGCTACCAAGAAGGAGGTGAAGACAGTGGTCTGTCTCTCACCTCTATAGACAAAGAAATCCAAGGGAGAGTTTTTGTCTTCTTGAAGAACCAACTCATGAACAGCTGCAACTGTGTAAGCTCAGCAAGACATAAAAAAGGAAGAGCTCCTTGGGGCCACCTGCCCTGCAGAGCAACATGGACTCAAAGAACTGAATAAGGGGCCTAATCCTTTCCCAAATACAAAAGGGGACAGGAGGAGTGATATTTCTTGCTCCAAGTGTAAAAGCTCAGTGAGGCCACTCAGGATTTTACGTTCTTGACTGATCTTTGGTTGCTGGAAAGCATATTTTCTCTACTTGTGTTTATACCAGATGCCTCAGCCTGTAGATGGTCTCTAAAAGGCACTATTTCTGCAAGGCAACAGTGAATTGTTAAGAGCTATGTGAAGTACCAGGAGCTGCATGTCACAGCAGGGTAGGTCACTACTGACCTTCTCAAAAGAGCATATGAGAGAAGTCACTCCTTGTGACCCAGCTTGCCATGACTCACCCAGCCATAATCTAGCATTAACTGCAGAACCAGGATTAAGCACAAGATTTCTTTTTAAACAACCACTGCAGAAATATAAATGCAAAGGGAGGGCAGACTAGACAACATCCTCACATGGTGTGAGAAGGAAGTGAGAAGAGGAGCTGTGATTTACCTACTCTGCAGTAGGTAAATCAGTGTGGGCAGGACGACAGTGCCCCATAGACAACCTGCTATTTAGACACGCTGTGGGCACAAATGCCATCTGTTTATCCATATGAAGGACACAACTGAAGGACAAAACTCCTCCCTCTTCCCACTTCCTATCTCCAAGAACAGTTGAGAAGGGAGTCCCATCTCTATAGTCCATCCAATCTCAACCACAAAGGAAGATGCTGGTATGGAAGGAGGTTACCCGGGGTGCATGGCTGACAGCTAAGAACCTTAAACACGGCCATTAAAACTCAAATCAATATAGGTCTCTAAGAAACAAATGTATGTCAACAGTTCTCAGCAGCTACTGATTTGGGCTGGATTTGGACCAGCAACCTAGAAGTGGGAGACAGTATATCACATAATCAAGCCTGTGAGCCATCCAGGCCCAAATCAAGTTCAGTGTTAGGAATTTTTATTAACATTTGAAATCGAAGCTGCGTCACTGGAAAGATGCCTACTTCTGAACTGGTTCAACATGTTTAACATTTCAATATAAAATGCTGATATCTTGCAAGTTATGAGGTTTTCAGCCAGTTAAGAAGAAAGGCATAACAGAAGCAGAAATGAAATGTCTTTGCTCGTTAGAGCTGGAACTATAGTAGGTGCTGCAGTGCAAAATGAAGATGGTAAGTTTAAGAGAGTGACCTAAAAGAGTGACACATCTGCAAAGCAACTGAAGAGAGGCAGAGACAGCCAGAGGGGTCAGAAGGGAATCCAAGTGAAGCTTGGACAGAGGGCAAACTAACAAATGCTGGGGAAATCCTGAAGTGAGCCGAGCTGGGGAGGAGGCAATGAAACAGCTTGTGTAACCTTCTTACAAAACAAAGGTCACTAAGACTGTTGGTTTAATGGGAAACAGGCTTTTTCACCTTGTGCTTTTCAAACATGAAAACAAAGTCACTCAGTCATAACTGGACTATTTCAGAAGCTGTCACAAGGTACTTTGGGAAGCTGTAGTAAACAGAAGGAGATGACCCTCCTTAAAGCATTTGAAGTAAGTAAAGATGGTCATTGTGTACACAATGTAATCTAGAACAGGGGTTTCAGGATGGGTGCTGAGCTATTGTTTGGTTTTCTTTTTTAACAGAAGACAACATTTAAAGGGAGCTATGACTACTGGACTCTTGTTTTCATAACCAAGAATATGTCACTCTCCAGTAATGAAGTAACCAGATATTTTATATGGTTATCTACTCATCAAACAGCCAGGAAGTCAACAAGAGCGAGTGAGAACACACGAATGCCTATGGTGAATAACAGTGTGGAAAGCTGTGGTTTATTCAGCTGGATGACAGATCCAGCCCTTTATGATATGGTTTTCATTTAAAAAGAATTAATTCTTTTTGCCATGGAATCTGGAAGGCTGCAAGTATGAGCTTGTGCCACAAGGGACAGATAGCACACATGACAGACTGAGATGGCAGGAATAGCCAGTGTAGCCTTTTACAAACATTTCAGCTAACAGCTTGCTGCCCATGTGGTCCTGGATACCTGTAATAGAGCTGGTCAAACCCCACTGACACCAAGGACAGTCCTTTTACATGGTTTGACTGAAGTTAGACCAAAGCCATGAAGAACAGTGTGAATCAGCTCATGCTTGGAACTAGATGATCTCTGAGGTCCCTTCCAACTCTGACAACCCTATGATCTTCTCCCCTGCAACAGTATCACATGCTCACATTATTGACTACTTCTTCCAGTGGACATTTACTCACACCATTCTCTCTCTCAAATCCCTACCCTGGTTCACAGCAGGGCAGGCACTGCCTGATGTACTCCAAGATGTTTGGTAAGATGGAGAAATCCAGCTGTGATGCAGCTGAACACTTACTGTTATAACAGCCTGCTTCCATTGCATCTAATTTGTAGGATGTGGTCCCAGCACAGCAACTATTTCCTGAGAAAGCTTCACATTGTTTCTGGCAAGAACCAGCAGGTTCTGAGACTGCAGGAGTGGTGTACCTTGTGGCAGAGAAAGAAGTGCTCCACCAAAAACACTGTCCTACAAAAAGCTAAAGTTGATCAATATATGTACAGCACACACAATGGCTTCCATTCTAGCCTTTTTTGGCCCTATGAGCTTTAACATCATACAGCATGTGGATTCCTGGTTCCTTCACACCCCTAGAGCACCAGCCCATCTCCACAGCAGTTGCTCATCACTTCTAAACCCTTTCACATGCTCTGATACATGCCAACACCACACAGAGGCAACAGAATTCTGACACAACAGTACTCATAAGAGTCAAGGATTGCTGTAAGAGTCCAATCCCTGTTGAAGATGTGAACACAAACATTAAAACACTCACTGCAAAACCTGCATCAGTGACTTTTTTCTGGGAATCACTTCATTCAAGCTATCAATGAAGAGACTCTGGCTACCTATCATGGTCACAGCTGAGCTGTGACCCTAAAGCAAGAATAAAGTTATCTGATGGCCAAAGGGTAACATCCCTATCAAAAAGTATGCACTAAGCTGTCTCCTTGCTCTCTAAAAAGATTCAATCCACTTCTTGGACATGAAAATGCCCTCTCTGTCTCTCACTTGCTTAAGTCTGGTTTCAGAAAACAGGGAACTGTTGCTGAAGGAGCAGAGTGACTGTGAATGAAACAGCGGTGGGCTGAGAAAGACTGCTCATTTATTTCTCTTTTCTCATGAGCTGCTGTGCTCCATCTGTAGCTCCTTGTATGCAGAAAGCACCCTGGTGCATCACAGAAGTAACATGCTGAAGGGTAACAAGCTGTTTGCTTTCAGCACTGCCTGAAGTGGGTGAGAAGAGACCTCAGAAAATGTGACATGCATTTCCTCAAAAGATCAAAAGGGAATATGAATTGTAGAGTGGAAGAAAAGACAAAACCCTGGGATAGCTGGGTGGGATTTCCCACCCACTAGGGAAGGAAGACAAAAGCTCAGTAAGGACAGCTGATGGGTCTGCCATTCAAAGTGTTAGCAACTTAAGGGGAAGCTCTTGCATGCCATCACTTGAGTGCACTTTTCCAAAACTCCTATGAAAGCAGTGAAAGCCTCCAGTCAACTACATTAGTGACTGAGGGTCAAACTTGAATGAAGAAATGCAACAGGAGACACCCTTAAAAGAAAGGCAAGGAGAAGGGAGAGACAGTAGAGCATATTTGCCAAGTAAGTGCCACACAAGTAACCACAAATGTCCCACACTCTATCCCATCAGGAAGCCACCCACTGCCAAGTGCTGGGGGAAGCAGGACAGCCTGGGGAATGCATTGTAGGAGTCAGGAATTTTGGCTGCCTTCCCCAGACTGAGAGATGGATTCTCCATTCCTGGAGGTGGGAAAGAGGAGATGGGCAACTTCAAAAGACAAAGAGGTGTGAAGTAATTGTGACATATAGATATATATATAATTCTACCAGCATCAAGTCTTCTGAAGTCCCCACACAAGCTAGTGGATACATGTTTTACAGTTCCCAGAGCAGCAGAAGTCCTTTTCACAGAAAGATGCATTTTTCAGCCTCTTTCTTTTATTCTTCTTTCTTTATCTACTTGCCAATCACTGTGGGCTTGAAGATTCAGTGCAAGAAATCCATCCTATGGGGCCCTCTTACACCAACTCCCCAAAATGAGAGGTGACTACAGTGGACAGCAACAAACCCAAGTGTTCTCTTTTGCTTGCAAGAATAAAAACAAATCAAACCAAAACTATCTAGCAAAAAAGTTGCACAAGAAATGCATGATCCAATTGTATTAGCTGCAGTTCTAGCCTAGCAATGGAACTGTCTGCAGTCATTCAGATGAAGACATTTACTGATGGCACTGAAAAGGGCATGTGCTGTCTTTGTCACAGCCACTTCCACCACTCAGGAGCTCCTCATCCCTATGGAAGCTTTGCTTCCAACAATGCTCCTCCAAAACACCAGCTCCCTAAACTCTTGGGAGTTTTCATAATGGTGCAGCTGGGAAAATAATTCATAATCCCAAAAGCATCTGGCCTTGGCTGTTCATAAATCATTTGAAAAGCTCAGCATGCTCTCTCACTTAGTCTCACTCATTTGATCAGCAGGGAGAGACTTGATATCAAACAGGAACGTTGCAAATTATGGCTTGGTATCAAAGCAATTTGGAAATGATATGTTCAGACCAATCCTGAAGTGAATTCTTTGGGTAGTGGGTGTGCCTGGTTGCCTACAAACCTCAAGGCTAATGGAGCCAAGTTTGCTTTCATGTTGTCTAAGAATGCCACATGAAGAATGCAAAAGCAACTTGAAAAGAGATACTCTTGCTTTGAATAGCTTTGGCTTGAACATGTTGATGTGAAGACAAATTATAGAGAGAAAAAAAAAATAGTCTGTTAACTTCCTAAGAAGATATCACTTTAGAGGGTCTTTAGCTGATATGAGGTGCAGCATGCATGTCATTTAACTGATGACAGCTTTCTGGAGACTCTGTAGGACTTTTTGTCCTGTGATTCCATTCATTATACTCAGAGGTGCTGTCTGCAGTAATGCATTTGGCAAACCTGTTGAGGTCACTTCCACAAACACCATAATCATTTCAGAATAAGCTGCAGGTATTTACTGTTGTCCTTCAGGCATAAAAAGAAGATATGAATACATTTTTCTAAACAAAAAGGTTGGGTTTTTTTTCTTTGAATAGGGAGAAGCCTCAGGGTCATACCTGGATTACTACTGAAAAGGTGTCAATACCTGAGTGAAATAATGGAGAAAGACTTTAAAAAGTCATATTCAATGGAGAGGATGACATTTAAAATGTAGATGGGAGCTGACTGCTTGTGCACACAAGCAGAAGACAGTCATTATCACAAAGCTCCTGCAGGAAAACCCAGCTGGCCACAGTATTTTAAAGGTACTGAGCCCAGGCAATCTGCAATTTTATCCAAAACTGACCACTGATGAGCATGGTGGCTCAGGAGAGATATGAGAGAAGAGTTCTCCCCTTTTGGGCTAAATCTGTCCCACATTACATAGCAAGCAGCTTCACTTGGGATAAAGGAAGCACTAGACAGGAAAGAATTTACCCATTGAAAGGTGCTAGCAGTTGTCTTTTCAAGAGGAAGAAAGGAAGCTGTGCTTTTCCTTTGAAGGAAAGATGCTTTTCCTAAGTATAAAGACTTCCTAAACTAAGAAGCAAACTGTTTCTAGGGAGCATTTCTTTATCCTGTCTCATTTTAACATGCATAATTAAAATGTATGTTTAAAATGCTACATTAGAAGCTTACCAATTCATCAGCTATCACCTCTGGAGTGATGCCAGCAAGCAGCAGGGTGGTAAGAAGGGAGCCCAACTGGCAGCACATGGAAGAGACAGGCAGGCTTTGGACTCTCACTGGCAAGTGAGGGTCAGCTACCATAGGATAGACATCAGGAATTCCTGAAAGGTCAAACTGCCCCATACATGGGCCAGATCTGGCATACAAAATGAATGTGGACTCCAGAGCAGAGGAAGAAGGCATAGTAAAAACCACTCATTTTTAAGGTTCCACACCCCAAGCTAATCAAAACCCAGCAGGAAGGAAATTTTCCAAGCAAGTGAGAACAAACCATTATGATCAGACTCCTTTTGCTTTGATTTGTTTTACCTAAAGAAGAGCAAAAGCAGAAAACTGAGAAAGCTGTGGATTCTTCTTCTCTTTTTCAGAAACTGGGGTTCAAGTACAGACATGGATGACAAAACTCCTTGCTGGGTTGGATCCTGCAATGGAAAGAGGCTCAGCATTGATGTAGGGAGGATTTTGCAAGTGGAAAGGCATCACTGAGAACAGAGAAGGCCTGTTTATTTCCTTAGTCTACTAAACTCCTGTTGCTGAATTTTATTCCCCAATACAACTGTTGGCCAAGAGACAGCCAACCTTGTTCCACTATAGTGCAGGCTTCCACTGATGTAACAGTAAAGGGAAGCACATTTTTAGAGGCAACAACACTTCCACTGGCACTGCTGCTGCTGCTGCTGAGTTACTACTGAAGGCTTTTCCAAGTGACAGTCTGGGATTTATCACCTTCCCCAGCCCTGCAGTCGTTTTCACCTGGAACCTGTTGAACTCAGCAGGCCAGGCAGACAGCATGGGTTACAGGCTATTGGAACCCAACTGCTAGTGGAAAAGTAAATATTTCAGCTAGATTGCTGCCCTTGTATAAAAACAAATGATTATTTGGTAAATGGCACTTGCAAACCTAATATTTCCTGTGTTGGTGTGTAGCATAGAGGTTGCACAATAGAGACTTTTACTGTCCTTATGTTCTGGGTCACTGGGTGCACAAGGCTGTTGCCAGCAAAGCCAATGAAGTATGAAACCAGAACCCTTGTAGCAGGAAGCATATGCAAGATTTGCCAAATCATTACAGCCCAGCTATTTAACATGGCCTTGGCTTACTCAGCAGAATAAGCCTTCAAAAAGAAAGCCATAGCTGGCAAAGCCACAAAGCTATTGATTAAATGAAACTTGTGTTGTCTGGGAGTTTCTAAATGACTGCCATTTGCCTCTTTGGTGCAGTTCTATTATGTTAAGTAAAGCTGTACAAGATGCTCAAAAACAAAGAAATTAGAGGGACTGCAAGAGAATGTTGCTTCACTAGGGATTACACAGACATCCTTCACAAAGCCTAGAGTAAAACCATAGAAACCCTTGCCCAGAACCACACTGATGCTTCCCACAAGAGTCCAGAAAGCAGTGGGAGGTGGACATTCCCACGCCCAGTTCCAGTGTGGTTACATTCCAGACCTGTAAATAAACTATCAGACTTGGAAGATACAAGGGGGAGAAAAGATAAGCACAACAAAGGGAAAGTATCCCACCACCAGGCTAGGATTAGCAGGTTTAATAACTACACCTGTAAGTATCTTGCTGGTTTGCATTAAACTAAAATATCCCACCCAAAACCAGCCCTATTATCCAGAGGCTGGTACATGATATTGCTTGGACCTTTCCAGTTCTCCTTCTCAGTCTTCTTTTTCTCTTTGTGATTTCTGGATGTGATTTTCTATCCATGATTTTTCTCTCTATGATAACCTACTGTCATTGCAAAACCAGCTTGCCCAGGCCAGGCTAACAGAACAGGGATATTCTACTTCTGGGATTCAACTTAACTCACTCAGGTAAGATGTCCTGTATTATGTTGGGCAAACACCTCCTCTTCAGTGGTGCTTCCTCACTACCTCTTCCTCAGGTCAAACCATCCATGCTTAGAGAATTCTCCACCATTTTTTTTTGATGTATTTACATTTGTTTACCTCTACATCTGTCTTTGGGCTCTGTTTCCTTTTGACTTAGGACACCACTTTCAGAAAGCTATTACCAAGCTACCAATACCAAGTTACTTAGAGACATTTTTTTTTTGTCTACAACAGACCTCTCCATGTGTTACCAGAAGTGGAAGAAGCATCTTCTGAAATTGGAGGCTATACCCCATTCTCTTTCAAAACCAGATGATGTTATGAGATAATTCCTTTGATTAGATCATACAGAGTCTGTATATGATAAACATATATGATGAAATAGGCTCTGTTTCATTATGTCCTTTTGGAGTTGTACAGAGAGGGGCAACTTAACTGTGAAAATGTGCTTGCAATTATCTGTGGAAGAAGACTGAAACCTACTAGGAGGAGGGGAACAAGAAAAAGGAGCCTGGGAACAGAGAGAGACATTCCACAACAGATTTATAACACAAATGGCAGAAAATAAAATTAGCAGCTCCAGGGTGGGTACAGATTGTTGCCAGCATTTTTGGCCAGCCTCAGGGTATGTCTACACAGCAGTCAAGTCACTCCCAGTAACCCTAAGACTGCAATACACTGGAACAGCAACATACTCCTGTGAGATCTAAAGTGGAGAGTGCTGGCACTAGTAGAATATAGTTGGGGCAGTAACTGCCTGAATCAAACTATCCAGATACTCAGGAAGTCTTGCTGCAGCACCACAGTGACTAGTATCTGAGCTTGCTGGACTAAAGCTTGCCCTGGGAATTGTCCTCCTTGGGATCCAATTGATTTGATTTTCAGCCCCTACAAATGCAGCCATGAGAATTCCATCAGAGTCTTTTGCAGCATGGTCAGGATTTTACAAAGGCACAGAGGGAACTGTGCCATGGCTCTCCACCACACCCAAAACACCAGCAGTGCCACTACAGAGGTCTATCCAGTCACAGGCTGTATCCCTGAGGCATCACATAACTGGATACTGCCTTACAGGCCCACAAGAAGGGCACCTCCTTGCAAGGTCTCTCAATGGTAAAACATCCAGGCATGAGAGTAAGATGCCTGTGGACACATGTTAAGCTCAAATCTTTAACTACATGCTGAAATACTACCCTGTGCATACAAGTTTGGCCTCATTCACAGGACAGAGGGACTAGAGTTAAAACTGAAGTTGTCCAGATAACTGTGAAAGGAGTCTTTGGTGCTTTGACATGTCTGATTCAGCAACTTCAGTAATGTTGTTTTTAATGCCTTTTGGGAGGTAAGAAGTAATCTGGGGACAGATTGCTTCCTGCCAATTAATTGCTGTACTTTTGCAATAGCAATGAAGAAAAACATTCCACAGAAATTCAGGTCAGGCAGAACCTGCCTGATAAATGTGGGACTAACTCATGCCTCTGCTACCCTTCAAACAGCAATTTCAAGGTCTGCCTTCTTTTCTGGGTCTGATCTCACTGTCAGCACTGTAACACTCTAGGATCCTACTGGTTGTTTTGCTCATACTTCTAAAAAACAGCTCTACAAATGCAATGAAGAAATCCTTCCATTTCCCATCATTACATTGCAGATGGTCAAAAGAGCAACACAAGAGCAGAAAAAGAAGCTCAGATGGGAGATTTTTTGGAAAGAAAACAAAAAAAATAGGGCTAATGTTTAAAGTCAGCCAGGATAGAAACTACACTCAGCTGCCTACATCAGTAGAGCTCCATGTTCAAGGCTAGACTACAGTGAGCTGCTCTAAAAAACACAGAGAGGGGTTGGTTTTGTTGTTTGGGTTTTTTTTTCTTTCAGAACATTCTTGCCTCCCACATCCTGCACCTATGTATTATACTCTCATGATTGAAGGGGAGAATTTGTAGCAAAGGCCTCTCCATTTTTACACTGTTTCCAGAACCACTCTCCTTGCACCACCACCATGATCTGCCTGAATGGTTCCATTGCTGCAAGCACTGCACTGACTGGAATCACAAACCAGACTGCTCAAAAAACCAGAACAATTTTATATTAGCACAGGGTGCACTCTGAAGCACTACCTGACCTCCCAGATCTGCATCCCACTCACTGTGGTGGTCCTCAACTTCCCCATGAAACACTTCATTCTTAAATTGCATTATGACTAATGTCTATAACTGGCAGGATAGGGAGAAGGGACACTGTCCATTGCCTGTCTGGTTCTTAGGAATGAAGCTTCTATGCCTGCATCCCACTGACCTGGTTTTGTTGTGGTAAATTGTCCCAGAGCATTATTCTGTACCTTTTGGATCTGCTCAAGGCACACTCCCCATCAGCCTGTAACATTTTCACATGCTGCCTTACAACTAGTTGCATGACAGGATCTCTTTGTTGAGTGCTGCACTAGATTCTCTCAGGGAGGTAAGTTTGTTCACAAGTCTGTTAACCTGAATATCAGGGCACAGAAGGAAGAGACAGAGAGTGCTCTTTCCCTCACCTTCAACACCACCATTGCCTGAGCAACACCACAAAGGTCTACTTAATTATACAGCAAGTAATTATGCACCCCAAAGTGATTTTAACCAAGCTACATCTATCAATACTTAACATGTAAAGCAAATACTCATACTGGACAGAAACCTGCTGGTTCTAAACTCCTCCCTTGTCTGAGTCCAAATTCAGAGCTGTTTGGTTTGGGCCCAGTAAGCTTTTTACCTTTGGACTCATTTTTGTCCTGATCTGTTTCAGCTTCAAGTTTGAGGCCATGTGGTTTCAGACTGCTGGCAACAGACTGCATCTTGCTTATTGTCAGTTGATTTTGATTCTCTTTCTTAAGGGCATCTGACACAGAGTGGCTTCCTGCCATACCACCTCCAGCTACTCTCTCACTAGCTAGGCAGTGCCAGGTTCTGCTAGCTCATGAATGGGAATCTTCCCTCCTCACCCAAGCCTTTCCCTCCCATCCCACAACAGGAAAGCTGAGGCTGTTGAAAGAAACAGGAATGGCAACAAAGCTTGCATTGTTGTCAGGAAAAGCCACTGGCAACAGCCCACCCACTTCATTTAGGGGCTAACAGATATAAGGATGAATCCCAGCTTTTGTTTCAAAGCTTTTTTTGCCTTTTTCTTTGGAGAATGACTTGAAAATGGTTAATAATGTCACTGTTGCAGGCAACAGGAACCAGAGGAAGGGGAAGTGGCACTGTTTTTCTAGAAAGGACAGTTGTTCAGGGTGGTCTTTGGGGTAAGTGGAAGAGGAGGGAAGCACCATTCAGGATCCTGTTGATGACAGTAAGGCATTTTCAAGCTCTTACTGATGGAGATGCCCTGCTAGTCTGAGGAAAGATGAGAGTAAGACAGTGTTCAGCATATTAAGCTGTTTAGAATATGAGGACCTTGGACTTACACTTTTTGAGACCTCAGGGACCACTGTGATGTCTGTCTTTCCTTTTCTGTAGGTCAGAAGACAGTACTCCACCCAGCAAATTCTGGATAAAACCCAATTAACTGGGGTTACATTCAAGTTTTATTTTAAAAGACACCCACTACTGACCATGCTGAATGAAGGCACAAGGGTTGCTGAGAGTCCTGTCTTGTATGGTGAGAAGCTGAAGATTTGCAGTCTCATCACCTATTTAGTGATCTTTACCCTGTCTTTTGGTAAAAAATTCTTCTCCTGGACTCTTTGTAGGAAAAAATGGCATCTAAATACAAATGGATGCTCCCTGTGTGGCCATGGAGCAAAATTATCCCTCCTAATTTGAAGATATCAACACAACAGATAAAAGTTACATCACTCACCTCATCCTCAAGCAACAACAACTCTACAGCTTAAACCTGAAGACCTACAAGCATCACCCTAATGGATCTATTTAATGATGTCTCCATGTTTTCACAGTGCAGCTGTCCATAATGGTTTTTGCAGTGAGTCCAAATGACATTAGTGTCAGATCAGGAATCTGACACATCAATTAGTAATCCATTCACTTTTTCCAAAGTCTACATCAGAAACTATCTGTGAATGCCAAACCAGGCTTGTGATCTCCACAGCCATTTGTTAAGGCTTTGGGCAAGAAGTAATAAATCTCAGTTATTTTACACTTAGAAGGAAATCAGCCTTCAATAAAGCTCATAACTATGGCTCTCCAAAATTTAAACTTTGGCCAATATGGATGTAATTTTTTTTTTTTTTAAATTAAAGGAACTTGCATCTAGTTTTCTTTGGTTTTAATTTTTAAGCCTGGAGCTCATGGCAGCTTCTTTGCCTTCATCTCTGCAGTGAATTTCCTTACATTTCACTTAAAACCTCTGAGTTTGTAGGTAAAGTCTGGGAGCAATCCTATTTGCAGAAGATGTGCTGAAACAGGACTGCTCAGAGCATCCTGTTGCAGTTCAAAACCAGACACTTAGCATGGTCAATGAAAAGACTCCTGTTGACTTCAGGGCCACTGGTGGCTGACCCTATAAAGGGATGATTTAAATGCTTAGGTTGGGTGGTGAGATAGTGGTAGCAGTTCTTCCCCCTCTGATTTGGCACACTAAGGTTGGATTATGCATGCTAATGGCTGGAGTCAAGCAAGAGAAGAGGGCCAGAAGGGCTGGAGGCCTTGCTCCAGTGTGTGATAAGAGAATTACAACTCATTGTGAAACAGGCTAACCTGGAACATGTCCCCAAAACAGCTGTGGCAGCAGAATCCTGCCAGCAGCTTCTCTAACCTAACCCAGCTGGCTGCTTCAGTTGGAGCCTTCCTGGTTCATGTGCCTTCTGAGAGCTACATTCCCCAGATCCTGCCATCTAAAGTCCCTAGACCTGCACTTACAGACCCTCCATGTCCCTCCAGTACTCTTTGCAGTCTCTCTTGCCTGAGTCTGTTCTAGTCTCTTCTCTCTCAGTCAAGTGGCTCATGAGACAGGTCTGTTAGACCATGCAGTCTCCTTTGTCATTTGTCCTTCACCTGCAATCTTCATTTAAGCTCCCCATCTCTCCCCACAATGGAACCCATGACTCTCCTGAAAGAGAAGATTCTCTGCACAACAGCACACTCACTATCCAAATCCTCTAGGTTTCCTGAATCCAAGCCATTCTCTGTCAAAACTTCAGACAACTCCTACTCACCTACTGTCATGTTAGGCACAAAGAAAACCAGCAGAGAAAGGACATTATGGTCTTACCACTAAAAGTGCACTCAGAAAAGAAAATGGAGATTGCTATTTTCTGCACAGATGAGGAGCTGTATCTGAAACCATTACATCCTCTATTTACACTGTGGATTTTTTGCAAGGCATTATTAAAAGGAAGTTTGACAGCTCTCCTGAGAAACTTGGCAAACACCAGTGCAGACCAGTCTCACTCTTTTACACAGCTGGATTTTCTGCAGCTCAAGTATTTTTCCCTCTTGCTCTTGGCCCATCCAAAGATGAGTGCTGAATTTCCCTTAACATTACCCACAGGTTAATTTGTTATTAAGTTTAGGCTCAGTGTAACATCTTGGCATGCAATTTAAATCAAACCAAAACCAAATGTCCTTCATTTCTGCTGAAACCACCCTTGGTTTGGCTCAGCTGCTGCTGGTGTCACTGGAGGGTGAACAGGAGATTCATTTTCATCTTGTCATTTTTGGTAGTAACCTAAATATCCCCCATGCAACTCTGAAATACACTGACATCAAATAATTATTTGTCATGGAATGAGACTGGCCAGAATCTGAACACAATACACTGGCTCTGACTTAGCTGTTAACTACTTGTTACTACAGAAAAGGAAGATAAAACAGACACAAACTGTAGGAGTCCAGAAGGATGCAGACAAAACTTATACACAACTTCTTACTAAAGCAACAACAGTGGGACTCCCTAACCTCCCCCCAGAGAGGCTGAAGGAAGGAACACTTGAAAATCCCATGGGTACAGCCCTTACCAATTTATTCCTGGGTCTAATTCTATACCTTACCCAGCCTAACTGTGACACAGTGCAAGCAGAGTGAGGTCAGTGGAAAGGGAAAAGAGCTGGTAAGTATTCTTGACTAAGTGGATATTGCACTTAGCCTGGAAAGCAGTGAAGGGGGATGGTGACCTTGGGTTAACTCCTTAACTGCACTAAGACCATGTAGGTGACTCTTCCAGTCACTTTTGGTTTCTTCTGTCCATTGGCTATGTACAGGCAGCTTTAAAAAGTCTTCACAGTCACCTGCAGAAAGTACCAAGTAATCTCACCCTGCAAATCTCTGTGTGACTAGGACTTATGTTTTTTGCTGGTTTGCTTTTTTTCCCAGACAGTGTTCAAAGTGTGTTAGTTAGCTATGACTGAGCTGATAAATTGAGTTATATGATTTCTTTCTACTGATCAATTATCACTGCTTAAGGGCATTTCCAAACACTGCTATTTACAGTTTCAGCTGTAGTCAATTACTTCACCTGCTAAGATGAAACAATTACCAAAGTCTTTAACCATTAAAATCCTTGACACAGATACCTGAACTTCAGAGAATATTTAGCAAGCTCAAAGATTTTAATGCTGATGTCATTTTTGTGGACCTATTCTACAGCATAAACAAAAGCAGAATTCATCCCTACCTACCACCATCAATCATTTGAGAGAATGAGGCTTCTTTGTGCTGCTCACAATCAAAACATGGAGTGGAAAAAAAGGGAAGATCAAATAGAAGTATTTGTGTATGCTGAAAATAAAGTTATTTATCAACCTGCTAGATATATGAAATCATAACAAACATGCCACACTAGTAATTTCACCTGTATGGCTTCAGATAAAAGTGGTATGAGTAAAGAAAAACAGAAGGACAAGTTCTTACTTGTGCCCAAGTTCATGTGCAATTGTGAATGCCAGATTGAGTCCATTGTCTTCAGCAAGAACACACTTTCTCTTGGCACTGCAGACACCTCCCAGGTAAGCAATTCCTGCAACAGAACACCACAGAGAATGTTCCCATTAGAATCAGTGAAACAGCTCATTCACTCAAAACATACAGCAGCAACTCAAGCACAATGATAAAAAATGTGCCTAGGATGAGAAACTATGAGAGTAGCTTGCACACCAAATCATCTGAATATTTTGTTCATTATCCTCTTGAAAAATCAGGCTAGAATTTTGTCAGACAGGAAACAAACACATTCACCTCTTCCTTGGACAATATATTTCACTGACTCTGCTCCCATGCACCCTTATAGTGACTCACAAATAATAACACCCTCATCAGTAACAGTCTTTTGCTCCTAACCCTGCTTGAGATCAGCAATTTCTGGGAATACTTTTGGCAGAAGAAAAAAAAAACCACTCTTTGGGAAATTGTTAAGTTTATTGTAAAGCCAGTAACAGAAGGTCTGAAATGAAGAACTGCCAGATTTTGGTGAAAGAGAAGCAAAAACTGAGCATTTGAGTCGCAGAAGCTGGAGATGAAAAGGAACAACTAGGAGACTCAGCCAACCCTCTGCTTCTTTAGATTTGTGCCTTTGTGCATTTTTGAGTCCTTAAATCCTCTTCCAGAATGCACACATGAAACAGGGTACTTGGGAGGAAAGCTACTTCCTGCCAAATTGCTAATCCACTCCATGGCTGCCTCTCCACTGAAGCATACTGCACTGTCACAGGAGACAGACCTGATGGTCCACTGGCTGCTGGTAGTCCTGATGCCCAGCTGTCAGAAAGGAAAACCAGCAAGAGCTGTGGAGTTCACCTTCTTCCATCAGCTTGCCTGGAGCTAGGCTCTTCCCACAGTGGTGTGCTATGAGCCTGTTGCACAACCACCATCTACTCAACAGTCACTCCTGGAGGTCCTTCTGCCTTTGAGGATGAGGCAAACAGAGCTCTGTAATAAACTGACCCAGCTTAGATGAAATACACTTTTATTGAATAGAAAGGAATATTTTGGTTACCTCTCATCAGTTTTAGGTACAGCTAAGAGCAATGACCAGAGCAGGATTCTCACTGAAAATGTTTTAATCCTGCTACTAAAGCTGAATTTCCCACCTTCCATTTAAGCAGTGCCAATACATATCTGTTTTATCTAACCCATGAGTTTTTTCACTGAGAAGCAACTAAATAGTACTGCAGCTCAAGTTCAGTGGTCAATCAGACCAGTTTAGCTAGAAATGATTCATGCTGAAGTCCTTCTGATACATTTCACCAAATGAAGCCCAGTTAATGTTTGCTCTCACTTGGAGATGGAAGTGGGCAACAGTTCCATGTTTGGGAGATGTGGCCCAGTAATCTAGGGTTCTGTCAATAGATTAAAAGAGGTTAAATATCAATTAAAAAATATCAAAAACTTTACCTCAAACTCATTCTTCTGAAGTCTTTGGTTAGTGGTTTTAATCCCCACTGAAACTGGCAATAACAGTAATAAGCCCTCTGCTAACAGCCTCATTATTCAAAGGTGGAAACCTAATGATTAAGGACTTGTACACCCATCAGTGTCTGAAAAAGAAGTGACTGTGGCTCAGTTACAGACTCTTAGTCACTTTGGGTTTATTAGTTTTTATCTAAAATTAGTTTTAGTTTTTATCTAAAATCAGTCTAGTATTATAATTATTAAAGACTTGTGTTGCAGTGGAACCCAAGGATCAGACAACATAAGAACACAAGTGGACAGGGTAGGGAAACTCATAATCCAGTACATGAAATGAACTCAACAAGAAGTCCAGCTCTTGAACTGCTGAGTGCTTATTAATAAGAGTCATTCTGAAACAGAAAGCCAGAAACAACAAATTGTTGTAACATCTTAAGCCTAAAACACATTGCCTCAAAAATGCTTTGGAAATATATATTTTCTATCAAATTATTTCCTAAGACTATAATTTTCCTTTGGACCACTATATTTCACCATTCATTCCTTCAAGAGAACATAAACAGCAAATCATTTTTGACCTGCAAACACCAGAGTTCTTTAGTAAATAAATCTGAACCATTCCAATAAAATAAATGTAACTTTTTGTAACCCAAGACAATGATCCATGTAATTGATATGCAGAGGAAAAACCCACCTTTAACTGACAATTATAGTAGCACAAAGCCTTGGTAGCTGCATTAATATGACTTATTTTCTGTATTAGGATGAATGGAAACTGCTGTTTGCCTCTTAAAATTCCAGCTTTTTAGCTGAGCCTTTCAAGTCTACAGAACTGGAGTAGAAACTTCATGAATTCAGACATGTTCATGAAAATCCTGGCATGCTGTGGTTCTACCAGGCTGGCAATAACATAAGAGGAACTTCTCTTATTTGGTAATTTTGCTTCTGGCCCTGTCTGGGAGACAGGTGTGTGAGAATGCAAAATAGGGAAGAAAGTTGAACAGAGTTGGTTTTGGTTGGTTGGGTTTTTTGCTGCTCCTGTGCTCAAGCAAATACACAGACAGTGGTGTTATTCAGGGGGAAAGAAGTCCTTATCTTTCCAGATACACTACTACCTGCCAGCAATTGCCACAAATCTCTTTTCAATATCACAAAAAGGTCAATCAGGAGCATCAGTGGCAGAGGGAAAGGAAAGCCAATTACTATTTTTGCTATTACCAAATGTGAGGGGTTTTTTTAACTTTCTCTCTTGAGAAATTGCATAATTACAGCCATAACTTCTGTGCCTGGGTTTGAACACACAAAGCTATCTGCACTTCCACAGCAAACCTTAGGACACAGGCAACTGTGTAAACTCAGATTTCTCCAAAAAGTTGTCATACATAAACAGTTTGCAGCTGTTGGCCTTTCTGTCAGCTAATGAGCCCTCTGCTAGCAATATCTCTAAGGGGAATGATTACATTTATCCTACCAGCTAAGCTAGGCATTAGGATATTACATACTTGCCACAGTGATAGCCAAAGCTGGAAGAAGACAAGTTCTGGTGCTGGGGTTTACATTTCAACCTATTCAAAACACCACAGGCTTCCTTCTGATGGCTGTACAATATTCACTCAGCAAGTGGTTTGTCCAGGTACTCCAGCTTTCAACTCTCTAATGTCTTGTTTTCATTGCACTCCTAATACTTTAATCTCCTCTTTTGCCAGCCACCTCTGGATAGAGAACTTTTACTTGATTAAAACTTGGCCAGCTTTCTTCTTCTCAATGTATTTGCTGTTGGGAAGGGAGCCAAACCTGAAGTCCTGAAGTCTGCTTGGCACAGATGGAGACTCACTGCATATCCACATCCATAGTGCAAGCCTCCCATTCCCCACCATTACTAGTTTGGTGTTGAGCTGATGTTTTTCTCATCCTCCCAGGATTTTCAGTTTCTACAGCTCACACACTGCCATCAATTATGCTCCTGCAGCCTCTCTTAACATCCTACAGAAGTAAGATCAGGAAACCCTAGAAGTGATTCAGGCTCTGCCTTTGTGTTCAATGGCAGTGATATGTTTGACAGAGGTGCCCTGCCTGTATTTACATAGCAAGCCAGTCACCAGGGGCATCTTTCACCACTTACAATACTTTAAAATGAAAAATACTTCTCCTTTCTATAAAGCCTACATAGAAAAGGTTCCAAAATTTCAAAAGAAATCATTAAAGAAGTAGCCACTAAACTGCCTCCAAGATAGGTAATAACACAACCCCTGTTCTACAGCTGAATAAACAGAGGTCCCAAGAAGTCAGCAGCATCCAGGTGGAAAAAGAACAGTATCCATGGAGGGATCTTCTCCAGCATGTACAACACAGAGGTGCTCAGGTTGTTACCACCACTGTCCTACTGAGTCTCCAGTTCCAAGTTTGGTTTACAGGGATCATCCAGAAGAAGCTAACAGGGTGAAATGTGCTAATCCAGAGCCAGACATGCAATTTTAGTGGCACAGATTAATTTGGCATAATGCTGGCTAGTCAGCTAGATGCCAGTATCTGTTAATCCTGCAGTAACAAGATGGTTTCCATTAGAGCTGAATATTCATGTATGAAAGCTGTTTTCCTTAGCAATAATTGTCATTGTCTTTAATGAAAACCACACTGGAAACAATCCTCATTATGAATCCCAAGTACAGGGATAACAGTGCAACCATGCAATGCATGAGAAAAGCTGCAGTCAGGTAGGAAAATAAGTGACAATCATGCCAAGAGCTGTACACAGTGCAAGGCACAGTATCTTGAACTCAAGTATTTATACAGGAAGAGCTTCTGATGCCATGGACCATCCAATGGAACAGGCTCCCAGGCACTGCAAGAAGTCAGCCACAGCCTATTTCAAACAGGCCTCCCCAGAAGTATACCTTTACCCTTAAAGGGAATGTGAAATAGGAAATAAGCTCAATCTCTATGTGCCTGAGAAAGAAATCTACACTGACAACTGGGACACCACTTTTTCTCTGTTTGTACTTAATCAAAGGACAGAGAATACAACACACTGACTCATTCTCTTGGTTCCATACAAGAGACAAAAATGAGTCCAGGCAAGAAATGAGTTCACAATTCACCTGACCTTGTTGAGTGGCAGAACACCTACTCCCTGCTGAGAGCTTAAATTCCCTCCAGGTGAGAGGTGGTTGAACCATATCAAGGAAACAAGGCAACATAGGACTGGGGAGGCACTCAGATAACAAGGGAATAGTCAGTCCTCAAAAGGGACTTTGTAATTCTGCAGAATTTAAGCTAGAATTCCATCCAGGCAGGAGCATTGTGTATATGATTCCCCTGCTTTTAGCTGGTGGAGGAAATTAGCAGGATTAGGTGCCAGCACTAGGAGTTTTTGGAGCATTGGTAAGCCCATGCCACTTTCTGCAGGCAGAAGATGGTCTGCATTCCTGGGAATCCCACAGAAGCTCTAACTAGGGGCACATGAATTTCAACAGGACCTCTAGAAAACACTGTTCCTTGCCTCCAAACCAGCATGACCTGCAGAGATGAAGCACACTTTCCCAGAACTCAGTGTACTCCGTGGCTGGACACCTCCCCTACAGGACTGAACATTGTCCTGTAGTGCCCAGTAAAATCTCTACTTCCTTGTAACTCTGAAAACACTGTCACTTCCAGTATACACAACTGCCATCAGAATCCCAAAAGCCCAGAAAGAAAAATAAACAGCTGAAACCCAAAGCACAGTTACTTTTTGAATCACTTGATTTTCATTACACACACCCTGGAAGACTAACAAATCAAATCTCTCCCTGATGTTCACAATATGAGCTGTGATGTTTCTAGAGCTGATAATGTGATACTCCTCAGAACACAAGGTCCTAATAGCACAAATGACTGAAATACACAATACATTTTATAGTGGGTTCATTGCTCACTACTGGGACTACTTAAAGGTACTTGGTACTGAAATACTGTTCTCAAAGGTCTAGTGACTGGCCCTGGATAACATTTCACAAGACCAGGACTCTAACAGTGAAGCCAGATTCAACCACGTGCCTTAGTCCTTGTGAAATGACTGTGGTTCCTGCAGACACACCCAAATCTCAGCCATGGCACCACAGAAAGCTCAACAGAACTCCTCAGCTGACTCTCATCCCACACCAGACTCTGTACAGGAATGCACTGCCTCCATGTCCAAACAGATTAACTGACATCTAACCAGGGTTTGTCTATGCAAGTTGCCCTTCTCTAGATCTTGCAGATAAAGAGGCTTTATGAGGCTAGACCTCTTCATGTTTGTTAACCTGCAAGGGTGGCAGGATTTTCCACATCTTTAGAGATTAAAGGAGTCCTTCTGCTATCTTCTTTTTCTCTCTGTTTAATTACCCTGCAGGATGGCAAGTAATGGAACATGTGGAATCCCTTCCCCAGCGTGGCCAACGCTCAGCTTCAGCTTCCAGTCTTTCTGCAGGGCTTTTATACACCCTGGGAACCCTCCTGTGGCTTTCCAAGTTCAATGGATGAATCATTTATCTGCTCCTTTACTACCCTGCCAACAAACAGACATTCCCCAAGATATCAAGACCCTTATTCTAATGCTACTTGCAATGCATTTACACTGTGCTAATTCACTGGTTGAAGCAGAGCCTCTCCCAGTATCCAAGGGGCTGTCCAGACAGCTGAAAAGCCTTACAGACTGAGAACCTTCATGACTTTAGGGAATATTGTCCTCACCCAAGCTAGTAAAAGGTCAGTTCAGATACCAAATGCATTGAGATGATGAAAGCTGACATACATCCCAACACCCTTTTAGCCCAGAAGAGGCTTTAACCAAGGCCTACAAAATCATGCCAATAGGCTGCATTATGTTATCAAAGGGCAGACAACCTTCAGAAACTCTCAGAGCTTTGGCACTGGCATCTCTGACAACCACATTCCTTTCCAATGCCATTCAATAAAGATTTGTGATCACAAACAGAAGTATTCACCACAGTGACCATACCTGAGGAGACATACAGTGTTCCAGTAACTCAGAGAAGGCTGGAACAAGTAGACTGGTTAGCCTCACAGAGCAGATATCCATCAGAAGTGACACAGGTTATCACTGATCTTGCCTTGAAGCAAGAGAGTGCATTGAAAGACCACCTGAAGCTCTTCTAGCCCTCATTTTCTCAGCTTTTATGATAAAGCACTGGGATATAGAAGGAGATAAAAGAAATCCCCCATTTATTTGACATCTGCTCTTTGTTCAGTGTGACTTCCTCTATGCCATTAACGTGGCTCCTCCCTTTCAGTAAACCACTGCTTCCCTAGGTGACAGCACATTAATAAACCCTCTCCATCTAACATGACATGAGGAGTGGCTTAATTAACTGGAGCAGAGGAAGCAGGATATCATCTACATGTTTACTCTACTTTGATATGCTAACAGCCACATTCCAGAGAGCTTCTCCCACACAATCCCCAGCAGACAGGAGCCCAGGCTGCTGCTGAATGCAGATCTCCAGCAAAACCACAGTTCCTTTTTGCATTCCTCTTTCTCTATACAATATGAAGTTTGGGATATTTAGTCCAAATCAAACCACCATTCCTGAACATAGATTCCCAGTTGCTGGCAGCTAATTCACCATCTGTTTATAGACATCAATACACAGTGCTGAAATTCTCCACACTCCTGCACATACATGGAAATAATTAATTACTTAATTACTCCAAATAAGATATATTAGAACAGCTGTACTCCTGTTAGAGGAAAGGCAGGGGAAGGGAAGAGCTAGCTAGGTGGATCTGAGAGGTCTCCAGTTGGGGAGGGACTGATGAACTGGATGAATCAACACATATTGCTGGGAAGTATACAGAAGCCTTGCATAATTCAAATTTAATGAACAAGAGAGAAAACCAGATGAGATCAGGGAATGAGAATAGATGGGGACAGAAATATGGCAACTGGAGATCATATGAGTTTTCCAGAAGTCTTCAAGAAATGTGACTTTGATCTCATAAGCAGCAGGGAGTCACCTCTGTGGGAGTCAAGGGTCAAGGAGGGCAGGAGATAAGATCAGAAGGGAAGATGAGCTCTCTGAGAACCTCTGTCTGTACTTACTGCAGGAATAAAAATGGATCTACAGCCCTGGGTCATATGTCTCTGGCATCAGGGTTCACTTGAAAAGAGCTGGACTACAATAAAGCCTGATGAGGACATGGAAGTATTCAGGCAGGGAGACTTGTGCCTTAGAGTGGGCAACAAAAAAAAAAGGCAGTTGGCTTACAGAAAGGACAGCTGGTAAAACTGGTACAGAAACAAGCAGTGGAAGTCAGTGGGATACAAGCTACTGAAAGGAAAGGAGACAGGCAGAGAGGAAAAGGTTGTTCAAGAGCATCTTACACCAAAAAGGAATCACATGCAGCAGAAGTCATGAGAGATCTGATCCTTTTGAAAGACTACAGGAACATGTGGCTGTGAATTCAAAGAAAACATCACCAACAACTGTGAAACCAAGCTGTCAATCAGGATTTGGATTCTGGCCCTTGAAAGCCACCACTGGTCAGGGCTCAAAGGTATTTGGGTTTGAGTATCTTCTGTTGGCCTTAATTTGTTAAGTGGATGTAGACTGCAGAGATGAACCAGCTGGTCCTTTCTACAAACTGTTGTGGAATTAAGGAGGATCTTCCCTTCTCACATGCATGCAAATACTGACATGATACTATGCAAAAGACAGGCAACCTACCAAGGCAACAGGAGGACTGAGCACTGGATTCAAGATTTGTGGAGCTGTGTGAATATCTGTCCTTCACTTCTGTGGCTGAAGCAAAGAGACACAGGACAGGAACAAATCCACCTCTCTCACCTGCTGGATAGCTTAACAACAGGACAGAGCCCTACTTGTTCCTTCTCTAAACAGCATAAATGAATCTCACCCTCCACTTTATTAGATGTTACTAAGAATCAAAATTATTTCAGTATTTGACCTGTCCTATTTGGTGGAATAGGCCTGAACAAAAGAAGAGCTTCAGTGTCCCCTAAGCTGCATCTTTCAGGAAATAAAGAACTCACCAAAAGAACAAACAAAACCAACCAACCAAACAATTGCCATCAGAAACAGAAGTGTCTAAGGGATACCAGGACCCAAGCTCACCACTCTACCACATGCCTGTGTTAGTCCTGAGAACAGAATGGCTTCCCATTTTCCAAGAAATGCAAAAACAAGCCTGGCACTGCCTGCAATAGCTGCAGCTCTGCAAACTGTGTAGGGTTCCAAAACCAGCCTTAATGCTATTTTCATCTTGCATTTTGACTTCTGTGACTTCCAATTTTGCATTTGTCAGTTTGTCCCTGCAATTCATCTGAGCCATCTGCTTCAGCAGAAAAAAAAAAAAAACAAAAACAAAGAAAAAGATCAAATCAAACCTTTCAATGAGATTGCTAAACAAAGAGAAACATGGAATTCAGCAGCAGGGATCCTGAAGCCTCCAAATTCCTCAGTATCTCCCTTCCAGAATGAAGAGACAAGGTCAGACTTGGCAACAAATCAGAAAAAATATTTGGAGTCTCTGTACTAAACAGCATCTGCTTTAAGAGCTAACAGTCAGGGTCCAGCATTCAGTTCCATTTTTTTTTTTCCTCATAATTGCCAACACTAAGAAACTCATGAAGCTATTCAAATAAAGTCCAAGATTCTTTTAAGAGTTTCAGGAGCTTTTTACTGAGCCATTCCTATCTCAGCCTGCTGTGGTGTTGGCCAGGGTTGGGCTCAGGGTAAGGATCAGTCCTGCAATTGTCAAATAACTTTCAGCAATGTATCAGGAACAATGTGTCAGTGTCTGGAGAGTTTCAGGGCAGACTGCTGAACACAACACTTTTGGAGATGGCTGAACACCTGTGCTGCTGATAAATGGCATTCTTCCATGGCTCCCAATTAAATTCTTTCCATGTTCTTAAAGAATGACTAAGCAATTGTTAACTCTCAAAAAGAAACCCAATCTATACTTTCAGAACGTTCTTCTTTGAAGTGTATCTTAACTCTCAGGCTCTGTATGCGTGTCAAGCTGTTCTCCTGGCAAAGGGAGAGCAGCTTGGGCAACTCACAGAGCAGGCCAGCAGAGAGGGATGATTCACAGCAATCAAACTTTGAACTGATGCTTTTCCAAATTGCTTCTGTGATACTCCTCAATTACAGCTCCTACATCCTGACATACAGGGCTGTCTAAGCTCCTGGCTTCACTCTGTCAAGCTGCCAGCTAACACACACACTTATAAACTTATTTAGCAATTCTCTGTTCAGCCCTTCTGTTTTAATTCTTTGCTGAGTGCTGATTTAACCTCACAACCTGCCTGCCTTGAGAAAACTGACAAACCTGGGGTTTGTGCCTGGTGAGGTATTACAGGGTTGAGCTACCCTGCTGAAGTCAGAACTTGAGTTGAAAAGCTTGTACCTTGGGAGAGAATGAAGCCAGTGCCTAATACCTCAGCTCTGGCTACTACCTCTGCTGCCAGGAGTAGGGAGTGAAAAGGATTCTTCCATGTTGGTGGGCAGGAAGAGGAGACTAAGGCAGTGCTATGGCTCTGCTTCTCTCCTCACACAGTACCACAATCAGCACATTTGTTCTGGCAGAGCAGGGTAGTATGGTGGAAGGGGAGATGACAATATAAAAACAACCTTAAACTTACTGCAAAATTCAGGCTCGATTTCCTACACATTCACACTGCTACTTGGGGTTTCTGAAGTAAATGTGGGTCATGCAATCTTTCCCTCAGTGGCAGCAGCAAAGGCAGAGAGCTTTCTCCTCTACTCAGCTTCCTAGTTTTCAGGAAACTTCCAAAAGCCTAAAATTTCTGGAGATCCATAGTCTCAAATCTGACTCAAGCTGGCCAGTGGGTTACAAAGCTGATAGGGAAAACCTGTCATTGGGACAGACAGACATAAGCACAAAGCACACACACTGTGTAGCCACACTCACCAAGCCAGGTTAAAGTGACTGTTAACCTAAAGGGCCCTCTCCTCTGGGTTCCCAGACAGAGCTCTGCATTCTGACTTCCACTCCCCAGGAAGGAAAGGACCCACATGGTACTTTACACAGACATCAACACACCACAGCACCAGCCTGACACAAGAGAATGGCTAATTTGAGAGGTAATGTAGCTGGAGGTATTTTTAATATGTCCTGAATCTACTTACTTTATTTCCTCTTTTTCTAATTACCCCCCCCAAAAAATGCCACCTTTAAAGTTAGACAGGCCAGAAAGAAATTTTCACTAAGAAAAAGATCAGCATGAGCTTTTCTCACACTTAATAAAAAGGAATCTGTCATGTTCAAACTCGAGCTCCTGTGAAAGAAAACACAAATCTGGATGAATACCACTGAGTTCCTTGTGATGATTGACAGCAGCCAGAAGAGTCCCCGGTGCCTCAGACACAAGTCAAGGCACAGTCCCAGTCCTGAGGCCTTTGTAGTCTGAATTCAGCAACGACAGCCCGTGAGGCTCAAGGGGGGACTGCACCTGCAGGCAGCATTAAAGGAACTTGTTGTCACAGTATCCTGCAGAACCCAGGTCACTGTCATGCACGTGTGTTTCATGTTATCGCCCTAGGTCTTTGTGCTAAAGCCTCAGGAGCAACAAGGGGAGATCTGCCTCTTCTAGCCTCCTGTGCTTCTAAATAAAACAGCCCTAGGAAATGCAGAGGCTCCTATACATTTGTATGCTGTCTGGGTGACATTTCCAGTTCTGACTCAAATCTCTCTGTCCCTGATTAAAACTCTGTGCTGAGTCTGCACCACTAAGTCTCTAGGGGTTTTCTCAGCTGTCAAGCCCCAGTAAGTGGCTCATGAGGGACTCTGCAATGGTAACAGCTGTACTTCCCAGCTACACAGATGGGGTATTTCTGCCCAAGCCTGCTTTGGTGCCCAGCAGCAGTGGCCTCCTGTCAGCTGCCATGTAATGAGATGCATTTCCCAACAAAGCCACCTGATTAATGACAGCATGAACAGCTTCATGGCATCCAGAGAAAGCAAGCTGTATATGTATTAGATCTGATCTAATTGTACCAGCTATTGTAATCACCAAGGGCTTGATCAAAGCTTTACTGAGATCAGCAGAGTATTATCACTGCTTTGAAGAAGGCACATTAAGCCATTTTCTGTCTTCTTTTACTCAGTTCCCACCTCCAGAAGGCTAGTTTGTGTCTTTTTTTAAACAGACACTGGTGCATGAGTGGGTATTCTGCATCTGTGTTCTGTAAACACACCATTCACTGAACAAATATCACAGAATCACAGAATGCCAGGGGTTGGAAGGGACCTCAAAAGATCATCTAGTCCAACCAAATCTGGGCACACAAAGAAATCTATTGATTTCTGATAGATCTATCAAATCTATCAGAGAACTTTATGGAAGAAGGAAATGAGACACAAGGAGGAAGAGACACAAAACATAATAAGCATAATAAGCTATCAGATTCTCATGAGAAAAGTGACATCTCTGAAAGAAAACTAGAAAGCTTAGGACTTCAGTAGCCCTAAGTACAATTTTTGTGTTGTAGGATCTGAGGCCCAGGTTCAGGAAAGCTTCTCTACTTTGGATGCTGCCTAAGTATGTGTCCAGATACAGAAGAATAACAGGAAAAACAATATGGAAGGACAGAGCAACTCCAGAGAATAATACTGCTTTTTTGAAGTCCACATCAACTGACAATTGTTAGAGGTCATCAAGGGGATTAAAAGGAGCACCAGTACTTTCCAGAACTGGTCAGGAGTCAAGATACAGGGCAAGGGAAGTGTGGTTAGGAACTTTATCCATACCTGGACCCAGAAAAGACCAGTACTTACTTTCTGATCAACATATATAGCTAGAAAAGCAGACAAACTAGGGAATAGAAGACAGAAAATAGGAGTCTGTAGGTTTCTTAAACAGATCTAAAACATACTCTAAATAGAAATCTAACTTCACTCTTTTACTTTTCCCTCATTTCAAAAACAGAGTCTGATTAGACTGATTGATGCATTTTAGAGCAGCAGTTTAACTCTCTAATAAATAAAAACAACACAGAGAGTTTCCTAACTTACTGGCCAGCCAGTATTCTTATAAATAACTGCAGTGTTTACTCTGTTTTTCTACTACAGCACAAATATTGTTGTACATGCTAGAGCTTGATGGATGACATTAATAAAACCAACAAGTAGATCCTCAGCAGAACATTAATGTGTACCCAGCAATCTAATTATGGTCAGGCAGAGCCTTAATACAAACAGATCAGGAAAATGACCACACAAAAATGTATGACACAACTACACAAAACCAACTGTCTTCAACCTGCTGACTGCTCATGACCATTAACTAAAGCAGAAATACAAGGCTAATTCCAAGCTAAGTAAACACAGAAATCCTGAGCATTCTGCAGATCATGCTGAAAGAGCACAGAAGATAGATATTTGATGGGTTGGGTGTAAGAGTTAATGAATTAATTAAAATAAGTTCAACCTATTTCTGTCAGCTGATCTAAAAGCTACAAATGCATTTTAAACTAATTGAGACAATCACCTTACAGATTATATGATTCTGAATCTGAAATTTCAAAGCATATACAGCAGAACCCCTGTGTCCAAGTAAAATTCCAGGGGTTCAAAGGACAGTTTATATACACAGACACATTTATATATACACCTCAGTGAGAATCAGGGTAAAATTTCACCATCTTCTATAGACATTTTCTTATCTAATCTGCAAGAACTTGATAAGGAAACCCCAGTATTTTCTACAAGGGAGATCTGGTCAAATTCAGGTATATGAAATTCAAAGTACTCTGCTGTGCATTTAGATATAGTAGGTTTTTTCCAGAATAGGTCTAAACAAAAGATGCATCCATTCACAAAGTGGATATAGAAGTGCAAATGTATGTGTGTGCACAGATATATTCATGTACATCTGCACTGATCTAACCAGGAAGGAAAAACAAACAAAGGAAGAGGACCAATTTCTCCCTAGACTGTATCCCAACCAATTATTTCTCATGTTCCATGACCACAAACACCAGACACTACCTACTGCAATGAAACTCCATCATAAGCTTTTAGGAAAAGTTAGGAATGTGAAGCCTACTGTATTTCCCCCTTCTCCTTGTCTGTTCTGGCAGGAAGAGTTTTCAGGAATACCTACAAGTCACAGAGTCATGATCTTGCTTCCCTTCCTAGGCACCATGTTGGCTTTCTTCTCTCTCTTTTTATCATCTCTACCCAGTTAATCTTTCCCATGAAATAAAGTTAGAATAACAAATCTAACTATGAAGCAGGATACCCCTGTAAAGTATTAATTTTGTCCACAAAGTGGAGGTGCTTCTCTCTAACATGTGATGGCAAAGCATGGGCTGTGCATTCTTGGGTCAGCTCAAAACTTCATCACCTCTCCCATAGCACCTGCCATTAACATTTAGGAGCCCTGAAGTGAGCTTGTCCTGGATCATAGCTGGAGCACACAATTTCAGCATGGTGGTAAACACAGGGAAGATTTTCACTTGTGGAAAGTCCTGTTACATGCCCAGTTCCTATTTGAATTATTTGTAGCACAATCACAACTGAAAGACTTGGAACCTTTTGCTGAGGCAGTGGAAAAGGGAGAGTTGTCCAACAAAAAACAACAACATTCCAAGGACTTAAACTGATTCTCAATCTATTGAGTGCACTTGGTGTAGCAAAATCCTTTCAGGACTAGACATCCTGCAAAACAGGCTAGGTATTATACTTGCTCATGTTACCAGATGGTTAACCAAAGCTGAAAGAAAACCCAAAGAAAATCAATGCCTGTCAAGCTTACTTCTTGGGGATGGGGAGGTTTTATGCTCACTTCCCAGTGCTGTTTTCTTGGTTATCACTAGCAAAATCTCATCTCTATGTTATTTAAAACTTGCTCTCAAAATTGCATTTAGTCTTGGCAGCTAAAAACCAGAAGAAATGTAGAAGTACAGTAGGCAACTGTCCTTCATTTCCTTCCCTTACTCTTACATATCCTGTGTGCAACTGGAATGCTTCTATTTGATTATCCAGTGGAGCAAATGGTACAATGAATGCAATCATGCCTTATTACCCTACATGTCTGCAGCCTATTGCACAGCTATGTACAGATGTTTTTACACAGCTTGGTTTTTTAGCTACAGGGTCTATGAAACAATAGAAACATTTCAGATAGTTTTCAAGCCAGCAAAGGATAAAGGCACTGTAAAGCAGTCAACTGGATGAAAGCCATCTATGTCTGACAGGAGGAAAAGGAAAAAAAACTCAAGAGATTTCTCAATTATAAATGCATCAGCTTTCTTAAACAATATGTGGCTGCAGCCTGAAGCAAACTGACCAGGCTGGAATGTGTAAATGGAGGTAACAATAAGGTACTAGAAAGAAGAAATACAAACCTTTGGCCTGTTGAAATGTTGAAGCATTATTTAACTGACCTGAAGAACTGGCTGCTGCCCAAAGAAGCTGAGCTTCCACTGGGAAGGCCCAAGAAAAGGTAGCATTGCCTCCAGCTGAGGGGTCTGGACTGAGCCTCAAGAGCTGCAGCTTAGCCCCCAGCCAGCTCTGTCATTTGGCATGTCCCATCACTTCTCTAGGCTTCATTTCCTTGCTCAGTACAATGGGGATAACAGTTCTGATCTCTTTGGTACAGAGCTTTGAATTTCACTCAGGAAAAGCCCTATTTACAAATTCATTTCCTTCTCTCAAGAAAGTCTCTTTTACAAATAAAATACCCCAAACTCCTGAGTGTATTGCTCAGTGGCACAAATCTATCAGGGAGGCACCAGGAGCCGACAGGTAAGGCATGGGGGTTGGAAGTCAGGATGTTCAAAATCTGTTCCCTGCTCTTGGATAAGAAACAATGAGCAAATGCTTTTATGACTCCTATGTTTTGCCTGTCCATCTGGCCTGAAGCATGGCAAAGAGAAAGCCCTGCTTTCTGCTGCAGAGAATCTTGGGTTGGCATGTCTAGCACAGGTAACAGTTGCAAGCAATGGGTTATTTATTACATACTGACAGCAGGTTTGACACTGCAGAAAACAAACATTATTTCCCTTTCCACAGCCTTACATTATAAAAGAGAAAGGAGGAAGCAGGATGAGCTTTGAAAGCAGAAGAGATGATTTGATTTGTTTTATGCTCATTCTTGCAAGAATCCCCTAGAGAAACAAATCCTCACCAAGGGGAAGTGATGGAGCTGTGGTGTGAAGCTGGTGAAGCAGTGCAGAAAGCATGCAAAATCTGCAATCTGCAAGCCTCCACTTACATGGATGATGTGGGAGACAACAGCAGAAATAATATAAACCCCAAAAGACAGAAATGGTCTGTCCACTAATATAAAGAGATTGTTCTGTTCATGTTTGCCTCAAAGGCTTCTCAGCTTTACACACACACAGTAGCAAGGAGCAGTTCCAGAGCTTCTCCTGACAGTTGTTTGGCAGTGTGTGCTTAGCTGGACATCAATTAGGCTTCTGCTTTCAGCTTGTCTGTTTGCAAACACAATGACCACTTCCAGAGATAAACAGCAGAGATTTTTTACATTGTGATTAAATGGTATTTAGCCATTAGCAAAGCCTTAGTTCTTAGGCAGTGTTCCACAAATCTCTACTTTAGAAAATAATCAAGGTAGAAAACAGTCAAGGAGATAGGACTGTAAATCAGAAGTTCTAGTATAGTATATTCAGGTGAACCAAAAATGTAACAACTGTCATATAAAGGAAAAAAACATGAAAAAAATAATATTTCTGATTGTTTTTCACACCATCCTAGCAGAAAAAATTATGAATTGCTTCTGAGAAACACTCTCACATAAATGAATTGGGAACTGTTAGTTAAAACAGTAATAATGAGTCCTTTCCCCCCCCAGTGACTACATGTCAAAGCCCCAGATATAGGAAAGAGTGAGGGGTAAAAAGATGGGGATGGAAAGATCTTATGCAGGTATCTGCCCTTTAAGCTAGGAGACTGAAATTCCCAGGTGCTTTGTGTACATGTCTATGTGATTTCACACAGACATAAATGGCCCTGGAGTGGAATGCAGTACATGTTTGCACCTGTACCAGCCAACCTGCACAATGATTTAGCACAAAGTGAGTTATGATATGGAGCTGAAAGGAAAGAACAAAGCCAGAGTATCAGAATCAATATCGAGAAAGTCATGGCAAATATCTTCTCTCACGAGACACTCCTTTTAATAAAGGCAACAGAAAGGAGTTTAGTTGCACAGCAATTTGACATTAGGCTAGGATTTAATTTGGAGTTCTAGGTGCCTGATGGGAAAGCACCATAATACAATTCTTGTACCTAGTGAGTTTTCTGAAGATATCTTTCATATAAAGACTAAGCAGCACCCACCTTCTCCAACAAGGAGATGTGATGGCCTGAAGGATATTTACTCAAGTACATTGCCTGGTAATATAAGGTAATACCTTTCCATAGCACTGCAGACAGCTATTCTCTTGTATTTATCAAAACACATGACCATAAGCCATTAATCAAACCACAGAAGAAGGTAGTTTTTTCAAGCTAAAATAAGCTTAAACATCCTGTACCAACTTTGGGGTGAGTCACAAGGAGTAAGACAAAACCTCTGACATAAAGCTCTGGGTTTGAGTGAGCAACAAGAAAAAACAGACTTGTGATCAGCAAATGTATGCTACCAAACCAAAGCAGGGTGGTAAGCTGAGGAGAAGACTTTGGACATGCTGTCTTCCAGTTGACAAAGATTCTGTATGCATTTCAGCAAGCCAGCTTAAATATCTATGACCATTAATTACCAATAGCAGTTGGATGGTGGAGGAAATGAAAGGCCAGGTAGAGAGCAGGAAGTGTGTTATTCCTCCCCACTGACAGTGTTTAGTTCCAAATTACTGAGAACAAGTAAGCTTCAGCCATATACCACCACTGTCAGGCATATTGTTTTATCTTGTGGGATGGATGCTTACTAAGGAGTCAGATAAATAAGTGGAAAACAAAAGTACTTGAAACACATTTTGGGGCTACAAAAGGAGAATGATGTATGGAGGAGAAGTAATAAGGAACTGTTGGAGGTTTCTGAAGAACAAAGTGTGGTAAAGGCAGGGAAATTCCACGAGCTCATGGGCAAGCCGTGCGGTTAGCGTGATGGAACACAGACCAGCCAGGCCTCTCCAGGGACAGCAGCCTCTTGGTGTCCAGGCCCAGCCAGACAAAGAGAAGATGAAGGAACAAAATTGAGCAAGAGCTTCTAAGAGCTCTGAAGCACCACTACCACCAAAGAAAAACAGACCCTTGGCAAGAAGGCAAGGATGGGGGTTAATTGTGAGAGCAACTCAGGGGCTGTGACACTGCAGAACTAGGGACTGGAAACACATGGAAAAGGGAACAGTGATGAACATACAGATCTGTCATTAACCCTCCCTCCACTGAATGCTTTCAGTTATTTTAATTACACAAGTTAATTCTTGCCCCTAAGACATGAAACAACAGAGGGAAGATGAAGAAAAGAGTTCAGATAACTAGAAATTCAATTGATAGCACTCACAGATTGATAAACTTTAAGAACAGGCTGATCAATCAACTCTTTTCTACAAGAGGACTATCTTAGCTCCAAACTAAGGACAGTGTCTTGTGTTTGGCTACTGCATCTCTTCTAGACAGTCATTTTTCAGCTCAGGAGACCAAGAATCCACCACTGCCCTTAGTACAAGGAACAAATAAAGCCAAACCTAAACAAGACTACTAAGCTGCAAAACACACCCAAAGGTAAATGAAATTCAAATGCTCTACTTTCTGCAACAACAACCAGAAAATAAGTCTCTACAAAACAATATCATCATCACTTCACTCAACCAACCACACTGCACACATTTTAAGTTTACATACAAATCAATCAGAAAGTTGATGTATTAAAGAATAAATATTTACTGTGTAAAAAGTGACATGTCCAGCTTTTTTATTTTGTTACAGACTGGATGGAGGGGAATTGATTGTGTATATATGGCCTTTGTATTTTCTGGTTTACCTGTCTTTCCAAACACAGTTTGGTCAGCTTCACTGTGCTTTCTACTTGGTTTTGTTTTCTGGCTCTCACAGACAGTGATTCACAGTGATTCTGAATGCTCAGATAGACAGCTTAATAGCCAACTGATTTTCAGAGTACAAAAGACTATCCTCAGGATACCAGGCTTCCCAAAGATGTCTTGGGTAGAAGGAAAAGCACACCCAGGACACTGAAGTGAGGAACAGCAAGGGTTACATAGCAGCAGGAATTCCTGATTACTTGAGTGGTGGTGCTCATCCCAGTGCTTCTATTAAAATTCATGCAATCTTATATTACAGTCACTTGGCACACAGATTTTCAGTGGGAATTTGGAAGAGGGGAGATTGCTAGCTGGTGAAAAGAAATTGGAAGGCTGTTGTGGGGAGGGTGGGGTCTTGGAGATGGTAGTGATGAATATGCCCAATAGCACAGTTTTGCACTGTCTGAGCTGTGCCACTGAGCATTTATTTCCTAGCAATCAAAAGGCAAGGGGAAAAGTCTTCCACTGCACCACATCATGTCTCCCTTTGGATTCATAAAGGCAGCAGCCTGACTCTCCATTGCCCTACACAGCCACAAGTGACACAAAAAAACGCAGTGCTGCATGGTGCCCTTCCTTCACAAACACCAAATCAACTTGACAGTGTTTCTTTAAGGGGCATTTTAACCTACAGAATGTTCATTTTAATGCATTAAAGTGTGTTTGATTTTGCTGTGAAGGACAGTCCCAGCAAGGCTTTTGCTAAAGCCAGGCACTGCTTTGCTAATGAATTGTTTTAAGCAGCAGGTATTTCTGTTTATTCTGGCACCAAATAAAAACCCGCCCTGGAATATACAGAAACATTCAACATGAACCACTATGGAAAATGTTTTTAATGTGAGAATTCCTTTTCTTTTCCACTCACAGCAAACCAGCTAGTCTTTTCCCTTTCCTTGGGGATTCATCCTCTGTTGTGACACTGTTAGAGGACTGGATTCAACATTACATAAGGAGGAAGATCTAAATGCTCAGTACAGGCAGGACCAACCAGAACCATTACTTGTTGTGGACAGGAGACCACCAACTGTGCAATCAAATGGCCAAGGTAAAAATGCAGTCCTTTATTCAGGTGTTTTACATGAATGAAAAAAGGATAAAAGCTACTTGGAGGCACAGACCAAAGGTCTCATTTGCAAAACCTGGGCATGTTTTGAAATACTTTACTATGATAAACTTGTAAGAAGAAAGCAGGATGCAGCTACAAAGGGAGGGAAATTGGCTAATAGTATCATAATATGCAGCTCTCTGGTAGCACTTCTTGCCCACAGCTCTCCACACACTTTGGAAAGAAGGAAAGGACAGATCTGAACAGTGGTACAGCAGAGGATGTCATCTGTGCAGTCACCCAGCAGCACAGTGGCAAAACCAAAACCCAATCTCCTCATCCACATTTCAGTGTTTGGAAGACTCAAGAAAAAGCACACAAATTATGGAAGGATTTATAACCTTCAGGACTCTCAGTAAGTTATCTTTGAGTCCTTTACTTAAAACCAGCCAGGAAATGGGAATATGCTTCCCAAAACATTGATTCCCTTGTGGAAACAGCCTGGAAAATGATGTTTCTCCATCACTATCACTTTGATGCTCCGTTTTCTCCAGGCAGCTACTCCTTCAACTAAACCTGCCCATCTGCAGCATATACACTATATTCTGCTTTCTCTTCCCCGACACCAAGCCACAGAAAAACACATGTGACTGCAGCAGAGGCAAAGACATTTTTAACCAGGGCAATTTAAGGATATTTAAGACACATTCTCATTTTCCATTTCCCAATTCCACACTGCCCCCACTTTTATTATTAGCTGAATATAGGGAAGCTTCAGCTTGGATCTGGGGTAACATGTACACTGTAGAATCAAGGCCAAGCTTTGCCTTGAAATATGCAGGATCATTCCTAACTAACCGTAAAGCTGCTTAGTTGGCACCAGCAGTGGAAATATTGAACGAAAGGGGCATTCTCGATCTGCTTATGTCACAGAAAGGTTGGATTCTGACAACGTGCAAGGCTCCAAGCTGCAGCCTGATATTAATAGCTAGACATTAAACTCTCAATTTGGCTGGCTTAGAGGCAGTTCAATTGGAACAAAGATTTTTCTGCAGGAAACAGCAGATCTGGTTAGAGTCACATCATGAGAGATGGGTCTGAAGCAGCAGCAGACCCTTCCAAGCCTGGTGTGCGACAAGACTGTGTCGCACAACGCGAACCTTCCCCGCTCACATCGCAGAGCGTGTTGGAGGTCCCACAACCCAGGCTGCTGGAACACAACTGGTGCAAATGTATTGCACACAGACATCATTTTCCCCTCCGCTTCCTTTCAAATTCATTTGTTCTTAGAGCTAACTTACACAACCAGGTGGGGCAATGAGCATTAACAAACGATTTCTTAAACAAATGTGGCTCTGGTTCCTGACACAGCCAGGTCAGGTACCACCCCACCAAGACATACTTACATATTTTCACCATTTTTGAGCTTGATTCAGCCATTATGTAACCTTCCACACTACCTTGGCAGCCGGGCCAAGAAAATTTGAACGACGTCCCCAGAGCAACTGGTTTCAGTGAGAGGCCCCTGCCAGAATACAAATACAAACCTCCTGCTGCTGTTTTCTCTCCGTGTCTGCATGGCAGGCAAAGATTCCAGGCAGGTTTTTCAATATGGATCTTTTTGAGCACAAATGAACACCTCTTATAAGCCATTTAAACATCATAATCCCACTTCCGAACAACAGCTGGGCCTCAATACTTCCACCAGGGAAAGTTTTGCTTCCATATTTCTCACTATGTAAAGAAAATCAAGGCACTGTCACTAAAAAACCTGGTACCTACAGCACTGAGTCCTCTTATTTCAGTACACATAACCTACTAGGCTCTTTACAGTCTCTTAAACATGACTAAGCAACGTTAGATTCTGGACTTATATTGAGTCATATACTGAAGGACATCACCCTGCTTTATAAGAGAACCTCGTTGAGCTATGCAATCTCCTGCAGCTTTGTGCTCAAAATCCTCATTTCATAGAGGTAGAGAGAAGCATTCAGAATGTGACTTGCCAAATGTCACACCAGAACACAATTGCAGAGCTGTGAATAGAAATCAGGAGTCCAGAGTAGAGATTCTCTGCCTTATATAGAACAGCAGCCTCAGTCTCCCAGTTTAGATGAGTGCCTGTTCACCAGAAAAATCTTTTTTCCTTTACAGGATGGCAACATACCACATTACAATGGTCAACTTCACCCGCAAGCAGATATAAAACCATATATATGCATCTGCTGAGACCATGTTCTTCATATATAAAAGCAAAGTGTAAGGCAAAAAAACGAAAGCATGTTGCTGTTCTAGAGAACTGTGCTATGAACTCAGCATCACCATCAAGAACAAAGAAGATGTCACTCTTTGGACTAGCTTCTTGCTTTCACAGGCAGTCTTGCTGATTTGGAGGGGACTGTCTGTGAGCTGAAGTGAGGAATAGGGGATGGCTGAAGCATCAACATAATTCCTCATAAGCCAGTACGGGATACCAATGGGCATCAGCCTACTTTGATTGCTGTACTTGTAACAACCTCAAGAACATGCCATGCAACACTGCTACATACACACACACACGCGCGCGCGCGCGCGCACGGTAAAGAATGGTGGCTACTAAAAACCTCCTTCTCTACAACTGCCACCTTTTTTTCCCCCCCATTCTGACTAAGGACAAAGACTGGAGAAACTTTCACAGAGTTAAGATTTAATACTATCAACTCTAACCACCCTCTCCAACCATTGCTTGCCACAGGGAAGTACATTCCTTAATTTATTCTTCCTCTGCTGTGACACATATGCAAATGACACAAGGCTAAATTCCCTTCTGGTCTAACATCTGTAATATGAATGGATTACATATGAGGTAACTTTCATCAGTAAAGAAAAATCACATTGTTATGTCACCAATACAAACCTTTGGCAGAGGAACAGAAATGAAGTTAATGAAGCTAATATAGTGCTATATGCATCCACAGAAGGCAGAGACAATGATCTTTGTGTAAATCACAAGTATATGATATATTCAGGGCATCAGACACACTGCCTCTAACAGTCAGATACTTTCCTATGGGTTTAGGACATGCACAGGGACTCAGAGACACAAAATATCTGTTTTATGGATAGGAATCTATCAAAATCCAGCATTCCAATTACATACAGCACTACTGCATTACTCCATAGCAAGTGGATGACCAGAGGAATTGGATTTGTTCTTCAGGCTCTCCCTCCAGCCACTAGGCATAAGAACTATTTCTCAAGGCAGACACAGATGAGATACCAGAGATTGGGCCTTCACTCAGATTGCAGCCCTACCAGAACAGTTCCTTGTTTTATGGTTTTGAAGAAAACTTTCAAAGTGTGCTGCCAGTACATACAACACAGAGATAAGAGCCTGAACTGTAGATGATCTTAACTGCAGCAACTCAACGCGGGTACAGGCAATAATGCTTGAAAATTGATGTTACCAAAATATTTACTTATTTCAACAGTATTTAAGAAAAGATGATATCACACAGTGGGGGATTTCATCTGTTCTCAGGGGTAAGGCACAATGCCTCTGGGTTCAAACAGAAACAACAGGGCATGGAAAATGTGAAAGTGAAGATGCTAGTGCTTTGCTGCCACATCATGAAACTGTCAGGGGAGAATGAAGGAAAAGTGGAATTGAAGAAAGAAAAGAGGCCAGACTGTTCCTGTCCCAGGAACATTCACCTTACAAGTATCTTGGAAAAACTATGCTGGAAAGAGTAACAAACTAATGCTTATTGCTCTGATGTTCCACTTTCTCCACTGCAGCCACAGCCTGCAACAAGTCACAGCACAAGAAAGTACTTGGGTATTGTAAGAACAGAAAAGAAGTCATAAAAATACTTCCTTAGTCATGCTGTCTATGGTAATATAATTCCCTGAACAGAGATCTTCAACAACAGTGTCTTTAAAAATGGAAAGAGCTCTGACCTTAGTCAGCATGTGTCTTCCATCAGCTTCTCTTCTTTTTCTAAAGAATTTCTTTATTGTCCCTTACTACAGCTATCTCCAGGTACAGGTACACAGCATAAAAACCTTCCTCAGTGGGAGCATGTTTTTCCATTGGACAAAGAATCAATGTATCATGAGGGATTCTGACTGGAAGGAAAACTTGGATGTAGAGGCCAGTCCTTGCTCATGTGTGAAAAGAAAATGTGTGTATTTTTCAGCTCTGTATTTCCTCTTTTCACCTGATCAGTCTTCCACAACACAAAGAAGCAAGGACCTGCACTCCGAGATGAGACTTCTGCAGGTGGTTTCAGAGCTCCAGCTGAAGGTCATTTTCCCCATGCTCTACTTCATCACCCACTATTGGCAGCACAGCAACCCCTAGTCTGCAAGCATCTCTCTGAACACTGGAATGTAAGATCAGCTGAAAATCAGGATCCATTCCAAGTTTACACAGAATGAAGGATAAGGGGCCACTTGACTTTGAGGCAAGTCTAAAAAAAAACCATCATGCAATCATCATAGAGAGAATGTTGAGCTTTGCCTTCAAACACTGCTGCTACTGTGGTGACTAAAAAAAATACCAGGAGAGCAGATACAGTGAAGGCTACTGCTGCCTCAGCTAAATAAATAAATAAACCAAGTATTTAATGTGTAAGATGTAAGGACCCTGTGTATCCAGGGTTTGAATAAGATTAAAGGCAGTTAGGAAGTAGGAGGAGTTGGAGGCTAAAAAGAAGATTTAACTTGGCTTTCCTACAATGAGGCATTCTTCTCTCTGGTATCTGAGTGCCAGTTTGATCTGGGAGTGTTACACAGGTTCTTGCAATTGGAAATACACCCATTAGTTAGCAGCATTCTACAGACACACCAAAAAACCCAGTTTTTTAGTCTCCAATCATCTAATTCTACATCCATTCCAAAGGAGCAGAAATACTTAAGATTACTTCCTGAACTCAGAGACCTCCAGTACTTGGAAGGGGTTAACATTTAATGGCTTATTTATTGTTCATACCCTGCTCATCTAATCCATAGTTGCATCACAGAGGTATAAGAAACAGCAAAAGCAACATTACAGCAAACCAAGGAATGAAAGATTGCTCAGAAAGCTCCTCTTAGCACAGAGGTGGCTATCAAAATACTCTCCCAACTTCTTTGACTTACCCACAGTGTCACAAGGCTCGTCTTTGTGTACGCAGAAATCTGTCCTAGAAAGAAAAACAGAACAGAAGTGAAATGTATCCTGTGCCTCCAGACTTCAGGCTAGAAAAAAAAAAAGCCCTGATGCATGACTCACATATCATGGGTGTTGAGGTTTGGGGGTTTTTAAAACTTCTGTGCAGACTACAACGATGACAACACCGACAGCAGCACTGACTGCTACTGCAATTACCAGCAATATGTGAACCAGCTCCATATAGTCCAGGCCAATTTAATACACTTAAAGATTTAGCATGTAAAAGTGTGCTGCCTGACTCTATGATGTCAGATTTCTTCAGCAACTGGATTAAAACTGAACCTTTTATTTTCACAGGAGAACTGCAACAAAAAGGAGCAGACACCCTGTGATTCAACACCATCAACAAAAGTGAGAGGAGATATGTGGGGACACTGCCTGGAGACACAGAGCTGACCATGTATACCCAGAAATTCTCAGTTCTTCAGGTTCTCTTCTTCCACTAGAATAGAAAAGGACAAGAAAGAAAGAGGACTAAACAGAGAAAGACAGATGTTGACAAGGAAGAAGACAGAGATTTTCAGGATTTGCAAGGTAGCAGCTAGGTGAATTGGCTTCAGCTAAACTTCTCACAGTCAGATTTGCCATTTTATGATTTGAATCCAACACAGAGAGGTTCAGCATGTGGTCTCTGTTACTCCAGCACATCTCATCAAGTCTCCCCAGATTTCATCAAGGCAGGAAGAGGCACTACATAGGTCACTGGCACCCACAAATCAACCAGGGATCCAGAGAGCCACGTTAAACAGAAACAGAATAAAAAGCCTTGAAGGTCATCATCTAAGTGATGACACATCATGTGAGAAGATTTTGTAAACAAGGTTCCTGACATAACCGAAAAACACGTGTGGGAGGAATAGGATTTTATAACTAAATTAATGGTTTGAATACAGTTCAATAAGCACTGAGACCTGAACTTTTAGGAGCTATCTTCATCAAAACTGCTTTGCAGTGCAATCCACTTTGAAAAGGAGTTGGAGACAAACACCACATGTGCTAAAACAGTTCAGAAGTTCCTTAACCCAAGGGAAGCTGAGGAACCATAATCTCTATCATTATGGTTTTCCTCACCCTGTGGGGAGGCTAGTGAGAGAATCATGTTCATACATTTGGAGTGTGTCATTTGAAATGCCTGAATCTCCAGTGGGATTTTGAGTTTGGCAGAGGGAAGATTAAAAATACTTACAGAAAGAGAATACTTAGAGAAAGATAAATACTTAGAAAAAGAAAATACCTAGAGAAGGTTAAAAATAAAGATTAAAAATATTATTTTCTTGAAGAAAAATATGAAACAAGGGTTTACAGGAAAAGGGATTGAAGGCCCAGGACTGTTCATCAGCATGAACCCAAACCCTTCACACCACACTCCTTTGAAAGTCACAAATCAAGTTGTCAAGGGCTTGGAAAGAGAGAAACAACAGCTATTACCAGCTCTAGCTGAGCAGACATTGAAAACTAACCATGCTTCAATGCAGAAAAACCATAAGAACCATCACAGTGCTAAAAAAAAATCAGGCAGGAACAAAACAAAATCGGAAGCTACAGCCACACACCAGCCCCAGCTTTCATTTTTCAGCACAGCCTTAGTGCCTGGACACCTTGGCATTCCAGCCTTTCCCAAGAAGACTAATGACAGTCTCCTGATGGAGCTGGCACAAGCACGGCTGCTCGAGTTCCCAGAGCCAACTTGACAGAGGTTTATTTAAGGACTTATTATGTTATATAAACTGGTAAATCAAACAGATGCTTTTCTTGTGACAACAGATAGCTGAACTATTAGTAGATGGCAGGAGGCCACTGCTAGAAAAGCATCTCTCTTCAGGGGCTGGCCTGCTCTGTAAATAAAGCACAGAAATGTTGTTCCTTGCACTCTGGTCTACACTGAAAGGTGGTCTGGCTCTTTTATTTTCAGGCAGTTCCTGGGAGAAGTTACCATCATGCCACAAAATGAGAGGTCTCAGAAATGATCCACTACAACTTGCAGAGGAAGAACAACCCTTGTCTGTAAAGAGAGTGCTGATGCTGTCTGGTCACAGAAGGACTTAAAGCAGGTCAGCAAGAAGAATTGAAAATAGTTTGCTCAATTTACTGCCTGCAGGCCTGCAACTATACCTCCTCAGCCCATCCTTTAAACTACCATAAACACAAGTCCAAGAGATGCCATCCATCTCTTCAAAGATCTTGTACCAAAATGCTAGGCTTTCAATCATCCAGACCTATTGTAAACATTTTACCCCAAAACTCTGCAGCCAAACAGAAAAGCAAATCCAAACCTTTAGTCACAAATGAGCTTGGTGGTTCTCAGCCTCCTTCCAAAGTTCAGCAGCCACTCCATTATAAAACCTATATATCAAAACTCCTGCAGTCCTTTCCTGGCAATCAGAGGAGAGTCTAAGACTGAAAAAGCATTAGGAAAGATCTATCTCACCTCTGGATCAGCCACACCACTGAGGTAAAATAGCCCCATCATGGCACTGAAACTGATCTGCTTTTGAGAAGGTTTCAATCACAGGTCTCTCTCTGATGAACTTTTGAGCTTGACTGCATCTCTGTTTTTGAAGTGAGAGCTTGACATGAATGATACTATAATGATACACCAAGAATATAAAAAACCCATATCTAATTATTATTACATGTGCAGAGACACATGTAGTTAGCAGAATCTTTCAGAGAACTATGCTGGAATAAAACTCTTAGTCCAGGAGCTGCAGTTCAAATCCAAGATTAGACCTTATCACACTAAGTCTTAGATAATATTCTGAAAACACATGCTGTAGCTGTGAAGCAGTTTTACTCCTCACTTCTAGCCTCTGACTTCCTCAAGCAGGACGTGTGTTCTCAGTTTCTAGGGACCTGTGAAATTCTCAGTCACCATCACTTGTGGTACTGTGCACAGTGTTCCCTTTAGCAGACTGCAACAATTCCTTTAAAAAAGAAATGACAAGAAGTCAGTTGTTTGTTCTATAAAAATAGGCTGAAAAGAAGAGCTCAGAACTCCTCCTACAGTCACTCTTCCATCTGGCTCACATGAACTGGAAAAAAATACCTAACAGTACTAAGCTAAATTCTGCAATTCAAGTCCTTCCTGTAAGGAAGATGGACAGTGGTTGAACTGTGCAACACGAATTATAAGGGCTCTGTTTAAAGACCACTTCCCATCATCCTTCAAATGACATCTTTTGAGCAGTTTAAACCTGCAGGGTCATAAAGCTAAAGGACAGAGGAAACTGGTAGAGTCAAAAACCTGCCAAAAAAACCCTTCCACCTCCATAAATACATTCAGTAGCACTATGTGCTCAGTCTCCTCGATGCACACTGAGTTGCTTCATTTGCCTATCTAATGGCAAGGCAAAAGGCTGGAGAAATGTAGAAGGGAGAACAGGCTACAAGTGGAGTAACTACACCAGTAGGTCAAGAAAAGAATCCCAAGTCTTTGCTTAATGACAGCTGTGAATTCTGTTCCTATCAATGTTGTGTCATTCTTCACTCTGCTACCACAGCACCTATAGTCTGATAGGTGACCCAAACACCTGCAGCCAGGTGGTGGGGAGAACATCAATGTGTCTGAAGATTTCCTAGGGAATGCAAAGGCAAGAGCAGAAGTGTGCTTCAAATGAGACATGCTTCTAAGATCACTAAGATACAGATTCTGCAGACAGAAGTTATTCTGGTCAGCTGCCCATTAAAATATAAAGTACATTATCCATAGATGCCAGAGATCTGAAATACTGCAAGTTCAAAACCAGAATGTGAACAAGAAAAGCCTGATGATTATAAAGACCACAACACTATGCTCAGACCTTCTGGGCTGTAACAGATTATTCTCCTTATCTCATTTCTTGATGGAGCTGGACAAGAGTACATCTTATTTCACAGACAGTGTGCCTCTTACCTGGAACTCAATCAGGTGGATACTATTAAAATCCCACAGGAGGGATATCTGCAACCTAGGTAATCTATTTTTGCATATGAATGAGTATATGGAGAACATCAGTTAAGAGATGAAGTTTCAAAAGGCAAGGCGTGCCTTGGTGTTGCAAATGAATAAAGCCAGATTGGAACCAGAGGGATTTCTTCAGAGGTTGACCCCAAAGAATCTGTTTCTAGTCCTAGAGCAGCTGCAGCTGCTGAAAATTCAGCTTCTGCTTTTTCTGGCACAATTGCTTGTGCTGGACATGCTGTTGTTCCCATATCCTCTACCACTAGTCCATCTGTACAGTCTGGGGAGGGTCCAGGGACACACACACATGCACACACACACTTCCAAACCCAAGAGTAGAAAAGCAGGAATCAGGCTGCTGGACCAGAAGTCTTGCAAGTAATGTGACATCCTTTGTGGCTGAAGCAGGACTGCATAAGGGTGACAAGACAGCAAAAAAAGAAGGAAAAAGACTACAAGTACACACTGCAGCCCTATCAACCAGGAAAAATGCTGCCTTTATGCACAGCAATGTGCTCCTTGGCCTGAACTTTCTCACAAAATCTGAACTAGTTTCTAACCCAACTGAACCTGTACATCTCCAGCTACTCTGACTGCAAACCCCTACAAATCTACTGAGCAATTCTTCCTACAAATTTCCTTTTACAATTCTTCTTCAAAAGCCTCATTTTGCCTGACATTATGCATTCAGTTTTATAAGCTACAGAGAGAGACTGCACAGATGAAATGCTCTGCTCATTCCCTCCACCCCATGCTTAGAGCACATCAGAAGAGATTGTGTCTGCCTCACTTGTCATGCAGGACAACTGGATGCCCAGATGAGTTTAACAAAAATGTTAGTTATTTTTTTAGGCCCTGATCCAACGAAGCACATGCTTAACTATAACCAGGATGTGCAGCCCATTGACTTCAAAGGAAGTATTCACCCCCTCTAAAATATTAAGTATCTGCTTAAGTGCTTGGTTGGACTACACTGAACACAGAGGAGAGGGGAGGATTTGGGGGACCTGCACACATGTCTGTGAAGGTGCATTCTTAAGAACTTTGTTGGCTTCAAGCCCTGCTCACCAGCTCACCAAAATCCCATGGATAGTTTGCAGTGTGACTATTAACACAGTAGATTATTACAACCAGAATGGCAGTTTATGCAAAAGCATGTATTTCTAATTACAATGTTGGCAGAGGAAAAAAGGTGAAAGATGTGAGTAGCACTGAACAGCAGTACAGACATTTCCTGTCTCAAACTGGGGAAGGGAGTAGGAAGTAGTGTTTTTCTAGCACATACAGCATCCATCTTACACTATATTTTTGTACTCTAATTATTCAGAGATCATCTGTACAACAATGCATTCTTCATTTACATCTTAAAGCATACAAGCAACTCAAAAGACCATGGATTTGCTACTCAGAATTTAGGGTAACTGTTAGGAACTTGGGACTTGCACTGTATTGTAAGATTGAGCTCAGGCAGGGAAGTTAGAGGAAAAAAAGACTACAGGTCACTAGGGACAACAGCCTTTTTGCTTGGTTCAACTGTGCCATACCCTGATGTGTTTGATCAACAGGTACAGAACCATGGGCTGCAAGGAATTCTGCTCAAGTATTCATAGAGATGATTTCACATCTGAAATAAATGCAGCAATTTTCAAACATGTAAACAAATGAAGAATGATATGCCTCCTCTAGCTCAGCTGGGATAGAGGAGGAATGTTGAAGTGGTTGTTTCCCAGGGCAAAAAGAGTAGATTGATTTAGTCTATGGTATTCAGCTTTCATTTTCTTTAGGTGGTAACTCTTTTGAATGACCTTGTTAAGTATACACAGAAACAATACAAATCACTTTCATCTGAGGCATCTGAACAGCACGTAGGTAGCAAATGTATCATCAACAGATCTCATTTCTTAGATTACTTAGAGCAAATAACCCCATCATTGACTATGGCTCATTACTGGTGGGAGTAAACGGATAAGCCAGACCTTATTATACCTGGTTACAAAAACAGCAGCATCCACAGGAGGAGTGTCATCCCTTGCACCAGGAACTTGGTTGTTACCAAGGTATTTTGCCCCACCATATTCTTCATTTTGCCATTGACAAAAGCTCTCCAGAGACCTCTCTCCGTGATGCCCTATAGACAACTTTGCCTTTGGGGAGGAAAAAAGAACACAAAAGAAGAAATGTCAGTCACAGTCTCTACATAAAGCATTAGATCTCTAATGAAAAATTAGAGGCTCAAAGACATAGATGTGATAGAACAAAAAGTGTGACCAGCTGCACCTGAGTAGGTGAATTAAGGACTTTGGAATCCACACTGACTTCTGTCATTTGATCTACAGAATAAACACCATCAGCTGGCAGCAGGCATAAGCTTCTACAGCACTGCACACAAAAGTCTCCTAAGTCTGGAAGTTATACATTTGATTCTAGAGCCATATAATTTTTAATCTTTGTAACTGTTAAGTGATGAGACTGGTTCACAACTATAAGCAGACAAAGGTTTACCAGGAAGGATAAATAAAAGGACTGCAGCTCCTTTCACTCCCACAGCCCCAATACTTCCCACCTTTAACGCCATCTGGTGAAGTGTGGCAGCACTGCCTGCAACTTGTGACCATGTAGCCAGACGTGCCCAACTTCCTCCTCCCACCCCAGCACCTGGATCACTATCTGCCTGTGAGAGTACCACAGCAAAATTAGAGCAGCAAGGTAAAAATGAGTTAGAACTCACAGGACGGTTGTGAAGCAGCACTAGTTTGGTCACTCGAATGTTGACTTTAATTCCAAGACTTTGATGTTGAAACATGTTGTACACCTGTCAAAAGGCACAGAAAACATCCACAGTGTATCAGTAACAATACCAAGACCTAGTAAAAGTTGAACTGTGACTCAGGTTAGACATTTTTCCTTCAAACAACTGACCCCAGACAAACTCAAATGGGTTGTGTTCCCACACTCAATAAAACAAAGAACTAAGAGCTACTGTGTTACCATTCTAACGGTTCCACATACTACAGTGTAGCTACAACACTTGCAAAACCAGCATAGGTTTGCTCCTACTGTACTACACTGGGCTTCATCACCTAACCAATTTGCCACAGACTAACCTGAGCAAGATTCAGCATTCAGTGACCAAAAAAAAAAAAAGAAAACATTAAAGAACAAAAGGAAAAATGCACAAGCTAGTTACAGAAAGAAAAATACTTTAAACTAGCATAAACAGGAAAAACAAAGGAGGAACAATGGAAAGGAGAGAAACATTCCAAAGCAACTCTAAAGGTAACCCAAAGTCTCAGGAACATGGACATACCTTATGAAGCATCCAACTAATATGGATCTTCAGCATTTAAATATCAGAGATATCTGAATGCAAGATGAAATAATGGTGTGTTTTAGACTTCAGGAAATAGAATGGAAAAGCAATTTCCCTCTGTTATTTTCATATCTTATATAAGAGAATAGTAATAAGGCAGCACATAATGACACGAGCCTCAGGAAATACAGAAATAGCACCGGAAACTACCTTACTGCTTTCTCCAGATTCTGCATTCCAGCTGAGATACTTCACCTCACTTTTATAGGTTAGAAAATAAGATCTTAATTGATGCCAGAATTTTATTCCACCATTTGTCTGTGTACAAATGCTTTAACTAAGCTATATCAGAAGAGGTGAGGGAGGGGTTTATTTTAAAAAGGTATAGAACACCACATAACCACCTCTGGCTGAATATTGTATTCGCTACTCAGGCAAAAAAAATTAAATCAAGACCACTGAAGAGAGACTCAACTAACAGGAGGCAGGATTTGGCCCCAGGTAAACTATATTCCTTACTCACAGCTCGTTTGGCTAGAAGTATCACACAAGGCTCAGCTAACTTCCTACAACAAACCCAAGACATGAACACATTTGGATATTATGTTTTCAACGCTTGGTATTTTTCCTATTTGTGCAAATACTCAGGAATGTGCTCTGTGTAAGAGCCTTCTCAAGCTCTTTAGTGTTTGGGGTTGGATTTAAGCACAGACATAAATGTTTCCTGTAATTTATGCAAAGATTGCAAGACAGACACTACTCAGGATTTGACCCACTGACCTTCGGGATGAGGACAATAAGCGATTTATCTCCCCTGCAGGGTGGTACACAAATGCATGCAAGTGCTGGTACTATTTGCTTAGCTCGGGGTATGGTAGTAGAGTGGCTAAAGCCTCTCTCTAGACCTGAGAGGATGAACTTGACACTTGCAGAGAAAAGCTCTGACTGTTGACCTCAGTGTAAATGGAGACCTGGCCATCTGAGAGGCTCAATGAGGCATCACAGCATTCAAGCCAATCTCTCGGGTACCACTACAAACATTTGCCTGTGATGGATACCTTTGATTTGCCTAGCTCACTGTTAGCTCTGTCCATCCCATAAAATTTCTACTCATAAAATGAGAGTACAACAAACAGGTTCTAATCATTAAGCCTAACAGATGATGGTGCTTGCCCTTCCACGGGAACAGATAAAGCTGCCTGTCTCCAGACCTAGCACACAGAGATCCAGCCAACACTGACCTCAAAAGGTAGTTTTCACTGGCAATATCTGCATAGCAAGACCCAGCTGTTGGAGAGTTTGGCATGTCATTTTGAAAGCTATCAGTCCTCCCTCCGTTTCTTTTGTGCTCTCTCTCCTAAGGATGACTTTGACTGCATTTGTATTTGCATCCATCAGTGATCTCAGAAGAGCTCAACCTAGCAAACAGCAGCAACAATTGGATATTAAACCAAAGAGACACGAGGCATGCAAAAGTAGCTTTACTTTGCTTGTTTATTCAAGCTTCGTTTGCTTATCTTCTTAAATGGAGCCCAAAGAAGCCCCAGATTGATGGTACTTTGTGTTACCTAGCAGGAACAATAACCTTTCCCTCTGCTAAATAAACCCGACTGGTTCAAGCGTCTGTTCTACCTCAGCACAACTAAAGCATTCAAAAACAACCCACCCAGAGAAGAGACAGACCCTTTCTCATAAGAGATCTGCTCCAGCTAGCTCTGCTTCCACCCCCCACTCTGACTGCCTCAGAAGCTGAACCAGACTTTTCTGTCCACGAGCTCTAACTGGATTAAAAGGGAGACATTTGCTTCAGTGCAGCCCGACTGGTTCCTTTGCGCTGCAATCAATACTTCGGTGTGTACAGGTAAACATACTGGAACTTGCCTGACACCACAGTGCTGGCCTAGCAGACTCTGATGATGACAGATTGTTCATTATCACTGTGGCACAAATCCAGGTGTATTAGCCAGAAGTGTTTTTCCTAATGTTTTAGTACAGTTTGCTGAATTCTGAAGATGTGGTGCAAGCAAAAGCAGCAGCACACACTCTGACCATGCTTACACCCTGCTTAACTACAAGAATAAATCTCTAAGTAAATGATTTATTACTGACAAAAAGCAAGAAAATACAGTGGCTAACAATACCCACATGTAGGGATAAATAATTTCTTAATGAAGTTTCAGAACTCTCAGAGATGGATAGACAGTTGACAGAAGAACAGTAATTTTTGTTCAACTCTGAACTGTTTCTCAGGGTTTAAAGTGTGATCATAATAAGCTCTGCTGAAGAAAACATTAGCATTCTGATTTAAGATGGTCCAACACCAGAACTGCAGGAAACTGTCAAAATATCACATGTACAACTTCCAATCTTCTTTCATGAACCAAGCTGAAGACTGGAGAGACACATCCAGCTTCATCTGCCTTCACTGATTCTTCCATTTCTTTTCTTGTCAGCAAAAATTCCCTTATAAAATTCCCTCATAAAAAGTTTTACAGAGAAAGGTCTACACAGATTTAGCTGGAAGCTGCTCACACCCACCCACAAATAAACTTGTCTTTCAAAACAAGCTGAGATCTGGAGACAAATTAGCAAGAAAGCAGACCTGAAAGTGTGCCTGCAAATTGGTCTGCACAAGCCAACATCACCACCCAAACAGCTCTGACTCATCAGCTGAGTGAATACAAGATGTATACTCTCATCACTACACCAAGAGGACCTTCTCAATTAAAACAGAGCACAAGACAGTGCAAATTAAAATAACTTGCATATAGAGAAGCAAAGAAATTAAAAGAATGCTTTCCCCTCATCGCATTGAGTCTCAACTTCATTCCTCCATTAATGACTCCTCTGCCTCCTCCCTCCTTACCCCATGCAGGGGGATGTGGAATTGCGGTTGTGGTCAGTCCTCTCTGCTGCTCCACCCTTCTCACCCATGGGTCCTCTCCAGAGACCACGGTTCCTCTCAGGAGAACCTGCTCCAGTGCAGGCTCCTCTCTACAGGCCTCAATATTCTTCAGGGAATGGCCACCGGCCCCACCATGTTCTCTCCACAGGCTGCAGAGCAACCTCTGCCTCTGCTCCCCTCCAACTCCTGCTCTGACCTGGGTGCTCACACACACACAGACACATTTTTCCCCTCACACACACATGCTTTTTTCCCTAGGCACCTTTTGCTCCTTCTAGAGTCACCAGCAGCTTTCCTGAGGGTCTCTGCTGTGCCATAGCTAAACCGGCTGGAACCGGTTTCGTCCCTCCTCAGAGAGGCCCCTGCAGGCCCCACTGCCAGGTGCATCCAGCACTGTCCTTTGACATGGAAACCCAAACTGCACCCAGTGAGGGTCTTTAAGGCTAGGAGGATCCTCAGTGAGAAGCCAACCAGACCTTAAATAACTTGATGAAAAAATATGAGGCTGAGTTCAGCACAGCACAGCCATTTTGGCAGCACACAGCCAGTGTTAAACCAGCCTGTGCAAGGCAGGTGGCAACCAAAGGAACCATTATCACAGAAGTCAGGTGTCTTTAAAATAAAACCATAGCCATAGGTCTATCCTGCTAGGAAATGAAATCCATCATGGCAGCAACCACCTTCTTATCAACACTTACCAGTTTCTAAAGGGCAGGTGTCAAGAGGATGGAGCCAGACTCTGCTCAGTGGTGCCCAGGGACAGGCCAAAACATGAGGAAGCACTTCTTTGCTGTGAGGGTGCCAGAGCCCTGGCCCAGGCTGCCCAGAGAGATTGTGGAGTCTCTTTCTCTGAAGAGATTCCAAAGCCACCTGGAGGTGATCCTGGGCAGCCTGCTATGGGTAACCCTGCTGTAGCAGGGGGACTGGACTAGATGATCCCCAGAGATCCCTTCTAACCCTCACCATTCTGGGATTCTGTCCTTGTCACCCAGCCTGCAAGGAAATCCTCACCCGCAGACTCAGCCTGTGAAAGCTTTTCAGACACCATTTCTGTCATCAGTATGTGAGCTAAGAGTGTCAAGTGAGGTGGCTGAGATAACTGATACCAAGGGAGGAGGAATGGGATCTCCTACTGCAGATGTACTCGAGGTTTCCTTCTGCATGGACAGCATGCACTAATAGAGAGACTGACTCACAGGCACCTACCTCCCTTCCAACCCACAATACCATAGGCCACCCTCCCTCAAGCCTGCAATTGCATCACACCCTTGAGGCTGCTGTGACAGCTTCCAACAGGTGAAAAGTAAAAAAAAAAAAACAACAAACCCAAACAAAAACAACAAACCCAACATTTGAGGTATTTTAGAACCTTTTCATAAAATAAGGCAGCTGGGAACACAAGCATCAGCTGCATGAAACCTGCTAACACACTGCCACAGAACAAAATGCAAAAGTTACTGGTTTAGGACACTGCCACACTGTCTGAAAGGAGCTTGGCTGGAAGAACAATGGGGGTTCTTGGTCACTAGGCTGAAGGGAAGAGATGTGAAAAGTTGTCAATATGGCTAAACTGTTTACTGGTTGCCCTGATGTAGGTAAATCTCCTACACTGTTTTGACTTCCTTTCTGTGAGGAGTCAAAAGTTGAGAGAGTGAGCTCCAAAACAGAAAGAGGTATGGTGGAGTCATATAAAACAGACAGATAAATGGAAGGGCACTGCAGAAGAACAAGAATAAAGCCTACCTCTTAACATCTCTCTCTTTCACCTGAATTTTCCTGACAGAACTTTACTGCACAGAATGTCCTATAGAACACAAGAGCTTGAAGCCTCAACCATCCTTCTCCTCCTCCTCTGTCTGCATTCCTCCTGCCTTTCTTCCTCTTCATAGCTTTGACATGGAAGGGACAGAATAAATGAAGCTCTGGCATGAGCTGTCCAGACCTGCCCCAGCATGCATAAAGAACAATGCAGACATGAGGAATTAGGCTAAGAGAGGAACCAAACCACATCAATTTCATTTTTTTAATATTAATTCTCAAGAACTTCCTCTGCAGGTGGACAGTGGGAGGGAGATGTGTGTGTTTCAGATGTTTTGAACTTCAGAACAGCAACCCTGAGGGTAAATTGACTTCTTCCTTTTTTCCTCCCTAAGTGTTGTTGCACTCAAGCAAGAACCTCCCCATTGCCTTGGCTGTTGGACAACGTTTGGACAGCAGAAGCAGTAGTCAGGTTACTGAGGTTGTCTTTCACTTGTTTTGAAAAGCCTTATAGGATTTCTAACACCCACCTAAAGCCAAGCTTTCAAATTACCCCATTAAACATTATGAAAAAGAACATACTTATGGCTTTTTATAAGATACAGTTGACATAACTCTTTCTCCTGGGGCTGCTGGGGCGAAAAGAGAACTCTGTAGACAGCAATCAAATACTTAAATCCTTTTCCTTTACATTCCTGTTCCCACCATGAAAATTTCAGCTCAAGGTAAGGGAACTGATTATCAGTGGCAGCTCTGGAGCCTTCATGTGCCAGCTCCCAAGAGCACAGAGATATAAATCCATCAATGCATGCACGATAAAAATGATTTTATCTGCTTCTTTAACACACGGGAAAAAAAACTCACAAGGGAAATCCAAAATGAAAAATGATCTGCAGAGTGTAAAAGAATGCTTCAGAGAGTAAACCAGTATTATTCCTAAAGAACAACATAAAAATTTTCCCTCTTAATGACATCCAAAAGATCACTAACTTCAAGTTACTGCTTGCTGCTGCAGTGAGCTTCCCCACTAATCGCATGGCTTAGCAACAGCTGCAGGAGAACCAACACATACTACAGTAGCTTATCCCTGCTTGCTCTATTTGTTCAGCAAAAGGCAAGCTCAAAACCAAGCCACAGCTGTAATTTATTCCAAACCACCCAAAAATGCACTTAGGGGAGGAAAAAACCCTCATTATTTTTTTTTTAAATGCTTTCAAACCCAAAGAAAGCAGATTTTCAATTCCTGTGTTGTGGTCTTGCAAACTGAGACATCTCTGTCCCTAAATGCTCAGAGGGTCAGTCAAAGTGGGACCTGGTTTGCAAAGGAGGCTCTGCACAACCTACAGAGCCAACATTCACTACTTGCTCTTTAGGTGCTAGCAGAAACCAGTCACTCTTCATCATTAAAAACATTATGTCCATACACAGAACTTTCCAAAGGGTCTCATACCTCATTTCTCATATGCTTCAGAATCATTTGTATCAGAGTTCAAGGAAGCTGAAAGCATAAGTCCTGAAGACCAGCCACAGTAGAGGCCAGTGCAGTTTGCCTGTCTATAAGATCAAAGAATCTCCTTTTTATCTTACTGGTCATTTCTCTCAGATGAGAAGAAAATACAAGAGGGAAACAAAAGGATAAAATTCCTGCAAGAAAATAGTGCATTTCTCATGCTTCATAAGCTGCTCCCAGCTTATGAATGGCAAGCCCAGAATGGCAGCCACTGGAAACAGACATACAGAAATGCAGGACACAGGGGGAAAAAAAGAAAGCCAATGCTTTCTTACTGGTCTCCTAGTTGCTGGGTAAGAAATCTAAAGTTCAGTTTAGATTAAGACATGAAGTGTCACAAGAGCAACACAGGACTTCATAAGAAGCAAAACACCCATCCAAACCAGCCTCCACATGGATGAAATGGAATGAGAAATTATAGTTGGCAGATGCAGACTAACAGAATGAGTGAGCAAAAGAAGCATGCTTTACCACAAAGGCACTTTGCCTTGGAATTTAGAGGAAGCTCTAAACACTGGATGCTACTGAAGAAGGGAATGAACAGGAGATGCACTCAAGACAAAAGGGGAGACAAGAACTGAAATGCAAACACTGCCACACTGCAAAAGCTCAGTTAACAAGTGAGTTTAACTTCAAAAAATTACTCAGCACCTACAGTTAAGTGCCTAGTTCTGCATTTCTCCAATTCTGCTGCTATCTCTCCCTGTCCATGTCCTTACACCCAGCACACCTGTAAATACACTGCCTCACCAAGGCTGCAGTTTAGCACAGCTAAGTACATGGTGCATGGTGGCATTTGACAACTTTATCAGCTTTTTTTTTGTTTCTTTTACCATCCTCACAAAGCCATCAGGAATCACCCTTTAGGAAAACAGTGCTGAATCAAATACTTTGCCAGAAAACAAGAAAAGATTTCATTTTAGAGGTGGTGACTTACAAAAAGTGAACTCAAAGCCCTCAAGACATGCTTGTTCCTACATACACTGAAGTGCCTTAGAGGGGAATTCTTGGAAAAATCTGTCTTGCAACTTCAAATATTAGTTTAGTAAATGGAAGAGTTTCCACCTCTACACTGACATTCAGGAAAAAGATCAGTATCTTTAATGTGAATCTCTTCTCTGTTCAGGGGGATGGTCAGAACTGCAGAATTATTATTGAAAACACAGCATTTGTTATATTTGCTATGAAATACTACCTTTTGTTGCTGGGTTGCAAAAGGGGCTTGCTGTGTTTCCTAGCTGTTATTCTAGAGGAGGGTGGTGGGGTTTTTCTTTCTCCTAAGATTCTCATTTACCAAGGGAGCAATAAACCAGTATTTTGTAATGCTGCCTTTTTTTCCTTTCAGAAATTCTTGTAACATAAATAGATATTAAATACTTTAAGGCAGATCACTTTATTTAAGATGTCTATAAATACAAAATGCATTAATAAGACCTCTTATGCTTGTTTTGTGGTTTGACAGTAAATGTAATGGCTTACAGAGAGAAGTTAAGTTAATATACCCCTGACCAGTAAAGCTCTATTTGCTTAAATGCAAGCAGCCAAGCCAAAATTAACATTCTGGTTTCTTTTAGAGGCAGCTTGCCATCCTGCAGTGTAGCTGAATAAGCACTGCCTAACATCATGGGGCAAATCCTGTCCCTCAGCTAACAGACACAGAAAGCTGACAGAAGTCATACTGAGGCAGGCAGAAAGTAAAGATCCCAAGCTGGCAGGAGACCTTCATCTGCATGGTTACACAGAGCAGAACTGATCTTGCACCAGAGAAGGATGTACCAGATGTTGCCCTAAGGACTTAGGGCTCTCCAACTCCTCACACCACAGTTTTCCAAATGACAAACTACCACACAAAGATTCACCATGGCTGGTCCAGGCACTACCCAAAGAGTGCAGCTGAGTGAAGAGTTCAGCTAAGGCCCACCCTACACCACATAACTATCCTATCTCTTCTTAAAATAGATTATCTGAATTACTTTATCCTCTTCTGCTGGGATGAAGATCAGCTTGCATTATGGCAAAGGGAATGTTAAAATCCCCTTTGATTTCCTTGAATTTCACCTTGGTTTTTTAGTCTCAGAATAAAGGACTTACACAATAATGCCATCTATGTGTTTGCCTGTTATTATTCCTCAGTATATTCTGATCTTGCCAGCCACTCATCACAACCAGTTTCCACTAGGAGGTAGAGGTCTGGAAGACATCATGTTCCTACAAGTGTGGGAATGGAGGTGGCAGACAAAGGAGAGAGACTCTGTCAGTGCTCCTCTGAAGGCTGGAAAGCTGAAACAGATTCAAAACCTATCAGACATCAGAAAAACCACATGGGTGAGCCCCTCAGAGCAATGACTTAACCATGGGAAGCATTTCAGCTGGACTTTGCACCTTAAGAGATGTCAGATAAATGTGTTCCTCAGCCAAGAGTCCTCTACCATGTGCACTCTAGTGTCTAATAAAGAGGTGAGCTCACTACAGCATCAGAACCTAGCTTAAAAGTCCATCAGCCAAATCTACTGGAAAATAAGCTTCAATATTTGTTTAGTAAATGGGTTTAGAGAACCCAACCCATCTATCAGCAGCTCCCCACACACATTCACACCTGGCAAGCTGATGTTGCTGAGATGTTCTGCAGTACACCTCAACCTGGACTGACAACAGTATTCACAGCCATCTTTTGTTTAGGACTATTCTGTGTACTCAACCCTAACAATCTTCACAGGCTGATAAAGCTACACAACATAGAAATGCACTAATGGCTTCATTGAAGTAATTGACCTTTTGGCACAAGGATCATCAAGGCAGATGATTAAACACATGTTTTAAAAGGACTCACAGCTATAATTGCCCTGTGCCAGAAACAGCAGAACTGTGGGGCACAATGGCAGATTTTTATTATCCCACCAATGAATCAGTACAGAACAGATTTTTAGCCCCTGGGCTGCCATTGTGCTATTGCAAACAAAGGACCCACCAACCCTCTTGAGGTGCCAAGCACCTAACATAAGGAAGGAACTCAGCCTTGACACACATTACATCTGAACATGCATTTCTGTTAGTTGCAAAAGTGACTTGAGCAGCAGATTTGGTCAGAGCTGAAAGTATGCTCTGCCCACTCACTGCAAAACTGGTCTGTGAGTTTAAAGTTGGAGGACCATGGCTTTGGGAAGAATAAGGTTCTTGTGGCCCCAGTAAACACATCCTTAACAGCAAAAAAGGCAGCAAGCAGACCCTGAAGTGATGATGACATGAATGGATCTGTTGCAAGAAGAGATTTCCTACCAACCAATCCAAATACATGTAGAGACACAATGAAGCCCTATTAAGGGACCATTGTCACAGCATGCTAGAAGGCAAAATAAAAGGCAGAGGAGGGGACACTGAAAAGCACCTTGTTAAGGGAAAAGACTAGTTAACCTCCCTCCCTCAGCAAAGCATTTCACTACAGGAGAGCTCCCTCACACCAGTGCTCAATAAAGGAATACAAGACCTCTTAAAAAGCTCTTGTTCCATAACTGGGTTTTGCAATGAGCATCCATCACTCCCCTCTTCACTGGAAAGCACAACCAGTCAATTATTACTAAGAACTGTTATGTTTTCTCCAAGCCAATTTGCTGCTCATGAACAACAACAGAGCAATAGTCAGGGGAATGAACTGTTCCTGAATGTTACAAAAGCATGGGCAGAGGAATACAAGCTTCCTCCAAGATATCCTTGTGCAAAAGCCTCTGGAAAGACCCCTGCTGTCTCTGAGCAGTTTCCAGTGTCCACATCCAATTTAGCCATTATCTTTTTAATAGCACTGCCAACAAGTGACTGAGTGAGCACTCACTGGGAGAGGCTTTGTGTTTCCTTATCAGCTGAGGCAGAAGGCTTAACCACTAGGCCAGCTAGCAAATTAACACCCACACTTGATATGAGCTTGGCATTTCGTTCCTGGCAGATGCTCTACAGAATTTCTAGAAGTCTCCTAAAGCCCAGCTCCATCAGTTATTCATGGTCATTATTAGTACCACTTCATGTACAAGAGGTCCTGAGGCCAAAAGAACAGGATCAGCTGGCAGTTGGGTTTTAAGTTTGTCATGTTTTCTACAGCAAGGGAGGCAGCCATTTTCATTATGTAAAAATCTGAGATTACAAAGTGTTTCTAACTGACTTAAAGCCAGATTTTCTACTGGAAACCAATATGACTGCTATGTTCCATTAACACTTTGCCTGCCTGCTATGACAATGACCACCAGAGAAATCTCTCTTATGAAACAGAGGTACCATGGAAATCTTTAGGAACCCAAGAAATATCAGATAAGACCATCTATCCACTCTGGGATACCCTCTTCCAAGGTAAACCACAGCAGTGATAAAAAAGCCCAAACAACAGTAAAACACACCACTCAGGAAATATTTCATAATTTATCAGAACAGAAAACTTGCAATTTCAAAAATTTGTTTTACTGTAATGATCTTAGACAAACAGAGAATCACACAGATGAGGAAGAGGAGACACAACACAAGGAACCCAAAAGCTTTCCTCATACCTCAAGGTCAAAAGAGTTACCCATTTCAGGCTGTCAAGAAAAGCAGCTTTAACCTGTCCTGAATATGATGATCTTTTGAAAGTAAAGTGCCTACTTACCATATTCATAACTGTGAGAATGAATCTTTGAGCAGCTTCTGCACCATGGTATTGAACCATATCAGCATCTGCCACCACCAGAGTTTCTACCGTGTACTCGTTGGTAAGTCGAATGGCATTTCTCCTCTCCCTCCAGTCACTGGTTGACTTCATTTTCTTTTGTCTCTTCTTTTCTAAAAGTCAAAATACTTATTAAGGCTGGCAGATCACAGTGAAACTTTGGTACTCTTTTCAACAAACATTCTTGTGCACAGTCAGACTGCAATCACCAAAAGTGTTCTTTGCCGAATTAAAGATGCACCCCAGAGGTTCCACTGCAAACACATCTTTACCTCTGTGTGCAGATTGGTATGAGACCAAAACATTACATGCAAATAGGAAAAAGCATGGGAAAGGAGAAGCCCAGAAAAGTGAAAGATTAACTGTAATTCAAACCAAGAAGCCATGCTCTTGCAGAAATCTCAGAAATGGGAAATCTTGCTTGTGAAAGGACTAATATGCCACTATAACAGGACATGTGCTTATTAAGGAAAAAATCTGTTCAAGAAAACTAGGATAGGAGACAGTGCTTTGGAATGCAATGTATACTCTAGGCTCTGCAGGTTCTGCTTAGCCAAGGAAGTTGTAAAATATTCCTGGAGTCAGTATTTTCATCAGTTGCATTTTCACTTGCTACCAGCATTATAGAGCAGTGTAACAGAACAAAAGGTAGAGTCTCAAACATTTTACATTGAGTCAGATTGTTTTGGAACATGCATTACTGGCCAACTGTGGACCTCTCTGGATGAAAGCCAGAAGTGCAGAAGGTCAGGCTAGATAAGACCTTCTCAAGCTTTCTTTGCTCATTTATTGCTATTGGCATGAGCAGCAGCACCAGCAGCTGCAGTCACTGGCCACCTACGTGCAGAGCTTACACGCCTCTGGTGTGGTATGTGAGCCAAAGGCAGGGGACTCCCTGGCCCAGCTGATCCTTCATGAACTTCAGTTACAAGAACCTGTGAGAAGGACCCACTCAAGGACTAGATAGTGAAGCAGTGGTCACCTACTGTTAACAAAAATGACAACACAGAAGAAGTTCAACCTCCCTTCCTTCAAAGTAAAGGATTCATGTATTACCAATTTGTCCTCTGCTAAACTGAAAGGTGAAATGTGTTTCACAGCTCAAGGGCAGATGTGCAAAGCAGTTGAGGCATGAACAAAGGAGAAGTGAACTTCAGCTCTGAAACTGAATCTATACACTTTACTGAAGTCACAAAAATGTATTCATGGTTTTAATTGCAAACTGAAAGAAAAGCAAATGAAGTCACTAAAACAAAATTTATTGTGCAATAAGAAACTGCCAAGATTCACTGAAATTACATCTGCTGACTGCTAAGCCTGCAATACACTATGGATAAGATACTGATACTGGTATTAATGCTGATTCCTTCCAAAGACAAAGGGAGCAGAACACACAACAGATCCTGAAACAGCATAAGCCAAATATTCAGTGCAAAAGTGACACAGAATAGACCATAATGGATGATCAGACAGATACTTCTGATGTCACATTACACAGGCTGCTCATTTCAGCTTCATTCTCCCTTGTTCCCCAGGCTGACCTTTTAGGGTGATAAACTCCACCAGCTGTTAGCCCCCCAAAGCCCACCTGAAGTGAACTCCCTGCCTTCTGCTCACTCACACATTTTCTGTCCTGTCAATATGCACATTTGCACATGTCCATCCCACCTCCCTGTTCTGAGTTGTCTATCAGTCACCCAGTATAGCTCTGCACGTGCTTTTCTGCCCAAGGCATCAACTGTCAACACTTGGTACATATTTTAAACTGAGAAAACAACCATGGAATTTGATTTGAATCTTTTTTTTTAAAAAGAGTTTGGAAATATCCCCCTGGGTCTAAAAAGACAGACAGGAGCCCATGGACAAACAAAAAAAAGAAAACTTAGGGTGCTCATAAATAATGGAAGCTACATGCCAGCAGCAAAGATGAAAAAAGACAAGTTCTAAGGCTTGTTTTCACATGGGCTGCAGGACAGCTACAGAAAAGTGCACAATCATGACAAATCTGCCACAGAGCAGAGGATCTCTCTGTTTTAAGTGCTTTAGAAAGGCAACAAGATAAAATGGGGTGACTCTTCCAGAAAGAAGATGAATGCACCTTCAACCTGCCAACTCTAAAATAGAGATGACTTCACCAAACACCAGTGGAAAAGCTCCCATGTTTGTTTATTCATTTCATTCCATTCATGCACCCACCCCTCCCTCCACACAGCTAAGCATCTTTAGCTGTAGGACTTTCCAAGCTATCATTTAAATACCAGGGGAGAAAGCAGAGAAAAAGATAAGAGAAGGCAGATTATCTCAGTAACAACATTGACCTTTAGAGTCTTGTTGCTAACAATCAGAACCTTCCTGGAAGTGACAGCACTACCCCAAAATCTTACTTTGGTAATTTCCTAATAAATTGAAAGTTTTCAGCTGGTGTAAACCTCTACTTATAGAGAAGTTGCTCTTACATGGGCTAGGCCTAGACTCTGTCTGGGCCTGACACTGAATGAGCTGTAAAGAGGCTTAAGTGGGAGAAAAACTCAGAGTACTCTGGGTTTTCACTTAGAAGAAATAAATTCAGTTTTGGTGGAAGCTACTTGTGTCAGAGGAACCCACTGTAACAGACTGTAGCTTGCCCTCCAGGCATAAGAGGGCAAGCCATGGTCACTTGCCATGGCTTTGCCTGACATGATCCCTCCTCCAGAGGCAGATGAAGGAATTGGCAAGGCTTTGCCTATTCCACTCAGCACCTCTTTGCAAAAGGCAGCTGTACAAAACCCTGAAAGGTGTGATTTCTGGAGAGCAGCAGCATAAAGGGACTCCTGGCAAATTGCTGGGTAGTCTTGGTTCACACAAAGCCTCCTCTGGCCCCCATCCCTTCATGAGTTTTAGGTGAGGCTGTGGATTGGCTGTTTTCCACTGGGTGGTAAGGATTAGAGGCTGTGTGTGGAAAACTACCACCCCACAGGCTTGCCTAGAACCACAGCCAAAGTGACCTAACATAGAGAATCTGGGCTCTTACTCTCATCCTCTCCCTCACATTGTCCAAGTGCAAGCTTATGGAGCAATTAAAACAGGCAACATGGAATGGACTCAAGGGAACCTACAAAGAGCTCAGGTGGTCACCAGTGAAAGACTGCAGAAGAGGCAGGACAAAGCAACACAAACTACTTGAACAGAAGAGTGAATGTGTGTCCCTTTTGGTTTTCCTTTCCTTTTTTTAATTGTTTTGCTCCTCTGTAGAGTAACTTTAATTCTTTCTGTCCTTTTTGTCCTTGCAGAGGGCTACTTTCAGAGCAGTCTCTATTTGCATCTTCCTGCCTGACTGTGAACAATTTTCCAGCATCATCATGAAGAAAACACAACTATCATTGGCATGGATGAACCATCACAAACAGAACAAAAGAAATACACACATCTCACATCACAGACATCTGATGAACAGTAGAAAAAGATCCAGAACCAATAGTCAAAATCCTCATGAAACACATCTGCAACTCATGCCTGAGGTGACTCAACTTTCTGGAGGTATCAAAAAACATCCATCTCTAGAGCCTCCCAGCAGAAACAAGCCAGCACAGAGAAGTCTTACTCCTACCCTGTATGATTTATAGACTATGGGCAGAGAATCCCTCCATAAGTACATGAAACCCCCAACTAAAATAAACATCAGCCATTAAAGCAAGGATTAAATGCTTGGTGGATTCTTTATTTGAACAAACTGATGTTACAGATTTTGTGGTGCAGATGTTAAGTGTTAGTGTGAAGGCATAAGAGGCCATAAAACATGGGCAGGAGCCTGTCAGGGGAGTTTACATTGTGGGGAGCACACATAACCAAACTGCACACTATTTTAGGAGTCAGGTGTTCCCCCTTTCAGAGGTCAGAGAATTTCATGTGAAATATGAGCTGAAACAGTCAATCTACAACACAGCACATACATGCTGTGGGTGACTAGGCACAAGGGACATGACTCTTTTGCCAGTCACTTTGACAGTGTGTTACACAGTCTATCTGGCCAAAAATTCCACAGAATTCAGGACTGTTAGGTGATGGGAGAAGGGCAACACACTCCCAGACCCTGAGTGTAACACTGCACAAGCTCATTAGCTGGCTTTTATTTACAGGGTCTTACCTTTCTGTGGTTGGTTAGTCATCTGCAAAGCAACCTGATCCTATCCCCATTCTGCACTCCAGCAGTCTTTGAAATCCTCCTCAGAATGGCAAAACCCCACAGTCCCTACTGTGACCAGAAGCACAGCAGAGCTCTTCTGAAGCCTCAGTAGAAAACTCCTTCTGTTCAGTGCTTTTCATGGCAACACAACAGATGTGCAATTCCAAAGCACCCGCCCCAAATGACCTTTTCCTATTACACACCAAAAGCCCTGTCTAGCACTGTCTGGTTTTTGGCACATTCTTGCTGTAACTGCAAAGTCTCTTCCTGCTCCTCCTACCTCCCTTCCAACAGTATTTCCCAGACTCATCTAAAAAGCAACCTCTTCTCCTGCAGCCTTCCACCTTTTTTTATTCCTCCCTAATCTTTCCCTTTGTAATTTTAGCTACTTCATTCTAGTTCAACCCACTCAGTTTCTGGAGGCAGTTCAGCAAAAGCCACTAATAAAAGTAAAATTGCAGAGTCCATTCTGCAAGGGCAGATTTCTCCTCAGAAGCTCCTTTTTGCTGCCTTAAAAATCCTCTCCAGCTCTTTCTCAGGAAACCCTCTGCTACCTTCCCCTCACCCAGCTAACATCTCTAAATACCCTCACATGAAGAGGTACCCATTTCCCTTCCTGCTGTTTCTTCAGCAGCATTAAAAGGAGAAGAGTACACCAGTGGGGCAAACAGCTATCACTAGTTCTCCCTGTGCTGCAGGGGTTTCTAGAGAATCTTTCACTGGTACTCACATTAGGCAAGTTTTATTAGTTTCACATAAAAGTAAAAATCATCACCTCTCCAAAGCAAAACAGAGAAAGAAAAAGGAGCTCCTGCACACAAAGCAAGCCTGGAAATTAAAGTAAGTTCTTGAGGTATTTGCTTCCTAGTTAACACAAAGCCATATGTCAGGCAGAGGAAGGACAGGTTTGCTGAATTATCAGAGTGACAGATGTCAAAGTTTCTCTAGTACCAGTAGTAGGATATAAACATCTCTCAAAAGGCTACAAGTTTTCTGCTTAAAAGATCATTATACTGCAGCTCTGTCTCTTGGAGACTGCTGTTTGATCTAGACACTGCACTAAGTTCAAAGCAATTTTTCAAATCTAGCAGAATGAGTGGATTTCACTGCAAACCAAGAAAGCAAGGTGTAAGGTGGAGCCCAGGAAGAAAGCAAAATAGAAAGTGGGAGTCAGCAGCAGCCTTTGCATCCCAGGACCAGAGCAAAAGCAAAACCTAAGCAGAGTACACGCAGGCTTCCTTCTTAGCTGGAATTAAGATGAAGGGGTGGTGGCTTGAAACACACAGAAGAGGGTTTACTGTTTAAACAAAACAACAACAAAAAAAACACATCAAGAAAAATATGGTGCAGTTAAATCTATCTACTCTTCATGTTTAGATCTGACAGCAGAGCTGCTGCTAAACTGTTTGTTGAAAGCTTCTCCAAAAGGCTAACTGCATGGCATCAGCACAGCCAATGCCCACAAGCTGTACAAGTCAGCAGCCTTGTTTGCTTGGCCTGAGGAACAAGTTGGCTATGGTCAGAAGCAAGACAAATCTGAACAGGCTCAGAGATCAGAGACTTGCAGGATGACAAAACATTTGCTGCAGAAGTCAACCAGCTGAAGAGTATGTGCTAACAGCCCAAAAGAGCAATCACAGAGCACAGGAGAACTCAGAGCTGTGAGATCACCACAGGAACATAAAGGAAGCCAGACCAAAATTCATGGATGCCACCAGAAACATCCCTTCACTGCCTCCTGTGGGCTTTACATTCAAAGCTCTGTGCATGAGTTACCTTGCAGCTGCAGTTTTCATCCATTTCATGAGCTGTCCTCTCACTTTTAATGCCTTGTCCTACAGTAACATGTTTATGCATCCCCTCATTTCTTTCTGACTCAAATAGTAGACAAAATCATGCATCAGCTGCTAGGAAAAATCATTGCACAGCAGAATAATCCATTGCTGCCTAACCCATTTAGCAAAAATGGTGGAGGGGTTTTTGATTGGTTGCAAGTTTGTTTTGGTTTGGAGGTTTCTGTTGTTTTTATTTGTTGAAACATCCACTTTCATACCAAATCACAAGTTCCTGACTATTTGTCTGGCAGAGCAGCAGACAAAAATGTGAGACAGAAGTCATGAACTCTGTGCAGCTTCTCAAAACACCACAGAGATTTTATTGCAAGGACTGCTATCCAAGTTAGTCTGTGGCTTGGACACATCAGTTTAAACATTATTCTTCTGCAAACCATACTCAGTCATCAACATAACACATCAGGACTCTGTCTTAATGTCCAGCCTTCAAGACAGCACAAGATAAGCACTGTGATCTCTGTCCACTCACTGGTTCCAGTTGTCAGCAGAATTTCAAAGCCTGACATCTCCTGAACTATGTGCACTCATCACCTTTTAAAAGGTCCCCTTCACTGGAAGCTTTCCACCCAGCTAGAAACAAGGAGCCACTCATGTAAGACAGTCAGAGAAGACAACTGCATGTTCCAGAAAGCAGGCACAGTGAGCTTGGGCTTAATGGTAGGACTGTTAAAGTGGCAATGGAAATAACTTCTGCTACTGCCTCAGCCTCTGTGCTTTGGTTTTTCATTCTGGATTTCATTTGCTTTGTTACTAGCTGTAAATTCTCTGAAGCTAAATTGATTTCCACACAAAGATCCCAACTTGCCTGGGCCATGGGAGAAGATCCTGTAACACAAACATAACTAGGTTCAAGGGGTAAGGAGTGATATATGGAAGATTCTGAACTCAGGCTCCTCACTTTTGATCACTTAAAGTCAGCAGCTCCGAGACCAATCACAAAGCACAGTCCTAATCCACTTTGGGGCTTTAGAGACTACAAAACACTTGGCTGCAGTTATACTGTGAAAAATAGCATCACTGACCTCCAGGTTTATTTTATTTTAATGAGTCTTTAGTGAACATGCTTAGTTTGCAAAGAATGTTTTTCCAACAGCCAGCCTCACCAACCCATCCTGGGCTCTGGCACCTCAACTCCAATGGCTTCTGCTGAGCTTGGAACTGCTCAGGGACTCACCAAACCCTACCTCCAGTTTGACCTCATCATCACATCTATGCCTTGAGAGAGGTGGCACAGACCTCCTTGAAAGCCTGCAATTTACTTCTGGTAATTTGCAAAAGCCAGTAATTCATCTCCCCTAAAGGCTGCTGGCTCAGCATGTCCAAGTGAAGTTAAGAGTAGTGTATTAGCTATTTTTACTCCCTCATGTATATAGATGTGTCAAAGTCCACAGAGAACAGATCAGCCACAAAACAAACTGGCAGTTTACAGAGCAACTTTTAGATGGAACAGCTCTTGGTACCACTGCCAGCTCAGAGTTAGTAGCCCTAATTTCCAAATAGAGAAACTGTTTGAGAGTTAGAGGTTGTAGCCTAAATAGCCTCTAATTTTCTGTGCCTTCAGTCTGGGGTTCACAATCTGGGACATCTATGACTGATCACTCAATTACAAACTACCTCAAAGGAAGCTTAGAGCTTTTGAACAGAGGTAAAATCCTGCCCTAAAGTGTTTCCATCTTGGCCACACAAATGTAGGTGCCTAAAACTCAGTAGCTTTTAGAAGAAAGGTCCCAAGGTATCTGCTGAACATTAAAGGTCAAACTAAATTAGGAGCTGAAGCCAGTGGAGTCCCAAATCTCAACTCTTGACTCTAACACTGAGCTATGACTTAGGATAACATGGCAAAAAGCAAAGACAACTAAAAGTGATGTATCTTACTCTCCTCTGAGCCACTTGTCTTTCTAGCCAGAGTGAAGACTGGAATGCCTGTGAATGACCTGAGATAAGGATGCTGTACACCAGACTGTCTAGCTCATTACCAGTTCAGATTTCATCAAGTTCCAGTGGAAACCAGCACTAGGCTTTATTAGGAACCAAGTGAAGGAGCAGTACAGCTCTGGGTGCAGCTACTCTGGAAGGGGAGGAAAAAAACACACACTGCACCTATTTTCACATCCTCTTTTTTGGTCTCTTTTTCACCTTGACAGTCAAGGAAGAAGAAACTGGACTCCCTCCTGCTCCACATTATTCATGCTGCCCTCATGCTGAGGGCTTCATCCAGAACAGACCAGCAATAAAACTTCACTTACCACATGTGATGGAAAAGGACACTCCTTGATGGTGTACTGCTCCAAGAGGCTGCTGTTTACCAGCCATAAGGAAACCATCACACACTCACAGGGAAAATCCAGACTCCCTGTTTGGAAGACCAGGGACCTGGGGAAACCAAGGGATTTATCCCCACAAGTGAGACACACTCCCATGGGTAGAGTGCTGAAATTCTAACACAGAACTATTCCCTATGCTTGCAAACACTTAATCACATTACATCTTCTGCACAGCCCTTTGCTGAGATCCTTGCTTTAATTCTGCAACAGATGCTTCCTAATATGGACTAATACAGGTTGTATTCTATCTATCTATTTTTAGTGCACATGTTTTTTGGCCATAACAACTGCTATTTCAGGCCAAGTCAAACCTGCAGAGACAACACAGCTAAGAGACAATGATTAAAGATGGGGAAATGCAATGTAGTAACATGTTTAGGATTTATACCTGTTGGGGGAGGAGTTCCCTACATTTGATACCTGCATACTAGCACTTATTTAAATTATTACCAGCTTTGCCCAATTGTTAAAACAGGTTGAGAAGTAACTGTACAGAGAAGCAATGCTTTCTTATTTTTGTGAATTAAAATGTCCATCTTCCTGCTTTTTTCACTACATCCTTCCCTCCATGCAGCCCATTTGCATTAAATGAAAACTGGTTCATTTAAACTGACAAAAGGGTTTAAATCAAAGCCACATTTAAGAATAATTTATGAGGTCTATATCATAAACATGAAATAACAACCTTCCCTCCAAAGACAAACTGCTCTCTCTCATGCTCCTGGACTGTATTTTATATCAAATCCCTTCTATGGAAGGGGACTTTAATACATCACTGGAGACCTTTGGAAAAGTTATAGCAGAACTTACTTTTCCCAAAGAAACAGAAAAAGTTTTATGAGATGGTTAGAGGAGATTCCTAGGCTTTCAGAACATGGCTTCATTTTGTCTTTAACATTGATATTTTCTCTCACCAAGAAAAAATGATATTTTTTTCCCCCATCCATAGACATGCCAAATATGTGAGCAGATCTCAGCAAACTAAACTACTGTGATTCCATGATGGTTAACATAGCTATTACTGCAGCTGAAAGTGTGGTGGATACTGTCATGTGGAAACAGCTTTATTGTATATATTACAAGGTCACTGAGAGACAGGGCAACAAAAGAGCCATATCTCAGATGTTTTCTACCCCCATTTTTAGCTAGAGAAGGTTAATCAGGCAGATGGTACAGCTCCCCTATAGTCATCTCTGGGCTGCCCATTTCCTCTATGCCAGGAGCTCTTCCTATGGAGACAGAGACTGGTGGGAATCACAGATACTTCCAAAGCACAGATTAGGCCTGCAGCTACCTTTTGACCCACAAATAATTGAGAGGTCTACTCATGGAGGTCTAGGCCAAATCTGTGGGTGCTGCAAAAATCATGTATGATGCATTAGAAGAGATTTGTTTCTCTTCCCACCTGGCTCATCTGTAGAGAAATTCTTGCTTCTCTGTATTGAAACCTATAAAACACTCCCTAAGACTCCATTCTCTCTCCAGAAAGACCACTAGCCTAGGTCTAGTTGTCCAACTTCTCCTTTAAAATCAGAACAGTGTGTGGCAGCAGGTTTGTACCCCAGATGCAGCCCACTGTCTCGAGATGAGAACTGAAGAAGTGTTTCACATCACTGGTGTGAAGCTATTTCCTATATTCCTAATGACAGTGTGCTTCAGAGCAAATGAAACCCAACCTCTCCTTCCTTCCCCCTCACAGCATATGCACCTGGAAACCTTTTAATAGGTTTTCTGTTAGCCTCACAGGAGCTCAGGTTCATGCCTGAGCAGAAATGCACATTGTGACTTGAACTCTCTCTCTCTGCTGGATGACAGGTGATAAAAATAATACATATACACAGATGACATGACTAACAATAGCACCTGGCTCATGCTGATGGGATCTGTCCTTCTCTGCTGGAGCACTTCAGGGTTTAAACAAAGGAATTAAAGCATCAGCCTTGAACCCACAGACCTGGGATGTTTGGTTTCTTTAACCCATTAGTAGGCACTTTCAGATTCAAATCTCAAAGATTCAGTCATGCAAGACCCTAAGTACTTTCCCATTCCTGACTACAGCCAGATTAATCCTCTTATATAGATTATTCCAGTAGAAATTTGGCTCCCACAAAGTTCTCCTGCAGCTCTAAAAATAATTTGGAGTGCTGTAGGACACGTTACGCCACTTACACTAAAGGAGTTGGTTTAGAGCTTTTTAACAACCACTTATCAAGCCAAACTGCCAACACTACCTGGCTCCAAGGATCTGTTCAGCTCAGTTTCCTTCTCCCATGGCTAGGGTCTGTGAGGGAAGTACCACACTTCTGGGTGGAACACAGGAAGCATGGCCTTGGAAAGCTGTGCTCTCTGTCCCCTCTGCAGGGCTGACACATGCCACTTCCTCATTAAGTTCATTTTGCTTTCCTCCTCCTCCTCCCCCTACAAAGACTCACACAAGGCATTACATCACCATGCATCTTTTGGGTTTGGTTTTCTATCAGTTAAGCTCATATATCACAGGACCATTGCTGACTTCACATTTCTGCTGGCAGCAATTTAACCTTGTTTAAATTCTTATGTCATGATCAATAACTAGCATTAAAAAAAACTCAGCATCTGATGCTTTGTAGTTTATTGGAATCCCAAATCACCCTAGATCATGCCAGGTACCATTGAATCACAACATTTTAAGAACAAAATATCTTTAAAGGTGATTCTTGTCTTTGAGGAGATAAAAGGAGAAGAGTAAAGGACTGGACAATTCCCAAGCATGGCAATTCTGTGGCTTTGAAAAATCCTCATTTTAAGTTGTATCTCCACAGACATGTATTTTTCTGTCTATATTGTTCCACAATACAGGATGTGTATCTAAAATGTCTAGCATGTGAATATTTCCCATCTATTTCCAACCTCCATTCTTTCCTGCCAAGTTTTAGCCTGAGTGAGCCAAATTACAAGCCAGTGGAAAAGAGCCTCTACTACAAATCTGATCAGTCCTTCACTCTGCTGATGCTGGCGAGTACCAAAGAGACCTTTTCCCAAGAGAAAGTCTGGAAGCATGCCCCTAGATCATCATTTCCACACAATTTCATTAGGAATAGACCTTTTGTGTGTCAGAGAGGATTAACTTTTTTTTTTGTTTCTAAACTCCTTGTGCACAAAAGTTAATCCAAACCAGACAGAAGTCAATTAGGTCGTTAACGTGCTAAGCCTATTAACAGCCATGACTTACATTTCTTTCCTGCAACAATGAAAAACATTCAGGAGTTTGCCTTTAAGTGGCAAAGCCCATGAGCAATTTCATTATTTTATGACACAGCTACTTGAGGCTGTGGCTGTTTGCATGAGCAAGGAGCACTCCCCACTGAGCTTTGCTCCATTTTTAGTAGGGCTAGTCTCTGGCCAATCCAAAGAATCTGCACCCAAAGGGTATGAATTCTCTTCCCAGCTGCTTTGCAAACTCCTGTGTGACCCCAGGGCAGGGAATCACACAATCCTAGATTTTCCTCACCTGCCTGCTGGGGAAGCAACTAAAGCCATCCTGGTCTCACGCAAGAGTCAGAGAAGCCCATGATCTCCCTAAACCCAATCCAAGCTTAGCCTCTGAATTAGCATCAGGTGGGAAAAAAATCCAATCACAGACCAAGATCCATAGCCCTAATTAAATTTTGCATCAGACTATCAACCTCCCCCTGCCTCAGAACTCAGCTACACACTCAGCTTACATGGCCTGATCACCACCTTTGCATGAGCTGAACTAGGCTATCAGTGTGGCCAGGTGTCTGCTCTTAGCTCAGCAAACATGAACTTCAACAGCTTTGCTAGCAGTAGGGAATTCTAGTTCCTCAGCCTGTCTGTGGATTAGGAACCCAACAGATATGTAATTAATTTTGCTGACACAGTTAAGTGCAATCACATGTCAGACCAAGGCTCTCCCACAAGCTCAGGACCTGCCTGTCAGCCACCAACCAACTTGAGAAGGACAAAGCTCTCTGAGACAACCCCAGCAACTGTGGGGTCTCTTCACATCCCCTGTTGGACAAAGCAGAGAAGAGCAGTGGGTTCCCAGAAGCCTTCAGGAAGCAGTAGATGTTACTGGAAACACTTATTTTTCAGTGCCCCCTTTTTAGTGTCTTATTTTTACAGTTCTCACACCTTGATACTCACTTATCTCCTCTTTCCATTTGGGATCCCATACAATTAGCCAGTGTCTCCCCAGTTTCCTCTCCTTTAATCCTTCTTCTCAGGGAGGGTATTTCAGTTCTGCCAAGGACAGTCTGCACCCTGCCCCTAGACAGAAGGCCAAAAGGTTCAGCTGCAAAAGGATAAGGCAGATTTCCTGGCCTGATTTTGGTTCAGTTCAGCTTTTAACTAATGGCTGTTTTATTTTACAGTGTAAGAACTTTGTAATGCATTTTCTATGAACAGAGTGCTGCAGCACCTACAGTACTTGGCTAGGAAATCAGAGTGGTGCTGAATTCTGTTTCCTCTAAAAAGAGACATAGGGGATCTGTAACTCTAACCAGAGCCAAGACTGCATACTCAGAAAATCAAAAAGAAGATTGGCTTAGTCTGAACCCATGAGAATGATAAACCTGCTGAACTACTAAGAGCTCAGCTCCACACAAGAGAAATTAAAGGTCTTGGCTACAGGATTTACCAGCAAGCAGTGCCAGCTAGGAGGCAACCTCAATAGCAAGCACAGGTCATCTCTGCTGGTACACAGGCTTGGTTAAACACAAAACCTAGGAGACACAAAAACTGAGAGATACAGGCCAAAAATAAAATAAATTAGGCAGTTCATGGCTGCCTATTCCAGTCAGTTCTTTCAGACCTTTGCTTCCACTGCTGTTCCCAATATGGAAGCCTTCTGTGCTTCTTGCTGCTGCCATGCCCAACAACAGCACTTGTTCATGAGCACTCAACTGTTCCCATACCAGTGAGTCTTACTCTTGTACCCAGTAAACCTGCCAGTTCTGCTTCCCATTTTGTCCCTCTGGCAGCCCACCAGAAGAAGACAGCATAGATGCCTTGACCCACTGCCTCCATTTAGCATACAGTCCATCCAGCAGAAGGCAGAAGATGGAATATTGGTGGGGTAATGGAGAGGAGAGGAATGCAATGAAGAGAATACACATGCACACCAAAACCTAAACAAGAGATTTTGTAGAGTTCATAAAAAATATCCTCTATGCAATGCACCCAGACAGATTTCCAGGAAGGATAAAATTCAATAGCTCCACAGAAACCAAAAACTAAACCAGTTTATACTAGCTGACAATCTGACTGTTTGGCTTTCAAAAGGGGAGAAGACAGGATATGATCAGTGAAGTTAGCCATTTTCTCTTGAAAAGTGATAGGAAATCCTAATATCAACAGCTGCCTTATTATTAACAGCAAACAAAAAGCCCCCACCCCAATGAAAAGGGTGGAAGTCATCTGCACCTTTTCAGGGTTTCAGCTGCTATGCATTAGAACACCAACAAGGTTTGCAGCAGCTCACACTCTGCAAGTGCAAAAATACACCTAAGCTACTGACCTTCTCTGGTGCCTTGACTGGAGAAAGGTGAAAGACAGGAGAAAAGTATTGGAAGGGTCAGCAGCAAAGAACTGGAGTCACAACTGAAGATTGATAATTTGGAATATAGCACCAGCAGCTCACACACCCATGGAGACCCACAGGATTTAAGCCCAGGATCCTAACACTGGCAGCATGTGTCAGGATGATGCTGGAAACTGAATCCAGAGCACTAGAGAGTGTCTACTCTAACTGCCACATGCACAGTTCAAATCTGTATCACTGCCATTTTCCAGGAAGCTGGTTCACCTCCCAACTCTTCCCATACTACAGAAGCCCCACTGAAATAATATACCTCACACTGCTGAGCTATTTAAGCAGAGAAGCACTAGAAATTGCTTGAGAGGTGGGTGTTTGGTCTAGAATAGCTTCACACACACACATAACACATCTGCATTTCAGCTGCTACTCTATCAACAGCTGGCAGGATGGCAGACAAACTGCTCAAGCACTCTACTACCTAACTCACACAGGTTCTCTGCTGTCACAGCAGTAGCTCCTTCAATATCCAGTCCTGCTAGATAAAGTTAGCCTAGGGATAGCTGTATGAGATGTTATCACATTTTGGACTCCCAGACCTGAAGAAAGGGCTCACAGACCTCCAAGGAAAGTCAAAAACCTCATAAGTTTCTGTGATCTCTATGACCTCATTCCCTATAACACAGGGCAAAAGGGGGGGAAGTTTAATTTATCTCACAAAACCTTAAAGCAAATAGTTAAAAAGTTGCCACTCAAACACACACACAGCATGATGGCTACAGCTGAAGCTTGACAAGTCAAACACCAAAGACTTCTCTTGGTAAAAGTAAAATCAAGGTCCTAGTTAAGAAAATTACCTTGCTGGCAGTTTCAAATGCACATAAGCCTACATAAAAGCAAGTAAAAAAAACCCCCCTAAGTCTGCCCAGGTGACTGCATACCCTGATATGCTCTATTATGGGTTGTGTACTCTGCTAGACAGAAGTAAAAATAACATGTGAGAAGCCGAAACAAAGTAGGTTGTTTCACAAGAGAAACTGTACATCTCTTTCCCTCCAGGTATCTTTTCATCCTGTTATGAGCTGGATCCCTGTAGCTGGACTCCACAGGTGATACTTCTGATTTGATTATATGAAAGTATCTGAAGTGATGCTTTCTGCACTCTGAAATGCAAGGCTCACCTTTCCATCCATGCCTACTTGGCACAACCACAGTGAAATGGTGAGATGCAAGAGCACCCCTCACTGCTGACTTCAGTATCAACCACCTTTGCCAAAACCCTTACAAATATCCTCCTGAGCAGTGGTCACACTGCATGGTTCAAGCAGAAGTTTCCTCTGACCCAAAGTTTATCTTCTCACCAAATGAATGTTCCAGCAGATGCCCTAACAATCCTTGTCTCTGTGATGTGAAGAAGCAGGAGGATTCATTAACACATGCCATGTTTCACTAGCTCCAGCTGCCCCAACACTTGACTTATAAAACACAGACAGAACAACAGTTCAAAATATCACTGCATGTTGATGGCTGCTCTCTTGAACCACTTTAAGCTCACCTGCTACCACCTTGCAGTGCTCCTCAGGAACATGTGGCTTCAGGGGGTGGCTTGCTCTCGTGGATCGTCTGCGCCTGAGGAAGTGTTCTCTTCCACTGAATGAGCTCTCTGATGTATTCACTGGCTGAATCAGCATCTGCTCTGATCCTATCTGGATATAGCCAACCTGCCACAAAAGAGAACAAAAAACCCCCATCAGTTTGGTATCCTAACCTTGTCTATCAAACTCAAGTCTGAAGCTAGACCATTTCCCTGCAATCATCATTTATAGTGTGAGGAAATGTAAAGTGATTGTAATTGTGTTCAGTTTGCAAATACAGACTAAAGAACTTCACCTGCTTCTCATATTTACTTGTGACATCACTGAGCACTATTCAGAAACACTGTGCACTGTCCATGGCTCAAGAAAAGGTGGAGGTTTTTGTCAGCATAGGTCTTGCCAGATGCTTAGTTCACAAGAGGACAAATAAATCCTATTAACTGAAATCCTTCCACAATCACCCAATTGCCAGCTGGAATTGCACTGTTATTAACTAGCATTTACTATCTCAGTAGAGCAAAGAGGTGAGACAGTCTGCAAACAGGAGGCCACCTATGCATGCTCCTCTTGCAGACAGCACCAAGTGAATTGACATCATAAGTAGGACTTGCAGGGCCACCCACATTTTTTTTTTTAATGGAGACTAAATGCCTCTTCTTGACTAGAACAGGGGCCACACAGTAAGCACTGCTCTCCCTGCAAGCCATGGGCTGGCTTTCAGAGGTCAAGCCAGGAATGGGCTGTTGTACCTTCCCAGTTAGGATATCTTCCACTATTTTTGGCATAAGTAAGGCAAAGACCCTGCCTAAAGAAGAACTGACTCCATAGGCTACAGGTCAGAGGACTACACCCCTGCCTTCCTTGCACCAAGTCCAGACCTTACACCAGGGCTGGCTAGAACATCTTTGGAAGGCAGGTTATGGCCCAGGAGAGCTCTCCTCTGCTTGCAACTCAGAGTTTTTAAGGTTTTTTTATGCCTTTTCCACTCCTTTTCTGGCACAAAGAGCTTGAAAGCAAAGATATCACCTTAAAACTTAACAAAGCCTCCAGGTTTAGTAATCAACACTGAGGTTGTAACACATTGGAGACAGTGAATATGTACAATGCATGAGGGTTTCTTTCTTACTTTTCATTGGACTAATCCAATAATTATTTGAATTGCAATTAAAAGTCTCAAAACACAGCTCTTTGCCATATACCCTCCCCACCCCCTGAGAGAACTCTCTAGGTCTGATCCAACTTTCCCTGCTAGCAACAGAAGACCTCATCCAGCCTGCCAGGAGGCATCAGATGATGCCTATGATACACCTTCTAGGTGGAGAAGTTCACAGAGGGGTCCTGTTAGGTTGCATGCCCCTAACACCCATCCTATACGTACAATGAGACACCAGACTTCTTTTGTGTCCCCCCTGTCCTGTTCTGTGCCAGCCAGGCAACCATCCAAAGGAGTGCTCTGCACGTACATGCAAAACACTGTATGTTCAACAGCTGACTGTACTAACATGATTTATAACCCACATTACATCCATACTGTATATTGTACATTTCCACACCTCCCTGCCAAATTCAGTTCTCACGTACACCCAGGAAATCCCTTTGGCCTAGTATTTCCAGCAAGAGGAATTTCTGCCTACAGAAATGAGAGCTCTCCTCTTTTGACAGCTGTACTAACCAAACAACATCCAGGGGAAAACAGGGTCTCACAGATAGGGTCACTGATTTTGAAAGAGCACTTGGGGAAAAAAAGAATAGAATAGAATAATGAAAAAAAAAAAATCAGTGTCTCTATTTGCCATGGCTGCAAAGCACAGTGGTAACAACTAGTCCCCTGTCTCTAAAGAGACAAGAGACTCCTCTTTTGGGGTCTTTCCAAAGAGATCTTACCCCTGTGGCAAGGTCACTGATTAAGTCTAGAGTGCTCTGACACCTCCCAGAAGGGTTTCCATTTACAAAGTAAAACTGACATTATGTCTTGGCCCTACAGAATGCATACCAGTTCATAAGAGCCACTCTGCAGTCTCCAAAAGAGCTGCCTCTTCATTTAAATTCTAAGTGGGCTTTGTCAGAATGGTTTCAGAGAAAGCAAAAGCTCTCCTGACTGATTCTTCCAGCCCCCCTTTACGATGCTCTCCACTACTTCCCCTCCTTGTTCCAATCTTCCAGCTGGGAGGTAGCCCCAGCCCCCTTTTTTTTAATATAGGTTTTAATTATTTAGAAGAAGGGTTGTAAATCTGGTGCCATGGTACTAAAAGCCACACCAGAGCTCCTGAAAGGCTGCCAACCATTGCTCTTGGTGCCAGAAATATGTAAGGAGAAGTCAGTTTCATCACCACCCGACATTATCCCAACTTTCTGGCATCAAGTGTGAAAATAATTTAAACCACTGGAAAGGACTTATGTTTCACATTTGCTCTGGAATTGTGAAACCTATGGAGGGAGAGAGCCATGTGTCTTCACCCTGGAATAGGTTAAGAAGCAATCTCAAGTTTAATCTGACAAGCCACGTAGAGTTTCAAGCAGGAAGGATTTGCAGGATCAAGCCTGTAAAGTATTCCTAGGGAGTTAAAATTGTTCCCCAAACTTGCCAGTTGGGTTCTAAGGACTCCTCAAACCTGTTGGCCCAGATGAGATCTTTTGGACCTGGTTACTTGAATATTGTGGTCTTTATTTTGCTTTTCCTGTAAGAAATGCATTCCTCATGTTGCCTCCCTCAAATCCTCCAACTACAGATACTCTATGGTGCTAATCTCAGCACGAGATAGCAGACTTCAGCACTAGATAAACACCCTACACTCTTCTTCTCTAGTCTGTTGAAGATAAGGAAGTAAAGCAGAAGACCATGTAACTGTCAGAGCTATTTCCACACATCTCTGGAAATCATTCCCATTAAATAAAATGCTTTGGATCTGCCAATTCCCATTTGCCTGCAGAGATCCATATCAAAAGCTGGGATACTCCCTCTCATCATCCTTTCACTGGGGGAGCCCATAAGAACAGGACCTGCCACTGTGCCAGACCCCAGCATTGCTCTGTGTCCAGGGAAGCAGTTACTGCCCAGCTTCAACACCACAGACAAAGGAGTCACCAGGAGCCCAAGCATTCAGAGGTGTGTAGAAGTTCATCATCATCTGCACTATAAAATCTATCCTGGATTTACAGTTGATGTGACAGGACTATGTAGCCAACAGAATCACACAGCTCAGCTAACAGGAAAGGCTGGAATGATTTCAGCCTCAAAAGGCAGGCAACTAAACTGACAAGTTGATTAAAATAAACAATAATCCACACTTCCCACTACAGCCCCACTCACCACTGTGCTTAACAGTGGCCATATCTTTCATATTAAGGATATTTCATATCCTTAATGCAGAAGTCAGCTAAACATTCCTCACTAGCAAAAAAAAAAAAAAGTTCCTTTCTTCACCAAAATGTTCTCTCCCCCTGAGTTTTACAGGTACTGCTCATTCTAATCTACTCTTGAACCACTAGTAGTTCACTCTTCTTCTGCACGTTATCTTCCTTGCCACTGGAGCTCTTCTCAGACTAAATGACACCAGTATCTACTGCTGCTACTGTATCTACTGAGCTGGAAGGGACCCACACTAGGATCATCAAGTTCAGCTCCTTAACCCATGCAGAACACCCCAAGAGTCACACCATGTGCCTGAGAGTGTTGTCCAAACACTTCTTGAACTCCCTCAGGCTTGGTGCTGAGATCATTTCCCTGAGGAGGCTGCTCCAGAGCAGGGAAAGGAGGAAGCTCCTCACAGGGTCTCTCTGAAATTACAACAGTCACAACAGGACTGTTAGTGCTGCCACTCCAACAGCATTTGTAATCACATGCTCCTGCTTCACTGCTCTGCCTCCATCCCCTGGTAGTACTGGTGGAGCCACACCAGCTTGAGGGCTAACTCCAGACTCAAAACCAAATCTTCAGTGCTCTCTGCACGTGGTTCTGAACCTTCCCACACGTTAATCCTCTCCAACAGTTACACTGTTTTTCCAGCCCATTTTATTTTCACAACATCTCTGAAGGAGATCTATGAAATGCTGAATCTGTAACAGATTTTTCTTTCCTCCTAAGCATTCATTAGTTACACACACATGAACACACTGAAAAGAGAACAGCTCTAAACATCTGACAAATTCCATCCCCTTCTCAATTTCTCAATTGTTACACTGTAAATCTTAAGTTTAACCATTTCCTCCAAGTTAAAAGGAACTTAATATTTAAAGGGAAGAACAAAAAGCAAGACAGTTTAATAAACTTCACATGGCTTTTAGTCCTGTCCTTATTAAGCCTGCTTCAGCTTTAAGGCAGTTATTAGTTGCAAGTGCAGATTCAAGCAAACTTAAACCAAGAGTTTCAAATCAGGTCTTGCTCCAGTGTCATTTCAGGTTTACAGTCAGTTAGGAGAGCAGATCATCCCCAGGAGTATCTGGCTGCACCTCTGCCCCAGCCTAAACAAGGAAACCACAATGTGCTCTCTTTTGTCCACTGTGGAAAGGGAAAGAAAACCCCAGCACACAGAAAGCCAGCATGGTAATTTTAAGAGGTTTAACTTTTCAGCTCACAGACCTGCTGTGGATGAATGCCAGACAGCTCCTCTCCCAAACAAGAGAGTTCAGCAGAGCTGAAGGTTTCCTCAGGGGGAAATGGTATCATCTTCTAATCCTAGCATGCCTGCACTGCCCTGCTTACCCTAACAGCAGAGGCTCTGCAGTCACCTGAAGGGCAGCACCGCCCTCATGCACGCAGAACACATTCACTCCCACTAGACAGGTGTTCAAACATCTGCTCTAAATCAGGCAGCATCTCCCTCTACAGCCAATGAAGACAAGCAAACACCTCCTAAGTGACAATTCACCAACCTGAAGTACCTATAAAACAGGATGAACCATCAGGAGAAGCCTTCTTTGCAAGTGCACATCTTTAGCTCTCTGCCCTTGATAACCAGTGTCAGGCTTCAAACCAACAGACTGTGACCTCTTCTCTATCCTTCTTCCTCTTCACCCCAAGGATTGAGCAGGTTTACCATTTTGCTAGGAGTCCTTTGAGTCATCCTTCACTCCCTGGAGGATGCAGTCCAACCTACTCACTTCTCTTTGCCCTGACTAGCCTTCCATGCTGGATCCAAAACCACACTGAGACATCCAGGTCCTGCAAAGGCACTTAAACCCTCCTGGAAATCAGTGGGAGTTCAGAGACCCTAGAAGAAGCTATGGACCCAAAGAGTGCTGGTATCTGGTCCCACATCATCACTGGTGAACAGCAATGTGGGCAACAGCAGGGGCAGAATTTCCCAGGCACTGGAGGTAACTGGGAATACATTTCTGGCATTTTATCTTGTTTAGTACCAAATGTAATCATGACTTGATAATAATCAACATTTTCCCTCATCACCTCCAGCAAACTTACAGCATCTCTGCCCAACCTCCCTGAAAATAAGGAGAGACCTGGCTGACCCAGTCCAGAAGGATGCTCCACCACCTCTCCTTGCCCAAACTTGTCTACATCTCCATCCTCACAAAGTCTGTGGGTGGTACCAAGTGAAGGGGACACACCAGAATGAAGAGCCACCATTCAGAAGTATTTTAGCAAGCTGGAAGATTTGTCCACCAGGAGTTGCATGAGGTTTAATAAAGCTAAATGTACATGAAGCTTGGAAGAGAAGCTGCTCTTTTCTTTCCTGCATAGACTGTACAAGACAAAACTGCAAATGTTAAGCCCTGTAAAAGGCTTCCCAACTTCCAGCATGCATTTCTTAGGGTGTAGCTTCAGTTACTCTACTCCATCCTACAAAGAGAAAATCATGTTCTCATTCTATGAGCCTTTGGTACATGCATCATCCACTTCCACTGATCCAATCTGCACAAGGAAGTCTTGCTGAGTTCAACAAAAAATATGGTGTGAAGAAGTTCTGTGAACAAGCCTGAAGAAGAGGGAGCTACAACCTCTTAGCTGAGGACAATCCACTTTAACTAGAGCCAAGCCAAAGAGCAGTCCTGAACCCAAAACCAAAGCTTCCCAATTTCAAATCAAACCTCTGCCTCTGAATGCATCCCAGTGATTTTCTGCTTTCAGATATGAATCCTAACCAGAAAACAGCTTTCAAGTTCATTCCTAAGTCAAAACTTAATGCTAATTTTAACATGAATCCATGACCCCCTTAAAACTGTAACTGTTTCTTGGGTCTGGAGGACTGCTAAGCCCTGCTTGGACTCACAAAGAGCATCGTTGTGGCCACAGCACAAATACATGGTGCTGAAAGTCTCTTCTCCAGGCTTCTATCAAAAAAGCTCTACAGGAGGTGACACTGATCTGCTAAACTTTGCTAGGGAAGGCAAGGGCAGCACACTGAGAGCAACAGCCAAAACATAAGTGTGAAACTGCACCTGAAAGCAACAGATGAGTATTTCTGAGATATACCAAGCAAACTGCAATTTCCTTGCTGGAGAAAGACCTAACATATGTCATCTAAGGAGCTGACTTCAGACTTAGAAGCAGGGAGCTAAGTCCACTCTGCAACTCAAAGTAACACACACTACAGCCTTACAAAGCTGGAATTTCACCCCAAAAAAGAAGCTGCCTTCTGTATTGCCTACTTCTACTGTTGGTCAGACAATGTGCAGAACTTTGCTGCTGCCTGTGTCTGCCCAGCACCAGGAAAGGACAGTTCAGTCCTAGGGCATGGCCAGAATCCAAGTGTTTACACAACTGCATTCCCCAGACAGGATACAGAGCTGCCAAGAGGAAGGCAGCAGTGCTTTTCAGGAACATAGCACCTCTTGCCCCCGCTGCCATTCCCAGGTTGTCAGGAGGGACAGGAGGGCTGGAGCATCCTCACATGCTGGGTAAGTGAGACCTTAGGCATACCATGGCTTAGTTGGGGAACATGACCACAACAAAGTCTGAGCCAGCAGGAGATCAGGATACAGTATTATTACCTGCTCTACTTCTTAGCTTTTTTGAGTAAGATATCCTGACCATCCAGTTTTAGCCCAATGAGCACTCCCACCCTGGAGTTTCCAGGATATCTCCCACTAGAGCACCAGCACTGCTCAGGAGACAAACACCAGCATAAACAGGCTGCAAGCTTTCCACCACCAAGGTCTTTCTCCTAACCCAGGTCTTGTCCATATCCCCACCTCTGAAGCTGTGCTGCTGAGGAGAGCAAAGCCCTATTCTTGCTGCTGCAAACAGGGCTTAAGGAAGCAATGTGAATATTCAAAACCTGCTCTACTGATAGTCTTGGTATTTTCAATTGCCAGAGTAAGAGGCAACAAATGTGAGCTCTAGAGTCACCTGATCTCAGTTTCATTCCTGGCAGATTCAAGACTTCCTAGAAAATTTGATGCAAATTCTTAACTCCTCTGATCTCAGAGGACATCTCAACACTAAACTGCATAGCTTCCACTACAAGTATGTTGGTTTAGTATGGATTTTAGCCTGCTTTTGGTGTTTACACAGCCTCTTGCAGTGACCAATGTTTCATGTTTAAGAATTGACTTAAGAATCCAAAAGGTCCATTTAGCTAGAATAAGAAGCTCTATCTACTTGGTCATGTGGATATACTTAATGAAACCATTTCAGAAGTTAATGTTTGAACATTTTGAACCATGTTCAAAAGTTCAGTTTCATCTTAAGTTTAGGTTCATCCTAAAGACACTCAAGTTTCCTGTTCTCTAGTTTCCATTATTAACCTTAACTCCCTCATACATATTATGCACCTGCTTTTAGCCCTTCTTCCCACTCCTGGTGATTATCTGAATGAAGACTAAGTGAATGGATTCCTCTAGTAGGAAAGGAGTATCCCAACATGCAGAAACAAGCCTCTCTCAACATGTGCTCACTCCACTCTCAGGACTCCCAGGACTAGATCCACAGGGAAAGGAAGCAGAGCTTTGCCAACACGAGGTGGATTAGATGACCTCTGAAAGTCCCTTTCAACTCTAACCTTTCTGATTCTTTCTAACACTGCCACTTGGACATGTGGCAGTAGGGGCTTTGGTGCCCAAGAGATGGCACAAACAAGCAGCTTTGGCACTGATCACTCTTGATCCCAAATTCACCAGCTCAGTTAAGTCAATTTAGTCCTTGCTTAGAATTCATATGCTACCAACAGATATTGCAATACTGTGGTTCATGTTTGCAGAGTAATGAACAAAGACTAACTAGTTTTGTTTCTTTTCCAGCTTTTCTACTGGGAATACCGCCAATCCTTCTCACTCCCCCTCCTCCATTCCCTGATCTCAGGCAGTTAATACTGTGCCTACAGCTACATTCCTCTTTTTAAAAAGGTTCCTTTGCTGCCCCTTGATGCCTTTCAGCCCTGCTGGAGGAAGTAGCATTGGAAGCCCAGCACTTCAGGAACGGGATGAACAAAACGTGCCTAGTGACAAAAGCATAGAGCTGTTAGTGCTTTAAAGCTCCAACTAGAGACATCAGTTTTAAAGCCTGCGAAAACCCTCAGCGGTACACAGCTCAGTTCACAGTGCCACTCAAAACGCTCAGCGTCTCAGAACCACTGGGTTTTGGTGGTTTTTAACCTGAGGCACAGCGCCCTCATACGGCTCCGGGCTGAAGGCCCAAGCCTCAAGTGCGGAGCACATGATGCGCTTCTTACTGCAAAGTTTAAGACGAAATCTCCATCAAGAGGTCTGTGCCCAGAAGTTAAACACGCACCCCAGGATCATGTACTAGGAGCCTATGCTTAACTCCCCGGTGACTTTCTGAAATACTTCCAAGTTACAAACAGCAACGACAACCTAGCCATCGTCCTAAGCATCTAAGTCTTCACCACTAAGGAACAGGAAAGCTGTCCCATGCACCTCTTCTCATCAGGCCCCACGGAGCTAACTGAAAACACAACCTCAGATAGAGAAATCCTGATACTTAAGGTGGGAAAAGCATCCCCGAGCAGGATGGTTTCTCTGACCATGCTGGAGCAGTAGGTGCCCCTAGCAGCTCCCTCAAAACACCTTCACTCAACAACAGCCAGGTGGAAGGGCCTGGTGGGGAGCTGAGGAGCCCTGTCTCAGGCTGTACTGTCAAGGCCATGCTCAGCTGCTGGAGGAGGGAGCCAAGCAGGGAGGTAACCAAATCCCCCACGGAGGGATCCAGCCACCAGCCAGATGGCAGAGGTAGAGTTACAAGAGAAGAGTCTATTAGCCAGGACGCTCCTCCACAGCACCCTCAGGCCCCAGCATGCATCCACAGTGGACATGCTGCAGCCAAAGCCCCCCGAGGCATGGCTGAACCTGGGGCAGCTCCCACAGCAGACAGAAACCCCTCAGTGGGACAGAAGCGATGGTGACCAGGGCCCGGGGAGGCAAGGAAAGAGCAGACAGGAGATGCAGGGCGATGAGGCCAGGTAAGGGCACAGCTCGATGGCTGCTTCCTACCTCCACCTGAAAAGGGCAGCTGAGGGCTGCGCCCAGCGCTGGGAGCCGTAGCCAGCAGGAAAATCTTCTCGGGGACACCAGAGACTCTTTTCAGGGCCCGGGGAGGTAAGGGGACAGCGGGCAGGAGGTGCGGGGCGCTGAGGCCAAGTGAGGGCACGGCTCGATGGCCGCTTCCCGCCCCCGCGCGCCTGGGGCCTGGGCCAGCAGTGGAAGCCTGCGGTGGGGGCGGCGGAGGGGCAGGCCGCAGGCCCCGTGTGGGAACGGCCGGGGAGGCTACCCGCGCTTGGGGGGTCGGAGAGGGAGGCGAGGTGGGTTGGGGTGGCAGTACCAGCCCGGCGCAGGTGCTGAGGGAGGCGAAGGAGTCGCTGCGGTTCAGCACGTGTCCTGTGTAGAAGCAGAGCCGCTCGTCCGAGGGCCGCTGGGGACCTGGCGCCCTCCGCGCCTCCCCGCGCCGCTGCTCCACCACGAAGCCCCGGGCCAGGAAGCGCAGGTCACGGCGGAGGTGCAGGTAGAGGTCGGCCCCGGCGGCGGGCAGGCGGAGCAGCAGGGCCTCCGCCCGTTGCCGCGGCAGCGCTCGCCGGCGCCGGGGGCCGCCGCGATCCCCTCGCACGGCGGGAGGCAGCAGGTGGATCTTCTCCAGCGCCACTCGCTCCGGGATCACCACTTCCAGCTCCGCTCCGCCAGCTGCAGGCGAGAAGGAGAGAAGCTCAGGCGCTCGCAGTCCCACTGGCCAGTCCCGCGGTCCGACGGGGCGGTCGGGGGCCCCGTGTCCCGCCATCACCACCTCTACCGCTGCCCCGTTGCCCACCGGGACGCCCCGTCCTGAGGGGAGAGGACAGCCCTGAGCTAGGGTTTCGGTACGGGAAACTGTGAACAGGCTGCAGAGAAAACGGACCCAGCTGAGGAAAGGGATTTATTTCTCTCTCTCTCTCTGTATATGTACACACATATATTAGACAAGAATGTGCAGGGAATGGAGGAATGAAGCAAATACTAAAGCTACTTGTATCATTTAAAAAAAATATATATAGCTCAGACACAAGCATCGCATTTCACCAACCCCAATAAAAATGTGCAGGGAGAAGGGGAAAAGCAGAGCAAGCTGAAGCCGCAGCCAAGGACAGTCAGCAGCTTTCCACATGAAGCGTTACAGCAGCAGCAGCGAGAGGACAGGAAAAGAAAATAGTAAAGCCTGGAGCAATTCATCCTGCAGACTGGGACCGCGGCCACGCAAGGGATCCGGCGCATGCCCTGCGCTCCGCGCCTGCACGCTGCCGCCCAGGGGTCGGCGCCCACCGCCCGCCCNCGCCCCCGCCGGACCCACCGGACCCGCAGCCAGGGGCTGTCAGCTCTGCCGGCGCTGCAAGCCAGGGGAGGGAAGCACTACCTGTGCCAGCGTCCAGTCCCCACAGCAGCAGGCAGGGAAACACGAAAGGGAGGAGACAGCCGTCAAACATTGTATGGCAGCAGCGGGACCAAGCACGGAGCGGAGGAATAACAGGCAGCGAGAGCAGGAGCCCGACCCGGACTGAGCCCTCCCCACCCTCGGAAAAAGTACTGAGCGCCGCCGGCAGCCCCGGCGTGGTGGGCGCCGGGCCACGCCCCTCCCCGCGGCACCGCGCCGCTCATTGGCGCGTCCTCCCGCAGGGCCACGCCCCCCGCTCTCCCATTGGCCGCGGGCTGAAGGCGTTGGGCTGACCGGGGAGGGGTGCACGTGGGAGGGGGGCGGCCGGCAGGGGGCGCCCTCTCCTGCCCCCGCACGGGAGGGTCTTGGGTGCGGGAAGGACACTGTGGGGTCTTGCACTGGGACTGCTGGTGGACAACACGTTCACCATGAGCCAGCGATGTGCCCTCATGGCCCAAGAAGGTCTCCTAGGGTGTGTTAAGAAGGGTGTGAGCAGCAGGTTGAAGGAGGTTCTCTTCCTCCTCTACTCTGCCCTACTCAGGCCACATCTAGAGTATTGTGTCCAGTTCTGGGCTCCCCAGTTCAAGAGAGACACGGAACTACTGGAGAGATTCCAGCAGAGGCTAGGAAGATGCTGAGGGTGCTGGAGCATCTCTGGGAGGAAGAAAGGCTGAGCCCTGGGGCTGCTTAGTCTGGAGAAGAGCAGCCCCAGAGGGGATCTGTTCAATGCTGATTAATATCTACAGGGTAGAGGTCAAGACTCTTCTGAGTGGTTCCCAGTGACAGGACAAGGGGCAATACAAAGGAAGTTCCACCTGAATATAAGGAAAAACTTCTTTGCTCTGAGGGTGCCAAAGCACTGGCCCAGGCTGCCCAGAGAGGCTGGGGAGTCTCCTTCTCTGGAGAGCCTCCAAAGGCAGCTGGAGGTGATCCTGGGCAACCTGCTCTGGGTCACCCTGCTGTAGCAGGGGGTTTAGACTGGATGATCTCCAGAGGTCACTTCCAACCACTACCATGCTGAGATTCTGTGATTCTGTGATTTCTGCAGGCCGTGCTCCCAGACCCGCAGCAGGTTTGGAGCCTGTGGAGCCGTGGGAAATACCCAAGCAAGAAGCATGGGAGAGCTGACAAACAGCAGCCAACAGATGGTCTCCTCCATTGTGTTTCCTGCATATCCTTCTCTTCATTAAAGAACTTAAGACAGTGCTACAGAAGCTCATGTGAAAAATTCACCCATTCCTTCATTTCCTACAGCCTTTTGCACCACCATCTGAAATACTGATCCCAGGACTCAGAAGACCAGGAAAAAAAGAGGTTGACAGTATGAGTGTACAAAGATTTTAGGTGATGATCTTACATACTCCTGGAAGCACTCATCACATGGATGAAAACAAGAAACAATTGCACAAAGCTCAATAGATACAAAAATTAGGTTTTTAACAGCAGCAGAGGGGAACACTAATTTAAAGCAAGACAGGTTGTTCAAGCTAGTTACCAAAGCTGTTTGGTAGAAGATGGAGAAAGCCACCTGCCAGCTCCTTCTCTTGCCTCTTTGCCCCTCACACCCTCACCCAGGTGCAATCAATTCCCATTTTCACTGATATCCTCCTTTTTACCTGATGGCTGGGCCACATCCTGCATGTCCTCAGCTGCCCAGAGGTCAGGAGAAGTCAGCTTGTTGCAGGGGCTGTTGAAAGCAGTAGAGTGATTTCCAAGAACAGGAAGATTTTCACTGCATTTGGTGGGCTTTGGGTCAGATCCTGTGCTCCTGGCATGCCTAAGTTGTGGAAAGCAATAGACCCAACATGTTAGCAGCTTTAGAGTGCTGTGGCCCAGCAGAGCAGTGTCTTGGAGTTTAAACTGCTGCAAAAATCAGTGACTTTGTTACTGAAATCATTGAAGAATTCAAAGAGTCATAAAAGAGTGTGAATGACTCTGGCAGATCTCAGTGCAGCACTTACACAAGAATTGTCCAGTGCCCTCCTGGTGCTGGTAATGGCTCTGAGTCTCAAGCAAGGAGAACTGGGTCTGAATGCTCATCCCTGTGAGGACAGGCAGCTGGGGTAGTGGTAAGAGAAGGGCTATTTGAAGCTAGGAGAAGGACTGGTAAGAGAGATGAGAAAGTTAACACCATTTTCTCTCTTTCAGGCTTTGGAGAGGCACAGGACCCATGGTGTTTTTCAGATCTCCTGTGACAAGTAGAGAAGTTGTTTGAGAGGCAGAATCTTGGAGCTGTCTCCAGCCCTTCATTCCACTCTTCCTGGGCATCTCCCTGGGCATGGAGGAACACCCTGTGGCACATGGCAGGGTGGCATAGCACCTTGGAGTGTCCTGCCCTGCACAGGGCCTTTGCAACACCATACAGACAGGAGTGCATGCCAATGTCCCACCTCCAACAGCAGTCTCAGGGAAGCTTTTTGTTTCTCCAGCATGGTGGCACTTGGAGAAGGTTACCAGCAGTTACAACTACCTCTCAGCAGACAAAATCTGGGCAAAGCCAGGACCCAGGGCTCAAATTCACTTTCTTAACATAAGACCAGGTGAGATTTAGTAGCTCTGGGTTTTTACCTTTCTCTTTCAAGGCTCAGTCTGCTCTCTACCAAGAAGTTACCAAAGCTAAAGGACTGGCCCAGAACCCATTCAAGTGAGACAAAATCTCACTTTGGGATTGTCTTGCTGTATGTCAGTAATGTAGTGTAACATGGCTGAAACAAAACCTCAGAGCCTGAATTTCTCTCCTGACCTTTTGTGAAGCAACAATCTCAGTGCCACCTTCCAGGGCCAGAGCCCTGCTGGCACAGCAGCTCCCCTACAACTCTTCCACCTGTGGCAATCCTCCACTCCTGAGAACCAAGAGGCAACGTAATTTGTGAGCTGCCAAAGCTGGCCTGAGCCCCAAAGGGTCATGTTTAACCCCAGACCATCAGCTCTCTTCATTTGCTAAGGGATGGAAGCTGGTGCCTCCTCTTGTCCCTCAGAAGGGTTTGAGGAGAGGGCTTAGATTTGCTTAACATTTTAGTAGATCCTTTATCCCACCTTCCAAAGTCCTCTGCTAAAGAAAGAGTAGCAACAGAGAGAAAGAATCAATGTAATAGTGGGGGGCAAGAGAGGCACTAATAAAGGGAAGTCTGTAACTTATTGGGTGGAAGGACTCACTCAGTGGGTGGGTTGGCTGGCACATGCTGTTTTGGGGTAGGGCCAGTCCCTGCTGAGCATCCCAGAGCTGCAGAGCATCTGGGCAGGTGCCTGAGAGGCTGCAACACCTCACAGCAGGGACAGCATCACAGGCAGAGTTTGGTGTTGGCAAGGGCTGGAGCCGGGAGCAAGGGGACAAGCCCCCACACAACAAAAGATGAAGATGTCTCAGGAGCAGCTGTGTTTTTATGGAATCCACATCCCAAAGCTCCAGTCAGACCCAGACTTTCTTCAATAATTGATCACCATGAGCTTTCCAGAAAGGCCTTGAAATTGTTCCTGATAGGGATAGCACACGGGGCAGGAGAGGGATGTGCTCCTGCTGTGGTGATTGCATTTCTCCCTTGTCCCCTGCCCAGAGGGTGCTGGGGTGCTGTTTCTCCTTCTCTCACCATCAGAGAGAGTGCCTTGGGCTCTGCAGTTCCTAGGAAACAAGCCCTCTCCTCCTCTGAAAGTCCTGGTTTATTTTGTTGTGCTGTTAAATGTCCGTGGAGGAAGCCAAGTTTCGTGGCCATTATTGCACAGTTAATAACCCTTTGGAGACTGCAGACATGTGTTATATTCATCTTCCCCAGCAGTCATTTGGCTCGTTGCCTGGAAAGTGCCAGCATGAAAAGGGTTAACTTGGCCATTACTCAGCCTTCTCCCTTCTCTAAACCCCTCCTGTCCTGGTTCTAAGCAGGCAATCCCAACCTCACAGGTGATGCTCTCCTGCCCGGACATTCGATGCTTTCCCTGCTCTCCTGGCAGCTTCTCACCTCGCTGTGGTCTTTGGGCAATGAGATTTCCTAACACTGCAGGGTTTGGCCAGGCTGGTTGGGCACAGACCTGGCTGAGTGCTGCTGTTAGCCATGCAAATGGCCCTGCACAGAAGCTGGAGACACCTCAATGGGGAGCAGGGACCAAGAAAAGCTCTATTTTCATTTAAAACCATCAACCAAATCAATATCAGTAGTTCTGAAGGTACTAGCAGTGGGTTTCCTGCAGATTGGGTTTTTTACCACTAGCCAGAGGTTTGATTAAAGCTTCTTCCCTGGAGAGAGGGTGTTTAAGGCTGTGCTTCTTCATGTTGGATGTGCTTCCTGTGCTTGGACTCAATGATTTTAAAGGTCTTTTCCAACCTAAATGATTCTCTGATTCTATGTGGAGTCTCCAGTGCCTAGTACAATTGAGGCAGCCTTCAGCAGAGGCATGTAGGAGAGTTTTTCTTCCTTCTCCTGAGACTGTGAGAGAAAAACTCCTTCTGGGACCTCTCTATCAAGTCTGGCTGAACATGGAGAGAAATGTTAAGTTACCATCACCTCCATCCGGACCATGCTGGGATTGTTAAACACAGACAAGGCTAGCCCAGGGTCTGTTTGGTATCTGAGAGCTGAGCACAGATAGCCATCACCCAGGCAATAATAATCAGCCACACGTCACTCCCCAGGCATGCAGGAACAAATGGACAAAGGAAAGAGCTGCTGTTGTTTGGGGCTGACCCTAAAGTTCAGCCAGGCTTTTTATGAAGTCCAGTGTTGCCACCTCTGATGATGTTATCAGGAACCTGGGAATAGCTGGCACTTTCTTTTGTTCTGTTTTATGGTTTGTTTGGGTTTTTCCTCTCCCCAGGCCTTGACTCCTGCAATCATGAGCCTGATTTCTCATTTAACTCCATCACTCCATGTTTGACCTGGTGACAGGCTGGGAAATGTGAGCTGGGAAAGCCTAGAGGCTTATTGTCCAGGAGCAAATGAAGAAGTTCCCAATCAAAGGATTGTTTAAGATATTCCTTTCTCAACAAATGATGCTGTTGATTTCTTTTTTGCTGCAGGTGTTCTGACTGCTTGGAGTTGATGACAGCAAAGCCCTTCATATAGGCACCACCTCCCTCTTCCCCTGGAACTGTCCTTCAGCTGGTCATCTCCCACATCTGGTGTTCCCCTTCTCCTTCTTAAACATCTCCCTTTGTACCCAACACCTGCCTTGGATAGGGATCACTCCCCTAAACTGAATAGTTCACATCAGGCTCCTTTTCCTCTGCATATTCCTTGCAGCAGGGTGCAAGAAGCCAGAGGAGGAGATTGGTAAGCTAAGAGGGTGGTGTATGGCTTGGAAAAGAGAGAAAGATGGTGCCAAGGGGATGCACAAGACAGCACAGCCATCTGTGGGGGTGTCTACACAGGCCTGGAAGTGGTGGCCCAGTACAACTGCACAGACCTGAAGTGGCTTCTTTCTGTTAAAGCAGCACTAATAAGGGAAACTGCTGACTTAAAACACTCTTAATAATGTTTTCCTATTTCTTTAACACCTCTCCCTTGAGCACTCTCTCCTCCCTTCACAGCGTCTTGGCCAATTACACTTGCAAAACAAACAGAGAACTCAATATCCCCTCAAGCAGAGATTGCTGGGGGTCAGGGGCCCTCACTGAGTGCTGTGGCAGAGCTCTGAGGTGGGTCATGGCACAGGAGCCTGCTCTCCTTCAGCCAGCAAGGCCCTTTCCCATCCTCAGAGAGGGGGACCCACACCCAGGCACTGCAGGACCATGGGGTGGGGAAGGATGTGCCAAGGTAGAAAGGGCTCTCCTCCAAGCACAAGCGCCACTGGGTGGTGGCACTGAGGAAGGACTGTGTCCCAAGGCCAAGCCTCACTGCCCTTCCTAGCCTAGGTCTGTAGCATGGCTCTTTTCTCTTGTGGAAGGGAAGCAGCCCCAAGCCCATGTTCTGGGGCCATTGTTGCTCTGGACTTTTGTTGTCTAACCCTTTTTTTGTCTTGTATTCAAGCTGCCCTCAAAGCCTCGTCAAACCATTTGAACTAACTTAAACTAATCCATCAACCAAACCCCTCCACCTTCCATCCATGAGCAGTGATAGGACCAACAATGCAAAAGCATTCAGGACCAATCCTTTACTCAAATTTGTGCAAATTTTCCTGGGTGTTCCCATTTTGGATGCAGAAGCATAACTGTAATGCCACTGTCAGTAGCTGTGCAGAATCCACAGCCCCAAACCTCTGACTTCCTGGAGCTTTTAAAAAATAAAGATACAGCTTTGATATCCTTCTCCCCAGACTTGGCTGCTCTGCTCTTCCCCCTCTCTGGACCACTCAGTTTTTGCACTCCCTCCCCATCACCCCCAACTGAGTCAGCAAATTCCCCAGCACTGTCCCAGGAAGACAAACACCCCTAGCAGGGAGGGAGCAGTGGGCAGTCAGCCTCCAGCACACGCTGTCCCACAGCCTTTAGTATGAGCTCCACAGCCAGGAGATGCAAAGTGGGACACTTGGTCGACTGAAGTTATATATCTATATTAGTTTTCTAGCCTAGGGGTCACTTAAGCACCTACTTGGGGAAAAAGCCCCACATTTTGGGCTCTCAAGCTGTCCTGAAGCAACAAAAGCATCTTTGTTCTCAGGGGACAAAGGAACAGGACAGGTAGGGTGTGCTGTGACCATTGCACAGCCACATCGGTAATCCTGTGAGCTTTGATAAGAGTTTGTGCAAGTCACGCTCTTCTAAGCAACAACCAGGGCTGCCTTTTCCTCCTCAGCCAGCAAGGAAACCTGACAGCCCACGTCAGCAAAGTCTGCTCAAAGTCTCTAGGTAAGAGCTAGCCAGATGCAGGGCCAGTGCGAGGTCTGGAGGGAGCAACCCTTCTGGGTAGTCTGAAACACATCCTGCTCTTTAATCAACAACAGCCACCAATACCTCATCCCAGTCCATTTGGGGCCAATATTGTCATTATTTGCAAGGTTGTACAGTGAACCAAGAACAGAATCAGGATCCTCCTCTGATGCTAGATCCTCTCTCCCAACAGAGCTGGCAATTGACTTTGGCTTGGTTGCAAGTATTTGTTCATAAAAGCAAAATATCAGCGTCACTCTAGGGTTCTCATAACTCTCTGTTTTCAGGCTTTCTGGGCTGGACACCCAGAAAGAATGAGAGGAGATGTGACTCAGTTAACCTGCTGGCAGTAAGGACTCCCACGAGCAACTGTCAGAAATTGTGCCAACAGCTGGGTACCAGCCCATGGCAAAGCCCATGCACAGCACGTGCCAGGCAGACAGCCTTAAAGCTCCAATATCTGCTGGGGCAGTCAAGTCAAATCCAGCTGCCTCTTGGCTCTGGAAAAGAAACCTAGAGAAGAGCTAGGGTCAGATAGGAAACACAGGGGCTGCCACCCTCAGTCTACAGCTTCTGAGTGCCTTCTGTTCATCCACAGCCATGCAGGGAGAGAGCTCAAGGAAATACTTCACCCTACTATTAAAGCAAATCAGTTCCCAGCTCTCTGCACGGTCACAGCTGAGCACAGCCTAACCACAAGGGTTGTGCTGCATGGCATTGAAGAAGCTTGTTTAGACCAACAGATCCCTGTTTTCTGCTGACACTTGAGGGGAGTGTGGCATGTGCAGGCTCAGTGGGCAATTTCAGCCAGGGTTTAGCACAGCTAGGGAGCTGCTGGGTCCTTGGCATTCACAAATCCTTGGGTTGCCCCAGTCATAATGCTCAGCCCTGCTGGATTTAAAGGGTTTGAGATGCAACTGCTCCTTAGTCTCCATCCCCTTTTGTGTTTGGGAGGTGATGACCCACCACTCCCTCCTTTGCACATGCACATAATGAGTCTGGACCAAACCCTTCTACCCTTAGAGCCTGGCTTTTTTGTAGGCAGTAATACAAAAGACAGAGCACCTCATATGCTGGGGGTAGAGGCTGTCTCCTAAGATGCAATGGCAGTGTAACCCTCATTATTCTGAGAGCTTTATCAGCCTCATTAGCATTACAGACATTAAAGAGCTAGGTGAAGATGAAGCTTCACTTACTGTCAGAGAATCATAGAACACCAGGTTGGAAGGGACCTCAAAGATCATCTAGTCCAACCTCTCTTGAAAAAGCCTGGTCTAGATAAGCTGGCCAAGCCCCTGTCCAGCTGAATCTTAGAAGTGCCCACTGTTGGGGAATCCACCACTTCCCTGGGGAGATTATTCCACTGGCTGACTGTTTTCATTGCACTAGCAGCTGCAGGCTCTGTGGCTTGACGAATAGGTAGTTCAAGTAGACCATACAAAAAAGTACAGGCAGTAAAACAGAGATTTCACATCCTTTCTTCCCCAGCCCTTAGACCAGATACACCGGGTACAGTTCTAGCACCAGGAAAGTCAGTGGGAGAGCCTTGCACCAGCAGGGAAAGGGTCCCTGGTGACATCCAGGGAGATTCCAGCAGGACACCAACACAGTGGTCCTCTGGACTGGTCCCTGACAGTGGTTCTCAGTCAAATCTGTAGTGCTTTTTGCCCAGACACTTGTGTCACAGTTAGCCACTGACCAAAGTTGAAATTACCAGTTGCAAGAAACACTTTTGCACCCCAACCTTCCTTGGAATCTCTTTGTTTCAAAGGGCAAAAAGAGGGAGAAAACTGCTCCCCGGGAGTATGTTGGAGCAGGGAGCAGTGTCCTGCTATTGCCACCTCGTGGGCCCTTGCAGCAATAACCAGGTGACCAATCCACGCGGATTTCATGGCACAGGTACTCCAGCTGCTCCAGCACGTAGCACGTCTGGAGCAGCAGCAGCAGCAGCGCTCTGGGCTTTCCAAGGGGAATCTTCATAAGGCCTAAAACACATTTACATCCCATACAGGAGACATTTCCTCGGTGCGCAGTGCCCTGGGCTTGGGAGACTCCCAGCGCTGTTTGCCATGCGTTTGGCACCGGCTCCTAAGGTTCTGTCATGGAGCAGGGCAGAGAAGCATCCGTGCCCTCAAGCAGGCAGTAAAATCCTCTCTGGTGTGTAAAATGGAGAAGCTTAGGGTTTCTCTGTTCTCAACGTTGTGTTACAGAGCAGGAATTTGTCTTCCTCTCAACAACACTCAGTGAAAGGAGCATGGCCCAGGATGAGGATATCAACTGCGGGCTGAGCTGGATCTTGTGACCCTGCATCCATCAAGATATGGGACTAACCTCACAAACCACGGATAAGCTCTGATGTTTGCTGTGGATAAGTCCCTGTAGGTCCCACAAGGGCTGGAGCAGCCCTGTTTGCAATCCACAGCGCAGGGACGTGGCAGTGCTGGTTTACATTTCCCTTCTGTCCGCCGTGCGTGCCCGGGCAGGGGAAGGGGGAGGCATCCCAGCTTCCCTCCTGCTTGGGTTTTGTGTCAGAGCAGGATCACAGCCGGGTAGAGGAGCAGAAACTGCAGCAGCAAAGTGGATGTGGAGGGCAATTTCTAAGTTCAATAAATGCTGTGCATGCCCTGCAGGGTAGTATGGGTTATATGATAGTCCTCAGTCCAGGTAAATGACTTCAGGTCATTGTTGCTACAATGTCTTGTTCCCTGCTCAAATAACATCCTTGCAGGATCTAAAGGATTCAGAAGGGGGGAAAAAAAAAGCTCCAAACGTACAACCTCATTATCTGACCTCACTGCCCCTTGCAATAAGGAAATGTATGAAACATTCTTTGGTTGTTGAATAATTCCTATAGCAAAGGAACTAGGTAGGATTTGCACAGCTTGATAAGATTTAGCACAACTTGATATTTAGCTCCTGCTTCCCACAGAGACTTCTGAAATGCTAGGACTTCTCCTGCATTTTATGCAGCCAATGACACATCCAAGGAACATACCCATACATGCTGGAACTAAAAAGGCCTTTTAGCAGCATTCCTCTGCTCTTTGCTGTAGAAAGAAAATGCTCAAATCTTTTAGGAGCTCTTCTAGGACTCAGTCCTCAGTCTGCCAGGGAAAGCACAAACCCATCGCTGAGGTTCAAGGGGGAGTCAGGCAACTAGAGGTGAACCGTTGCCACAGCTGCAGGTCTCCTGGCCTTCACTTGTGGCTACCTTGGCCCAGCCCCAGCTAAGTCCCTCCCTGACCCCTCACTCACATACTGGGAACTTTCTACAGGAGTGTTTCCCAGCTCCTGCTGCCTTTGCTCCTGCCTTGGGAACTCACCGTCTGGGCTCAGTCTGAAACCACTGGTGTGCAGGGGAAAGGAGTTGTCCTGGCTACAGAGTTCATCTCGGAGGCCAGGCAAAGCTAGCTTCTGCTGCTTGAAAAGGGCTGATCCCAGGATTAGTCAACTACTGTCTTTTCCCTCCTTCTTCTTCTCCTGGGGCTTCTTTTTTCTTCCTGGCCTTGTTACTGCTCTGCTTTGTGATTCTTGGTGATGTCAGTTCTGTGTTTAAACTGTTGCTGTGCTGCCCCAGCCATTCTGCTCCAGTTTCTCTCTCTGTTCCCTTTTCTCCCCTGGCTCAGGCACCCTCTCACACACTAAAGGGGTTGTGATAGCTCATGCTTCTTGCACTTCAAAGTCACTGTGCATAGGGTTTACACTTGTTATTCCACTTAGTGTTTCTGACTTTGAAATGATTATGGGGTCTCCTCTGAATGCTTTATGGGGTAACAAAACTCTAGAAGATCAGGGCTTTTTCCAGCTGAGTAAATAGAAGATATTTTCATAAATCTTTGGACTATTGGAACATCAACAACATTATCCTACATGGGTTGTTATGACTTTGTATTTGCAGAGACATGTGTTGAAGCTTAGACCTCTGCTTTCAGCCTTATCTTCTATTAAGACAGAAACTTCAAGTAATCCCACAGAGGGTACTTCAGTTAAACAAACTCTCAGAGCCCTCCTTGAAGTTCTCTGTAGTCAGCTAGGGTGAAGATTACATTGCTTTGATCATCTACATTTCCTCAATTGGGAATCCCCTTCTTTGACAAGAGATTAATGTCAGGGCTATACCTGCTCTCTGCTGCTTAACACACGTGGATGACAGGACAGAAAGTGAAATTGTTTTCCTGCAGGAATCCCAGTTTTCTGGCCAATGACTTCCCCTCTCCCTCATTATGTACCAGTACTTTGTGAAGGTTCCTTTCCCACCTGCCATCTACCAAACAGCTTACACTTGAGGAGGCAAGTGGGCAACCACAGCAGTATGTGCAGACACTGCTGCTCCGACAGGTTTGAGCAGAGATGGGCATGGAGAAATCTCTGCTAGTGAGGTGAAGCAGCAACACAGGTGAGCAAAAGCCTGAGTGGCAGTATGGCAAACACAAGCTGGGAAATGAGGCTGAACATGAGGGTGATGGAACACTGGACTAAGCTGCCCAGAGAGGTTGTGGAGTCTCATTCTCCAGAGAGATTCCAAACCTGCCTGGATGTGATCCTGGGCAACCTAACCTAGGTGAACCTGCTTTAGCAAGGGGGCTGGAGTAAGATGATCCCCAGGGGTCCCTTCCAACCCTCACCCTTCTGGGATTCTCCAATAGGAATTCAAAGAAATGAACCTAAGGTTGAACCCCTACAGCGAAGAGCGGGTGGTTGCGGTACGTGAGTGGCAAAAGCATCTAGAGCTGCAGCTGTGGATCATAACACCCTTCTTCCCTCAAATGTGTTTCAGAGCACAAACTTACCTCTGCCTCATACCAGAGTAGGAGGAGGATTATCCTGGATGCTGGTTTGGTATCCACCTCTCAAGTGGATGCTGGCTGCTCTCAGAAGTGAGCGATGGCTGCTCGGATCTTGTTTAGCAACTTGTATTAACCAAGAAGCACCATGCAGAAATATGGAGACAAAGTGAGAGAAAATGGTCCCCCCCTAAAAAGCTGGAGAAAGCAGTCTTCAAATGAGTCTTTCACAGCTATGTCTGTAAGAAAAACCTGTGTGATGAGTCAGCCAAGCCCTCTGCTGACTTCTCCTTGTTCACAAAGCTCTGCTCAGGAAAGATCAGGTCCCTCTCTGTGATGCTCACAGTGGCACCTTGCTGTTGGACACACAGTGGTCACTCTGTCTCTGAAGTGTGGGCATCAGGCAGATTTCATAAATTTTGTAAGCAGAAATCACATTCTCAGCAGGAACACAGATGTCCTGTGTGACCTTCAGTAAGTCAGAGGTGTTTATCCTCTTCAAGGTCCACACCTTGGGCAGCCAAAGCTCAAACTCCACAGGCAAGAAATGACCCTCTGGCCCCATGTGGCACAGGCAGAGCAGGAGGGAGCCCATAAAACTGACTGGGAAATGGGAACAGGCATTTTTAGTGCTTTTAACCATGACAAATAAAATCAGCTCCAATACATTCTTGGCTCATTTGCTGCTCCACACAGAAAAGGTCCCCAGCTCCTGGGCAGCTCATAGCCATCAAACCAACTCTCCTTGGCTTTTCTTACAACTGGGCTATGTTCTTGCTCTCAGCATGGACTTTCATTTCTGCCTGCTGGTTATCTGTTGTTCTTCAAACCCACAGCTGGGGGAAGTGCCTGTGGAGATGATGTTTTTCTTTCTAAATCAGCAAGATTTGATTTTATTTTTTATTCTTCACAGTTCACAAGTCATTTGTAGCCAAAACTCACATATCCCTGTTTGGTTTGTGTTCCATCTACTTTATTCTTACTCATAAGCTTAAAAAAATGAATTCAGATAATAAACCCAAAGTATTCTGTGCTACAGTTAATTACTTGGGCTGAAACACCTTCCCTTGTATTTGTTTGCCCATGGGAGGAGATGGTAAATCAGAGTCTCTGTCATCTTCCTAACTAGGGTTGTAGAAATAGGAAGAGTAAGAAATATGGAACAGCTTTTCAGCTGACACAGATCTGCACAGCTCCCTTCATTTCAGGAGAGTTTTCCTGCTTTTGCCAGCTTAGGATCCATGTCTCAGCTATCTCTAGTGTGCTTATGAGGAGCCATTTAGGTAGTAAGCCCATGGCAATCTAACCAGCAATAGCACCTCAGTGTAGACACAAGGTACTTCTAGGGGGAAGGAAGCTCTGTATTTGCATATGTTCCTCACATGCACATAACTTCATAAGCAGCCCTAATATGCACAACAAACAAGAACTGAGCAAAGACACAAAAGTGTTGGCATTCTAGAGTGAGTAGTTCCTAGTCTACACAGGACCATGTTCAAGTACTTCAGTCAAAGGATGAATCATAGAATCACAGAATTGTCAGAGTTGGAAGGGACCTTAAAGATCATCTAGTTCCAAACCCCCTGCCTGGCAGGGACACCTTCCACTAGATCAGGTTGTCCAGAGCCCCATCCAGCCTTGTCTTAAAAGCTTCCAGGGATGAGGCTTCCACAACCAAATGATGGATGATGCACCCATGAAGGTTGCTTCCTCTCCATTCATGAACTGTCCAGGAAAAACCAAGTTCATTTACAACAATTGCTGTTACCTCTGAAGGGTGTATGTCATCCAGCCTTTTCCAGGCAAGGGAAAAACTTGGAAGAGTAAGGAATTAGATCCTGAATGGGTCCTCATTGGAAAGCTGGGAGGGAATGGAAAGCAAAGAGGATGACACTGCAAGGCAGGAAAAAACAAGGAAATCTTTACAGAGATACCCTGGTTTTTAAAAAATATTTATAGTGTGTAGAATAATTGACCAAACAAATTCAGTAGCAGTAAGAACAAAAAAAAGATCATTACACTGAATAATACAAATTGACAAAATGAGTTTTGTGGAGTAAAGGGGATCTGCAGATCAAATCCAGAGTAGACTGGTAAATCTGCCTAGTAAACAAGTACAGAGGCAGCATAGTGTACACAGACAAAAATACCTGAACACAATTCAGAGAAATTACATGGAACAGAAGAGCTTTTCTTGAGCCTAATGGACAAAGATTTCATTTTCAGTCTATAACTCTGTCACAAAGATTTTAGCATGGTCAGAGTGACATAGCAAAGCCAGATGCAGTGTCAAATCAGTAACTGAATGGACATGAAGCACCATGACATTAATTTCTTCAGCACAAATTGTATTCCCCACGAGCTCAGCTTCTTGTTTCTAAGTTTCTATCAGTAAAAAGTGGAAAAACAAATGCACAAAACTTCACTGTGACAGTCTGTTCCCATATCTCTCTCTGCTTGTGGGTATTTATTCTCAGTACCTCATGGGTTATGCTCAGAATTTTTGGTTGGCTATGACAGTAACCTCCTGGAATAGCCTTCCATGGCTTACCTGCCTTCCATACTCTTAACTGCAATGGAATATAGTTATTCAGTTCTCTACTGTTCTTAGACTTAATCTTCACCTTCAGGACATTATTTTCTTCCATATTCTTCTGTACTCACTCCAAATTTGAATGTATTTATCTCCCTTTTCCTTCTCCTTTAAGACCCTAGTTTCACATGGATTTAAAACAACAGGTCTCAGAATTAGGTTGGATAACTGCAATCCAAAAACCTTCCTAGGCAAAACTCCAATAAAGTTAATTGGCTTCAGTGGGAGACTTGTCCAAGTAGGAAGGGCAAGATCTGGCCTCAACAAAACTATAAATTCCAGTTTAAAACTCAGTAGTTGTTCAGAGGCTCACTCCTGTGACAACATCATTCTTCTTGTTTCCTCTCCTGAATTCCTTTCCTAGTCATAACAGAGAAGCTTTCTGGCATCAGAATTAAATGACAATGCCCTGGCCATCTCCCAAACCCCCCTCATGTCTCCTAGGAAGCACTGTTGTCTCCACAGCTCTTGAAGGGAGTGTAAAGCCTCCAAGGCGTCAGGTTTCTACATTTTGTTAGCAAAGGCCAGTGCTTTTCATGGAGGCAATAAACAGGCCCTGATAAGCAACCCTGCCCCTGCCAAACTCACCAGTTGCTTTAGATGATGTAATAAGTACTCACAGTTCCAATAAACCCACAGTGCAGTATTTAAGGTATTCTCCACAGCTATGCAAGGAAGCACACTGGTACAACAACTGCTGAGGGAATTCTGCTTGCTCAGCACCACTGAACTACAACCATGGGTTCAGGAGTCCTGTCCTGTCACTCTACATTCCACATCCTTCTTAGAAGCTGTAGCTCACACTCCTTTCACAGTGTAATTCCCTTTGTGGTAAAACATAAACATTTGAGGTATTACATGGTCCAAAACATAAGTAACAAATTAAATACAGCCCAGCTCAACAGACCATATGTAGGTCTTTCCACACTATCAGCATCTGTAACAAAGCACTCCTACAGTTCCTTGGAGCTACACAGAAAACCCTTTTTTCTTCCTATCTGAGATCCCAAACATTTGCCATTCTTTCAAATGCTTCAGTTGCTGATTCAAATCCCCTTTACCAAGGAAATCTTCAGAAAACAAGTCACTCACATTCTACTTCCTGTAGGTCACCACGTTCCTGCCCAAGCAGCCTGAAGGGGAAAAGAGCCTTTCTGAACAAAAAGGTCTGCACTGAGGCTGTTCTAGCTGTTCTCTAGCAAGCTACTGGGTTTAGCTCACCAGATGATCTCAGCTACTGTAGAACCACATGGAGAGCCTCTCACCTCTAAAACTTATGACAAATCATGTGAGCTAATGCATCTGGAAATGAGACTGGCACTACCCTGTTTAAAAGGTCCAGGCTTTCCTTGGAAAGCCCCAGGACTGAAAATGCTGCTGTGCTCCACACTAACATTAAAACAGAAGTGCAGACTGATGATAGAGGTGCTCTAGGTAAGTGGAGCTGATAAAACATCCACCATTCCTCCACTTCTTACAGCATGAACAATGGTATGTGGCTTAAACCATATAGTCACATCCAAGTTTGGCTCTAGCTCCTGTAATTCCTGGCTTTCCAAGAGAGCAGAGATGGAAACACAGATCCTGGTAACAATCAAGTGCACAGCACTGACAATGTGACATTCCCCAATGCCCAGATACATGCAGTGAACACACAGGACCCACATCTGAGAAGACAGTGACCCAATGTCACTGTGCAAGACAAGCTCACAAGAAGGGAATAGATGACATTTATTGTTACTCCTCTGGCCAGTAGATGTGTCAGGAGCAAGGAGTGTTGAGCAGTTCTGAAGATAAAGGAGAAGCACAAAAGAACCTGTGAGAAGACTCAATTTTCATTCATTACCTTCCCTCCCCACTGCTTTTTTTTGTTCTAACTCTGGGCCAAAGTAACTGAATTTGTGAAACCTGGAGCTCAATGGAGAACCAGGGCTGAGTTTTGTTATTTTAGCAGTGACTTTCCTTGACAGGTAAATCTTAGAACACACTATTTGAGCTGTCATATAGCATATTTGGGAGAGAGACTATATCTATGCAGTGAAGCCAGCTTTTTACAGGCAAGTAATTGGACTTCCTCCATTTAAGCTTCCACTGGCCTCCAGGAAATGAAATCTAAGTCAAAAAATAGCCATTTGGATGAGGGTTTAAACTGAAAAGTGGACTAAAACACCAGTCAGTGTACACCACTGTCAATTTTTTCCCACACTGAGTAATTTTGGCTCCTAATGGAGTTCATACTACCTACCTATGTACCACAGAACATCTGTGAATTAAAGTGCTTGGGGAAATACACTTGATTGAAAAACGATGTTAAGGTTTTAGCCAATGGGACAGTAAATAATCTGATGTTCTTGAGCTCTGATCTTGTTGAGCACTGTCAGTCAGTGTGTCCAAACATCTTTCCAAACACTTAGCAACAATTCAGAAAGTGGATCATTAACACATTTTGTCATGTTATGCAATTCTTCACTCCCCTCTAGACTAGGCTTTTTTCCAGGTCCAGCAGCCAACAATAAATCAATCACAGTCTCTCATAAGCCTTTTGACTTCAATTCTATCCTGTAAGTTGGGTTAAAAACAGAACAGAAATCACTAGAGGAGGTGAGGCAGTAGGGGGGCTAGTGGTGGCTGCTGTTTAGGAGATGTTTGCTTGACCCACAGCTGTTCTTGTTGCCATTCTTTGTGGATTCCTCTTCATTATCTGTAACAGAATCTTCCTCCTCTTCATCGCTCCGGTCATCTTTCAGGTCCTAGGGAGAAGAAATCCCTGTGAGCATATTCTGTACTCAGAGTATTTACTGGCAGGTAAATGACCAGACTGCTATTGTCAATGTAGAACCTTCAAAGAGGCCTACAGGTGCCAGACAAGCAAGTCTGGACCTTTGCAATGAGTTTGAAAAAACAACCAATTAATTTAATCAGCTAGGTGCTCCCATTTGTAATTAAAAAATAAGAAGATTGTGCATAAAAATTCCAGAACATGAAAGGGAAGCTCTAAATACACTAGACAATAACAAAACCACCCCCCAGAAACACCCCCTTCCCCAAAATGGAAGCTGACATCCATGGACAAACCAGTTAAGAACACTTTAATTTTGCAGAACCTAAGGTTCTTTAGACAAAATTTCTTCTATGACCTTAGCCCACTCACTTCACCTCTTCTTACTTGTTTCCATTCTCCCTTCTAAAGCTTTCCTAGTAATCCCTGGGTGCTATGGGATTAATTAACAGTTGTGAAGTGCAGGGAAGGTGAAAAGAATATTGTATAAAAGCTGAATATAAAGAATACACTTGCCCAAACACAGGAGTTGAGAAGCTGTCTCCTTCTGACAGGTGTAAACTAAACAGTGACTAGTTGAGCCAGCATCCCCTGGTATTAACTTTGCTTAAAGAAACTTACTGACCCTAAAATACTCTTCTGTGCTTGATGGTGCACACATCACAACATTTGCAAAGCAGACCTTGTGCAATTTGTCATGGAGCATAATATAAACCATTAGTCTCTTATTTCTCAAGTCCTCATAACCAAAGACCCTACTATGCATTCAGAAGTTTGGTTTGAAGAATCAAGGCTTTGGCATTTAAACCACACACCTCTGTTTTCACTTCAGGGCAATGAGCTTACCAGAGCAGTACCTGCCTCCTTGGAAGGACCTTCCATACCAACTGATGACTTGTTCTGCAGACTCAGGGTAGGATGTTGTAGATAAAGACACTAAATCAAGTAAACACTTGCTTCTGCCTAAGCAGTGACTGTGAAAGGAAATTAGATCAAAGGAGGCTCCTAAGAATTATTTTTCTGCCTCCAGTAGTTTCCTCTGTGATTAGTAGCTGCTACTGGTTGTCACTTCCAGTTATTCTGAAGGTGTCTGGTAGACCTGACATCACCCAATACCCTCTAGTTCTTCTGTAAGGAGAGATGAGCAGTGGTCATTCTCTCTCCAGCATCTCATGATTTAACAGACCACTTCTCACTGAAAACCAGGAGTTTCTCCATAGTTGAGGATCAAAACTTGGGCCCTCACACTGTGGCTGTCAACTTACCCATGAGCACAGGGTATCTAGTTTGTCACTTGAGAACTCCCAAGGTTTAACAGCCAGGTAGCCAGTGATGCCCATGTTCAAGCACTGAGGACTGCAGGTGTCCTGGTGACTTTCTTAAATGAAGGGGTGTTTGGGCTGCAGGACTGGCTGCTGAAGGAGACCTGAGGCTTCTCTTCATAACAGACTAGATGACCTCCTGAGCTGTGTGCTGGAGCTAGCAGGCACGTTAGCCCTTAAGCAACCTGCTGCCTGCACAGCTACACCAGGGACTGATCCATCATGGACCCCTTTGCTTCCCTGGACCTCAACTAAATAGGCAGAGACTACATGATTTTCCTGCTCCTGGAGTGATGTGCCAAGGTCAGAGATGAGATGCAGAAAGGAGAAACCAGTGGTGTTCCTGCCTGGACTGTATCTGCTCTCAGAATGAACTAACAACTTCACTTTCTTACCTGCTAGTCCAAGATCTTTCTTAAGCACCAAATTCATACAGAGTAAATAAATGACAGCTCAGTCACAACTCATCCAATTGCAAGTCTATATCCCTTTCCATATTGCAATTCCAGTAAAATGTATGACTATAATGAACACCAAAGCCTAAACTCCATCTCATCAGAAACTATAAACTTCCTGGAGATTTTCTTTTGCCCTTTCCCTAACAACATACAAAGGGTATCAAAACAAACAAATCTTACTGTAAATACTGTAAAATAAACTTGGCATACCATCAGTTAGAGGAAAGACTTTCCACACAAACAATTTATGAGGTTCTGCCTCTTTCAGATCACCTCTCTCTCTCCTGGTAACTTTGTGATTTGTATTTACAGTAAAAGACAAATGGTGAGGAGGTAGAAGGAGGCCTGATACTTTTTCTTTTGCCACAAGGAATGTTTGAGAAAAGAAGAAAAACAAAAAATAAACCCAAAACCACCCCAACAAACAAAGAAATCCCTAAACCTGAGTACAGTGCAGATCTGAGCAGAATCTGCTAGGCTCACTGGAAGTGAGCAGCCTCTGACTGAGGCTGCAACTGTGGGGAGTGACAGGGAGGGGTGCTTTTATGCTCCTTGTGAACAGACTGGAGTCAGTCAAGTTCATGAGTGTGTATTTCAGTTACCTCACTGTGGTCCACAGACCTTGCAGGTAACTCAAGCATATGCTTAAGAATAGCTGGCAACCTGCTTGGCTTTGAATGACAGCTGATAGGTCACATCAGTTCCTGTTTCCTATAGGAATGAGCTGGCATTTCCAGCAGGGAACTGGAAACTGATAGGATTTGCTTCCCAGTTTTAATGCTGTCAAGCTGGATGCTCTGATTAAAGATGTTGTAGTAATTAAAACACATGTAAATGTTTTTTTCCAGCCCACTGGAAATCCCTGCTTTTGAGATAATAGCATCTTACATATTTCAAAGCAGTAGGAATTAAGTGACTTTGTATGCTGAAGCAACCATTGCAAATTTGGTTAACTCTGGGAGAGTCTACAACTTGTGAAATTCTCTTGAGAGTAATAATAAAAAATGCTGTTAAATCAAATCTAAGTTTTTATTACATTTTTAATCAGGAACCTGCATCCTGACCAAGTGCCTCTACAAATTCTTGCTTTGGAAGAGTCTGGTCACTTTTGCCTAGCTCAAGTAACAGAACAGAACTTGAAATAACAATAGATTCATCTGTAACTAGAAAACCAAACAAACCTGTCTTTGCAAACTGTTTAACAGACCATTATAAAAATATTAAGATATTGTAAGTGAAGTTTGTGCCTCTTAACTTTGACCTTCTAAGAATAACAAAACCTGTAACATTTCTAGCATTTTTCCTGCTTTAATAGCAAGATGTTTTCTGTGAGCCTCTCACATCATATATTACAGTTCCATTTTCCAACTCAAAAACTCTGCTCTTACTGACCCTGAGCAACAACAGATGAATATACTATCAGAAACACAAGAGCTGGTGAACTGTAAATACCACAGCTGAGGCCATCATTAATACTCAGTGCTTTGGTTTAATGGCATCAACTGCATTTATTATACTTCAGATGGTTTAGGGGAACAGACAAAATGGATGTGTATATTTTATGTTCTGGATGACTAACCAATTTAATCTTTCTAAATGGATGAATGGTTTCAAGGTTTATGAGGAACAACACTAATGCTATAAAGTCTGCAAAAGAGCCATTTGTAGTGAAGCCAAAGCCGCAACAACTTTGATAATCTCTTTTCCTTTTGTTTAACCCTTCCACCTGCTGCTCAGGCTGCCTCTTTCAGTTCAATGAACCCTCTTTGCTAAGGTACTTTTGGCTTCTTGCATTTCACTGCTGTTAAAACATGGATCATTCAAGTCATTAGCACCACATCTTATTACAGGAATAATAAAGAACCTTCCAAGGGACTTCACCCAGGAACAACGCTTCTTGAAAGCAAGAGACAACCATATTTTGGAGGTCACTTTGCAGCCTTTTGTAAGCCAAACAACATTGGTAAACTTTCCTTCTAAACTAACAGTTTCTCCTAATTGTGCAAGACTGTCCCTAGATAAAGCACTTCAAAATCATGTTCCTCTTGACAAGCTCTTGGCACCACGGTTTCTGTTACTGCTCATGAGAGCATTGGGAAGAGGCCATGGCTGTGCTGGAAGACAGATGGAAGTGTAGGTTTCCTCTTCCTGTGTGCTGGTGATACAATCAAGCTCCCTGGTGGAGAAGTGGGGCTGGGCAGACACCATCCTTCTCTCCTTCTCCCCTTTATGGGCCACATGGCATCTCTGTCCCCCTGTACATTAAGGTTAGCACACATGCAGCCTTGGCTGCATATGTGCTACACAGTGAAGTGGAAAGTGTAAGAGCAGAAAGATAGTGCCAAGCAGTAAAAAAAAAAAAAAAAAAAAGAGGCAAAAATATATTGTGGCACCATGGCTTGGTCCTATAAGACAGTGAGGAAACCTTAGCAACATGCTTTCTGCTTTCTCAGAAAGGGAAGGGCACCTGCTAGCAAGTGCACTGTGGCCAATGTGGTGGACTGCACATTGTCAAGTCAAGGCCTCAGTGTAAGCTGTTACTATATTGGCATGCTCCAGAGCAGAAATAGCCACTGAGGCAGCATGGAGGAAAAGAAGAAGGATCTGGCTGAAAGATCTGAGCAGAAGATGGTTCTGCACTGAACTTCAGTTGCTGAAACTTTTCCTTCCATGAATCAGCTTCTAATCTGTCTTCTCCCTGACAAAGGCCTGTGCTTTTGAAGAGGCATTCTGAAGGCTACAGTGTAGTGCCTACTTCACCAGCTGAATGAAGGAGAAGATGATCCAGGCTTGCTGTGCCTTACCACAGGTGAAAGCAGGAAAGCTCAGTTCATGGCAGCTCAGGCTCTTTCTGAGTGGTATAACTGTGTCTCTGTGGGGACATATCCCAACTCAGTTGGTAGCATCAACTCTGACTCAAAGTTTTTCAGTAACATAACTGGATTTCTTCTGCCAGGTACTAATATAAAAGCAATTCACAGCTGATTCTGGAATGTTAATGATGTGGTTTATGATTTGGTGAAATTTAGATTTTTGGATTTTCAAAACTTTATTCTTATCCTTCAGTTGGAATTTCCTGACTCATAAATGTATGATATAGTCAAATCAGAATGTCCTAAATCTTATACCTTACTTCCACCTTAAGAATATTTCCATTCAAATATTTGCAAACATATTGACTAAATCTTGATTTTTCAATGTAAAGACAATAAATTCCACAGCACCTGCACATATGGAAAGCACAGCTTGCAGTACAAAGATGAAAGCTATTAGTCAGGTCAGCAACCATTGACTCAAATAAAAGAGATAATAAACAAGAGAGATAATAAAAAGTCAGTTCAAATAGACAGAAGGGGGTACTTTTCTAACAAATAGTGCTATAAAGTTGATGCATCTCTGAGTTCAACATGTTTAATTCAACATCAATAATTCAACTCAGCTGACATGACTTAATACATCTTTACTTTCCTGTGGAGGCTAAGCAACATACATTTGGATTCCAGCAAACTGTTCTGTATTTCCAGCCTGAAAGATTTTATTGGAAAATATATTTCCCTTTTCAGCTTATACACACTAGGCAACATAAATAATGTTGCTCTTCCATGGAAGATGCACTGTTGCACTCTGCTTTCTGCAGTTTTTAAATGAAGATGTGGAGTTTCTAGCTTAATTGTGTTGGACAACTTGTGGCCAAAACTCCTCTTATTTAATCTCTCTCTTCTGTGCAATAGCCATTCCCCAAGCTTTCCACTGAAAAGATTTCAGAGGCAACTCAAAGAAAATGTGTGAAAACAGATGAAAAGAAAAGTGACACTAATTCCAAAAATATTGAAAAGAACTGTCACATAAAACTAGATGTTAGTATCAAACATGCCCTTGATTTTGACTGAAGGAAGAAATTTAACCTCAGAAAAAGTATCCCTTGTGTTGTCACTCAGCATAACACACCTGTAACTGCAGCTATAATACCCTGACTGTTCAGAAGAACTAAATCATTATTTACAGTTAATCAGGTACTCTGTGGTTTCAATAAAGGCTGATAGCTGTGTTATTGAAATCCACTAACTAAACCTTGCACCCCAGTGTATGTGGCTTTACAATAATGTTAAAAGCCCAGGAGGTACCAAGTGAGTCATAATGTCCCACTGCTTTTTGAATTATTCCAATTTGAAATCCACAGCTGGCAAAGAAACAAAGACTAATATAATAGGCATTTGGTGCTGTTCCCTAGAGTGAACTTTTTTTTACCCTAGGACAGAACTTGTGCTAAGCCAAGGAGTTCAGTGGTAGGAACTGTTATCAGAATATGCACTTTTATTCCTTAGAAATGCTTTTTTGGCTACAAAAGAGCTGCTCAGACACTTGCACTTTTCTCAGTGAGGTATGATGCTGCACTTCAGATGGATGTTTTGAGACAACACAGCTGCTAAAGAATATTGCTAGAGAAGCCTTAAAGCATTATTAAACCAACCTGAAACCACAAAGTTACAACCATGTCAACAACAGGCACCTCTACCTCATGTGTCCATTAAGTTGCTCATATCTGTGTTCATTTTTAGGAGGCATTCCATTCCTTCTGTGATGGATCTAAAGGTTACCTCCATACTTAAACATTACCAATCTAATTTTCAAGTCACATGTCTAACAAGTAAAGTCTTTTCATTTGATGTTCACCTCACAACCCCTAAAATCATTTCAGTGCAGTATTTCTAAACACCCTAGTACTGAGGCTGGATATAGAATACTTCAAGTAGTGCCTAATGCAGTTTCTTAAACAGCACTAGAAGTCACTGAGACTTGTGAGCTTAAGGCATTTGGTGGAGGTTTTACTTCACTGAAGTTCAGCATTCTGCAAGTTGGGTGTCTACTTGGAGACTGTTAGCTAGGAGTACTCTACAACCAACAGAGAAATGGGTCTCCCCAGGGGCTGACCTGCTCCACCACTGCTGGGAGGACAACACTGGGCACAGTGAATTGCTCACTAGAGACACCACTCTCTTCCACCACTGATTACAGAGGGATCCTTGAACTTGAGCTAGACACAGCTTCAGTAACACAAGACAAATCCTACCCTCACATGCTTCACACCCACCACTGCCTGATTAGATGGATGGACTGATCAGGCTGGTTTGTCTGCTTTCTGATGAAGTGAACTCTGCAGTGTGCTGTCCCTGGTCACAAGCCATTACAACAGTGCTATGGAGGAGAAATTGCTAACATGTAATAAGCATTATGGAGCACTTCTAGATCCTAGGAAAACATTCTCTTTAAATACAAGATAGAACAATTTCCCTTCTCAGTTGATACCAACCTATCATTAACTAGCTTAAAGCTTTTGTTTTAACCAGTTCAGCAGACTGCAGTACTGTAAACCCCTCTGAAAGTAAGAGAATTACTCACCTCATAATAAAGTCAACTCAAACCTCTGCAGCTTATATTACAAATAGTAAATGAAGGCATCAAAAGTTCTGTAAAAGGCCTAGGGTTTGCTCTATGAATTGTTTTTTGGCAATTGAAAAAATAAGATATGAGCAGCTAGCAAGGGAAGCTAGAGAAACTGTCAGCAAATGCCCTTCTGTGACCAGCAAGGTAAATTGATTAATTTTAAAGCAAAAACTTTACCAACATTTGTCTTTTATTTGAATTAGGGACTTTCACATACAGAGAGTAATTTAGATGAGGGATTTACTTGAAGCAGAGTTGCCTTGTGCCAGACATCCATGCAGAGAGAGGCAGGGGTGCTTGTTTGGCCAGATCCATTGCTGGTGAAAACTAACACAATCCCATGGAGTTCAAGTCGAGCTGTGCTCATTTATACCAGCTGAGAACCTGGCCCTGAATCAACACCACAGACTCTGCTGCACTGGCCAGGGCTGGAAGCTTTGCTTTCAGAATTAGAGAGTTTGAATTTTCTATTCTTAGAGGTAGTGCTCATCTGCAACTCCTACTGAAGTCAAACTCAGCAACTCTGGAAACAGTAGCCTTTTACTACAGTACATAAGAGATCTGCACAGCCCTGTTTATGACACAGTTAACACAGGAGGGGCAAAGGGAGTATCCAGACACCCAATCTGGTGGACTATGGCCAGAGGATGGAGTCTGCTCTTGCAGTGTCCTGTGTGTGTTAACAGGGCTGTGGAAGGCTACTTTGCCCTGATGCTCCCACCCCAGCATACCTTCACAAGCTCAGCTATTCCATGCTCTGAAATTATTGTCTTCAGTTTTGCATTAGTTCCTTCCTCATTAATGGTCATAAGAGTCCTTAGAGTAAGTTTTCTAAACTTGACTTGATTTTCATGTAATATTCAAGGGACAGGTGGGTGGAATTATAGGGATTCTAAACAGTTCATTAAAAAAAAAAAAACAAACCCCAACCAATCAACCAAACAAATAAAACCCAACAAACCCCAACCCCAAAATGCCAGCAAAGAACATTGTTGCTGTTTTGAAATCTGAGAAGTATCTTTTAGTGTGTAGTATAACACACCTCCCTGGAAGTAATTGCTCAGCTGCTGAACTCCTGCATAATCTGGAGTAAAAAAAAATATTTAAACAGCAATCTGCCTTTTAACTGACAGTGCCAGGGAAGTGGCTGAAGTGAAGGAGTCCAGACAGTGCTCTTGGATTGGCAATGACATTTATGCAACAGAGAAGAACTGGTGGCTGTTCCTCTTTCAGAGATTCTGCTGGGCTACATACTTTAACAATACTGAGGTCAGCCTTGATATCAAACCCTCAGTGAGGGCAGAGCTCCAGAACTCCCCAGCATGCATACAGAGGCTTTTCTCCTATCACTGTCAATACCAGCCAGCAAACTTCTTACTCTTTTATGCTTCCTTCTGCCTGCCTCTCACCTCTCCTCCCTTATATGAATTTGGCAGCATGGAGGGAGAGATGTAGCCAGGCTTTGGGCTTAACTAGATTGCTGTAGCAGAATGGGAAATATGCAGATGAAAGAAAGTCATAACAGGAAGCAATTTCCCTTTACTAGGGCATGAGCCTTCACGCTGCTGACCTGGCTGGCTAGCTCCCATCTCCAGGCTATTAAAAAAGCTCATGTCCCAAAGGCAATAATTTGAATCAACTGGGAAGGTTCCCAGATAGACTGGTTTTCATCTCTAAGATGGAAAACTTCCATTTGTCCTATTTTGCTCCCCTAATACTCCATCCTCATGAGAAAATATGCTATGAATATTTATCTGCTGAGAACCAACAAATTCAGCTTCTCCATAGCCCATTTTCCTTCCTAATCCAGTTCAATCTGCCTTGTGTTGGTGTTAAACTTTCACCCACAGAATTAAAACTCCAAAGCAGGATACCAGTGTGTACAGGCCCTTCCCAGTCAAGGAAGAAATCACAAAACCTCCAGAGAAAGCTTTTCCAATAACTTCCCAGTCACACAGAATGATCAAATTGATTATCATTATCCTTTAAAATACATTGCTGCTTTTAAAACACCTACTTGGAATTAAGGCAAGCACACCTCTTGGTCCCTTTTATCAACACCCTGATAGCCATTGGCACAGCACAGGCTTAACAAAATATGAAAGTAAAAGAAAACAAAACCTACATGCCTCTGGTTTAGGAAACTAAGCCCTGTCCTCTGTTTAACTCCTGGAGGATGACACTTCTCTGAAATGAATGACTTCTCACTGAATGTGCTAATCCTCATTAAATTTCATTTATGATTATAAATGTCCTGAAAATAGTTTTGGGGTTTTTTTTCTACTGTTTCAGAAAGAAGGAAAAAAAAAAATCAGCTGGAAGTCTGACTTTTTAGAAGCCCAATAAACTGCTGTGCGTGCCAAACCTTCATATACATTTCATTTCATGCTTCATTTTCACATCCCAGTAATTGCAGAGTGCATGGAAGTGCAGCACTGTTGTGCATGTTCAGGGTCATGGGATGACCCTTCACAGCTCAAGTTAAAAAGTCAGAGTTTATTAGCTGGGAGCCATCAGGCTCAGCTCACCTACGGTGTGTCTAGTGCAGACTGAACAGCACACACACACTGGATCCAATTCCATTTGCCACAGAAGGCATTTGCAGTGTATTCTCTTTAAAGGCCATTCTACTTTCTTATTACATAGAGCTTTTTTCTTTTCTATAGGTTTAAAAACTAAGATTTCTGTTTAGCTTTAAATATCTCAAGATACTGCACAGTTCAATGAGAAAGTCAGTGCTGCCTCAGCTGCCAGAACAGCCAAGTGTTCAGTCACAGCACTCCCAGGTGAACTGAGGCTGAAGGGTGACTCTCATTTAATAAGGGTAAGCCACTCCATTTTAACCACTCTGGATCCACAGCCTAATTCTGCAGGACAAGGTCTGATTCTAAAGGTAACTAAGGAAAGCAAAGCAAGTGATAGGGGCTTAAATTTCTCATACAGATGTCTGGACTTCCATGGAGAAGTGTTTAAGGTCCAAAAAAGCCCCATTCCTTTAAACAACATGTTGCATGCCTCTGATTTGTGAACAAGAAAATTCTCACCTAAGTTCAGCACTGATATTCTATGCACTCCCAGGACCCATGAGGTTATAGAATAAATACAAGATTCAAATGAAGTGTCAAAAAGAAAAGTTCTAATGATGCAAACAGCTCAAGCACAGAAAAGAGGAAAAATAGCAAAAGGTTCCCAGGGAAGGAATGTTCTGCAGAAGCTGAGGTGAGTCTAAATAGAATCATAGAATGGTTAGAGTTGGAAGGGACCTTTAGAAGTTATCTAGTCCAACCCCCTGCTGCAAGCAGGGACACCTATAACTAGATCAGGTTGCTCAGAGCCATGTCTAACCTGACCTGGAATGTTTCCAGGGATGGGGCATCCACCACCTCACTGGGCAACCTGTTCCAGTGCCCCACCACCCTCATTGTGAAAAATGTCATCCTTATAACCAGTTTAAATATTTTCTCCTTTAGTTTGAGGCCATTAACCTCTTGCCCTATTACAACAGGCCTTGCTAAAAAGCCTTACACTAAACTCAGCTAAAGACATCTGTCAGGAACAGGTCAAATGGTCTCTGGGAACTGTAGAACTTAAGAACTTACACAAGGGGTTACAGGAAATCTCAAGAAGAAGAAGATACATAGAAAGTCATATAAGCCAGCACCTCTGCAGGTGTAAAGAATCACTACTCCTCAATGTAAGTAGTGAGGACATGTTTTATAAAAGCATATTGTGTTTGTGTTCCAAAGGACTTTAAGTCTTGCTTACACATTAATATCAAAACTCATCAAGTATTCTAGTCCATGGGCATGCTTTTAGGATGTAGTTTTAGCAGTATAAGACATACTTTTGATACAGAGAGGGATTGAAGGAGCCTTTATATGGCTAACCAGTCTTCATGGCAAGGACTCTACTGGCATCCCAGAATCAGTATGTAAGAAAGAATGAAGGAAGGAAAGTTAACTGGCACTGGCAGAGATTTCTCAGCATGACAGCACTCCTCAGACAGAACAAAATGCTGGAGTGGAAGAATGATTGCTGGAAACAAGAATTTCATGGCTTTCACTTCAATCCCAAAATACTATTGTCAGATAATTTTCAGCTACCTCTAGCCTGTCATTAGTCATTCTTTGAATGCTAACTCTCACTGCTCCCTTGAGAATTTGGACCAAATAAAAATGAACAAAGCATGGACAAGGGTATGCCCAACCACCATCTTTACAAAGCCTGCTTACTGAGTACAAAACACCAAAGGAATAGTGAAGATACATGGGTGGCACTAGCTAAAAGAGTGACAAGTTCAAAAGCCTGCTCTACAGCATTGCAGTGTCTTTACTGCTTCAGGAGGAGGAAAGAATCACAGTAAATCAAATAAAACTGCAACTGAAGACCCCTAAATAATAGCAATCATTAGGAAGAAGCTCATTGCCTTACTTGAAGGTAGTCTGATGGTGACAGAACAATTAAAAGAGAAAGAAAACATTTTCCTGGTCACATAAGAGTCTGTTAAAAACCTACCATTACCTTCTGCCATTGGTGGACTTGATGCCCATTTCCTACAATTTCAACATAGTTTTCAAGATCTAAACCACTGTAACCTCCAAACCTTAACCCAGAATGTAATGGTTTTAACATATATTTTACATCTTCATTTGCCATAAAAATGTGGCTATAAGCTGCTGCTGTTCTCTCCCTTCCTCTGACCTTGGCAATAAACCATTGAATCTCCATGGGGTTTCCTGGCAAGATATTTGAAATCAGTGCATATGTACATACTTCTCTAGATGTTTTTTCAATTTTCCTCAAATATTCTCATATGTGCAGACATGATGACTAGACATGTTTCAGTGGTGCTTGAAACTTGATACAAGTGGGTAATTTAACCATGTAATTGAATAATATTGCAGAAACACAAGGAGTTTCCTAGCAACAAAAGGCCTTGGACATCAAGATGGCAGCCAGCAGCTAACATTGCAATTGCCTGACCTAACTTGAAAAGAAATCACACTGAAGAATGTCCTTCTTCCTCCCACAGCAGAACAGAGCTGAGATACAGGGCTACAGGTCTGACCTTGAAGGGCTTCTCTTACATGCAGCTGCCTTACTCATAGACAAGGTCCCAAAACATCAGATGAGTAAGGACATTTGGGCTCCTTTTTTTGGGTATTTTTATATTTTCCTAAAGGAAGAACAATCCTTGATTTGAAAAATGTCACACTCCTGACCCCTCAAGTTTATCTCCAGAGAAAATAAAAAGCTTCTTAATGCAAAGTGGCAGAGTACAGCTTAGCTTGTGGATGCACAATTCCCCCTGGTGAAGAGGACTGGGCGAGGGAAAGGGTGGCACAAGTCCTGCAAGACTGGAGGCCAGAGCTGCTTTGTGCTACCAGCTCTGGTGCCTGAGACTGCCATACATGAGAAAATAGGGCACAAAGAGGCAGAGCAAGATCATCTCCTCTGTCCACTTTCTCCCCCCTTTTATTCATCTCTGGCTGCAGTATGGGGGAGGAGGAAAATCATGAGATCTTTAGTCCACGTTGTTTTCTGCTGAAGCGAATCAATCAGCTGAGGGCAATTGTCACCTCCCCTCTGCACTAACAGAGGGGACATCTCTTCCTGAGGAGGAAGAGTAAACCAGGGAAGAAGTTCCTAACTCAGGGGGCTGCAGCACTCAATGCCATTTCTGTATTAATTCCTGCCTTTAACAAAGCCTCCTGACACTGCCTGGAGATAAGAGTATTGAATCTAGACCTTGCCTGACCCTTTGAATAACAGCAAGGGGAACTTGCTGGGTACATGACATCCTGGGGACTTGGACCATCCCCTTTACATATCTTACCAAGGCCCAACTTTCCTATCTGACCCAGACAAGTCCTTTAATGCTTGCTTTGACAAGGGACAACAGCACTTCTCACTGAGAACACACACATTTGAGCCCACTGACATCCAGACAGTGTGATGACATGGTCCAGAAGGATGAAGTCAGGGGAGACACCTGCCCCTGGATGGATGCTAGGGGCTGTTAACTGCTGCACTACAGTGGCTTTCACTGGTGACCCAAATAACCCAGGGTGGCTAAAGGCACAAAGGGCACTGAAAAACAAATCCTTACACCCTTGCTATGCTCAGAGCTTGCTCACTTAAACAACATCCATCCCTATTCCCAGTTACATCATGACTTCATTTTTCCATCTGAAGTAGCTAACTGTTCCTTCAAGAAAAATGTCAAAAACTGCCTGTTTCCTGAACAAAAACTGGAAGGCCTTGGGCAGAGAAACAAACCCCTTCTAATACAGGGAGGATGGTTTCCTGGTGTTTCACAAAAACAGCAGCAGCTCTTTGTGTGGAGTATGCCTATAACAAATATGTTGGTATAAAAATGCTGCCTTGCAAGCACCATTTTTTTCAGCATGGTCTTTATAGCTCTGGAGGCACTGGCTGCTTTCACAGCCAAGTTTGCCACCACTATGGAAAACAGGCTGCACATGCAAGCCAGCTGAAGTCATAGTGACCAAAAAGGGCTTGGGCTGCTGCTGCTACCACTGTAAAAATGTTATTTGGAAACTGTCTTCTCAGAGGGCTGTATAAGGAATCAAAAATCCATGGTAGGGATGCAGGCTTGATGCTTTCCCACTTTTTAGCAATGACTAATACAAAAAAAGCTCTTATCTCAGAAGCAAACATTTCTACCCCTTACAAAGGCATATAAACAGGCTGGGTAGATTGGCCTTATATAGCTGGTCTAGTAATGTCCTCCTCACCACTGTATCTGGAGCTCCACTTGCATCATACTCTCATAACCTCAACCAATGTGGATGGAGAACTATGCCAAAGCCTTTTTCTTCCTCAGCTGCAAGGGAGATGGCTGGCCCTCTTGATTTCCTCAGAAGAGTTGTGCAAGAACAGCAAAGAGACAAGGCCAAAATCAAATAAAGAAAGTGAGGAGAAGTGAAACACTTGAACACTCAAGCCAGGCCAGAAATCTTGTAATTAACCTAAGGGAGGTAAGTGCCATACAAGAAATACAAGGTTTCAGTGGTCAAGCAAACACAGAAGCATGCTTTAGAAGCACACCACCATGAACCATTTCTTCTCCAGCTTTGTCCTTTCTGTACAGCTGTTTGCTGTCCAACAAGGATTGAGTTTGCAACTACAGATTTCTTCCAGGGAAGACACTGGGCCTCCCTGTAATATTCAGCTGCATAAGATTTGAAGGAATTCCATAATCCAATAATTAGAGGATGGTTTCTGTTACCAGACAAACAATTATACAGAGGCAGAAGGGAATACTTCTATTTCCTTAAGATGCTTCATATCACTAACTGATAAAAGGACAGAATCAGCTCAATTAAGTTTTTGCAATTTGATCTTCAAAAGAAACACCATTTTTCAATAGCACAACTGAAGTACAACCTGAACTAGCAAAAATATATCTGTCAGTGCTTATGCCAAGTCTTGAGACATTCTCCAAAGTCCTGTTCTAAATGCTTTTTGCCAAGTTTTATCTACATTGCACCACACTGCACACTTCATGACAAAAGACCTTGTGAAAGTGTTATTACTTCAAGCAATCCAACAAGAACTAAATGCCAGCAAAGTTTTCTTTACAGCTTTTTTGCCAGGAGGTTTCTCTACAAGGTAAAAGCAGATTATGGCAGCACCAGACTTACACTGCTGCCCTGCTCCAGATGAATATGAGAGTATTTTTTCCTGTCATAACATACCAGATCAGGTTCATATGGGTTTTCTTCATCCATAACCAGTGTTCAGGTATAGCTGACCTCAGATTTAGACAAATCTGAAGAACTCTGGCTACAACCTTTCTGCATTATTTACAGATCTCACATTTTCTCTCTTTTTTGGCATGTTCCTATAAAGTCCAGTGACAAAGGGTTGTTTTCACTTGGAACACAGGAGTTTTTCTAAAGAGTTCTGCACCATCTTAGGGCTTCAGTTTTTGGGAGAGCTCATTTCCCACTTATTATTAAAGGAAAACATTGGATACAGGCAAACTAAAGTTCTAGCTGAAGTTTTGATATCCTTACCTGTGACCTTAGGTGTCAATAAGAGGCAGAAAGTACATTGAACATCTCTATACTTTATAGATCCCTATCAAAACTGCTAACATGAAAGTTCAGGAAAACAATAACAAATTCCAAATAAATCTACTGGCTGTCTAATAGCATCTGGTTTATCCTTCCCACATCTTTCTGCAGAAGTGACATTGCTTACCTTTAAGAAGATGAACCTTTTCAAAATCTTGAAAATTAAGTAACCCCAATATAAATGCAAGCCTTGGAGGATCAATAGCAGCCCATTGAATAAAAAATAGGCTATGACAGGAGTGGTGGAGTAGTATGTAGGCTGATATAATGTGGCACGAAGAATCCTGAAAAATAAAGGGCACTGTTAGAGTGCAAGATTTCTTCTCTGTGCTATTTATTTCTGATTTCATGTCCCAAGCTGACTCATTATTTCCACAAAATATTCAAAAGCTCTGCAAAGATGATAGATCAACAAATAAACCCTGTCTTAACTAGATGAGGCATCTCTACTGACATATAGACTCCAGAAGATGAGAAATTTGAGTCTTGCATGAAAGTATTCTAAAGAAGGTTAGAAAAAGTCCCTTTTTTAAACAGCATCTTGAGCTCTGGGTGGTCTAGGTACCATGCAACTCAGAGCTTATTCTAGGCCTTTTTTTTTTTTTAATGCAAATTCTTTCTAATCTGAAATCCACACTCCAGAGAAAAGCCTACAGGCTTTGAAACAGGGCTTTTTGTTAATTAACATATGTTTTGTCCATCTTCAGACTTCACTACATCTCCATTATTCAGGGCTTTTTGAGTCCTTTTAATCTCATGTTTCGCTTCCAAGCTCAAGAGCTCAAAAACTCAAGAACAAAAAGATCAGTGAAGCAAAACAATCAGAGATCACTTGTGTGGTTAATCAAAAAATAACAATAAAGTCAAATCCATCAGCATTTCTGAAAGAAAATATTACAGGAAATTAAAACCTTGTGTTAATCAGTGTTCAGAATTATTAATTTAACCCATCTTGAGTCTCTAAGGGTTTGTCCACATGCAGGGAGGGGCATGAAGGCAAACTAGAACAAGTCAAGGAAACTGTGAAACACATTAAAGACTTTTTAAAAGCTAAACAAGTAAGCATTAAGCACACTAAGCACCCATGTGGATACTCTAAAGCAGATTAAATCATATGCTCACAAGACTTTGGAGTGCTTTAGCAAGTTAGGATTTATTTGTGTTGACTTCATAAATTAATTGGTTCACCTTAGCTTTTCTGAATGCTCTTCATGTAAGTGAGGTGAGGCACTACTGAAGGACTAAGCAGCAAAAAGAAGGCTCTACAAACAATTAACTCCAATCCTGTAGGAATTACACTGTACTCTGACTTTGCAGCTACAGCAGGAGGGATGGAATGAAAGGGAAAATTATTTCTTCTGGGTAAGTAGCTCAATCCCCTTGAAAATGCAGGAGCTCATAGCATTTCACAACAATTCACAAAAATAAGGGAAAGAATCAAAATCCCCTTTATTTCTGTTAGTATATTTTCAAGAGGGGCATTTAAAACCTATTTTTACTTATATTAAATTTTTACAGAAAAGTGACAGTTCTTGTCAACTCTTCTCACAGCACTGAGTAGCCAAGAATAATGAAAGTTCTGCTTCTGCTCCCTACAGCACAATCCATTCCTTTCCCTTTTCCCATCACAACCAATACTGACCTGTCAATGGAAATAGGCATGAAATAAAAGCCTGTGACTCCACTAAATAGTGCTTACCAGAAGGGGAACAGGATGATTCTTGTGATGAAGAATGCAATAGAAAAGAGGATAAAGAGTACATTGCAGGTTTTCTCCCAGTGAGCATAATTAAACATTTTGGCTGCCTGAATTGAATCAAAAACATCAAACAGATTACAAACATTCTCTGAAATAACTTCCCTGCTGCATTTTCAAAAGCAAAGACTCATCTTCCACCCAAGGAGGAAGAAAATCTCCTCCTTGTTTTGACATGTAAAGCAATCATTTTACTGATACCTAATAAAGCAGTATCAAAACAGACTCTGTTTGTATTTCTTCTTTCATCTTACAGGAAAGGACTCTGTACCAAAGGCCTGAAGAACAGTTCTTCAACCAGAACATAAAAATGTCATGAAAACACAAAGTGCTCTTGCAAACAGAAGTAATCCCTCATCCCTGTACCAGATTCAAAATGGGCTGAGACAAAGTGGAGCTGCTGGCCCCATCTGCTTGCTCAGGAATGGCAGTGACCCTTTATACATAAGCATTCTGGTGCATGCATGTTACTGACCCTTCTCTGTGCCTAATTCAGCTTCTGTTTTCTCCTTTCTTGAGAACTGAAGGTTCTAGCATTAGTCTCTAGCCTGCTAATAAAGATTACAACTACTGCTTCTCCCCCAGCTGAACTGTACAGGTCTCCATGCTCATTTAGGAATCACCCTGGGCATGCTGAATCAAATGGCTGCTCTCTAGTGTGAGCAAAGCTTCAGGTGCCAAGCTTAAGTTTTAAGCAGCAGTTTGATGAACTTCAGGTTTTTTAGTGGCAGGATTGAATTAAGTTATTCTGTTACCCAACTTCAGTTTCCATCTGAGTGCTGGCCTACCATGCCTCAGCTCAACTGTTTGTAAGGCCACAGAGTTAACCGGACCACAAAGCAGTTCAGGATTAAAAGTAACCCAACAAAAACCCCTGTATGTACACATTTAATCTGGACCAATCCCAACTGCATGACCCCACAACTAGTTGCCCCTGTACAACAGATAGGGCATCAGGAGCAGAAATGAATAGTGACAGACAACAGCCTAGAAGGGCTGCTTACACCTGCACTGCCATCCAAAGAAGTTATGAAGCTACACTCTCAGTCTTGGTGTTCTAAACTCAGGATAACTCTGCTAAAGGAAACACAGTGTGCATTTGTCTTAGGAGAAACCCAGCAGCAAATCTCTATGACCACAGTGCTGTATGCAGAACAGGACACCTGTTCAACTTTTCTAAACATTAATATTTAGTGCAGGGAAGGGACTGCTCCTTCAGTGAGGGGGAAGAAACTTTTCTTCTGCCAGTAGACACCTACAGTACCCTGTTGAGGGACAACCTGAGTGCCTTCAGCCAGAAGTGTATAATGTAGATGCAGCCCTTGGGTCAACACAGGGTGTGAATGCTGGTAAAATTAAGCCAGTGTGGGTAAGTAGCCAATATTGTAGCTGCTGGTTTTGCTGGAGAATTGGGATCACAACAAGCTGCTCCCAGGCTACCCAACTTGGTCTAATTTTAATAGTGACACAAGAATAAGGAAGAGATACAGCTATATTTCCAGTCCCCATTCTGTGCTGGAAAACTTCTCTTCTGCTCTTTTCTCATAATGGATTCTACAAGAGAGCATCAGCTGAAACTATCCAGAAGCTCTTTTTGATCTTACAACTGATGAAGCTTGTGAAGTTGTGTCTCTGTGGTGATGGGAAGGGATTGTAGAAAATTTGTGCCAAAAAGATTTAAGGGTCACTGAACATAACTTGGGCACCCCCCCCCAAAAAAAAAATCCACCACTAAAAAACCCCAAACCAATCAAACAAAAAGATGAAGGGCAGGGTTACCTCGAGCCAGAAATCAGCAGTGTCATGCACAAACATCACCAGCGTTCCAAGACGCACGTAATTGCCACACCAAGAGCCACTCATCAAGCCAATGGCTGCCAAGTGATGGACCACATGAGCCAGAAAATCCTGCGAGGGAGAGAAGGAAAAAGGTAGAATCAAGCATGTACAGCCCTGTGGCTGAAGCGACAAGCAAAACTTGGCACACAGAGATGTGCTGCCAGCCAGGAGAGCACGGATGGGTGCGGGTGTATCACGGACAGACTGATGCTGCCCTCATGTGGCTGCATCAAATCCAGTAGCAGGACAGTGCTTTCCTTACAAACATCGTTCTACCTACAGAGATGACCACTTGCCTTCCTTTTGTTGTCAATCCCAAGTGTAAATAAGAGAGACCAGTAAAAACTAATCTCAGCCATGTAGTACCAATATTGGGATGGCAGCAGAGTCTGTAATGAAGAAAAAACATAATTAAGTCTAAGATTGCAGAAAGTGAGTGCCAAATGGAAATTACTTTTTTCCTTTCCTCACTTCTGCTCCTTTGTTGAATCTTGCTTAAAAAATTAAACTAAACTAAATCCATGTTCTGGGCTTCATTAAGAAAGATGTTGTAGGAGCCAAATATTTTAACCTTTACTCAGACCACACTCTCAGTTTTCTGCAGTTCCTCCCCCACCTCTGAATATTAGCATGCTTTTTGGTACATTTTTGTCAGAGAGCTACACACAGAATGCTTCTGCATTTAATTACAAACAACTGCAAATAAAGGAAGCCTTCCATTTTGGTGGGTAATTAACATTTTAAACATTCACACATCCCATGACTAAGATGTCAACTATTTATGGTAAAATCCTATGCATATGCTGAGGGCTAGATGCTGAGCTTGGCTGCTCCCTTGGCTCAACACCTTTCCCAGGTGGCAGGAAGTAGGCTTGGTTATCAGGCCCCAGGAAAACTCAGCTAGGATGCAGGATTCTTTTTATTCTTGGCCCCTGACTGTGACAGGAAGGAGAAGGCAGTGTGGTGGGCCACAGATTGTTAAAAATAGAAGTGGGGGGCACCTAAGAACCTCTGGGAGGTGGTTTGTTTGGAATCATCTGTTATGGGACTGTTAGTAAAACACCTTCAGAAGTGAGAGCCTTGTGACCCTTGGGAACAACCAGAGTATTGAGTAGGGATCCCTAAAGCAGCGACTCACATCAGGCTAAACCAAATCACTGCAGCACTGCTGAGCAATAGGGCCCAGCAGGCACAGAGCACTCGGGTTGCTCGACATAACACAATTCAACAGTGCCTCGAAGCATCCTCAGGCTGCTGCAAGCTTAGAGGTTCTTCTCTGAAACTCCTAGCACAGATAGCATCTACTGTGAGCAACTGGGAACCTGGGAGGGTGGAAACAGCAGTGGTCTGAGTTGCAGCACAGGCAGCTCCCGGAGAAGTCCTGCAACAGTCAGCAGAAGGTACCAAAGAAAGGCAAAAGGTTTTGGGGCCACACCTCTCTAGGTGGTGCCCCTTGGGAGGGAGAAGTGCTTCTGCAGATCACCCCTCCTTGCAATGGGGAAATACCTGGAACGCCGGGAGGCCAATGGCCCAAGGCCAGAAAGCTCACCTGAAAGGGGTAGCCAACCCACGTCTGCCATATGTCGTAAAACCAAGGTTTCTGGGGAAGACAGATGATTCAGAGACTCAGCAGCCAAGCAACAACAAGTAATCTGAACTCAAAAGCTTCAATACTTACAATTTCCTCAGAGGAGAACAGGCTAAGAAGCTACAGCCTTGATAATTTTTCTCCACCAATTTCTAAAGGGATCTTACACCTCAGATTTATTATAGTGGCCCCAGCTTTTTGGCTTCTTTTCAGGACACCTGAAACATTTCAGTTCACCATTTCATCATCCAAAGCAGTGGGTGTGTGGTTTATTACTGTAATTACTCAAGGTAGGTTGCTACAGTGATTAGATTTACACTGTGTTTACCAGCCACATACACACACACACTCACACCACTGGTTCCTGATGATAAACAGTGTTTGGGGAGGAGAGCCAGATGAATATGGACATGCTGAGAACTATTCTGCTGCTCAGGAGAAGCTTTAATGACACCCCAAGCAGTGCTCACAGAGTTCACACAGTGCTAACAGAGCAGCACTCCCTCTGTTATTCCCAACTTCTGACTCAGCAGCAATGCCTCAATAAATAGCCATGAAATATACCATTGTTGGGTACCCCCAAAAGTGCTGCCAGAAAAGGTTTAGGGGCCTCCTTTGAGAAAAACAGGACCATGTGATATATTTGGAGGTGTTAACAAGGCATGTTGTAAAACCATCTGTGTGACATCTTAAAACTTGTCTGAAAAATACTAATTACTCATAAATTACTTTATCACAGAATTTCAAAAGGTAATTTAAAAATTAAAGACTTCAGTGCATGTTGCTGCCTGTCATCTAGATGACATACATCCCAGTTCTAAACCCAAAGAGCCACTGAAACCTAGGAATCTTCCAATGGGCTGCAAGAAGGTCTAGAAATCAATCCTTATTTTGTTAAAAATATAAGAATATCAACCCTTTAAAAATTAACTTACATCATACAGAAATATAAATCCAACAATGGAGGATGTAAGGTAGAAGGAAAATCTCCAGCTGCAAAAATAAAATGAAAATATAAGAACAAATCATTCTTTGTTACAGATACTCTTCTGAGCCAGAATCACTGCAAATCAGTGTTTATCAGACAATCTTCACATCCACATGCCCTCTACATCAAGGGTTGTCACATATTAACTATAGCTGAATTATGAACATTTAAACACTTAAACTTTGACTAATTGCTATATTTTCCAATTAAATCACAATACAGATATCTTGATTCTGATTACAGCAGTGATTTTCCAGCCAGGCATGAGCTGATCAAGAGAACAAGCACAACAAATGGAATAAATTCCCTGAAAACTCATGTTTGAGAACACCAACCTTCCCCACTGTATCAATCCCTCTAGAATATTCATGCTAGACTAACAACATCTCACAGTTCCTTGAACTCAGAAGGTCTTCCAGTCATGGGAGCTGATCAGTTACTGTGAATGCTGCGTATACCAACAAGGACTTGTTGTTTCAGTTGCTGGGTTAATTTCTTTTGATCTCTCTTAATGCTGACTGCTGAAAACAGGAACCTAAGGAAACTGTAACAACTACTCCTGGATTAGTTTGTGTCTTACTACAGAGGTCAGAATTAACTATAAACACAAATCCTTGGCTAGGTGTGCCAACATTTAGCCTGATCCAAGCTTTTTGTGGCTTAAATGGATATCCATCAAGGGAGTTAAAACTTTCAGGTTTTCACTACTGATCTGCTAAGTCAGCAAAGGGGAAAAAAAAAAGTTCTTGTGTATCTTAGTGAACTATGTTGTTGCTTATAGATATCAGAGCAGGATGCTGTGATTTGGAGCCAGCAATTAGTGCGGTAATGACTCTGGAGCCTGCGTGGGAGGTATTGTGCCTGGGACTGGGTGTGCATGAAGACTCAGCTGGAGCATTCCCATTCCCACCTCTACAGGTGATGGAAAACTTCCTTTCCACTCTTCCCCTTGGCAGGAACAAGCCTGACCTTTCCCAGAGCAGCAGCTCAAGATCAGTAGAAAAGGACTTCACATGCTGAGAAAGGTTGTGATCCCAGGGACAGGAATGTGGCCCTAAACTCAGTAAGAACATTTTCTAGAACAAGAGGTACCCTGGAGGAGAGCAACAAACAGCCCTCCCAGAAAACCTACATTTGCTAAGAAGGAGGAGATCACTGTACTGCCTCAAGACCACTGTACTAACAGACTGAGAGTTTAGAAAAATGAGATTGTGGTCTTTGGCCAACAAGTATGAAGTGCCATATGAGAGAAAATGGTGAGAATCTGCCTGGTAAAAACAGCCTCTCCTTTCTAAGCCTCCCATTACCTGGTGGCTGATATCCCTGGTTGAAGACTGAAATGTTCAAAGACTAAGACAGCATTTTACAAGAAAAACAAACAAACAAAAAAGATGAGGAGATAGAATGGCAGAGGCTAGAGAGGATAAAAGAAGTCTAAAAAATAATTATAAAATTGCCACTTGAAACACTGCTAATAAAAAAACATTCTACTTTTCAACTTTAAAGCCTCTTTCCTCAGGCAATTTGAAAACAACATTTCACAACACCCACTGCACACACAGAAATTCAAAGGTGCATGGTGGAAATTAGGAGAGCAAATGGAAAAAGAGGGGAACCCACAAGTAATAAGCTGGCTCATAGTTAACCAAGAGATGCTAGGAAAAACAACACAGTGGCCTGGGACAGACTTCACACACAGGGGCTGATCCTGCCCTTAATGCCTCCCATTTCAAGCAAAGCTGAAGTGGAAATAGTGGGACTGATTCTGTGTTGAGTGTAAAGTGTAAGTGGTTTTCTGAATAGGATCCAGAGCACAGAGCACCTAAGAAGTCTCTGCCACTAGTCCCCAGCCCTACAAATATATATTGAACCCATCTGGCAATAAATGTTCAGTGCTTCAGATGAACTCATTAAACATGCAAGACTGCCAGAGCACTACCTCATTTTGCATTTAGCCAAGCTTCTGGTGAATAAAACCTAAAGTAAAACTCATCCAAATTCACCAAGTGTTACCCAAGTACCTTTTAAGGTCTGAACCTGGCCACCGGGGACAGCAATGAACAACAGCTATGCAAAAGATTTTCTGACTCTTTTCTCTTGAACCAAACCTAACAAAACAGTATTTAGTAGGTGAAGCTAAAGGCTGGTAAGGTTTTTAAGGAAGAGAAGGTTTCGTGCAAAGGGTTTTCCACACCCCAGCATTGCTTAACTGGGAGCACTAATAGCTTAAGTATGGTTTAGATCTGGCTCATCAGATTTTCCTTGTGATGCAGAAAAGTGATCCTGGATACTGCAGGCTTTCAAAAATTTTATAATGCTCACAACACTAACTACTAGTGTGGAATAATTCTGTTCCTCACATGTTGCCTTGAGAATTATATCCAATTAAATCACTGACAAAGAGCAGAGCAAGGTTCACGAAATTGCACAAGAGAAACCTGTTAGCTTCATTCTCACTCAAGCTGCCAAGCAAGCTCTAATTTCAGACTTGGGCTGTATATTACTAGTGACATGTGTCCATGGCAGCAAGGTCTTTTATCAATAGTAGGAAATCTTACTGTCAGTTGTAAAACATAGTTAACTGATCCACAAAACAATGGCAGAAATAAACCATGGATGTTGGTTTGCCAGGGAAATTTACTCAACTCAGGCTTCAGAGGGAGACATCTCTGTCAATCAACTGGATTTATGGCCAGAGGACGTTATCACGTTGATTCACACTGAAAATAATCTTGATAAAGTACTCAACTTTGAGCTTTGTAGCTGTACTTTTAACCCTCATTTTTTATGCTAATCTACACTAGAAGAGGTTAAATATTAGAATTGTGACTTTTTGCCAACATAATTATGCTAGTCAAAACCCAAATCAATAGGATTTGGAGCTTAACAGCGCATCTGGGTTCAGGTTTTGCACAGTACGCTATGTTCAAGCTGTGACAGCTATCAGTTAGTTAGGATGCCATGACTCCTGCTCTTTAACTGGTTTCTGTACAAACAATAGCATCCCAAAGTGACAACATGAGTGTGTACAAAATCAAGAGTATTTTTGTTCCCTTATGATTACTGGAAAACAGAAAAATATTTTCCTATTATCTGGATACTTGCATTAAGCACTATGAGGCAGGAGCCTACAAGTAAGTTCATTATTACACAGTGAAGGAAAAGAAAATATTTTTGGGGTTTTTTTCAGGAGAAACTCTTAACCTAACCTTTCAAAATCCCACCATTTGGAGAAATGCTAGCAAATCCTTTCAATGTGTGTATGCACAAACCAAAAGCCTTGTCAGACAGATCCACCTTTCTGGAATTTAATTTCCCTTAAAAGGCACCTGAGGATCTCCCTAATTTTTTTATTTTCAAAAGAGTAAACCCCATAATAATCAAAAGCACTGTCTTTTCTTACAAAGCCTCCTGGAATTTCCGAAGCACTGTTGGGATCTCAAGGTTTCGCCGTCTCCTGAACCACTTTTCCACCAAATGAACAGTACAGTTACACTTTTTGGCAAGGCCTTGGATATCTGACTGCAAAACAATGAAATAGTGTTAGCCACAAGATGCACTCCAATGGCATTTGCATTCATTTTGTACTTCACAGATTAGCTTCCTGCTATTCTAAGGTCTTCATTTTAAAATATTACTAACATGAACTACCTCTGGGGGTTACCTTGCAGGCTTCCTGGTTCAATTTTTGAGTGACCTACACAGAAACTCTGGATTTTTGAGACACTAATTTATCTAAATAAAACTAGTGTAAAGTGTACAGATCCACAGATTGTGCTATTGCTATTGCCTTTCTGGTGGCTTCAGAGCTCAAAGATGCAACTTCTGCTGCTAAGCAGGTAGCTGGGCTGAAAGGGGAAGTGCCATTATTAACACACATGGACATTGTATCCAATACCTCACCTAATTACAATTAATTATTAAGATTATATTTAAATGCATCTCACAGGTGAGACATTAAGGTGAATCAAGGTGATCTGAGCTCTGTTCTCAAATCCAAACTACTTCTGTGCAAGGCAAGTAAGCTGATCTTAGTGAGCAAAATCCAGACTGCCTCCTTTTGACACCTAAAACTAAATGAGGACTAGAACATTGCCTCAAAATGCATCTAACCATTCAGGTGCAGCAGTCAGGTGCCTCTGGCCATGCAGCCACGCTACCATGTGCTAAGCAGAAGGTAGTGTGACATCTTGCATTTCTGAGTGCTCACTGCTCCACATGCAGCAGCCTATAGGCCTCTTTCCTCTCCTCTGTCCTGAGGTGTGGAAGGCGTGGGCTGACCTCCCCCGGGGCTGCTCCAGGTGAGGAGGTATCAGTCCACTCATCCCTGGAGAAGCTCTTTCCCTGCAAGGCTAGTATGCAAATCGTGGGTGGCAGCAGCACAACCTCCACCAAGCTAAATCCAGTTTAATTAGTCTCCTACCCTCAGAGAAAGCTCTGGTATGTGAGCAAAAGCACTTCAGCTGCCAGGTAAGGCAGGAGTGCAAACAGCCTCTGTGTCCAGCCCATCCTGCTGGCTGGGAATAATGACTGTTTTGACAATGGAGCCTAGATGCCCTCAATCACCAGCCAGGTCTCTGCATGCTCTCTCAGGCACACTGGTCCCCAAGCTGGACACCTAAAGGAGGCAGCCTGAATTTTTCCTATGCAGTGACAAGGATAAAACTTGTCAAGGAAAGGAAGCACAGAGATTAATTGTCAAACTATTCATGCAGAAGGAAGGTATGAACCACAGAAACTGGGATACTTGCCCAGCTAGAGAAGAGCTCATATGTGAAAAGGAGATGTCTATTCCTAATGATATCAGGCAAAAGACAGAGTAACAGAACAGCAAAGTTAGGGACAGAAAGCAAAATTCCATACATGAATAATTATCAACATTCTTCATTATTAGAAAGCACAAGCTTCTTTTCAAAAGGGTGTAGAAACACTGCAGTTGTTTGGTAACTGTAGTTAGTTAGGCAAGTGAATGTTCTGAGGCTGCATTCACAGTGAAGTACCTGCTTCCCATCAATAATCAAGTTGCCTCATTTTTTGAGAGGTTACAGAAAGCTTCTTTTCTCTCTTATGTAAGCCAGGATTAACTATGCAGCAACAGAACAGATCAAAAGGCTTCCATGCCAGCGTTCCAATCTTATTGCTTGCAATAAATATGATAACACTTTCCAACAGCACATGTCAGCTGATATTTTCTCCAGGCAGAATGAGTTAAAGATGGAACATGGATCTTCACTGGAAATATTATTAACAGTCTAACCTAGAAGAGCATGCCAGAAAAATCAAACATCTTAAACATATTCTCTGTTTTGGATGAAATACACCCTTGTCAGCAGAACAGCAACCAGAATCCAAATAAATTAAGTCATCTGTCAATCAGTTGGAATTCGGCCCATGATGTCATTGCTGATAGCTGATTGAAACAGTAAGACTTGGGATCTTCCAAAACCAAAACTAGTTGAAAAGAATGAGAATCCTTACTTGGGATGGATGTTTGGAGCACTCCCGGAAATAACTCTCTAGAACAGGATTAGGCTGTGGCTTCACACGTCTGACATTCTTTATACCTAAGGCTTTTGCTAGAGGCATAGCAACAAATCTGAAAAGACATACCATGAAAAACTTAAATAATACAACTCACAAGACCTTAGCTAGTCTCATGCCAGGATATGAATTAAAAATATCTGAAGCTATTTACTCTCCCATGGGATGTGACAGTGCACTCTGAGAGAAAGGAAGTTCCCTCTAGCTAATCCCAAGTGAGAACCATAGCATGTTAGCAGTTATGCCAAAAAGCAGATAAAAGGGGTTAAGTTTGTGGTCATGAAATGCTGTAAAACCAAAGGAAAGATCCTGATTTTTGTGTCCTTTGTGGTTTATATGCCTATATTGGAATTAAGCAACAGTTAAGGGACAGTGAAACAAGAACAGATGCTCTCTCTACGTGAGCTGAAATACTGCTACTGGGATACTTTCTCCAAGTGGCAGACAGCCACTTAGCACATTGTTTCACTGGGCTACCACTGCCCAGGACACTGCATTTAGCTTGTGGCCTCTAGCTTGTGGCACACAGCAACTCCCGCAGAGACTGAAGGCTTCACCTTCTCTTCCATTTTCCATACGAATTGCTGCAGAACATGCTAAATGCTTTGATCTCCTACTAGGGCAGAGTTTTCTAAAGAAAACAACCAACCAAACCAAACCAAACAAACAAAAAACCCCAAATCCAAACCCCTCACTTCTGCTGATAGCAGCAATTGATTCTTCATCATTCCTAGCAGCAGTTAGCTTTCCTCATTCATGGGCAGATTCACTGCAGGCCAGATGTGTGGGCTAATTACTCACAGGAGTAATTTCCAATAGCAGTGCAGTGAGATACAGTTGGGCAAGCATTTACTCAGGAGACACTGTGAATGGTTAGAAACATATGATCCAAATTACTTTTGATCTCTAACACGAATGATCTTATCTGGTTCTGTTTTAAGTTCATCCAACTTATGACAGTCCAAATTTCCTCATTCTATCCTGAAATAATTATAAAAAACTACTAATCACATCCCTTAGAGTCAAAAAAAAAAAGGCAAGCAAAAAAGGCACAGATAATTAAGTCACAGCATTGCAAATTTCAATATATATGTAGCTTTCTTCTGTAGAGCCAACCTCTGCCTCTCCCATAAGATTCCAGCTGCAGAAGCAATCCATCTTTTAGTGCCAAAGTGAGAAAAAGAGGAATCAGCATTACTAGGTCACTGTAAAATAGTCACAGGAAACTTTGGATGCCTCCAGTTTGCCTAGTTTTGCTACAGCAAGACACCTGGGATCTATCAGCCTCACCCAAATGTTCTGGTGGAGGATCAAACGAAAGGAGAGGTTTGGTTTGGAGGACAAATACTCTTCCACCAAAGGAGAAAAAGCAAAAGAAAACCCAAAGGATTTTGTATTAATTATATCTCTTCTGAAAGGAGATAATTGGAATTATCCAAACACTCTTCTTGAAAAGCTAGACAGAAATAAAAAGTCCACAGCCACATGTTCCCAAGAGTTAAAATATTTGCCATTTTTTTCACCTGCCATGTTATTTATGTTACAACTTCCTAGCAAACCACCAACTAATCCTCCTTTATGAAAAGAGAAGAACACTGATCTAAAGACACCTTATTATTTAAAAAGGTTAGTATTAATAAGAATTAACATTAGCATAAACTTGTGTTTATGTTTCTTACCTCTCACCAAAGAACCGGATAATCAGCAATACAAAAGCATATGGTATTGTGGCATATAACTGATGTGGTTTGGGAAAGACAAGTCCATCATGGTCTACAAAATCTGCCCATGTACAATTGATTGGCATCCAAATATTCTCCCACCAGAACCAACTGTTGAGTGTCTTCAATATATGTGCCATGCTAAGGAAAGAGCGAGAGAATTAAAAATTATTCCTAATGTATTAAAAACAATGCAGGAAATAAAACATTGAACTTTTTCCCTGCTGGCAGGACAGCTTCTAAAGATAAGCTACAAGCAGCAGTTGAGTTGGGCTCTACAAGAACAAGCTGTCCTGGCCTGCAGGGGTTGAACTGATATTAAGCACCTTACAGTCATTCACACTAAACTCTTTAACACCTGGTCAAAACTCTGGCAATAATAATTTATCATCTATATTATTAATACACAAAAGATGTTAAAAGAGAACTGATCTTCCCTAGGCTGCCTTCATAAGTTAAATGTAAGTGGGTGGAAGAGTGGAAAAGAAATGAGAAAGTCCAGGATGTGACTCAGTTCTGTAATAATTAAGATATTTCACTACTGATTTACTGCTGCTTAATATGCTAATGGCAATAGACATCTTGATCCTGATTCTGTCAACACTTGTGCACAGGACCAAGCACAAAAATGACAGTGCATAGCAAGCTTTTGGGGGGTTTGCTGGAAATACTATAGATTTAACTGTGACCAAATCCTAAATCAGAACAAAATATCTAAATTCAGTTCTTGATGGAAAAAACCCCAAACACTTAGACCAAAACATTTCATTCTTGTAAAAGTTTCATTTTCAACCTTTGCATTCTACATTATATATTTAGGAATTTCTGTTATCCCTCAATTAGTTGTAAGGACTCTACAGTACAAACACACTATATATCCTCTCAAAATACTATAAAATTGAATAAAAATGGAAGTTACTCTTAATATTTTCCATAAGGCTGAAATATTTTGTCTATAATTTCTAAAAGTAAATTTAAATATATTTTTCCATACTAAAATTTCTTGTAAATACATGAGGCAATAACTGATTTCACTGAACCTGTTTTGATGAGGAAACACTTGAACTGAAAGCACTTCAATGAAGTCTCCTCATAGCACTGGATATCCCATCAGAAGATCTCACAGCAATACACAGAACCAAGTGACAAGATTAAATCATGCTGAGGGCACCCAATAGCTCAGGCACTTTTATGTTCCTCCAGGTTTGAGCAAGGGCCACATAACTTCAGTTTTTGCCTGCAGCCACATACAGCTTCCACCTGTGTTGGATGAGGACACTTTGTGCACTCACTCCAGCTTTCTGGATCAGGATCTGAAGCCCACTTGAATCAAGAGCTAAATGAACAATTGCTGTGAGCTATACTTTGCTCTTTCCACTAAGTTGAAGCCTTACAGCAGGTTTGTGTAACAGTGACTTGTCTCCATCAAGCAGAGCTGGGTTAACAGACACTGTGAATCCATTTACTGGCCAAGCACAGTAGTCAGTATTGAAATATTAATAACCCAGCCATTTAATCTTTTTTAAATGCTAGAAGGGGACAGTAAAAACCTACTGAATAAATTGTGTGTGTATAAGCAACAAAAAATAAGGAAAGGAGAAATCACAATTGTTCCTGCACTGGGACTTTACATGCCAAGATTCAGCCTAGAGCAATTTTTTACTGCTGAATTATAAACTCCTGGAAGTAGGGAATTATAATGGGGCTGCTAGCAGACCCTTAACTCCAGCTAGCAGGCGCCATGAATAATGAAGGCAGGCTTTGAAACATGACATTTTAGGTCAGACAGAAAGGCTTGCAAAGTGCCCTAGAAGACCAGCAGAGAGACTCATTACACAGTTCCACTTCCCAATATATCTGAATTTTTAAACTAAACTGTGCATTGCAAACTATCACTAACTAACTGTAATAAAACCAGGCCAGTCTATTCTAACACTGTGGAAAGAGCAGTGACAGTTGGGTCACAGTGAGATGGGTTGTGACTGAATATGCACCCAAAACACTGAAACCCTACAAAAAACCCAGAAGTGCATATTTGCATGTTGGATTCTTGGGATCTCACTAATTCATGTTTTCCTTCCACACGTGCCTTACCATATGGCTATCTTAACTAGTTAATGTGTCTCTATTCAACTAAGCTCATAAGTATATACTTAAATCTGAAAAGAATTCTGCAATTTGGGGTCTGATCCAGAGATTTCAGTAGCAATCCTTCTTCACAAACATCAAATAGACTCACAGGAAGGTGAGTTCTCCCACACTCTTTATTCTCTAATTCCTTGTATTTGTACCAGCCCTTGCCTGCCACACAGGAGATTAGACCACTCTCAATGTAATTCTTAGAAAATTTGATGAGATTCCACACCTGTCTGTAGCCTATCCTCATGTTTCATTACCCTTAATTTGGATGCTCACCCTACATCCAACCTCTGCTTTCACTGCAGCAAATCAGGCCATTCCCTTGGCAATCTTGAAGATTTACAGCTTCAAAATAGCAGCTGTTCAAGTAGTTGGGCTGTTTTCCTATCTCCTTTCAGTTTGAGCTCTCATCATGAGGTTCCTGGAGAACCTGGAAGGTGAGGAAATCCTTCCAAACACACCTAGGCAGCAGTGACCAAAGCATTTTAGGGTTTTTATTTCTGCCCTCTTTGCTCTTAAATGTCTAACAGCCATGGCTGCGTGATTAAGTAGTTTTATCCCTCTTTAAATCATGAAGACCCTAAAACATAATAACTTGATAAATACTATTTTATTACATACATCATATCCAAGGAAGGTTCTCTTCTGTACTACAAACTACTTCTACCCTTAGGAAGCACCACTAAAGGCAAATTAACTAGGGAGAGCCCAGCACTAGCTTTATTTATCATCTTCTCCACAAAGATATACTTGAAACTTCCTAAAAACCTTCATTAAAAGTACTATTGGAACTCAATTACACTTTTAAAGATTATATCATCTATTATCTCATTCCCTCTGCCAAAAAGGTTCTTTTAGTGCTTCTACCAATAAATAATGGAGCTCTATGGTTTACTCATCACACCTCCAGCAACCACTATCCCAAATGACAATCCTCATGATCAGCTTTCTCCACATTATGACTTGACTGCTTTATTCTAAATTAATTACTTTCAATCATGTTTAACCTTAATAATGACTGTGTAAAAGGCCAGAGGATGGAGAAAAGCAGGCAGAAAACACACAAGTCATTTGTCTCTAGCATAGATTTCAAATGTTGTTGTCTATGCTGTTTGTTTTAACCCAAAGATTTTTAGCAGCTTGTTAAATCCTGACAGGTTAGGAAGGCCAGTAACCCTTTGGCTACCCAATCTTACACTAAGGCCAGTAGCCCTTTGGCTACACAATCTTATACTGAGAAGACCTCTTCCAAGTGCCCAGAGGGTGAATGCAAAAGGGAAGGCATCTACCACAGGTCCTCTTCTGGAAGGGACTAATAAACAGAAGTCTTTCAAGCTGTCTCTTGTGCCACCCAGGGAGTGTGAGCAGTGATAGTGAGGTAGATGGGCATTTCCTCCTACAGTTCCCAAAATCTGGGCAGGAAATGGGCGAACCAGTTTCTTACCACATGGCAAGTGGAGTGTTTTGCAAGGGGCTTACTTGATGCTGCCAAGAAATTTCCATCTCTGAGAAGCTCTGAGCGCAGTCCTTGCAACCGAGGTCTGTTTCCCTGTCACAAGTTGCTACTCTCCCCTCACATGCTGAGCAAAGAATGAGCAGTGGAAGCAAAGGCCCAGCTTGTTCTGATCTTGGACCAGCTCTAACAAGAAACTTGAAAGCCTACCTGGCCTGAACTTCCTCTTGCTGAGTGTTGAGCTCAAACCTTTTTTCCCTACAGCTTGTCACAGCACCAAGTAAGCAGGACTGAGAAATGACAACAGACAAGTGACCTGTATTCTGCCCAGCCTAGGGTGAAAAAACCTAGCTTCTTCCCAGAGTCCTGTCCATGTACCAGCACTGCCAGTATTATTTTCACTGGCAAAACTGGAATCCTTGCCCTTGCTCTAGAAGGACCTGAAAGTCAGTCTAACAATAAAATGTTTAGAAAGTTTCCCCTGCATCTTGGAAATGAAATACTCCAAGTAAAGAAATTGAATCACCTCCTTGCAAGGAAGGATCTCCTCTGTGGCCTAATCTAGTTCTAAATGGGCTAGCACAAAACAGGAAAATCAGGAATGATTACTTCAGGAACTGTACCTTTTATAATTAAAGCAAAGCCTACACAGTTGGGAAGTACCAATGTGAAGTTTCCTTCAAAGCACCATTCCTTGGATCCTTTATATAGCCAATTAATAAAAGAAAACCCAATCTTATATTTGTAATGCCATTAAGGAAAAAAAGGGCAAATTTTGGTTTGACAAAAGCTACATTGCTACCTTTTGAAAAACAAGTTCAGGAGCTGCTTTGAAGTGGAATTTCTTTCTGCTGCAATCTGGGGAATGAATCAGAAACAGAGCCAAAGGTTTGATTGTGTTCTTTGCACAATGCTCTTGCTTGCAAAAACTGCAATTCCAACACTATAGCCAAGAGAAGGTGATATCCGGGTTTGAAAGGTGTGTTAGGAGGATTTCCTGTCCTTATTCACTGAACATACTAGAAAACCCAATGGATCACTAACAGACATGCAAGAGAAGCCTTCATTTCTCTAAGCATCTTATTAGACTGTCCACTCCATGTGACTTCAGAGGTCTAAAAGGGAAAGAATGAGATCAGCAAAAAGCAAGAATACCATAATTCTCCTACTCCTCTCATCATTTGGTCAAACTGGTAAAGCTGGTGCAGTGATTGTTGGGAAAAATCAAGTCTCTCATATCAAAAGACAGAGAAGCTGTTCTAGGCTGTTAATCATCAACATCAAAGTGGTTTAAAAGAGTAACTAAAGATCAGATCCACTATATTACAGGTTTTGGTTAAGACTAAGCAATATCTGCAACAGTTAACACAAGTTTCAGCAGATTTATGTTCTGCTAAAACCAGCTAGCAAATTGGTTAAAGAATCCCACCTGTAACCACCACCATGAAACAGGTCACAGACAAATATGGGACCTACACTTTGCTGCTAACAGTTATGCAGCTTTTTTTCCTACTGAGGCCAGAAGCAGCACTACTTAAGAGATACCTTTTAAAAACAACAATCCCAGTACCACAGAAAAGTGAGTTTTAATAAAATCCAAAACCCCTCCATGTAGAAACCCTGGCTTGTTAATGGTTTAGTATTTGTGCAAGTGTTGACTGCTGACACTGTGCCATGCAGGTCTTTCAAATGTCCAACAGCTGCTTTACACATCAGCTGGATATAATGAAAGTTTAAGAAATCACAGGATGTGACACCAGATTAGCTTCTCCACTGATAATTTTGTATGCTAAGAAATTATTAGCCCCTCAAGTAGTAAGAGCAACTCTGCCCCACTCTTTTCTTCCACACAAGCCCATTCACTCAGACATCAGTTGTTAGCTGTAGGTATCTGCCAGCTGGAAACGTTTGTTGCTGTTTCTTGGCACTCCTGGCTGCATCTGATGGAGCAGTGTTTCATGCCTAATTGGCATAAAGGCTTTGAACTATGGTTTGGGGACGAAAGAAGAGAATGAAGGCTACTGGACTGATGCTACCATTTCCTTACATCTTGCCTCTTCTCATCTTGTTTGTCCACATGTAAAAACACAATTGCAAGTAAATTTCACACAGCTTGAGCTGCAGTATGAATGACATCTTACCAAGCCTACACAAACAAACAGTGGCAGCATAGAGTAAGAGCTGTTGGACTTGGAGGTCTTTATGATGTAACACTGAAATACTTCATACACATAAAACAGCTGAATTAAGATTGCTATGAGACCTTTAACTACAAATTTACTTCCTGGCTTGTACAAATCCCAACTATAAAGAGTTTAAGTGCCTCATTATAGGGCAATTAGAGTATTTGACTTCTTTTACTATTCTATCACATTACCTTGTAACTTGGTTACTATATGGTAGCAGGCTAAACCAGCACTTTGAATAAATCTCAATTAAGGTGGCAAGTGAGTTTTATATTTTCCCCTGCTCTCTGGGGGGCCAAGGAAAAACAGAATTGTTAGAAACAATTCATTTTTGGGGTGAAAGTTACCATGCTCTCTCTACTGAAAGATAAATCATTTTTGAGCAGCTAAATGATTTTAGCTGATCCTAGGCAGCTGAGGAAAGTGAAATACAATTCTTACACTACAGTTACACTGCAATCTATATCTCCTCTTAAGCTTTAACAATCCATAACATTGATAGAGTTGGATAAAGAGCTATGAAGCAACTCAAACATCTGCAGTACTTTTGAGGTAACAAAATCAGTTCTTTAAAAAAAAAAACAAACCCAAACAACCACAAACAGAAAAGCCCCATCCAAACCACAGGTTCTTAACAGATGCTTAATTCACAAAAAGTCTGAACAGACCCAGAGAGATAATACTAGTTGCTCAAGAACTTCTTAATAAAACTTGTCAGAATATAAGGAAAAATCTTTAGTGCATGACACTTTTCTTCTAATCATTACTATTGGGGAAAGATGCAAAAAACAAAAACCCACCCTTTTTTTTCCCCTGTAGGTTATTAAAAATTTAATTGAAATAAAAAACTGAAGTCTAATTCAAAATGCTATGCTATATAATGGATATTCTCCCAGAGTCTTGAGCCTTCTTTGTCACTTATTTAAGGTAAGGGTGAAGGGCAGCAAAGACTACTAGAGCAGCACACAGGTACACAGTGGTCAGGATAAACATGTTATTAGAAGTATGACAGCACCACAAAACATGTGAAGACTGCAGAATACTAAGGGACTAGAGATGAGACCTGAGGGTGAAGAAGCAAAGGTGGTTGTCTTCTCCACCTGCAGAGTGGATAACTCAAGGTTTTAAATTAGCCCTAGGGAGGTATGGAGAGAGCTGGTGCATTTGCACTCTGGAAAACTGAGCTATTTGCAGCTTCCTGAAACAGGGTCTTCAGCTACCCTGTACACATAGTGGCTCAAGCTTGTACAATGATCTCTACATCACTCTGAACCAGCAGTTAAAGCAAGCCTGTTGTACCCCACTATTCCCACTCCTCCTTCCACTGGTTATCCCCTCCTTTGTGGTTTAACTTGTCCAGACATTCTCCACCCACAAAGCCAACTAGAGGAGGAGCCAGAACGTCACTGGTATTTCCTTATTCCAGCCACTCTCTGGCATCCTTTTCATGTCCTAACAAATACAAGCCAGATCTTCAGCTCGATGTGTACCAGCATAGCCTCTTCATCAGCAGTACAGTCCAGCTGAAGATTTGACCTAAGCTGGGAAGCTAGCTAAAAATAGAAATAGATCACAAAAAGTAAGAGGGGAAAAATGAACAGGGTTCCTCCACCTCACTGGTATAGCACTACTACAAAAGAAATACCACCTTTCTGGCAGCTTGCTTAAATGTGTCATTTATAGCACTTGCTTCTTCAGGTAAGTCTTTTATAAAAAAACTCTGTTAAACTAAATTTCTTACAGAACATTATTTTCATTAGCATTTTACAGAATAAAATTAGAACTAGCTTTCTCAAGCAACTTAAATTTAAGGCTTTTTATGCAATTACATTTACATCACTAGCTAACATTACTTTTCCTGTAAAGAAACTTTCCTCCCAGTTAGAAAGAAGTCCTCTTACAAACACTTAACAGAATAATGACACAAGAAGTAGAAAAGCAAAACCACTACTGTAAGCTGTACTACTTTTCCCTAAAATAAAAACCAGCTCTCATAGGTCAGAACACTTAGTGGCAACATATAAAATCTCATTGGCTCCTATTCTCCTCTTTATCTGAAGAGTTAGTCTGATTTTCCCTTATAAACAATGTTAAGAGATGAGCACATGCTAACGATCCAGACCATCTAATACAGAGAGGGGAAAACAAAACCCCAAAACACAGAACAGAAAAAAAGGAAAAAAGAAAAGCCTACCTTTATGATGTTGCAGTCCAAGAGAACATAAGCACATTAGCAGGGAAGAGGCATTACACTCACTACTTTGACAGAGGTAAACACACCCTATCTACAGAACGCTTTCAAATTCTTCTGAGACCCACCCAGCAAAGCTGCACTTCAAGATTTCTGACTGAAGGCAATCCTGATGTCATATGGATCTGCTGGGTGAAACTCAGGAGCAGTAACACTGGGTGCCTTCCCTTCTGCTTGTTTCAACATAGCAGATGAGGAAACATTTGAAGCCACGTGGTGCTTTGCTGCAGGATGAGAATTCGTCTCACCTACATTGCTCTGTACACGTGCAGGAGGATGCTGCACCTGCTGATCGTGCACGAAAGGATACACCAAACACATCACATTGACATTTATATCTGCTACTAGATGAAGTGTGGGGTTTAAAGAAGATTAGAGAAAGGTTTCTGCTCCTATTGACCATCCTCAGGAACACTTCTGGCTTTAATCAGCTCTAGGTTTTTCAGAAAGTGTTCTAGTTTCTCCAAAGGTTGGAATTCCTAAAGCAGAGGGAAGCATACACCTGGTGTATGTTTGGTTAGAGATATCATGCAAACATGTAAGTTTTACTTAACCCTATATGATTTTTCTTTATTTTTTTTTAAATTCCCTAAGGAATACAGCTGAAAGTCATTCCTCAGATGCTCTCTCCAGTTTCAAATAGCAACAGACTTCAGAAGTGTTGGCATTACTTAGCATTTTGGTGGGCAGGACACCTTAATGCTGCTCAAAAGGAAGGAGAGAACCTCAGTGACAGGTCAGGAGAAGAGAACCAACTTCTTATTAGCCCTTTCCTCCTGCTTGCAGTCAGCAAGCAGCAACCCATGAAATAGGCACAGACAAGTCAGAGGTGAACCCAAGTTTCACCTTGCCCAGCACACTGTCTCTGAAGGAAGCTAACAGCAGATGGCTATGGAAGAGCACAAGAGAATACACACAAAACAGTAATGGATGATACTCCCAGCCTTCAGTAGTTTAGGGCTCACAGACTTCCTAAACCACAGATGGTGTCTATGTAAATAACACTGGAGAGGCTTCTCTTCTCCCCTGGCCTTAATTTCCACAACTCCTTTTGAGTTTATTGAAACTTTCATCATAAGATTGCAATAAAAGATGTCACCCAGGCAATATGTGGATCCTGTTCATTTATTTCCCTCCAGAGAAAGATTGATTTTGTTCATATAGCTTTTTGTTTCCCTTTTTCTTTTTGAGGTGTTACACTTTGCAGCTACAGCAAGTCTTCAGTTCTTCTATACAACTGGGAATGCTATTCAATAAACTGATGCACCAGAAAAATATTAAACATGAAGGATAATTTCAGAGAGGTAGTATTATGGCTTTGCTGTTGCTTTAAATTGTCTCCATACTTTCCCACATCTGAACTACCAGTATGAACCAAGCTGAACATTTAGGAATGCTTTGCCAATCAGAAAAGCCTAGAGCAAGCTGATTCATAGACCACTTGGCTAATACTGTGCCAGTAATGTAACAGGTAATTGACAGAAACACCTCTTTTTGTGCCTCAATCCATGATTACCTCACAGTTACACTACATTGCAAAACCCACATTTGTTTGACTGGAGCAAACGTGGGGCTGCTACAAATAATAAAATGGAAAAAAAACAGTTTTTTACATACTTTTTGAGAAGCATTTGCTATGTAGTACTCACTACCTACTAAGAACTCCATTACAAGATTAAGGATAGTAAATTACAAGCTAACCATATCCTCTGGATCAAAGTGCTCACTGACCTTTCCATTACAGCTGCATTTTCCCAGTACTTATTCTTCAGGGATCTTAAATTTGAATGCCACAAACAAGAAAACCAAACAAGAAAACCACCTTAGTCTGTATGTCACAGTGAGTGGGGGAATAAAAAAGTGTTACTACTCCTTACAGTATAACACCTACTCAAATCATATGACAAATGTAACTAGATAAAGGGGGCATGTATTTGACCCAAATTATTTTACATACCACTAGAAATAAAGGGTAAGTTTTCAGTGAAAAATCTTAAAAAGAACAAGTGTCTCTAAGGCTTCCATTCACCTTTTCCACTCCTAATACAGCACTACTAATACATTCAAATAACCCTCCCATGTGCTATTACTATCTTGAAATGCAGGAGACTAAAACACAAAACCATCTGGCTGCAACAATAGAGATTTAATAATGAGCCCAAACCAATTAATTCAGAGAGCTTTTTTTAATTCATTTCCAACAGTTCAAATAATATAGGATTAAGAAAAGATGCTTTGTTGATCTTTGGAGCTGAAAGCACTCATTCAACAATTGTATGAAAGTTGTTCTTTAGAGAGACCAGTACTCTGTTGAAGATGACCAAGTACTAGATTTTCCTTGAGGAGAGAAAGTATAAAAGAGAGAAAAAAAAGACAGAGAAAAAAAAGTTTTACATTTTCTATCTAATGGATCTTTGCCTAATTCTCACAGCAGACAGAGTCATGTCAGCAGAAAGAGAACACCATTTCATACACGATTTTCTTGAAGAATATAAATACTATCAAGGAAGCCAAGTACTGGAGGTAAGTTCCAGGAAGTACCAATTGCTGTTTCAGTTACATCTCTTCATGAAATAGCTGTAAAAGGTCTGTAGTAACAAAATTACTCCAAGCTCTGGACTACTACATTTGAAGATAAAACTAGCAAGCAAAGGATGAAGATGATGAATGTAGAAATAAGCACACAGGATTTTGACACTTGACAAAGTGTTTTTACTTGATCAGTACATGCTGTCCTTCAAAATTGGCTTCAAAATCTTATCCATTGTCTTACGTGTAGCTTTTACTTCCTTCAAAGTAACTATGGACACCAGGAAGCTCTTTGAAGCTCCAGAGAAAATCTCCCAGGTTTCAGGTCTGTAGAACCAGCACAAGATGGGGCAGATTCTTGGACAACAACAATCAGCAACCAGAACTCCTGATGGAGCTTCAGCATCTGTACAAACCTACCTTCCCTCTAACCTTTTAAGGAAGCCAACATCCAGTACTGCCACTAACTGATGAGGCTGCATGTGTTACTTTTCAAACATTCCACAATTTCTTCAAAACTTCCCCTGAAAGGACACCACTGACTGACAGAACTCAAGTTTTGAGCAAGGTAAATAGGAATCAGAAATGACTAAGGATATTTTAATTCTCAGTGCAAGCTTTTTACCATAAATACATTGCTCTATTCCTTCCTTGCTGTATGTAAGCCAGCAGCAAGCCAGCTTGCCTATTAAAGAGTCTATCTGGCAGTTATCAGCAATAAACTAATTTGTTCAACATTTAACAAGCCAATGACTTGTAAAAGTTTAAATCCCTGAGATATTTCTCAACCAAGTCCCAGGTTCATATCTGCTGTTGAGCTAGTGACAGTAAGAGACTGCCTCTCATCCACTCTGACACATACAATTTGCTTGTACAAGATTACAGAGTGAAACAGGTAGCCTAAAAGATCTGAACAAACCTCAAGAATTTAGAAGTTCATTTGGACAGCTCTTTAAGGGAAAATACATAGAAGGAAAATTGTAATGACCACAGTATTTTCACTTCTCCTGACACTGAGAGGTTATGAGAAATACTTGATATTGATTCAGACACCATCCCAGACTGACTTTGAAAGAAGTACAAACAATGCTCACCCTACAGCAAGACACCAGGGAACAATCAAGGCTCTTTATCCCTAGTTTTACAAAAGTATCATCACTATAGACATTCTCAAGGTTGATTTTTGTTCTTGTATTACAGGATTAAAACTTGTATTACAAGTCTGAAAACTAGAATGAAAAGCTGTCAAAAAAAACATTGGAGGAAATCCCATCTGAAGAATCACAAGGATGGAATCACCTGGATTCAGCTGCAATTGCAATGAAGCTCTACAAATATTAAGTTCAAAAATATTCTTTTTACAAAGCACATCCTGCAAGCAACTTCTAGTGCTAACTGCTTACCTTATTAAAGCATCATTTATTCTACTGATGTTGAGGGTAAACTCCTCAAAACAATCACACAGACATAAAAGAACACTGTGGACACTTCAGGACAAGTCCTCAGATAGAAAACTGTCTCCAGACAGGTCAACTGATTTGTTCTGTGTTTTGCTTTGAAATAATAGAAAAGTTGTTAGATAGCAATATCCAAAGGTAAGGCACATCAACTTCCTGGCATTAACTGACCTACTTCCTAAATTTTAATCTAACATTGGTAATAGACTGTGCTGCTGAGTTAACTTGCTCAAGCAAATGAAATAACAGCCCTGCCTAAACATTTCTGATAGTAAAAATGCAAGCCAAAAGAAACTCAAAAGAACCCCAAGAAATCCTCCAACCACTCCACCTTATATACTCACCAATGGATTAAAATACAAATTATTTTGCAAGGTGTGTTCTTTCTGCTAGACTTTTTGAATATAGCCATAGAACTCTTAAGTATCTTTACTGCTTTCTGGGCAATAAAAATTTGACTCACATCACATTTACCCCGTCTCAGGTCCTACAGTTCCTAAATGGTAAAATATCAACACATTAAGGTATCTAGTTGCCAGATACAAACCACATTTACCCCTTTTTACCACTAAAACATTCTGAGAATCAAAATAATGGGTTTCTGAGAAGTGAAAACATGTGGGAATGATCACTACTAATAACCAACTGGGCATACAATCAACCTCAAGCCTTTAAGAATTAAATACAATTGGATTTACTGTATTCAAAGAGCAATTTATGAGACTGTGGGAGCCACACTCCTTGCTAAATTCTACACACTGAGATGCCTACACTTTTACTTCAAAAGAGTTTTTATAGTTGTAGTAATTACTGAAAGACAAGAAGACTAGCTCTCAACCAAAATTATCTCCCCATTCTACCTTTCCCACCCTGCTTATCTTAAACAGTGTCTTGAGAAATACTATTATAATTTAGGTACTTCTAAGTAGCAAAGTATAGACCAAGAAATGCTGAACAATACTATATTCAGTGAAAACAATGGAGTTGTTACTCAGTTCAAATAAACAAGTCAGCAAAGGCTAGATTAGAAGGGAGGATAGGAGAAAGGATTTCACTGAAATAAAAGTACCCACCTATGTTTAAAATTGTGATCTAGAGAAACTCTTGCTCAACTTCCTTGCCAGAGGCACTTCCCTTGGTTGAACTGAAAAGTTTTCAAGTTGTCTAGAGATGCATCTTTGAACATGCCCAGAGGCATTTTAGTCCAGGCAGAAAAGTACAACTCAGCATCTAGAGCATAACCAAGTTCAAGCAATAAAGAAAAACCAGGCATTAAAACCCTGGACTACTCAGAGGTTAGCTTTTAACTGAAGCAACTATAAGCATGAATGGCAAAGTTTCCATTCACTGACATTCTCACACACTTCTAGTATGTACAAAAGCTACCCCAGGAAGATGCCAAAGCACAACTAACACAGAATACTCTGATCTCTCACATACCAATGTAAGTTCCTATGTAACTGTCAAGTGATAAGAAGCTGTCATCCTGAAAGAACAAGACTGAGGTTCAAACCTTCCTGCCTGAGCATTCTCCCCACTCAAGTGTCTCTGGAAAGCACTATGATTTCCAGCTAAGTTATTCCATAACCTTCACTTAGTTTTCTTCCCCTCTCAGTACTGTTGATTCACCAGTTCAGACTCAAGACTAATCTAAAAGATGGCCAGAGATTTGGGGGTCAGAGTCACCTACTACCAAGACTGTTACTCTTAACTCTATTTTAATTTAACACTAAATAGATATTTAGAAGGAAGATAAGACTTGGTTCTTAATCAGAGTAGAGCACTTACCTTCACAAGACAATCCTAAAAGGAAAACTTATTACAGTTTTGGTGAGGCATGAGACTTTCACAGTAGTCCCTGTTGTCAGTACTTTCCCATTACCTAACCCTTGTGAGATGATTACAAGCTGCACCTTAAGTGTACCAACATTAGGTGGCTTCCTGCCTAGTGCACACACTGGTTTAGATCCTGCTGTGAACTAACTCTCCCCAGGCAAAGTCTTAGACACTTACTTTTCAGGTTATTCAAATCAGATCTAATTAAAGGTGTCAAGTATAAGAAATTTAATTCATTACCCATCATTATCCACTGCACTGCAGACACTTAAGTTCTAATTATCTGTATAGACTTAACAAATTTATTAAGTATATATTCTATACTTATATAAGATACACAATGGACCCAAGGAATTCTCTTGGAGCCTTGTTCTGCTTACCCAAATTTCATTTTAGATATAATGCTCCATTAGAAAGTTCTATAGATAGGCAATATATGCACCAGCCTCATAGCTACCTTTCCCTTTAACTGAAGGAATATACCATAAAATAGTAAGAAAAACTTAATTTTCAGTGAAGTGAAAGCACTGCTGATTAATCAGGCAAACAGTAAAAGCTAAGAACGAGGATATCCTGCATATCAGTTAAGCTTTTCAGCCAAAGGTGTGGTGTGGAATATTTTGATTGTGGCAGCTCATCTGAATGTCCACTTAGAGCAAAGCACCAATGCAGAACACAGGATAAACACCAAAACTCTCCCCAACTAAAATATTTTATCTCAACCTCTAAGCAGTCATTGTTGCATTAACACTACACTGTAGGCCAGAAAGCACTACAAATCTGGCAGTGACTTAACACATATTAAGTATAACTGACAATACTTTAAGTATCACATATTGTTGATATGCTTTCACATTAATCATTTATTACCAAATTTTGAACACCTAACTATTGATCCTTAGATACAGTACCCTGACATACATACCACCAATACACTCAGTACCCCGAGGTCATGGGTCATATCACTGAAGGCAACTGCAGATTTCTAAGGTGTCAACCAAAAACATGTTTATCCTGTTTAACAATAAATACACTGACAGGTACAAGAGGCTTTAGAAGTCATTAATCTCATGGAAGCATTCCCCAGTGTAGTAGTTAAAAAATCCCTAGAACACTTCTTTGGATTATTGTGGATTCATGTTCTTGCTGAGCTTCTCAATGTAGCTCAGTAGTTTCAACAATGCAGATGGATTATATGGGAAAAGATTTCTTCTCTGCAACCTAGAAATAGCTTTTTGCAGTTCTTCCAAACATTGTGTTGATTTGTAAAGCATTATTCTTGGAGGAATGACATTATCCAAGGAAGCCATACAAGTCAAACAGGATGAAGTATTAGATCTCTTTTGTTTCAGAGGCAACACTTCAGACATGAGTGGTTTTTGTTTATCACCTTTGTAGTTGCAACCAGCTTCCCTTGCACCACTCACACTCTCATTATTTAAAGGCACCTGCTTTGTGTTTACCACACACTCTTTTCCATCTGATTCTAATTCAGAGTCTTCTGAGCTGTCATAATTAACAAGTCTTTGAAGAGAACCCAGCAGAGATGTACTATCACTGTGTATCAAGGAGTTGGACTGGTTGGACTCTGCAACTTCACCATCACCTTGCTCTGTTGTAAACACTAAGGAGGTGAGAGAAGCAGACAAAGATACCAGAGTCTGTGGTTCTGTTTCAGAACAAGCATTTTGCAATCTCTCATCAGTCACACAGCTTTGTTTTTCTTGATGGGGTGTCTTGACAGATGAAATAGGTTGAAAAGTACCATCTTTCGTATCAAAATGGTTACAGACATCTACAAACTGATGCCAATCTTTCCTAAGAAGCTTTAGGTATCTTACCAAGTACTCCAGAAAGCAAGTTTCTGATGAAATCAAAAAGTCTAAAAGTACTGTGGAATCAAATGCAATTTTTTCTAGAAAAAATAAAAAGATGCAGTGAGGATTATAGCCACTTGCATGGGTAAGGAAGTTCCAGGTTTCCTCCTCTTTTTGGCTTAAGTTAGCAGCAGCATCATGCTGTAACCTGGAAAGTAAGTGATGAAATGGATTAAATTCAAAGGAAATTTACAGGTTTTTTTTAAACAGGTTATGTTTTTAAAAGAGATATGTTCAGAAAATTATATGCTTGCTGTTTTTTAATTTTTTTCAGTAATTTTTATATTAGAGTAAGAAAGAATGAAGGCAGGTGGGGCTAGGAGATCAGGCAGTTTAGGAAGACAAAGCACTTAGAGGCCTTCCTAAATATTACTCCTCCTTAGAAAACATTCTGGAATAAATGAAGTTATTTACAATACAGGAGTTGTTTTTAATATTGTTGTAAACCTGAACAGAGATTAACTTTCAGGAGGCAAATTGGAAAAGCATGGCCTACTTCTGTTGCTGTGTCTAAGAAGAATTGTGTGCATCTAACATACTGCTTGCAGTATCTTCACATTTGAGGCTTGAGGGACCTTTTATGAATTAGGATAATATCTTGTATGGTAATTTAAACAACAACAAGGCAGTGAAGGTCCAGAACAAATTCATGAAGGATACATTTCATTTGTTAGCAATAACAGTTTTTATCAACTAGCTAGAATTAACATGGGGCCAATCCTCAGAGGTGTACTTTGCCAGAAGTCCCTGAATTTTTTAAGTTTAATTATAATATCCCATTTTTGTCAAACTCTCAGTGTTGAAAGAAAACAGTCATGCTTTTTATCTGTGTCTAAACACTATTTTAGATTGTGAAGTCAATTACTCTGAATTACAGGATATGATAAAACTACGTAATAGGGCACTATTGCACAACTCCCTCAATTCAATCCAAAAACCACTTAATCAAATTAACAAAGTTAACTGCTCTTACACCACACATTATTACACTGCCCTGAGGTTTGTTTTATTATTAAAAATATTTTTCTTTATACAACATAATCAATGGAAACATCCTGTGTATGACAAAAACCTCATTAAATTACAATTCCTCATAGTTCTGCCAAATAAAAGGTACACTAACCTATCCCATTTTAAATAAATGAGCAATAAAGCTTTAGCAGCTTCCCACATATCATCATCTTGCTCAATGAAAATCAAGGAAAGCCATTCACATTGATGTATAACTGGGTGAGACTGGGAAGAAGACTTCAGATGACTCCTCCAGAATATCAAGAGCTGGGACATGCAACTCTGAAAGGCTCCTGCAAAAAAAAGTAGTAACTATGAACTTTGCTGTGTGTTTTTTGTTACTAAACAACATACACTTTTTATTTTTTAAATTAACAGTTCATTAATATACTTATCATTCCTTAGCTCAACTGATTTAACACAGCATCAAACTTCATAGATTAGTTCTGGCTTCTTGGTACCAAGGAAATCAAGAATATTTTGCAGAAAACCAGGAACAGTTACCTCATCTTAAATTCAATGAGAATGGCTAGTCAGCTGAACTCTAAACACACCAATGTTTAGATGAAAATGTTAATTATAAGTAACCTGCAGAAGATTAATTTACTCATAGGTACCATCCCCCCCAACCCAAGACAGATAAAACTTAAGGACACAACAAACACAATTCTTCATTTCCTTGGAGTTCAATCAGATGACCTAGAAAATTTTGGTTACAGAGTGAATACTCTTACCTAAGCTGTCAGACTAATGGATCAATGTTACACCTCCAAAAATTTGCATTTATTGGCAAACCTACAAATATGTACCAACTATACCTCTCCAGGTGGGGTTTGTACTTTCCCTTAGCTCCCCAACCAGGTAGCTTCACTGGTACATCACACACCAAAGAAAGGTGAATTGTAACCAAGTCGATGCCACAGATGGAAATATCCAATATGAGCACCTTGCTGAGATGTCATCTCAGGTAGATCCTCCATATGAAATAACAGCACAACTGTGAAGGACTGAGGCAACCATCCTCCCCCAGCATGATTCACTGTAGGAATTAACTGCAGTGATCTATAGCTGATGGGAATAAATATTCATTTCTGCAGTAAAATGAAGTCTGAAACCTGTAGGATAGCCATGTTATTTATAAAATAAACTCTTCCTGAGTGAGGTACTTTTTTTGAGTAGATACAGGTTTGGGATAAAGGTATCTTTGTGAGATGGCCTGAAAATCTTCATTTTCCCCCTCCCTCTAAAAACTGCACTCCTGGATGGAAAAAGCACTTCAGAACTGATGCCATTTTAGTCCAGCACCTTACTCATTAAAGTAATTTTGTATTCATGTGACAGACTCCTTTAAGTCAGGAAACTTAGCTCTTCAATTCTAATGGCATACCACCTAGCACAATCCTACAGAACAGTTTTTCATGTAACAGCATCCATTCAGTGTTTAGAAAACAGAAGAAAATATAGCGACATACATTTTTACCCCAAATGGACTCCTTAAGTAAGAATTCTAACACTGCTGGAAGTCCACTGTGGCTTGAAGAGCACAGTTGCATCATTTATACAAACAGTGATTACCACTTTTGAAACATTTCTTGCAATGGGGGAAGAAGTTTTACTTCCCACATCATTATGTGGTTTTCCTTAATACTGCAGATTAACTTTTCTTCTTCACAAATTAGAGAAACAGCAAATTATCTTTGTTATTAATAGTTACTACTCAGACTGAAATTTTTCCCCTATAAATCAAAGCTATCTGGAAATTACTCTCAGAATTGAAATGAATTAAAGTTAAGCCACTGTAATTCATGTTAATAAAAAAAGATAATATCAATGAGCTTCCCAGGAAGGGAAGTTAGCATATTAAAGCATTTTGGTGCTTGCTTTAACCACTTAATTTAATGTCACTAAAATAGAAACACCATTCCTTTCAACTTGAAATTCCTCTTGACAGTTGGGATATTTGAATCTAATTAAAGGACTCATTTTTGTGTCATGAATATGGGAAAAATTTTTTTTTCTTTGAGAAAGAATTTTCATGGAGACATCTAATGCAGATTTAACCCACATTTTTTCTATTTACTTGTTCTTAGACAATCTCAGTCTCTATACATTTTTCAGAGGGTGGATCATAAGTAAAATATTCTCTACAGATACTTAAAAAAACCCTCTAAGAATGCAACTAGCATCACAAATACAACATCTTCCAAAATCTGGAAAGCGTCAGAAGTTGTCTTACAAAGTCTGTAGCTCCTTTGCACAGCCAGATGAATTACAAAAACTTGGGTTTGCTTGCTATGTAATGCAGAAACAGTAAAATGACATTTACATCTAGAACTTGTACAAAAACACCTCAATGTTTTTATAATGCTGTAAAATTCATCCTTGTTTCGAAAGAAATACAAATGATTTAACTTCTTGCCACATCATCAATTGGCTGACACTAAGGAACACACATTTGCACTTGTATTTGACTAGAAACACTGCTTCAGACCTGCCTTTCCCTTTTTGCTGTCAGCAAGTTGCTTTGACCAATCTGCACATCCACATTCACAGGGCTTAGCAGGAGAAGATGTGCATCCTATGCCTCTTGGAGGTAAAAAGGGAAGTGGGAAGATGGGATTTGCCTGAGAGTCTCTCACACAAAGTCTCACCCCACCACCTCATTATAGTAGTCTTCTCCAATGCTAACTGGCCACCAGTGTGACACAGCAGTGATCTCTCCCATCAGGAATGCAAGTTCCACAGCATTTCCTTGCCATCCCACTGCCTGCCTCTTGGCATAGCCTAAGCATAAGAGACAGAACTGCTCTTCTACTGATCCAATTCATCTCTTCAGTACAACAAACACATTTAAATGAGAAGGTACGAAAAGTGTGTCTTACACCTACTAACTCAAAGAACCAGACCTATAAGTAAGGGTAAAGAACACAACCACTACTGTCTGCCAAGCTCTATAACTTTCCTTTCTCTTACTTCATAGCTTCCTTATTTTTACTTTTTCTGCCACTGCTGGTTTCACCCTACTACATTATTTGTTCAACGGTAAAGCCTGATACCTTCAGCCACAACAACGGCACTTAAAGCTCCACCTCTGCATTAGAAAACAAGAGGGTGTTACAGACAGTTCCTTTTAGTTCCCCACCCTGAAGAGAGCAGATGCTTGTACTATGGACTCTCTTCTTTTCCAACTGGAGAAGAACCTGTTGTTCCCAAGCTGGCTCAATGATTTCTAATATTAACCACATGCTCTTAACAGGAAAAGTTTTCAAGCCCCCCATGCTGCAGGGCTAAGACCAGGATAAAATGAAGGAGACAACTAATTAGGCAGGACATGATAACAGCAGGTTTCCTGGGTGAGCCTTCTTTTGCCTCCCTCCCACCACCACTAACTCAGCTGAATTTTATTTACAGTCTTAATGAGCTGTGATGACAAAATCTGAAAGCTTTAAAACTCTTGCTGCTCAATGAACAAAACTGAAAGCAACTATCACCTACCTTTGATTTCAGCTTTTGTAGCAGAGTTCTGAAACTTTAATTCCAGTGCTTTAAGCACAATCAGACTTAAGGCTCTGACAACAGTTTGGTCAGAACCACCTTGAGGATCATCTCCAGGAACAGTTTCACTGCCTCCAAAGTAACTGGTCTTTCCCCTGAGTGAGATCTGCTCCAGCCAAATCAAATTCACAACCTGCAGAACAGTATTACTCAGGGCAAGCATATCCTCATGTAACAACGGGGTTTGTAAGAACAATGATCCACCTTTAGCTTCTTCTCTAGACTTGAAAAGGACACATTTTTTAAGAAGCATAATGAACTTCTTCTGGATTAAATAGTGAATTGATGAGCTAACAAGGTTCAGGACATAAGAAACTTTCAAAAACAATATTCTCTGGCATCTGAGTGGTGGTTCCAATTCAGCTCTGGAAGCCAGAAGTGCTTCAAGCAGATCTATAAAACTGATCACACTATTTGCAGCTTCAGAATAAGGAGAAGTATCGTGGTGACCATCAAAATGATGGAGCAGAATGGAGTTATAAAATCCTTCAAGCACAGCATCAAGAGGAGCCAACAGCTTCTTCAGAATACCTACAGCAACAAGAACAACATTATAGAGTATAACAGAGTCAGCTAAATCATCCAATATGCAGAAAACAGGTGATTGTGGCTATTTAATTTTTCAGGTTTTAAGCATGTTTAAACCACTATATTTTTAACAGTACTTTGTAACCCTCCTTACAAGGAAGAAAATTGGGTGTTCTTCAGACAACCTGCTCCAGATGAGATTACAAGGAACATTCCCCCCCCTAGTGGGCACTCCTGTTTCAATAACATCACAAAACTGCCACCTTACCTGCTTTGGGCAAAACTTCACCTTTCAGTATGTACTTGATAATAGCTGTAAGAGTCCACAGACATTCTGCTACAGGAGTGTGCAGAGGGAATCCTGAAAGGGTCTTCAAACTGAAGGTGAGCCAGGTGACATTTAATGTGTCCTAAGAAAATTTGTTCAAAACCCAATCATATTTGTTTTACAATTGCTGTGCAAATTAAATTGAATCATAGTACAATGATATTAAATTGGACATTAAAAAGATTCAAATGTAAGCATACACAAAACACAGGTAGAAAAAATTTATTTGTCCAGTGCCTTTTAAGTACCTAGGTCTCTATTTCCTAACATGAAATCAAATATGCATGCAGTGGAAATGATTTGTATTTTCTAAAATGGGAAAACCAAACCATGTGACCTACCCAAATCAGATAATATTGAATTCATACTTACCAGACCAAGACAACTTTGAAAGAAATATAACTTTGAAAGAAATATTAAATACATTTCTCAGAGAAAGCTATGTTCAGAGATGCTACTATGGAGGCTATAAAATATATTCAACAATCATACAGCAAATAAAAAAACCTCAAGCAGCTGAAATAGTCAAAAAAGAAAATAGAGAAGAAGCATTTGATTAACTTTCAATAAGTTATTACCTACCTACTGCATCACCCAACAGATAAAGTACATGGAAAAATATTGATAGTATTTTTTAAACACATGTATTACAACCTTATTTCTTGTCATCTAGACATATTTTAAGGTAAAATAGTATCAGAAATGTCCAGATTTTCATATATAAAGACATCCCACCTCACATTACAAACTGCTACTACACGAGTAAACTTCCTTTCAATACTCCATGCGTCTCCTAACATGCTTGAAATATTTATTACACACCTTTCCAATCCATCACTTACAACCCAAAGCCCCTTAAGACACACTTGATGTGAGAACTACCACCTAGTACTATCTCGTGCAACCTTCACTTTGTTCCTAATACTGGAGGTAAATGCACCTCAACAGAACCATGTGGTGTTTTGGGAGGACTAAGAGTTTGCAGTCTGTACATCAGAAGACTGCTGATGAAGCTGCAGCAAAGCAGACCTGCAGGCACCAGATGGAGGAAAGAAGCAGCACTGGTGATGCTCTGTGGGTTTACTCACAAAAGGAGCCTCTTTAGAATTACTTTTAGATTTTACAGTAGTCATACAGTGACTGCTTTTGAGCCATATAAACACTCTAAAAACTTGGCTTTGGAGTCAGAAGGAACAACTTGAAGGTACATATTCACTAGGTCATTGCTGCTATACTCACCTGTTCCTTCAGCTGGAAATACACGAGAGATGCTAAACATTTTGAAGCCATGTGAGATAAGAGCTGATCACAACTACCAAGAAGACAAACCTGCAGACATATAGAAAGAAAAGTATCTAGGGCATGTTCCCTTTTTCTTTTTTTCTTCCTCCCTTTATAAAAATCTTTTGAAAGTTTATAAAAGCTTACCAATTTTGAGTCAATGTTTGCCTCCTTCAGAAGGAGGACAAAGATTTCACAGTACTTCTGTCTCGTACTGAATTCGATTTCCTGGGACTCTGCTTTAGAAACCATCATCTCAATCAAGGTTAACTGAAGCAGCATCACTTCTCGTGGAGAGAATGAGGAGTTCATGTTTGCAAAGCTATTTGATGTATCTTCTGCTGTAGAGACCATGACATCTGACATCTCAGTGTCCTGATGGCTCCCAATACCACCATTATTAGATGGCAGATGCTTCCAATTACATGATTCATCCCTTTCTGGTGACTGCTCAACACTGAGATTAAGTAAACAAGTATAATGATGACTTTCCTGTGCTAGTGGAATGCCTACCAGGATGTCCTTATACATCTGCTGCAGAAGAGAGATTTTCATTATGAGAAAGTTCACTATTCCAGAAAATGCTGCATGTCTTCACTGATTATTCATTGTCACTGCAAATCAGCTTTGAAGTAATTTTTATCCAGCAAGATAAACAGGTGCAGTATCAGGCAGTTCTCTTCTAAGTTACCTAGAAATAAATATTTTGGTGTTACTGAACTTAACAGATAACTAGAAAGATACAAATGAACAAACATTTTTAGAGTTAATACTAACTTTATTAAACTTATTTTGAAAACACAAATTCACTCCTTAAAAGCAGCAAGATAACAGTTGCACAAAACTGCCCCAGTGAGACATTAAGAAGATACAAGAGTTACCATGCTGTGAAGAAGTTCACAGTTCCAACATTAATTTGCTGGATCTAACAAAACCAAAGGTAACTATTACTATGGACTGCTTCTGAAAGAGACAAGAACTTGCATCACATCTTTCTCTACATTGCCAAAACTCCTAAAACCTTTCCTTTTTTTTTTTTTTTTTTGTTTGTTTGTTTGTTTCTTTCTTTGTGACAGATTCCTCTAAAAACAGGCATGAAATTTCAGCTGGAAATTTTCATCTCAACCAGCAAGGAGAAGCGGTGCCACAGGACTGCGCTCAAGGGCCCAATCAATGAGAAGTTTAACATTGAAAGACACTTAAAAAGCAAAGTGTAATGCTTGTTAAGTGCCAATATTCAGGAAAAATAGAAAAAAAATTATCTTTATCAGAACACTGGAACATTCACTATAGCTTACAAAGAAGAGCCATTAAGAATTCAGATCTCTCTATTAAGTGTGAGCACCTAAGCACCCACAATTATTTTCAGTGGCTAGACAGATACTGTCACTCCCCAGAAAACAAAAAAGATATACTGAAATAAATCAGGGTTTCTTTTTCATCTAAGAATGGTGCTAGTCTGTTATGTTTTAGCACAGTTTTAACATGTTCTCTAATGAGAACTCTTTCTCAATACAAAGCCCCAAACAAACTCATTACCTTCACTGACTGTGAAGTTAGAAGCAGGACCTATGTTATTCATAGGAATTTTCTTTTTGCATGCTTTTTGGATCCCCATCTTTAAGTCTGGCATAGTCAACCAGGTGGATTTCCAGGTGGAATACTGAAGCCATCTGCCTGCAGTTGGCTTCTACTTAAATGTTACATTTCCCCTTTCTTACCAAGGGAAGAAACCAGCTCAGTCCTCCAACTGGTAAGAAATTCTCTATAGGTCTTCCCATCTATATATCAATTACACCCACATCTAAAACTACACCAAAGAGTTTAAATTATTACTGCTTTGTAGAAGACTATTAGAAAACAATGAAACGATAACATTCAGTATGTGAGGCATTTTTGGGTTAATTTATAACCTTCACAAGTTTTTAAAACACTACCAAACACTGAGACTTACACCTCCATTTTTACAACTTGAGTTTTTAACTTCAACTGAAAGATGCATTGACAAAACTGGCTTCCCCAAGGTACAAAAGGATTAGGAGTAGACGAAGATATGCTACCCAGACTCCTGACTTTTTCTACCACCAGGCAGTATTTCAAGAGAATCTAAAAATAGAGAGTAAGAAGTTGCTTGTAGGGAGAGATCTGGTGGGATTTCTTTAAAGAGATACATTCAGCAATAGCTGACTTGACAAGTCCAAAATGTTCCTCACCTAACCCTCACCTGATGAAACAAAGAACCCTTCTCACATCATTCCCCATATTCCAAATCTGATACTTCAGACAGTAAGTTCATTCTTAGCAGAATCTATTTGAGTTCTACTTGAAGTGGAAATTTATGACCTGAAACCTCGTAAAATTTCTTCAGGAATCACTGAATATTTATTTTATGTAGCTACTGTTCCTATCTTTGAGTTTTAATTCCTCCTAAATGAATACCTAATAAAGTAAAATTATCTCAACACATTTACTTCAGTGTTCAAGATCAGCTTGAACTGTCATCCTACATAGTAAAAGAACAGATCTCTCATGCACAAATGTGACATGATACAGCAAGGTTAAGACAGAGATTTGGAACTCCTCTGGGACTTGCACTATGAGATTTTACCTTCACCATATGGTATTGTTTGTGCTTTCTCTGATCCTACTAAAATACACTTCTAGTATACCATTAATTTGCAGAACACTCTACAAAAACATCCATGACACGTCTTGCTCACACATAACAGTTCATGAATAAAAATCATTAAAGGAAATGAAATGTGAGGGGGCTTACTTTGAAGAAATTTACTTCAAAGAGGGGGAAGATGTCTAAGAATGACTGAATTTCATTAAGACAGAGCAAGATAGCACAGTGAAAAACTCAAAGCTGAAGAGTAAAGAAAAACAATCACATTCATACACAAGAAATGACAAACTCCAACACTTACTTGTATTATTTATTTGAGTTATTCATGACAGCATCTAAAAACCAACTAAGGTAATGCCTCATAGTGCCAGATTCCTGCATAAACAATAGGAAATAGTCCCAAAAACCTTCTATACAGACCAATCAGGCAAAAGACAGAAAAGAAAACTATACAGGAGAACAAGCCAAGCCAACCAACCGAAAACCACAAAACCACCCCAAATAAGTATTTTGTTATACATTATTTTCATTACTATTTTAGTTAGGCTTTAAAATGAGAGCCAAATCCTGTAGAGCTGCAAACAGAATAAGAAACTTAATGGAAAAGGGAACAAAGAACTGGAGATGAAAACTCAGCTCGCAGCTGAAGGCCATGATGTTTATGGACCATCCTAAATTAAGCAAGTGAAATTTAAGTTGTTGCAAATGACTTAAAAACATCCTAAATCAGAATTATAAACTATTTATATCTCTAACAAGGTGGGCTACATAATTTCACACAAAGACAAAGCAAGGATTTGACTAGACTAATATTGTTGCTATCACATTTCACCATTTTTTGATAACACAAATGGTTTACAATTGTAGACAATTATTCAGAGATATTAATGAAGGGGTATGACTAGAGGAAGATGTTGTCAAGTCTCTGTACTAGTCTTCTCTTGTTATATATACTATTAAATGTTAATTGCATTAGTAACAACTGGGAGAAAACCTACTTTCATTAAAATATTAAATCAGATTAAGCAAAATGAAACCACAGTGTGTAACTTTTGGGTATGAGTCTGAGGGCTCTGGATCTCCTTACAATGCAATATTGAATCATTTAAGGAGTAAAGTACACTTTGTACTACTTGTACCTGCAATGACTTCGTAGGCTCATCTCAAATAAAGAACATGCTTCCGCTCAGTACTGAAACTGTTAAACACCTCTAAAGTAAGGTTCTTGAGGTTGCCCAATCCCTGGCGGTTAACTTTGACACCTAAGCACGCCGGATGCTTTATCCACTCTTCCGCAAGCATCTTTTAACAAGAGACAGGACTAGATGGACCCGATCCACCCTCACCGGCCCCTTATCGTCCCGCTCACGCTGGCGGTTCAGAAATGCTAGCAGCGAGTTACTGAGTCCAGCCTGACAAAGAAGGGAGAGCACACACGTCTGTAATCACTGCCCTAAAACAGCCCTCCCGGCCTGCAGGCTTTCTCCCCCTTACCTCCCTCCAGAAAGCCCCATAGGCCTCCAGAAGGCACTCTCCCGCCGGCCTGAGGCCCGGCCAAGGCCGACCGCGCCGCCGCTCCCCTCCAGCCCCTCAACCACCGTGGATCCGTGCTCCTTCACCCACCCAAGCCACTTCCCAGACCCCTCAACCCCTCTGCCCGGTCAGCTCCCCTCAGCCCAACTGNCCAAGGAAACAGGACGCCGTAAGGCTCAACACTCCTCCATCAAACCGCCGGCATGGCCACAACTACCCCCTTCCACTTCACACTCCCCTGTCGCAAAACCCTCCTCCCGGCCCGCGCCTTTACGGCAAAGGGGGACGGGTCGTGGGCGGAGCCGCCGTCAGCCCCGCGCCCAATCAGCCATGGCGGCGGCCCGCGGTGGAGGGCGGGCTCAGAGCGGCGGCCGCCGATTGGCGGCGGTCGAGGTCAGTCCCTGCCCGCTGACCCCCGGAGCGAGCTGAGGGGGGCGGCTCGGTGCAAAGTGTCCCCACACGGCTCGGCCCCCTCCCGCCGCTAGCCCCGCCGCTCCCCTAGCCTCGCCGCCGCCGACAGCGCGGGGGGCGGCTGCGCACGGCAGCGCGCCGGCCCCCCCACGCCTCCTCACTCTCCTCCCCCGGCGGCAGACAGGTAACAGCGGAGGGTGGCGGAGCACGGTCTGCCCCCAGACTCCCTCATGGGGCGGGGAGGAGGAGGAAGGGGGGGGCGCGACCCCATGGCTTGCGGCGGGGCCTCCCCTCGCCAGTGCCAGGCAGCCCCTCTAGCGAGGCTCGCCGCCGGCCTGCTCCGCCCCGCTCCCCCTCGGCGGGCTGCGAGGGGACTCCCCCGCACCCCTCTTCGGGAAGGGGGTGCTCAGCCCCTCTCCCCGGCGGTGGCCGGTAGGTAGGCAGGCTCCGGGCCGCTGTGTTCCCCGGGCTGCCCATGGAAGCGGGAGGTGAGGGCGGTGTGGGCGGAGGGTACCCTCGGGCCCCCTTGGAGCTCGTCCTTCGGTTCACCAGCCCCCTGCGGCGCCCTGGCTTGCCTTCCCTGTCGCTGGGCCTTGAAACTGCGTCGGGGCTCGGTCGGCTTTTTGTGTGTGCGCTTGACGGTTCCTGAAGCATGAACTCCTGCAAGGGAGCGATTTTAATTTCCCAGCAGCTCTGCTCTCTGGGTTACTTCCTGTCCCATTCTTTAGTACTTACCTCTTACTCCCATTCCTGAAGGAGCTGGCCTGACAGGGCAGCGCTCCGGCCGGTATTGTCCCTCCAAACTCCATAGTATCCCCAGAGAGTGTCCTTCTTTTCGAATTGAGTTGCCGGCTTGGGTAAATAACCTTTTTCTTCCTAATTTTTGAAAGCTTTTCCTATTTTGACCTGCTATTGCTTTGCTATTAACCGGTTTTGTTCTCTTTTTTGTCATTGTGTGGCTCAGTTCTACTTTATTTTTTAGGTTTAAGCTGCCTTAAAGGAGAATTAAAAATTGTGACTCCAAAGAGCAAAATAAGACAGAAGAGAGAAAACAGCACTCAGAAAACCCCCAGAAAGGTGATAATTCATGTAGACTCTTAGAATCATCCTAGACACATGGTTTGGCTGGGATTGGGACCTCTTGCATTCTTGGCGGATTTGAATAGGTAGCATTAGATTTCTTTGTTCTCTTAAAACCTACTTGCTATTGAGCTTTAGAAGTTTGAAAGCTCAAAAGCCCATGTGAAGTATGCTTCCTCTTTCTTCTTGTAACGCTTTGTCATTTTCCTAATTTAATCTGTTACCATTATTTTGTTTATGAATTGCTACTTAATGGTTTTTACGTCTCAACATCTCAGGAATGTCACTTAAAATTACTTCACTCTGGGGAGTTAAAAGGGTCTTTTCTTAAAGCCATTTCGCAAATTTATGAGTGCAACACTGGATTTGCTTCTGCTCTGATTCCAAAATCTTTGTTGGAGGAGGTCATGGTAATTGCATTATGTTGGTTTAGTCATACCTTACTTCTGCGTGGGTCAGGGCTTTTTTTGTATTGTAACGGAGCTGCAAAAATTGAAATTCATTTAATTGGATGGTGTTTGTTTACAAGGACTTACTTTTTGGGTTGAGATCACAGAAGGAGATAATGCTGTTAGGTGCTTAAGGGAAAAAATGAAAGGAGTCATCAAAAACTGAATCCTGCTGGTAGGAGGAAGGTTTGGTTTCAGAGGGAGAGCAGTTCTAAGGGAGAATGGCTTGTTTGACGTGGTAAGATGAAGAGATGGGCTCTAGAGGGAGAGAGAGTGGGGGGTGAGTGATGTCAGTCAGCCTTCTGCATCCTACTGTTAGTGTGCTCCAAATAATGGAGGTTCTGCGCATTCTTTTAATGCAGGGTCTGTCTTGAATCCGTTCTACTCTGTTTCAAAGGGAGAGGAGTTTTGTGTTATTTTGGCAAATATATCCTCTGTATAAGTCCCTCTGGTCTTTGTGTGTTCAGGGATGTCATTGACAACCAGAATGTTTTTCATTGTCAGCAGTAAATAATGTTTTAGCGTGAGTTGCAGGTGAAAGAGCAAGACCTGTTCCCAAAGTCTTGCTCAAGGCCGGATCATTTTTCTCATGCAGATGTCTTTAGTGTCTGATACAAAGTTGCTGCTGCATGTTGAAGATTAGATATAAAAACTCCCTGTAACAAAAATGCAGCAAATTGAGGTGCATTTTGAAGGTCTAGGGAAGAAATATCCCATGTTACTTTGATAGCATCCTGCAAAACCCCCAGTAGTAGCGTGACATGTGGACATGCCTAGTGTGATTACAGGAGGATGAGAAAGATATGTATCAGTACAAACTTACCAGTGCAGTTATGACACAATTGTTCCATCCAAAGTTGATTTATTGTAACACCCTCTTTACAACCCATCCGCTGCTTCTGATGTTGGGGCTTGCATCAATGTAGCTACTCCAACTGAACACCTCTTGGTTGCAGATAAGTTGTAAGATCTTTGGGGTTTATTGATGGAAAGAAATGTAAGTTTTCATTTGATTTGTGAAGCTCCTTTCTGTTGTGAAGTGCTAGTGCAGCAAAGTTTGATTCAGATGCAAAGAGTGGAATTGAATTCACAGGAATCAGGGAATTAGTTTCTGGCACAAATTTGCACATGGTCAAAATGAGGAATGGAGATAAATGATGTACTGAAGTCCTGCACTTGATCTCTGAAGAAATGCAGCATGTTGCAAGGATAGCCAGTTCTTTAGATAAAGTTGCACGTCCTTTTTTTGTTTTTGTTGTTGTTTGTCTTCAGGGTATATACTAATTTTTGGGTTTGTTTTGCTTTATTGTGAATTCTAAACCCTTAAAGGAAATGTGCTGAGAGGCTGTTTTCTGTTGTTCCCACACTTGCTTACAGAATGAAACTATCACAGGGAAAAATTTCCTTTATTCACTGAAGTCATCCAACAGCTTTTGTCCACTTGGATTTTTTTAAGACTATGCTAAAAAGAATTGTAGAGCAAATACAAGTCTTCCAGAGACTTTGGAAGGACATAAACTCTAGAAGTGGAACTAAATTTTTTCATCATCTGTGCCATGAGTATTAGGGCTGAAGGGACTGCTTTAACGTGGTTTGAACAAGCCATTGCTTTCTGCTTCTGTCTTTCTATGCAACATTGATGTTTGGATTCTTTAATGATAGCAAGCCATGTTAATATACATAAACATTAAGCATTAACACTTGCTATGTATTATTATTTTCTTGTAGGGCTAAGTTTTCATCTATGACTTCTACTGTTTTAAAACTCAGTCACAGCACCACTGTTAGAAGACGAGATTGTACTTGGCCCTCTTGTACCAAGAGGACCTCCAAGCAGGTTGCAGAGCTCCAGCTCCCTGCAGTTTGTCAGTGCATGTCTCTTAAGGGAGGAGAGTTGTGGCTGTGTGAACCTGATGCAGCATTCTCTCCTGAAAAAGATCCATAAGCCTTCACTTTAGCACTAACATCAAGATTCTTGACTTGGAAGGATTTTAAGTATTTTCTTCTAGGCTTGCAATATCTTCCTCTGGGCAGCTGGGCTCTGCTTGTGATTGCCAGTCTATGGGTGGGGATAAGGACGATGGTTAACAGCTGATGCATTAGCAGTGCCTTTTGAAGGTGAGGTCTCTTCTCTTGCTGGGTCATTCCACTAATTTTTCATCAGGCCAAAAAGTCAGACCTCACAACCTCTCAGAAATGGGTAATAGTTGGTAAAAGGGTGCCTGTCTCTTTCAGTTTCAGCCACCTGCAGACTGTAACAACACAGCAGGTGCTTATTAGTGTATAGCAACAGCAGCCAGCATCATACAGTGCTGTAAACACCTGAAGTTGATGGAGGGCTTTGAGATTAACTCTTAGTTATTTTAAATTTAGTATGACCAAGCTACAAGATGGCATTGCAGAAGCTCTCTTGAGAAATGTATAGCTTTTAGTGACCACTTAGCAAAAGTGAAGGCTTCCTTCCTTTGAAGTCACAGTTCCTCTATGATATTTTGGATTCATGCACTGCTAACTTACTGCTTTCAAACCCAGCAACTCATATGTGTTTCTTGGTGGTTTTCATCTCAGCCACTTGGGTTTGATGTCTGTCTGGGATGTAGCATAGAACATCTAGCAGAAAATATCTTCAGGATTATAAGGCGCTGTGAAATTTTTGTATTTCACATATTATTTGCAAACTTTAAGGTTGTGATGTGAGAACACAATGACATGGTCGTTTGCCTTCTCTTGTCTGAAACTGAGGTAGAAAGCTGAGCAGCATATGAAGATGATAGTCACATTTAGTTTTTGTCAAACACATTGACCATTTTTGAAGTGCCATTTGAGTGAGAACAAATTTGGTTTAAGTTTTGAAAGGGGTGGGAGAAGTGTGTTGTAAGAATAACAAATGCTAATGTGATGATCCTTATTCCACAGGGATACTTTTTTTTATTTGATTTAAATGTCTTGGAATACTTCAACCACAGACACTCATGATCTACACTGATTAGACCTATGCTAGATATTAAATGTCATGTGTAATGGTACACTTGTTAGAGTTAGGCTAACATCAGTAAATTATGGTCCTGATTCTGCTTTTGGCTGTGTAATGTTAGGGCTTAGAAATCAGGTCTAGCTGTTAGCTGATTTGAATGAGCAAAATACTGGATTAGAAGGTGTTGCTTTTACTACCAACCTTGGAACCTTCTTCCAAGTCAGTACATACATATGTCAGAATTAATTTTCCACATCATGTTTGCAGTGACTTTAATGAAGTCTCACATTGATGTAGAAAAGCCTAAGATCTCTTTGATGACAGGAGACATTATCAATAGATAATGAAGATGTTTGTCTCTTAGTGTGCTACTTCTACTAAGATTATTAGTGTTTTAAGCAAACTTTGTTAAATCATTGAGTAAGTGATTTACTTTCACTAAATATGACTTCTTTTTATTAAAGTTGCAGATCTTACTCTTGCCATATGCAGCTCATTTTCCTTTGGGGGGAAAAAGCTTGTTACTTTTTTAGTGGAGCAATCTGTTACCTTGTCTGTAGTCTGTGAAGTCAGTGCAATTCTAATTTGCATCAGCTAATAAAAAATGTGTGGGTTTTAAAGTGAAAATGATGCAGAATTTTATTTTTCTTCTTAAAAAAGGTGAACTAACTACTGATCATCTATGCAAAAAAAAAACAAGGCTAGAAATGTGATCAAATTAGGTCATGGCAGTTCAGTTTTGTGCAGGGCTGTGTGCATAGCTGCAGACCTTGTATGTTTTATCTTGGGAAGCAAAGCTCTTGGAAAATGTGCATAAGAGGGATGAAGAGAGCTTTTTTTCATCCTTCTGAGCTATCATCAGGAAAGCAAGATTTTATGTTGCATTAAATGACAGAAATTTTAACTAAAGCTAAAGGCTGTGCAGTTCATATAATTGTTCTGGTGCAACTCATTTGTAGAAGAAACAAATCACAGTTGGCTTTGTGTGTTCTATACAAGGAAGTAATTAATGCTTTTATTATTTATTATTGCAGTGCTCACACATGGTAAGGGGTCCTGTTGCAGGAAGCTTGCAGCCAAAGTGAATGAAAGGTTCAAAAAGGTGTGCAAGGAATTAATGAAATAACATTGAGTGCTGGCTCTCAACAATGCTGTGAGAAGTTGTCAAATGTGGGGACTGATCCTGTTCACTGCAGATGACAAGCAAGGAGGAAAAGGGGAGCTAGTCTGAGAGGAGAAGCTGGATAGGGATTGTTACTGATGTTCAGGAAGCTTTGGTGCTAAAAGGACAGTTTTAATCTATGAAGAAATGGGTGAAGCTTTTTGTGGTGGTGGTATTGCTTGCATTGTGAAGGTATCTTTATGTGTTTGGGAAGCTTTGCTAAATGATCCATCGTGTGAGGGAGGGACAACTATGTGGCTGTTGACAACGATGTGATGGCAGCAGAAGTCTGGTTGAAGGACAAGAGAGGCAGGGCTCTATGTTGTCAGCTTTTATCCTTCAGATAGGAAAGCATAGATGGGATGAAGATTTTTGAAAAACATACAAAACACCAAACAACACAAACAGACAAAAACCCTACAAAAATGGGTTGGGAGGAACTAAATGAATCTTGAAGGTTTTTTTCCTGGCATTTGACTCCCACAGGGAGACATTGAGCAGTCAGGCAGAAATCCCTTCTGTAACCTTTGCATCCATTCTTGTTCCATGGCAGGAGCAGGTATACCTAATCCTTAGAGAATAGTTTAGACCATTTCCTCAAGTTTTCCTCCAGAGATGAAGCACATCTATCTTTCCTCTTGTCTTCCATGAAATACTCTCTGTAGCCTTCTCCTCAAACTCTTTCCACCCCAACCTCTGGAGGATTACCTGATAAGGAAGGAAAACACACTTCAGGGCCTTTTCTGGCCTAACAGCATTAAAATGTTGCATTCTAGCACAGGTGCAAAGTAAAAGTAAGTAAACTTCTGACTTTTACTCTTTTGCAGCTAATAAGAGGTATCCCTTTTTTTAAGGGGTGGCTGGTTGGTTGACACACATGGGCACCCAGGATTATGAATGTTGAAGACAATGAAGAGTGGGACATCCATCGAAGAGTAACAACCTCTTATAAGGTAATTCAGGAACATGTTGAATTTATCCTCTTGTACTTTCCAAGTCAGCTAAATAGCTGTTGTCCTCCATTTTCATGGCACTATACAATCATTATAACCAAGAGTGTATAGGTATGGTTTTTTCCCTCCTCTGCTTCATTTATTTCTTGACTTGTGTGGAGGAAGCTGATATGTGGCAATCCAAGTGCATACTGTGTTCTGAATGAGATTGATTACAGTTGCAAAACATTAAATATTAAATGCCAAATGGCTAATGACTTCCAGTAGTCCTCCTTTCCTTCTCCAAAGATTGATGCTGTAAATGGGGATTTACAAACAGGAATTTTAATGATCTGTGGAGCAGCAGTGAAAATGTTTTCAAAGCTGGTGTGTGTACCTACAACTATCCTGAAACCTTTCAGATTACAGTTAAGTATTCTTCTATTTTGAAATTTATTGCTTGCCATCAGGTTGAGATAGAAAAGTAGATATTTACAGAAGCTGCACAAGTGATAAAAGGAGCTGCTTATGCCTGACTACTTCTTCTTTGTATGTTTTAGTCCTTACGTACTTTAGTACTAGCTCATTTGAATAAGCTCTGCTAGTCACATGCAACATATGGGGCCAGTGCCAACTTTTTATAATGCTGCATTACAAATATACCCACCAGCTGAGAAGTGTGATATGAAGAGCTTTGCTTTTTCTTAACCAACTGTCTTCATAGATAGTTGCAGGGGGGATACTGCTGGCCCCTTAAACAAGAAATCCCATTTTGCTTCATCTCTGTAGTCATCCTGTCTTTCTGTAGCATTTGAAGCAACCAGTTTGACCTTAATTTTCAGGATCATGTGAGATCTTGCAAATTGCTAGTCCTTTACAAGAAGGAACTCTAAAAATGGCAGTAGAAAGTTTGTTTATATTAACTTTTGATCAGATACTCTCAGTTTGAGAGAAGTTTTCATAACTTGTTTTTGTACCCATTCAGAAAGTAGGGCTTAAGGGACACAGTCTGATTTTCTTTTTGAAGGATCTCTCCCTGATTCATCTGTATTATCAGTTAGATTCTACTATCAGGTTTCACCTGTAAAGCCAAAGGAAGATCTTGTTCTTGTAGTTGGAATTCCATGACCATTACTGTTAGTGGTGTGATCCAAAATGAAGTCAGGCTTACTATCTTGTAGGTGAGCATGTTCTGAAGCACTAATTGGAGTTTAGAAAAGGGCTTAGCAAAAGCTTATTAGAGGCAGTAGAAATACTTCCTTTGTCATCAGATTAACCAAGTTTGATTTTTGGAATATGCTGCAAAAAGCACTTGCCAGTTTGTAAATCCCCTTTTCTTCCAGTGTCAGGTAATGGAGTTCATACTATAAAATAAAATAAAGCCAGTACCTGAACTCTGTGTAACCTATTGAGCTAAAAAGTCTTCCTTCATAGCCCTCTGCTGAAAGAGTGATTGTTGCCTTACATGGTAAATTGAAGCATTTATAAATGTCAGAGAGAGGCATCTGCTGTATGTGATTTCCATATTTGTAATGTAAGTAGGGTCATTGTAGCAACCTGTTAATTTGGAGTTTATATCTCTCCAAGAAGCAGATAAATAACTTCTTTGCACTGGGCACAACTATGTTATAGAAGAATGAATAGGTAGCTGTGCCTTTATCTGGAAAGATGGCAGTGATGGATGTGTTCACTTTTTTCTTGCCTGTGTGTGTATCTGGATCACACAAAACAAGTGCCCAGTGGGAAATGGGAAGTTGATTGCAATGTCTTCTGAATGAGCTGTGAATCAGGAGGATCTGGAAATCTTCCTGACATTTACATAAAAGAAGGTTTAGGTGATGATGTGGGTTGACATCCTAACAAAACAAGGTTGCTGTAGATTTTAAGTTTTGCTTAAAATTCAGTTTTGGCTTCAGAACTTTTCCTTGTACTTGAACTTTGATTAACTTTACAGGAGTTTAAATACCTTTTTCTTTCTTTTAGTTCTATGTTAATATCCATTGCAACAGGTTTTGAGTATTTGCTGAGACTCCTATTGTTCAGCATTGTCTTTCTCATACTCTGCTTTTATTCTCTTTTTTCTGATATTCCTTTCCATTCTAGAAATACCTGTTAATGGGATATGATACACAATGTATGTGAAAATGAAACTTAACTGACTTTTTGTGTACTATGGAAGAATCCCTAAATACCTGTGTTATTTTCCTGTCCCCAGCTGGGACTGAAGTAGAACTGCAGATGAGTATTTTGCAGTCAAGGCACAGAGCTTTTCTTTCTTTCCCAGTGTACACTTGCATCTAGGCTCTTTTACAATGGCTCTTTTAGATAATATCACCTTCTGGCCAGGTTCTCTCATACACTATATCAAGGTGATTATGAAGTGAATTGTTCTGGTGTATGTTCTCATGGTGTTTGACAAGGCTATATTAACTACACTTAGGTGTTTTCTGGTCTTGTGTATTATCATTTTTGTGTTTGGTTTTTGAAATATAGAGGTTCTTTGCAGTCTTTCTGTACTAACAAAGAAGTCCCCAAGACAAAATACAGACAGGAGACTTTAATAAAAAAGGGAAAGGGGAAAAAGAAAATGAAAGCTTTCAGTTTGAACATTAGTGTTATTAAAATTCATATGCAGTAGGTCACAGGAAAAGATATTAGTAAGATGAAAATATTTTACTGAAGAGGTGATACATTTCTAGGAAAGCAAGACTATCATAGTTCAGTTGCTCTGATCATTTGGGTCCCTTCCAACTCAGGACATTCTATGATTTATTTAACTGGTATCTCTGGAGTTAGTGATATTAGCCATGGTATGATTTTATTTTACTTTGTTTTTTTGAATGAAAGGGGTTTCATTTTGCTTACTGCTGAGGTCCTTTAATTGTGAACTCAGGTCCTTTAATTGTTTGATGCTGTCACTTCTGAAGAAAATGCTCACTCTTCATTGAGGGTGCCAGAGCACTGGAACAGACTGCCCAGAGAGGTTGTGAAGTCTCCTTCTATGGAGAGAGTCAAAACCCATCTGGATGCGCTTCTGTGTGACCTAGTCTAGGGAATCCTGCTGTGGCAGGGGGGTTGGACTAGATGATCTTTCGAGGTCCCTTCCAACTCCTAATATTCTGTGATTCATGTGTAAGTGTCCTTTTCTTTTGCAGTTGAGTGAGGTGAACTACGTGCTGTGACTTTGCTAGCAACAGTGAGATGGTTTGGTTTGTAACCTATGTATAAGATAACTTTGCTCTGCAGATAAAAGTTAATTGTTCATGAGTAGTCACCTTTTCCCTGGATATCTCTTAACCTGGTCCTGATCCTGCCTTATTCCTGCTTTATAATCTAAAGGTGACTGGTGTGACCTCATGACACCTCTGTAGAAGGCAGATTCAGCTAGGATGTTACACCATCACTGTCGGAGGAACCCTGAGCTACAGGAAGAGTTGCAGATTCAGGCTGCAGTTGCTGCTGGCGATGTTCACACCGTGCGCAAGATGCTGGAGCAAGGATATTCTCCCAACGGTCGAGATGCCAATGGCTGGACTTTGCTTCATTTCTCTGCAGCAAGAGGAAAAGAGAGATGTGTCCGTGTTTTTCTTGAACATGGAGGTGAGTTGCCTAGAGAGAAAAGTCTTGATAGCCATCTCACAGCATTCTATCCCAATTTCCATGACAGGGCTTTCCAGCACTGGTTAGGTATCAGACTGCTTCTGATTTATTATTTTCTCTTTTTTTTTTTTTCCTTTGGAGTAGTACTTTGTCTGTTTCCTTCTGGTGCATGCTCTGGGAGTGAGGTAATAGATTAGCTTTATATCTTAATACCTTATTTTTTTTCTCTTTTTTTTCAGAATTGCCTAGAACTTGTTAAAAGAATGAATAAGCATTATGAAAATAGAGCAGAAGGGCTCATTATAAAATTAAATGCACTCCCAGTGCTTGCTGTGGGCTTTTCTTCTCTCTTAGGTGGTATTATTAGAAGAAGGCAGGTCCTTGAATTGAAATCCAAAGGAAGTGTGTTTCAGAATTCTCAAGCAAGTTGACAAGTTGCATTAAAGAATAAGTTTTCTTATAGGCTTTACTAAAGTCTGCTGAACTTCATGGAAACAGTACTCTTTGTGCAAGGACTTTAGTGTCAGCTAGTCCAATGGAGCTTACACCTCTCCTGCATCCATCCATAGTGGAGCTTTATTTCAAGAACTAGTTGAGCTTTGTTGATTTAAGCGATGCACTCGCTGGAATGAGAATTATTACTCCTCAAATGATACAGTCAGGATTTCTTTTTGCTATATCTTCTTTCAAGGCCACCTCAAGTTTTAGAAGTGGCTAGTCTTAATCTTTTAATGTGATACTGAAGAGAAAAAATATGAATCAGTAGATGTTCTTCCCGTTCTGATTAGTGCTCTTGAAGAACAACATCCTCTATTCTAGCTCTCTTCTTACCGAATGAATTGTGAACTAAGATGGTTTCAGTCTTAAGGAAACTGAAATCATCTTTTTGATGCTCTCCATATCTGAGGCTATATGGGCCCCTTAGGTATGTTGCAGTGTTGACAGATGTATGGATTGCCCTGAAAATTGAGCGGCATTCGTTGGCCCTGACGCTTGCACAGTTGGTGGTACAGTCCTTAAGAGCAGTAGTGAACTACAGCCTCACCAACTGGACCCCATTGATAGACCCACTAAAGGTTCTAACCATAAGCAAACACTCATGTCCTTACTGGAAGGGGAGGAAAAACTACTGAATTGCACTAATAGTTAAATTTCAGGTGTAATTTGTGGATTATCTCAAGCCTTCTATTTAATAATTCCAAATTTTAAGTCTTGAAATAATTTGGGTTTTTTTAGCCCTGTAAAGTTAATGTTCTGACAAAAAATCAACCCTGTGTATTCCTGTATATTTTCATTATATAGGTTTTGATCTTAAATAGCTGCCAATGCAGTGTGTTGGGTTTATTTTTGTTGTTACTTTCCTATACCAAGTACCAACTGAATCTGATGCCTCGTGAAAACTGCCTGTAATGAAACACCCTTGTTCTGGAAGCACTGTAGCATTTAATCACCAGGACTAGAAAGTTCAGAAAATTGGCACTGCTTTGTGCCTTACCTTCTTTCCCCTCAAAACAAAGGCATAAAAGAGAATGAGTATTTAAGACATCATCATGTCACAAATGAGCTATTAAGTAGTAGATGAGCTGACTCTTAAAAACCAAGTTAATTGTGCCTGCCTCATTAATTGAGAGGTTTGTGTCTGCTGTTCTTCACACAGTCTCCATCTTTCTCCTGCTCAAGAAGTGGAATATTTTAATGTTGCCACTTAATCTCTGTGGACCCAAATGATATTGGGGTGAAGAAAAAAGTAATTTTCTAGTGTGAATCTTACAGTGAACAGAATATTGAGCTGACTATGTATATTACTAATAAAGAAGATGGTAGTGGGAAGGAAGGGGCAAGTGATGGTAGTTGTGGCTGTCTAGAGGATGATGAAGCTTAGCAGAGCTGGAAATATATTTCCTAGTACAGGAATGAGAAAACCACCCTGTGCTGTTGCTGAGGGTAGAGTGCTGAGGTCTCAGAGCTCAGATGCTGGAAGACCACTGACATAGTCTTACATGTTAGCAGGATGAAGATGAAGTTTGGTTTATAGTAGCTGAGGAGGAATCTGGTTACTGACCTGGAAATAAAAAGAAGCTGCTTATGGAAGTCATGACCTGGCTGCCTTCTGCTTTTTTGCTTTTTCTTCTCCTCCATTATTGCTCACCAGCAAAGAGCCAGAGGATAGCATTGTGCATGCAGATTGGCTGCTTTGGAGGTGGTGGAATAGGAGGAAGCTTTTTATTATCTGCTGAGGAAGGAGACACAGATAGATGGGGAGGATGTGTCAAAAAACCCCCAAAACAGTCCAGACTAAAGGATGAAGCCAACAGAAATAGCAGCTAGATACAGATAATAAATATTTAGCAAGTGATGAAATGCAGAAAGAACCATGAGAACCATGATCAGAACCATGGGGAACCTTAATTTACATGAAAAACAGTGACCTTACTTTTCATGAAATAGTGTATTTTACTTTCTTAGTGTATTTGTCTCATTTGAATAAAGTGAGGATTGTATGAAGCTGACTCCTTCTATCCACGGAAACAATCTAGAGTCATGAAGCTCAACAGGAAAGCAACACAAAAGTAGGGAGTGTAGTTTTCAATGATCTTGGATTTTGTGTAACAAGCCTTTTTTCCCTCTTTTTTGCATACATAGTGAGGCAGACAGTCCAACACTGGACAAGAACTGACTTATGTTTTATTAATCCACCCCCACCACTGGTAACATTACAACAAGCTTAAGTCCTGAAAGTGTGTAGTTGTTAGCTGTCCCTTGGTGTTGTTATCTTTTCAGTACTAATTGAGCAGGGCAGTTTCTGGTTACTCTTATTAAAGTGAAGAAATTACTCAATAAAGCTCCTAGACATTGAAGAGTAACAGAAAGAAGTAGCCAAACAGAAGTACTTATTTATTGTTAGTCTTGACTGCAAGGTATCCACATTTTAGTAAGGTCACACAGAATCTGGGAGAAACTAGAGGATGCCAAGTGCTCATCCTGTGAACCAGCTCATAAAGTGTTTGTGTCTGGGCATTAAATGCTTTCCTGGAGGTCTTAGATATCAATGTTGCCCTAGAAAATTCAAATCAGAAGATCTATGTAGTCATGTTTCTAAACCTTGTGGTCAGAATTAAGACCTAGTTGGGAGAATTAAGCTTGAAATAATAGAAGTATTTATGAAGCCAGAAACTTTGCTTTCTTGGTTTCTCAAATAAGCCTGTGATAATGACCTAGTGAAGGTGTCAAGAAAGAAGGGAAACTGTCCCACTGAGCTGTAAAATTGAAACCCTAAAATGTTAGGCCCTTGTTTAGGAATCTATATATCTCCTGAATTACATTTTTAGAGAAGAGTTTCATTAACAGGAGAGTTTAAATGACTAGCTTAGGTGCCCAACTTTAACATGAAATAAAATAATCTGAATATCATTGTGTTGCAAATTTTCAATCTCAAGGGAGCAGGAATTTGGTACCCTTGATAAGCAATCCAAGGTTTATGCCCTTGCCTTATATTTAAGAACATTAGGAAGGACCAAATGCAGTTGTTCATGTGTCTAGGTTCTGCTCTCCCCAAAGTAATGGTAAGGTCGACAAGAAATAGTTGTTTGGTAATAAATATAGAAGCAAGGTAGAGAAATGCTTGTAATGCTGGCTTCATCCCTTCCTAGTTAAATACTTTTGTACCAGGTACTGGGGTTTTTTTGGCCCCTGCAGATTCTGAATGGTAAGCTGAGAATCATTCCCAATTCATTGCCCCTTTGCTTGTGCTTCAGGGAGACTGAGTTCCTTTACAGGATGATACCAACACTGAAGCGTTTGAAAAAACCCAAAGAAACAAAAAAACCCACAACAGCCCAAGTTCTTAGTGCACCATCAGCTTTGTGACATTACTTTTACCAACACAGGGAGTGAACCAATGGAAATTGTGGTCGAAAAGCCCTTGTGAAGTTCAGAAGTTGTCCAGGAGATGGCAGCAAATCATTGACCGAATAGCAACAGGCGGTTTGGTCTTATTCGACTCCTTTCCCTAATCGAGGGAGAGACTGGTACTGTTAGCTCACTCGAAACCCATCATCTTCACGGGAATTACGATATTTTTGTCACGAGGTTTTGCTACTGGGTTAACTTTTGGAAGGTTGCTTGTTGTGTTGCTTGCTTGCCCAACCCAGAGGCTTTTTTTCCTCTCTTCTTTTTCAGACACTTCTGTTACATGGTTTTGATTTATTTTTTTTTTTGATTCACTTTAGTGGTCAAAAGCAGTGAAAGTTTGGAAGAAGGGAAGGCATGGAAAGGTACTTAAAATTATAGATAAAGGGCATCCTTATTCTGCCAGGAAGTCGTTGGGTTTGGATTTTAACAGCATAAAAATGCATATCTGTGCACTCACAAAAGTTGAGGCATATCTGATGGAATTTGGAACTGGCATAGACTAAACAGGAGAGTGACAGTATCCTGCACTTCAGCTGGAGAGGAGAAATGATTGACTTGCATATCCTATGCAATGTGGAAGACAGAAGGATGACATGAATTTTGGGGTTTTTTGTGTGTTGGGGGGGGTTGTTTTCTTGGGGTTTTTTGGTTGGTTTTGGGGGTTTTGTTTGTTTGTTTTCTTGGGGTTTTTTACTTTTTTCTAGAAAATTGCCCTGGCTGCTGCTCTCTCCTTTCCATTGTGTCCATCTTGCTACATAATTCTGCCTCTTGGAATGTATCAACCCTTTGTGTCTCAATTCTCATGTTTATGCTCTTCACTTGTCACCAGTTAGAAGATGATCTAGAATAGTCTGAGCAGTGTGAAGAAAGCGACCCTGGGAGCAGCAAACATCACTTTGAAATAGTATCTTTGTCTTTAATGACTTTGTGGGTTGTACTGCTTCTTTGCTATATTTTGGACATCATCCTAGTGCAGGTTAGGAACCACCTATTCAGTCACTAAGTTCATTTTCCTGCCAACCTGTGGATGCTTTGCCAATTACTTTAACTCAGGTTAGTGTAACTTTACAGGGTGCTGAAACTTCTGCTTCTCACAGAAGACTGGGAAGGCTGTGGCTGCTTAGGGACTCAACTTCAGAGCTGAACTTTCCTTAATCCTTTTCTCATTATTTCTAGGTTCCTATTCTACATATTAGAGGCAGTTGTCATGTTTTATTTCTCTATGTAGTCAAGCTGTATTAGTTTGTATGTTGGATTTTTTTGTGTGTTTGTTTTCTACTTTCCAGTCTTTCCATTTCAAACCCTTAAAGCTGCTGGATCACCTCTGCAGGTGCATTCTGTACTTTCTTGCCAGTTCTCTTATTTTGGTGTGATACCTGTCTCTGGTGTGTTGTCTGAATATGATCATAGGAGGTTCTTACTGGGAAGCTTATTCCTGTTGTTTTCTGTTAGCACCTCTGTGTATTCCTATGTGTTCAGACTGAAGTAGCTTGCAATTTGTTTTACTGTGAACTTAACTTACAGCAGGTCTGAATTTTGAGATGCAGGTTGGAATCTCCCACTCTCTTCCCTTCTCCTGTTGGAGTGTGATGGCGACCGAGCAGAAAACGCTGCCCTCTCTGTGGTACAGGAGAGCAAGTGCTCCTCTTGAGCAATGTTTGTCAGCCTTGGGTGTTCATAGCCTTCAGCCAAGTCTGTTTTAAACCTGTGTGGTCACAATGTTCTATGATTCTTCCCTGCCCCCCTCTTTCTGCTGCTCCTTTCTTTCTAAACAGATGTGTATGTGCATGTATAGTATGTGTAGATTAGGAAAGGACAAAGAATTCAGTGTGCCAAGATGCAAGGAGTGAGCTGTCAATGTTATGAAAGATGGACAGACTTCCTTATGCTTGTCTGCTCTTAGGATGATGTGCTTTGTGCACAAATGTATAATTGCAGAGCAGATAACACCATAAGCAACTGAAGGACAGACCCCAGCAGTTGTTTCAGTACACAGGAGTATCGAAAACATGTCAGCTTAAGGGTTAGTGTCTCATGCAGATAGTATCTCTCCTTACCAGCTGGGAGATTTAGGTTAGGAAAGTGCCTCAAACTTCCAAACTGTAGTTTGTACCTTTTAGTGTCTGACAGGCAACATCTGCAGATGGTGGAAAGAGAAACCTCACAGCCAGCTTTGCACTCTAGCTGAGAAACGGTAACGAGAGAGGCACCTTTCCTGCTGTTATTAACGTGGTACATGGGAATAGTCACTTGCTTAACAAGTTTGGGTGTCCTGAGGAGATTTAAGTAAATTGATTCCATTCTTTTCATTTTTAAATTAAATGAAAATCAGACTGAGTTTTTGTGCTGTGTTCAGGGGAGGAAGGAAAGAAAAAAATCTGCCTTATCACTTGTATTCTGCACTAGTATTTTTCCTGGCTGTATCCACACATGGATGCTTACGTTCCTGTAAAATCTTGCATTTTTGTGAAACTATAAATTCAGAACAGATTCATCATCTATAAAAACAGACTTGATCAAGATAATCTAAAATAACATATATCCTACATGCTTTGGAAATCCTGCAGACCACAGAGAAACATTTTACCTAATACAGTATTACACCCTAAAAACAACACAATGCTGCCAGACCACAAAACATCCGCGACTTGGGACAGCAGATGTTTCTACACATGCTTCTTTTTAAGCCCCAGAAGCAACACAGGGAAACATAAAAAAGTTGAACATTGAGAAAGAAACGTAATATTGTAGAGCTGGAGGAAAAGTGGATAGGCAGAGATTTGAGCAATTAGCCTAAGAGTGCTGGGAAGATGAGGAAAACTGTTGAGTGATAATGTATGTATATGAAGAAAAAAGTAATCTTTTGGGTGACTTCCTTAAATTAACTTTTTCTTAATAAAAAGTTACAAAAGCAAGAATTAGTTTTGAAATACCAAAAATCTCTTTGAAGTACCCCAAATCCTGTCATGCTATGCCTGAAAAGACTAACATTCAACCATTTGATTTTTCTTTTCCTGTTTCTGTTCTTTCTTTTTTTTTTTGCAGCACTGGATTACTGTAATGCCTTCTAATTATTTTTTAATTTTATTTTAACTTCAGCTGATCCCACAGTTAAGGACTTAATTGGAGGCTTCACTGCTCTGCATTATGCAGCCATGCATGGCCGAGCGAGGATTGCACGCTTGATGTTGGAATCTGAATATAGAAGTGACATTATCAATGCAAAAAGCAACGATGGTTGGACTCCCCTCCATGTAGCAGCCCACTACGGCAGAGACTCATTTGTCAGACTCTTGTTGGAGTTCAAGGCTGAGGTTGATCCGCTCAGTGATAAAGGTACTACACCGCTTCAGCTGGCCATTATCCGAGAGAGGTCAAGCTGTGTGAAAATCCTCCTGGATCACAATGCCAACATCGACATTCAGAACGGGTTCCTGTTACGATACGCTGTGATCAAAAGCAATCACTCTTACTGCCGAATGTTCCTTCAGAGAGGGGCGGATACAAACTTGGGTCGCTTGGAAGATGGACAGACACCCTTACATTTGTCTGCTCTTAGAGATGATGTGCTTTGTGCACAAATGTTGTATAATTACGGAGCAGACACTAACACAAGGAACTATGAAGGACAGACCCCACTGGCTGTTTCAATAAGTATTTCTGGAAGTAGCCGACCCTGTCTGGATTTCTTACAAGAAGTGACAAGTATGTATGTAAGAGAAGTTAATCACAGGACACAGTGTCCTCTAAAAGCCTTCTTTGAATTTAGCCCCAGAACAAAATGCTTCCTCTCTGCCCCTTGATGCTATTTAAATGCACTAGAGAATTTCTGGGAAAGTGAAGGGATTGTGATACTGGGAATCCTTTACTCAGCAAAGGTGCTAATCTTAAGTATATTTCGTTTCAATTAGTTCCGTTGCAGTATCTGCAGGAAGCATTCCTTTTACAAAAGTGGACTGTAAAATCTCATTTTATTAATGGCCTGAGCACAGAAGATGTTTGGGTTTGGGAGTTTTGTTTTGTTGGTGGTTTAGGGGTTTTAATGTCTTTTGCTTTTTGGTTTTGAATCGTCCTGCAAAGACTCTGCAGTCGCTGGTGTTTTCATCCGGCACTTACAACTAGGGCAGAAAAGAGCTTTTGCTCCTTTCTGTTCTCCCACATTCTTTTTCCCTTACACCAGCCAGCAAAATGGCATAGTTTATTCCTGTAAGTTGAAGGAGGTTTTGTGTGCTGTGTAGCTTTGAGTTGATTTTGTTGATATCTATGAAATACTAGAGAGATTTTTAAAGTATTAGGCTCCTAATATTCTGGTCACTTTTGATTAGCAGGGTTTGGTGTACTGCATCTGCTGGAAGTTTTCCATTCCTGTTCAACAGGGAAGGCTGTAGTAGTGTTTCATAATTATAGTATTGCCTAAAGCACTTAGGAACTGCTGATTAGCAATTAGCAGGAATTTGCTAATTCAAACATGTTAAGATGGCCTGATAAATTATCATCCTACTAGGCTGATCTTTGTGCTACAGGGGATGGGGTATTTTTCCCACTGCAGTTTTATCCTTTTATTTTGGGGATGTGGTGGTTTTTAATGGGAATTAAGCACCCTGTGTACTCTGAGTGAATCAACTGGGATCTGTTATCAGTAGCTGCCACAAGCATTTGGAATTTCTTTTTTGTCTTTGTGATTTGTGGTGTTTTGCTTTTATCTGAATTCTAAAGAACTTTTGGAACTGCAGAACTTCATAATAAGAAATAGAAACAACTAAGTTTTTTTTGGTTTGATTTGCTTTTGCCTTCTCGTTCGAACTCATTCCTTCCTGCTCTCCTCTCTGGGAGCCTCTCACTGTGTAGTAGCACCATCAGGGTTATTAGTAGATGATAGAATAGCTAGAGTTGCAGTTTTTCAGTCTTACAACATGTAAGCATGAAGGCTCAGACTGCTTCAGTGTTTTCTCAGCATCTAAAGACCAATTCAGAAAGTTGGAAACAGTACTAGAACTTTTATTTTGCAACAGCCATACTTTTAAGGGCTTAATGTTAAGTGAAAATTAAATTCTGCTCCAAACCCCCCAAAAAAGTAGCTTAAATTTGTGGCTAACATAAGTGCTGGAACTATCCCAGTTTTGTGCTGATGGAGGGAGAACTGGGAAAGCAGGGAGCACTACTGCTGACAAAAACACTTCAGCTCTGTGCTTCTGAGCAAAATTATTATGAATGTATGTTTATAAACAGCTATAAACAGACTCTGCTGACCTTATTATAGATATCCAACACTGTCTTCCACAGTTTTCATGAATAATCATTTTAATATCATGAATAATCACTTTAATAAGATGGTGTAGGAAAGCTGTAGTGGATAAAGAGCAAGCTGGGATTTTGGTAGCAGAGTTCCCAATTAGATCAGACTGTGCAGCACTTTGGGGAAGAATCTTGTTTCTGAGTCTATTGCAATATCTGTTTACTAGAAGAGAACATTACAGATTTTTTTAGAGACTTCTTTTAGTGGAAGTCTTCCTGAAATTCTCCCTTGCAGTTGGTAGCACTGCCTTGGTTAGAGGACGTCATGGGAATTTCCAGTTTGTTTATGTGAACATTGTACTAAGTGCCTAATACAGAAATGCAGAGCTCTAACTTTTATGTGTCCATTCAAAGTTTTAGTGAGTATCTTTGGTAGTAAAACAGGAATTAGGTTTTATTTGTGCAGTAGATTAAAAATTTTAAGATTAATATGTGTTATGAAAGTTATCAAACTGATCTGTCTTGAAGCGAAAGCAGTTGCATGCTTCATATAAATGGGTTACTATTTAACTGTCTGCGTGCAAGATTTAAGTAGCTATTTTTTTTATACTCAGAAAACTTACAGTTTCAGTTCCTCAGAAAACATCAGATGTGAATTTCTCTTTGTTTTGCTAGGTGTTGTAATTGGTAATAATTGCAGCTTTTAGCCCAGGTCTTCAGTTGTGAATAACATGCAAGAAAGCGAGCTCTCAGAAATATTCAGTATTGGCCCTGAGAGTCTGCAGGAAGAGATTGGGTTTGGGGTTTTGACTCTGAAGGTCTGATGTTCCTCCTGGTTACAGATAGAGGTTGCTTTGCTCCTGCTGTAATTCCAGGAGGAGAGAAGTTACTCTGTAGTTGTGTCTCAGCATTTAAGCACAAAGCTGGAAGTTAGTAGCAACAAAGTTTTTCATTGTGAGTCTGCTGTTGACTTGGTAGACAGTCACTCATGTCTTATTTTATTTTCCTCTCTCTTTTTTTACAATACAAAAATTAGTAAAGGAGGAAAAAAATACTGAAAATTGCTCAATGATTTTATTAATCACCTTCCTTTTCCTTATCTGTGTTACACTTTACTCAAAAAAAAACAAATAAAAATTTTCACAGTACTCTGCTAAAAGAGTTGGTCTGGAGCACTGCTTCAGCCTTCTGAGATCTTCAGGGGTGGCAGTGGGTTCAGCTTGGAATACACTAGGGCAAAATTAAAATAGGGATAATATACCTAATATAGAGGAAGGAAGAGACAGATATAGGCACTCTGGGTTTGATGAGGCATTTTGCTTTGGGTTTTTGGGGGCTGGTTTTTTTTGGTAGTATACATGGAATTCACATGTGCAATCACAATCCTGGATGAAATGACTTATACTGAGGCTGAATATTAAACATAGTATTAGAATATTATAATAAATCTAATAATAAATATTAAAACTTATAAAGACAATGCTATAGGTAGGAAAAATGTAAGTATTAGAAAAATACTTGAAGGCATAACTAAACTTTAAGATGCTAGAAATTCACTTAGGTCTCAAAAAGGAGAATAAAACCCCCTTGACCTCTTCCCTCTCCCCATAGCTCTCATTTAATGTAATCAGTGTTCAGATAACACAGCAGACAAGAGAGCTCAGGCTGAGCTGTGCAAGTTGCTTGTCTGTGTGGAGGCAAATAGTAGAGTAAATGGATATGGGCATGGTAGTGTAGTGTGGCAGGTATGTTAACAGCTAGCAGAGATCTGATGTCAGATCTGGAACAAGATCTAAAGGTTAACAAACAAATTAAACTACAAATATTTCATCTTCTTTCTTTCTTTGAATTTTTCAAAGGGCAAATCTTTGGCTTTGACTAGAGAGTGTAATTTTGTGGGTTTATTTCTGTAGCACTGGAAATGTGCAGAAAAGCTTAGGAAAGGAAATCCTTATACATTCTTTGTCTCTATCCCTTTACTAAGTAAAGATAACTTTTCACCAGGCTTTTTAATTTTCTTTTTTACTGGAAGAACATTTTAAAAAGGGTCCCTGCATTGTTTAAACTTTTATGAATACAGGAGTGTCAGAGTGAATTAAGCAGATTTCTAGATATTACGTGGATAATTGCAAAGGAAACCATATCTTCATGTTTCTTATAACATAGAAGAACTTTACTGGAATTGCAGGCTTTGGCTGCTTACTTCCTTGGGTGCTGCTGGAAATCTCCCACTAATGAATGTGGTCTGCTCTGGCATCCAGAGTTACACAGGGAACTGGAGGAAGAGCTATTTTATAGCTTTAATTTTAGCTGGATCAGTGCTAAACAAATACCATCTGAATCATGCTTTCTGCAGATTGCAGCTACCTATTTGTTAAAGACCAGTAGTTAGATTTTGATACCTTTATAAAAGACATAGCCCAATTTTTTTCTCTCTCTAGAAAGAGGGGAAAGTACCTTTCAAATCATTGTTTAACTCATGGAATTGCTGTGTTTGCTATTGAAGAAGATACAGCTGCTGACTCAGAGTGGGGTTGCCTACTGGTTGTATTAAGTACTTTAATCATTTCTGTATAGCTGTGTAAGATGTATGCTTTAAAAGAGGTTTTTGAAGAGGCCTATGTAAAAAAAACAAATGTATAAATTATAATTTAAAAACACATATGTATTTACATGTGGCATGTGAAGTACAGCCAACCCCCACTGCCATTTGCACATCTCTGCTGTACTCAGTTCTAATGTAAAATAGTTGTAACAGTGCATCTTAAACCTGGCTTTGTGTTCAGAGCACTTTAGTGTCTCCTGAAAATAGATAAAGATTATGGTATTGAAATTCTGAGCTGAATTTCCATAGTGATTTCAGTGAGACTGAGTTTATAGAAACATTACAAAATACTTTATTTAAAAAATCTGACACAAGCATGTTTAAATCTTAATTTCATTGCTAAATACACCTGTTATACTTAACATTGAGTTTTACTGGCATTCTCCTTTTCCATATATGAATTTTTAGCCCAAAATACACTCCTCCATGGTACATATTTTCTGTGCCAGGTATATTGAAATTTAATAGACATCTAAACCCATTGTGGAGAATTATTTTTCAAAGAGCAATGAAAACATACTTCAAGCTCAAGTATCCTAACAGAGGCATACTGAACATAAAATTAAGCTAGAATCTTTAGAATAACTTGCATGATAGCCAGTTAAAAAGAATTGAAAGCTCTCTTTGTCCTGTTGAGCTAGACTCTGGTTCAAGGAGTTCATTCACTTCTTCAGTGAACACTCTGCAATTCTTTCTCTTTAAATAGAGCCCTGCATGTCTCATATTAAGATTTCAGACCTGTGGATTCTTGATACTAGGTTTTTTTCTGGCATTTTGAATTCTGGAAAGTTAAATTGCCTCTCTAGTTGTTTTTCTGTTGTTTTTTACAGGGTACAAGGCAATGCATTTCCTCCACTGCTAGACTAACTCCTATTGCAGTGAACAGCTAATTCCCCTTCAGCTTGGCACCAGCCACTTGCTAGGTGATCCCAACCTTTCAGGGTGATCCTGTTCTTTTCTGCATCTTCATCAATGTGTTGTTCCTCAGCTTGTGGCTGTTGAGTTCCCAACTGCTAACTTCAGTTATCTTTTAATTCCTCCCAAAAAGCCAAGAAAATCCTAACTAACTTCAATTGCTGGCAGTAGCTGTGTTCCTTCTCAGTTGTGAATTAAGGGGTGGATTTAATAGTTAACTGTGGATAGCAATATTTATTCTGATACTCTAGAGGAGCTGAGCTGCTACCAGGCAGATGTCAGCCTGGTTTTCACTGTGTTTCTTTTTCATGTTTCAGAAAACTTTAGAAGTTTTCTTTGTAGCTAAAAAGAAACAACGAAATAGTTTCTTGCTACTGTCTTCAGCCTCTCACAATTCCCAGGAGAGGCAGAGGCTCACTTTGAGAGAACTACCACTCTAAGCTTTTTTTATTTCTTAGAGAACTGTATTAATATTGCAGAGAAGACTGTGGACAGCTTCTGAAATATGTCACTGGTGTTCTTTTTTGGTTTTTAACTTCTGCAGAAACTGCCTATCCACTTCAAACCAATGACACTGCTTGTTTGCTTTTAGAAGTACTTTTTTTTTCCCCTTTGGTAGAACAGTGTATCAGAGAGGATCTTCCTGCAGCCTACAAGGATATTCATTTCAGTTACCTCTCAGTTTTCTCTTGGGTAACAGAGCAGGTTGGTTCATCCTTATTGCTTTGTTCAGGTATTCCTGTATCTTCAGTGGAGGAAACTAGTAGGATTCCACCTTTACAACACTTCTGCCTAGAACTGGGTGAGACTCCCTAAAAATTGGTGTTGTCAGAGGTGCTAGGTCTGATTTTAAACCTTAATGATCCTTAAATATAGACCTGCTAGGTGAGTTAGCATTTTATGTCTTGGGGAGCATGGTCTGCAGTGGAAAAAAGGGGCAAGCACAGGTCTAAATGCATGAGCTGCAGAGCAGTTGTAAGGATAACATCCAGTTCTTTGTGCAGGCAGTAAATCCTAAATGGAAGTTTAGTCTGTCTCTGGATAGAACAGCAAATTCTCAATGATTTTATTAATCACCTTCCTTTTCCTTATCTGTATTACACTACTCCAAAAAACCCCAGTAAAATACAGGCAACCACCACAGTACTCTGATAAAGAGTTGTTTAGGAGCACTTCAGTGTAATGCTGAATAGCAAAAAAAACCCCCTTGAAACTGCAAAAAGGAAAGGAATAAAGTATTGAGTAGAAATTCAGGTTTAACTTATTATTTCTTGCTGTTAGAAGATGTGGGGTTTTTTCCCTTCCTTTGCCAGAAAAGGCCAATCAAGAATAATTTGAAAGGCTTATTTCATTAAGTAAAATAATATTTAAGGGGGAGGGGGAAAAAAGCTCATGAGCTTACTTTGTTAGCAGTTGAAGAGCTGAGTGAGGAAATGGCTTTTTTCTGTACTGAAGTCTGCTGCCTCTAGAGAGAAAAAAATCCAAAAGCAATTCTTTATTTTATAACCTTGTGTTTTACATCTCTTCTCTTTGGAAGAACATTTGCTGTCATGGTTGGGAAAGTATGCACAAAAAGTGTTGTTGGAGGTTTCTGCTTTCCATTGCAGCACCTAGCATGAGCTGAGGACCCCCAAAATATGAAGTATCCATCTCTGTCCTGTGATTAATACTTCTAATTTAGTTGATTATAGCTAGAAAGCTTTCTCCATGAACTGACTGAATTATCTAACTCGTTCCAGTGAACCTGTTAGCAAACTTTCAGCTCTACAACAGTGGCAGGTGTTTGCTGCCCCAATGGTTGCTCAAGTTGTGTGGCACCCTAACAATAACCTGATTGCTCTGGAGTAACAGCTCTGCCATCATCAAGGTGTCCCTTTGAGACCCAGTCAGGGATCTGTTGGAGGCTGTTTTTAAGGTGATCGCTCGTTTTATGTCACTGTTTTCCATGATAGTGGTAATTAGGTCAATCTTACCTTTTATGTTTGGGGAGTTGTTGTTTCTTTCTCTTTTCATTCTCTTCCTTTCTAGCTTATTTACCTCAATAACTTTCCAAACTTGTGATGCAGGATAGAAGCAAAGTTACAACTTCCTAATCGTTTTTAAGCAGAACTTTATTCATCATTCAGCTTGTCTCACTTTGCCAAATTACTAATAACATTTTTCATTTGCCAAACCAAGGTTCACTGACATTGCTCTGTAATCCTTGATTTTTTTTCCTTTTTTCATTCAGATGCAACCAAGAATGAGTAAGTGTTCTAGACACCGTTTCTAATAAATCACAAATGCATTAATAACCCTGGAATTTGCAAGGCGTGACCTAAGACACCGCCAGCCACTAGATGTAGCAACTGGTGCTTAACACTGGAAATGGCCATTGTTAACACATTCCCAGGGAATATTTTTAGGCTTATCAGGGGGAAAATGTCATACATTTGATAAGCTGGTCTTTTGGAATTAACTGATGACCAATTTCTTCTGGGTGTTTTAAGTTGTCTGTTCCGTTTTGTTCTCCAGACCCCCGGAGGATGTTAATTAAAAGGCATTCGTTTCTGAAACCAGAAATCAGTGTCTGATAGCTGTATTATTGGGTACTCTGCTACATCTGTAGTCCTCTGCAGCCTGTTTGCAGTTAACTCTTGAAAAGGTGCATCCTTTCTGAACCCCTTTGTTCACTTTTAAAGCCTTCGAAGTATTTCTTTATCACAGGAAAGTTTCCTCTGCATGGTTTCTTACCAAAAGTAACTTTTCTTTCCCTGAAGCTGCAGCATTCAGCTGTTGTCCAAGTGGTATAAATGCATTCCTTTTGGTGGGGGAAAAAAAAAATTACTAAGAAGAAACCACCAGTGGACAAAGTAATTAATGATCTGTATTCAAGTCATGGCTAAAGGATATAATTAAACCATAAATTGACATTTAGATACTGTGGTGATAAGCATAATAAAAGTATTTTCAACTTCCATGAAGGAAACTCAAATTTTCCTGTTCTTTAATTTCAAATCTAATTTCTTTAAACCAGACTGAGACTATTTTCATGCATTACTTCTGCTAGCTTACCTCAGATAATTTTAGTGCTTAAGATAAATCCCTGTGTATACCTGTCTGTCAATCCATTTCCATAGAAAAACCCATGCAGGGTGAAAAAAGGAGGAATTCACTATAAAGGGTAACTGAACCCATGTACAAAATGCCCAAAGTAGAAAACAGGAAATAGTTTCATAATCTTTTTGCTCTGTGCTTACCAGGAAAGTCTAATACACACCTAATGCCAATGTCTGTTTAGCTGATAGAAGGTTTGTTGCTGAACTAGGAGGAGGATGGAAAAAGGGTTGGACTCTGCAGACAGCTGTGGGGCTGGCTCAGGTGAGGAAAACCCTCTGGTCTCCTCTGAAGGGGTTTGTGCTGATGAGCAGACAGCATCCCACTGTCCACAGTTAGACCTGCCCAGTGCCCTGTGGAAGGAATTTCCTCTTTCAAGATTGTCTTGCTTGGTGGCAGCTCAGGAAAGCTAGTTGGAAGTGTTCATCTAAGTTATTTAAAATCACTTCTGTTGATTTGTACTGCCTTTTAAAGAAAAGATGGATTCAAGCAGTCAGCTCAATAAAAGCACCATACCTTCCTTGGCCATTGCAAGCCCTGTCTGTTGCCATTAATGATTATCCAGATCATAAAAACCTCTGGTAAGTTGCTCTGCTGGCAACAGACTATCTTGATACCACTGATGTTGTGCATGAACATTTTGACTCAGCCATTGGGTGCCATAACTGTAAAACTCTTCTTGTTGCCTTTCTTTTTTTTCAGGCCATGACACATTTAAGTTGATGGTCAAAATATTGATGAGCACAACTTCAGTGTGTGCCTGGGGTGATTGCAATAAAGATAGAGAAGAATAAAGCACAAAGGCAGGAGCTAGTTTGGTTGAAGGTTTGGAGTAGTTCCCATGGTGGGAGGTTATTAACTAAGAGTTTTCAGCTTTGCAAAGAGCATGAGCAGAGGATGGAGATGAATCTAAAGGTATGTAACACCATGAGTGGCATGAGAAGAAGTGCTGGTTGGTTTTTTGGTGACCCCAAGAATGGCAGGCATGCAAGGAAGCCACCAGGAAGCAGATCTAAAATAAATACTAGCACTTTGTAGTTTTCCAGCCGACGCCTAATTACATTGTGAAATTTGTTGCCACAGGATGTTTTGGATACTGAAAGCATGAATGGGTTTAAAAAACATTAAGGAAGATTTACAAAGGGCAGTTCATTCACAGCTATTAAAGACATAGATCTGGGTGCAGTCTGGTTTAGGAAGGCCCAAAGGCACCAGTGCTGAGAGCTACAAGGGTAGATTGGGACAGGATTTCTCAATGTCTTTTTCTCTTTCTCTCTTTCTTCCTTGGGATCCATTGCTGGGAGTGTTTTGATACAGAGCTAGATTAACCTTGTGTTATGTTGCAGGAGGGACCATTTTTGGAGGTGTTTGAATGCTTTCCTGTTTGGAATGAGTTTGAAAGGGAACTGGTTATTTATGGAGAATCCTTGCCAGATACTCTTAAGACTCATGTGATGTCAGTAAAGCTTTTCCTCTGTGGACAGTGCTTAACTCATATTTTCATCTCTTTCTGTTTAACAAGGTTGTGGCTTCATCCAAAGCCTAAAGGCTGCATCTTTTCATAGGAAGGGGAAAAAACACAAATCTTTAATGCTGCTATGTGATCCTTGACTAACTTTTATAAAGCCTCACTCTGAGGGAACTGCCTAGTCCTGTTAGAATTCAATGTAGATTGTTTTTCCTCTCTTAGTGTTTCAGAAGAGAGACAGAGGTTTTTTTTCCCCCTAGGTGTTGCAAGGATAGGGGAAAAAAAAAACCACAAAAAGTGAAATGAAGGAGTTATGCTGCTCTACATGGCTTATATGTTGCCACCTCATGGGAATCCTCACATGGATAATATCACTTTACACTGGCATCAGGAAAACTGTGTGCACCTAAAAATGTTCTTAGGATTCATCCTTTGATTTCATTGAATTCCTGTTCTTTAGAAACACCGACTTCCAACCCTTTTTCTCTTGTAATTTTTCCCTTCCCTCTGCCTCTTAGAAAACCAGCAACCATCTGTGATTTTTTTACTGAGTGAATGATCTCTTAAATGATGTTTCAAATGTGATCATTTTCCTTTTATGTGTTCCTTTTGTCTTTTCAGGGCAGCCCAGAAACTTGCAAGATCTATGCCGAATTAAAATCCGTCAGTGTATAGGCCTTCAAAACCTAAAACTACTTGATGAACTACCCATTGCCAAGGTCATCAAAGACTACTTAAAACACAAATTTGATGATATCTGATATCCATGAAGAGAAGAACTCTGAGCAAGATTAGTTCTATTCCAGATACTGAAGAGGCTTGTTGCCTTGCACAAAGTATATCCTATGCAAATTCTGATTTTTCTGTGAAGTCAGAAGGCAGGTATACAGTTCCTTGGGTTTTTTATACCACATGCTAGAAGGTCTTAATTTTTGGTTTCTTGGTCCAAGTTTACAAGGTCCAAGCTTTCTACACAATGCTCCATTTTACAAATTGCTGTTGGGTTTTTTGTTTGTTTGTTTTCACATGAAGGGTGCAGACTTGCAGTGGAGATGGAAGGTAGCCTCTCAAGGGAAGTGGTTGGTTTGAATTGGCATGCTGAGCAGTTCCTCAAGAGAAAGTTTGGAAATCAAGGCACCAGGCAAAAGGAAAGAAAGACCTTCAGAGCCCTGTTGTCACTCTGTCTCTGCTAGGGTGCGTGCAGGGTAGAGGGAAGGGTTGATAACATGTTCTAGGGTACTGTATGAATATGATTTGGAAATCAGAAGGAAGAAAAAAAATGCAGTTACCCTATTCAGTTTGAGGGTCTATAAATTGGGGGGTTTTATATGATTCTTTTCCTAATTACTGTAGTTGGGATGCCCATAAAATTCAGGCCCTCTTCTTTCCTGACACTCCCTGTTAAATGGGTGGCTGTTTGTAAGTCTATTTTTAACAGTGACAGTACACTACAAAGAGGCACAGCCTCTGTATTTTTTACATTAACTTAAGAGTAAACAAATCTAGATTTTTTTTTTTAAGCCAATGTATTCTGTTTCTCATACAGTGCCTCCTGTGCAATAATATTTCTGATGTATTTTCCCTGTATGTGTGATTCCCCACACACTGTTCCTCATTTAGGCTGGGTGCATTATTTGTGGGAATAGGAGCTGCTGCCTCACTGCAGTGGTGATGTGGCATCACAGAAGTGATGTGGTAGTTGCTGTTCCTTATTCCTCCCTGAATTTCATGAATGTATGACCTGCTTTATTTCACTTTCAGTTGAAATTCTGTCTACGGGTTCTCAGCTAAGTTGTGTCCACTTGGAGAAGAAGAGAAGGGGGGGGAAAAAAAAGATTTGGCCCAAACCCTTTTGTTTTAAAAGCAATGATGGATTCTTCTTTTTTGATTGCTCTGAAATTCAATTTGTTTCAGGTTAAGAGAGTGGGAAGTGCACATGAGTTACATTGTATATGTGCACTAACAAGAGAAGTCCCATTCATGTTGAAATTTTGCAATGAATCTGAAAGCAGCAACTGAAAGGAGTACTGAAATTCAGCTACTGAATGTGTTTTTCATACTAGCTGTTAAGAAGATCTGGTAAAAAGCTTTGTTTCTGATCATTTGATATCAAAACCAGATAGATTGGGCCAGATTGTGCCCTTGTTTCACTCTCTTTATTTTCAAGGAATTACAGAGACATCATAAGGTTCTTGTCAGTGTCCTCTGCTTTTGTTTTGCCATCCCACTGGCCCCAAAAAGAGCCTCTCTGGTATCAGGAGTGCTTTTGTACCAGTTATACCAATGGAAGGGGGGGGAGATGAAAGGAATGATGGTGGCTTTTAAGTTTAACACTGTCACTTTCAAACTATTTAATATTAAAAGTCTGAAAAGCATGGTGAAGCAGGTATACTCATTATTTAACTCTTCCAGTTCCTTTCAATACCTTACAACTCTGAACTGCTCAACTTCCTTGAGCACCAACCTTATCCCTGCTAATGGATGCACTGAAACTGTGGCAAGCAAGGAGAATTCCCTCTCCCTATTGTGCCTAGCACTGCATCAGGTTTCCAAACAGGAAGTGATTTTGGAGATTCATGGCTCAGAGGATTGGGAATGGGATGCTGAACCTTTTCCTCTCCAACATGTATGGCTTTGAGTCCAGCCTGCTCGAGCAGTGACCAAAAGTTATGTCTCGGCAGCAGGAGCGAGTGAGTCTGTCCAACCTTAACACCACTCAGAGCTTGTGGTGGTCACCTCCAGGCAGCAGAGCTTACAGTGCCTCCTCCAGGGGTATGGGATGGTGGTGGCATTGTAGCAAGGACAAGCTGAGAGCATGGGTTGGGTGTGCCTGTGAGCTCGTGTCTGTCTGTCTGTCAGCTTCTGTTGAAGCGAGAAAGATCAGGTGTGGTGACCTTGGAGCTCTCCAGTACTCAGACAGGACAGAGGTTAAGAGCTGGCTGGCAGGTTTGAAGCATGAATCTTCAGTTTTGGGACATGAGATCAGAACCTCAAAATTCTTTTGTTTCAAGAATATTGAGTGTCATTCACTCCATGTGTAAGCTGGTCTAAACTGATGTCCTTCACCAGTGAATTTTTACAGTTAATATTTTCTAAGGTATTTTAGAGTATATTTTAGTTGCAATCTATATTAAAGCAAATTATTTGTTCTGTCTGTTACTGTGACTGAAGAAAAATATGGAAGACTTTGTTGGTAATAAGAATGCTATTTAATGAAGAAATGTGTAATTCCATTATTTATTGATTGAGGTTTGTCTTTTGGTTATTTCTTTGAAGTAACTGACATGGAAAGGGAACATTCATACATTTCAGGCCAGTAAAAAGCCTTTTCAATTAATTTTCATCCTCTCCTCTCTACCCTCCCCAATGTGGAGGGAAGCCCTTCCTGACAATGCTAAGCCATCTCTTGTAGCTGGTTTCCTTGACCTTAACTCAAAGCACCACAGCACATGTTTGTGTCTGGACCTACCAATAGTCCTGGTCACTATCTTAAGTTATGCATGTGCTTGAGTGCAAGTGAAGTTTGATTAATCATTGATGATCCTATCCAAATTTCAATAATGGGGATTTTAGTCCTTTTTTTTTTTTTACTGTTTTCAGTATTGTTCACAAATACTTTGAAGAACAAACTGAACTTTGTTTTTCATTGAGACTAGAATGTGGAAGGAAAAGTGCATAATATGGACTTGTTATGTAGCCTAATTCTATTACCTTCAAATTCACAGTTGAACACTTTTAATAAACCTTAAAAAAAATTGGCAAGTACACCAAAGAATCAATATGAGTAAAGGACTCTGATCATTAACAAACTGCAAACCTCATCCTTTAAAACAAAACAGAAAGCTTTTGTAAATATTCATGTTTATAAATGTACAGCAGAGTAAGAGTGTTTTTTAGATTATTTAATTACCATATTTCTAAACTATTTACATTATAGACAATACTTGTTAGCTTGAAAAGCTCTTGAGTGGTTTTTTTTGTTGTTTGGTTTGTTTTGGGGTTTTTTAATTCATTATCACTCAGGCTTGAAATAACTCTGGCTTCCTTGGGCTAGCCTGGAAAATGCAGTTTTCTGACTCTACTTGGCAACCATAGGAGAACACATCTGGACAAACTCATCAAATAAATGCCCAGAGGCAAAAGAGAATATGTAGCTTGTTTACCAGGGTGGACCTGGGCTAGAGGAAATAATTGGATCCAAACTTCCTCAGTTAAATCTGTTGAGAACCCCCAATGACATTGTGACAAGAGCAACTTGTGACCTGCCCCTGAGCCTAGCTCCCACACAATGCTGTGTTACCAATAGCATCCTGTATTTGTTCTTCCTTTCCAGTGTAAGTTGGGGTTTGGGGCTTTTTTTTGGTTGGTTGGGGTTTTTTTTTTGCTTTGGGTCAATTTGAATATAAAAAAGAGAACAAGGTTAAACCCTTTTTTTGTTGATGTTCTGTTCATTTCTAATGTAATGTTTTAATAACAATACCACTTTACACCTCTTCTCTCAATGGTTGTCTGTCTCTTCTACTCCTTTTCCCTTCTCTGGTGCACATGATTCTGGTAATGTGTTTGCTACTCAAATTTGCCCCCACAAACAGGAGTTCAGAGGTCTCAAGAATTGTGATGTGATTTTTACCAGGGAATATGAACATAAAACTCACTCTAGAGCTGGACAACAGAAAGGGGGGAAAAAACCTGGATTTTAGCTATGAGTAGTTGGGTTTTCCCTGATCAGCTTCCAGTAAAGCCACTTCAGGGGTTTCTGAAAGGTTCACCTTTCCTCCTCAAGTTCATCTACTGACTAAGATACAAAACTAGAGCCAATAGAGGTCATATTTTGCAGCTGAGTCTGTGTGGTGCCCATTCACTACTAATAAAGCTGAATAAGGGAATGCATATGAGTGTTCTTGGTACACAAGTGGGAACAGGGAACATTTGGTTTCAGTCATGAGAATAATGTACAACCAAAAGTTGCAGTAAGGTTTTGGAGCCTCTAAATCTTGAGAGGAAGGAGACTAGACTTAAAGACATTACTGCTAAGGGGTGATGGGGGGAGGGTAAAAGAATATTTTTCCATTTCTCAGTAGCAAACTAGCCAAACATGACTGGGAGTGCATACACTGCACCACCAACAGTTGTGTTTAGAACTGTTGATGATGGTTACTAACAGAGTGGCCAGACCTTGACTGGTGTATTTACTGAGTGTTGTGTTAAAGACTTTGTTCCTGTTTATGGATCAGATTTCCTGTTGGAGTGTTCACTTGTTAAGTTTAAAACAATTAATGACTAATGTTACTACTGGAAAAAAATAATCCTGATTTACCAGCTGTTGACAAATGGCATGTTTAGAATATACAGTCTTTCCCCATGTTGGTGTAAGTGTGTGATAAGGAAGCATAGTTATTTGATATGGCAAACCACTTCTTTTTCCCATAGTGTGTAGCAAAACTTTATACCTTTGAAAGCAAAAGTAATGGAGCTGATGAAAATGAGCAAAGAGCAGGCTCTTTCCCAAGACAGCCTGGGCTGAAGCATTTAAATTCTCTTTGCTCTGGTCTCTCCCTTCTGCTTTGGTTGGGGCTACCACTACCTCAAAGGTTTTAGACTGCTCTTTGAAACTGGGATAGTATTGAAAGGCTAAAGGTTGTTCTTTATCACTGGCACACTGAATCTCTTCTGTATGCTTCTACTTCTTGACTTATTAACCAAAGTGAAGCTCAACATGTGATTGAAACCCATGGCAGTAAGAACCAAACCAGGTATCTACATTGCTTCATGAAACTCTGGTACCAGGAATTCCTCAACCTGTGCATTCCCCAGAGATCTACAACATGCAGCTGGAACAGCACAAAGTAGGGATCACAAGCTGCATTGACTTTTACTGGGAAATCTCCAGCTGTCTAGTGAAGAAAGTGAAACTCCAGCTGTTTCCTCCACATCTGGGATCTCTACTGTTGCTGACTGCTGTTTGTGAGGTCCCAGGTAAGTTTTGAATGCTCTTAAGGCTTGTTTTCAGGTTTGCAAGAAGGATGTTGGACACATCTACAGAAGGTGCTTGCAAAGGGTCTGAAAGCATTTCCATGCCTTCTGTAAACTCACCAGCTTTTTCTGTACAGGGTGAGTTTGTGTAGTCTTGCAGCAGGTGTGTTTGAGAGTGCTACAGAGTGACTATATCCCAGACTTTGACTTGATCTGTTGCAGTATTTTGCAGACCCCCTCAGCATTCATGAACTGTTCCTAAAAGGTCTGGGAAAAGTGGATGAAAATGACTGTAAGTTAGACAAGGGTAAATGCTTTCAAAAGAACATTTAAGTCTGAAACAATTGAGGTACAGCAAAGAGCATCTATGCTTTGTTAAAGACCACAAAATTGGCCAGAACTCTTCTGTTCTGACTTGCAAAAGCAGAGGTAATTTGTAGTCTTGGAGTACTCCAAATATATCAGGAGATTGTCTCCTCCTGTTCTGCCACAAGTAGATAAGAGTTAATGGAAGTGTTAGGCTGGGCAGTCTGTCCTCATTTCTGACTTACACCATTGTAACTCTGCTGAGGGTGGTGGTTACTCAACATTTCATCTAGTGTGAAAGAGCACAGAATTGATTTGGATGGCCAGCTTGCAGTCCTGCTCCTTGCTGTATGGCCTAATGAGGAGAGTATTTTTGGAAAGCATTTATAAAACACTTAGTGAAGGACTGCTAGGATTGATTCTGTACTTGGGACCAAATTTATAAGCAGCCACTAGACAATTCCTGTTGTTTCCCAAAAAACATGACCTCTTTTGATAAGAGTTGCTTAAATGCTGTGATATCTAGTACTGAGTAGGTGAGATTTCAGTTTGGTTGCCCAGTTTACATCTTGAGGAACTGAACAGATCTGCTTGTTCTCAATACACTAGATTAAAGTAGATCTGCAATTAAATGTAAACTAATCTCTTAAAAAGAATTAATTTTGAAGTCATTGCACTGGCATATATACTATTTAATTTGGCATGTTATGTACATCAGCAGGTTCTGTTCTTTGCCCAATGTGTACTTGCAGCCAGCAGTGTGCACTCAGTGTGTTTGAAATCCTGGGTTTGAATTTGAGTAGCTTCTCGTTGGGTGAAGCAGTTAGAAATGTTCTTGCCACTGGATGGCTGAGCCTGAAGTGAGGCTAGAACTTCCACCTCTGTCCTGTTCAGCTCCAAACCAATTCTGTGTGATTTTTAGGTTTCCATCTGTTCCTACCTGACTATATCATTTGTGTGGAGTAATAGAAATTTAGCTTCAGCTTCATCTAATGCTTGATTTTTAAACCTCAGAGAGTGAGTTGTTGAAATGGAACTTCCAGGCTGTGCCTGTCTCAAGCAGCTCAACTGGAGGTTTATGCCAGTGCTATCTGGATATTGCTCATCTCTTAATGGGTTTGGAATATAGCTGTTAGGAAACAAAACCAAATAATTCTTAGTCTGAAAATAAAGCAACCAAGATGTTTGGTAGGAGGCTGAAGTTGAGATTGTGGGATTGTGTGTGAGAGAGTGCAGAAAATGTGGCTTTTGATCTTGCAGAAATGTTTGGTATGTGGAGTGTTGGGCTCAGAAGTTTGAATGTCCTTAATATAAAATAATCCACATAAGTATTTGAGTCTGTTCCTTTTCTACTTTGTGTGAGCTATTTAATGGTTACTGAGCCAGAAAAAAAATCACTGTTTGCTGATGGTTCAGGCACCCTCCTGATGAGTGGAAGTTTTTAATTCAAGTTCCCACTCTGAACCAGGCAAAGCAATTAAGGATGAGGATTTGCATTCCTGTTCCTACCTTTTCATGCTGTGATTACAGGTTTGTGAAATTGTACCACAGAGAGAGAGTAACAGAACTGTTACACAATCCATGGGCTTGACCCTGAAAAGTCATTCAAAGCAGGTACCCAGCTGGATGGAGCTCACCCTCTATTGGTGTGAACCAGTGACTGATGTTCTTGGCTTTGTTTTGATTTTTATTTTTGTCCCTAATAATCTGTAATCTACCAGGAAAAAAACAATCAGCTCTCTTGTGGTTCCCTGAGCACCTTACTTGAGCTCTGGTGGTGGTATTATTTGTAGGCACCCACCTGCTTCCAGCTCTATCAGCTTCTCTTCCTCTTCACAACCTGTCCTCCACACCAGGTCACTGAGGAGGACAGGGAATGTGACTTTCCTTGACTGAACAAGTATCAAGTAGTGGGGACATTCATCAGTCCCAAAGCTTTGGTGCCTGGCAGTGCTCAAAACCACCAAGGACTAGATGGGTTGGTCTCTGCAGGCAGAAAGAGGGAAGGATATTTAGGCTGAGTCCAAAAAGAATGAATCCACATATTTCTTTCTGTAAGTAGGGGTAGGCAGCTGAGCTGGCATCCAGGAGCATGCACCTAAGATAGCCTGGATAGAAAAATGGGATGGGGTGAGAGCAGACAGAGAGCAAAAGTTAATTGAGATGGATAGAGCAGGAGTGAGAAGAGCAGGTAAGATACTGGCTGAAATAGATTTGCTCTTGTCATTTCAAAATGCCTGACAGTTTACACCTCCTGCTCTTCCCTCAGAGGAACATGGTATCTCCACAACTTTGGGATACTGTGGCTGGAGTGTGTCAGGCTTGATGCTGTCCTCTTTCTCCTTGTCTCAGGGGCATTGGTTTCCTACTGTGACAGCCTCTTTGGCACCATTTCCTCCCTGTACAAAAGCAGAGTAGCTTGGAAGGGGAAGGTGGTGAAGAGGAGGAACCTGGGGATGATAGTTAAGGTGGCAGTGATAGCTGTAATGTGGGAAAGGATCACCCCTTTGTGTAGCTGAGTTTGCTACTGATAATCTGAGTGACAAAGCTAATGTAGTGCTAGTTTTTGTGATAACTGCTCTTTGCTTTGGTTTTAGTTTATTTAGTTTTATTTTCATCTGTTTGCTTGGCTAAAGAATCAATACTTTTCTTCTTTATAAAACCAAAATATCTTACTCTGCATTTTCATTTATTTCAGTTCCAGTGTTCCATCCCAGATCACTGGTTTATCTTGTGTTGTTGTTTTAAGACTTAAAAATGCTTAGCAGAGTTCTTTCTCATCACAACCAGTTACTATTTTAATGGATCAAACCAAAGGCACAACAAAAACCTTAGTGAGATATCTGCATTATTGGTAGTATATATATCCTGGCACTCTGCTTTTAATTTGTTCATGACTAAGTAAATGAAGTGGCTTTCCTTAAGAGTCTCATCAGCTGTTATCAACCAATATTAGAAACACTTTAAATTGTTCCAAATAAGACTACTCTGAAAGATGACCCAGATAGGGGCAATTTCAATCTTATCTGGTAAATAGCTTCAGGTAACCTCTGCTGCTGATTGGGTCTTGTGCTTTGGGTTTTCTTCTTCCCAAGCTTGGATACAACACTGATTAGTTTTCCTCTCAAGACATTTTGCCAAAATGTTTGAGATCTACCATTCTGAGGAAAGAAACACATTTGCTGAACTTGACTTTCTTTCACAATTCATTGGCCTTCCTTCTGCCTTGCTAAGAGAACAGCTTTTCAGGAGAGCAGACCACTGGTTTTAAAGGGCATTTTTAATGGCCCCTACATTTGCCCCAGTTGTTCAATGCCTTATCCAGTACTTTGTTAATTTGTAGTTATCTTGTCAATAAAGTGGCTTATTATCAGATCTGCATAGTGTAACAGTTATTAGCTATAGTCTTATGTACAGCAGAAATTGCTGGCTTTGAGAATTTCCTGTGCTTCATAAATACTTATATAATCTGTTGTGCAGGCTCAGCTGGTCTTAATTCTAATGTGATTCATATTGTGCTTAGAAATCTGACATTCTTGGCTTGTCAGAAATATTAATGTATGTTAGTGCCATACCTAATGAAAATTGACATGTTTTTTTGCAGTGCTTTAATTTTCACTTCTCTATATTGCAGCCTTCCATCTGGAGCAACACAGTGTTGTTTGCTTTTAAATTCCCCCTCTCAGATTCAGTCCTGAGAAATCAGAAATAATTAGATTATATCTTTCTCTTGGCTTGCATAGTTTTCACTTGTAGTGAATTATGCTATGCCAAACTGGATCCCTCCAGTGAGAACTTGGTTGTCATTATTACAAGCTACATCTGGACTGTGCAATGCTTTGTACTTTGCACTACAAAGACTCTGTGCCCATGGCTTGGAGTCAGAAACTACTTCACCAGCAAGTAGGAATTGCTCTTTCCTCTAGCAAGTGTCATGCTTAAGCTCCCCAGACCTGTCTTCTGTGGACAGATCTGTTGCACAGACAGGAAAGCTGCTCTAAAGCTCCAAAGGTAGCATGGCCTTGACTACAAAGAGACAGCCAAAAGTACTGTGGGAAAGTTGACCCCCATGTGCACAGGTCCCATTTCTTCAATGGGTTATGGGAGACCAGAAGGGAAATTCAGACTTCTGTCTACTTGAGACAAATAATCTGTCCTGATAAGTGCATGAAAATTTATCTTCAGGAAAGAAGTTTGAATCACAGAATGGTTGGAAGGGACCTCTGGAGGTCATCCAATCCAATGCACCTTTAAGGTCCATGTGATGGCAAATCAAAAGCCTTTCCTGTTCAGCCACTGCTGTCTTTAATTACCCTTGCACAGAGGAGCTGAGGCTTTTGTTTCCAGGTTGAGTATTTCAGATTCAGGCTGGGAAACAATGGATGTTGTTGTCTCTCTGTACAGTCTTTCATCTTGCTGATGATATCATTTGTATAATCATGGGAGTACTAAATGGTTGCTCTCCAGACTTCCTCTTTAAACTCAGACTTAGAGTTTGAATCTCTCACTCCCCACAGCAGTTTTGTTGTGGTCATCTCTTATGCCATTTTCTTCATCCACCATTTGTGTGGAATAGACTCACCAGTTCTTTACTGGGGCTGTTGGATTCTGACAGGGCACTGGGGATCAAGGTGTGGTTTTGGAGGACTCTCTTGTTTGTGAAGTGATGAAGAAGCAATGTCACTTGGTTGCCCAGAGGAGAACATTAAAAATGTATGGACTTTGGGTTTGGGTGTTAGACAGAAATATCAACTTATCTGCTAGGTCAAGAGAACATTAAGTGCTCCAGGCAAAAGTGTCCCTGCAGGCAGAAACCTTGGAGGTTGCTCTAATTACTCACCCATAAAATTTTTTCCTTGTATAAGAGCCATACTGAGAACTGCTGCTGGAAGAAACACTCTTGTTGAAGCATAAAGCTGTGCTCCTCTTGAACTGAAGTAACATGCAAGTGCTATCTTTGTGTTCACACAGAAGAAAATGCACAGCTCATTTTGGAAGCCTCATCTCTCTTTGTTTCCTGTCCTCATCCATGTCCTCTACCATCTCTTCTTCCCAAATACAGCATCAACAAAATCAACTACTCAAAAAATACATCAATAAATAAATCCACTTTGAATTGAAATCCTAAGTATCTGGTTTGTATCTTATTAGGAAACTTAGGAGTTTATTACAGAGTGTAAATGAAGTGTGAATTCAACCACAGCTTGCTCTTGGTCTCTGGGTAGTGTAGTCCCTTGTAAAGACAGGAGATGAGCTAGTGCTCAGTGAAGTTCCCTTGACTCATCTCTTACCAGAAGACACCCCAGCAAAGCTAGGTCATGGTTTTGAAGTAGCATTTATTCTCCAATAGCTAGGTCACAGCTGCAGCACACAGATGGGAGGTTACAGTACAGTTCTTCCCCCAGCATGATGTATTGCTATCATGACCTTGACTTCTGCTCTTATGGAGGTTCATGGCCATAAAAATCACTTTGTTCAAGAGCAGTGGCTGTAACAAATCAGCTTAGCTAAACCATCCCTTTTTCACTGTTACTGATTCCACTCTTCTGCTTTATGACAGAGGTTAATACAGAGAGTTTGATTTCAGTGACATTGTTTAAACCTCTTTATCCTTGTCTAATTAAACTGAATACTTTAAAGATGATTCATGTTGCTTGACACCCTTGCATCTAAGCACTCTTCCTTTTCCATGGAAAGTCAAGGAAATATGCAGACTGGAAATTCAAGTTGGCTTTCCTTCAGTTCCTGAGAAAAGGAGGTTGGGGGGTTTTAGGTATTTTATGGTTTTTTTAGCATTTACCCTAGAAAGCACTAGACTTTTCTGATCTCTGGTGTGATGATGGCCAGCTCCCAGATGGACAGATTCCCAGGAAATGTCTCTTAAAGGGAAGAATCTAAAAGCTATGAAGATAACCTCTGGTTCTGTGCAGAGCAGCAGCATCACATGCACCAATGAGTTTTGGAGGTTGCAACTTCACCCAAGCTGCATTGCATGTTGGTAGGACCCAGGACTAGGCAGAACCTTCCCTCAAGCCCACCACCCATCCCCACATGGTCTCAGGAGCTATGGTGTACCCTGGTGAAGAAGTTGATGGGAGCAGAGGGAATGGGATTGTTTGATGCCTCATGTAATGTTCCTCCCACCAGAGGACAACTGTAATCTTGTGGCAGATTCTTTCAGGTTTTTTGTCAGCTGAGAGAACAGGGAGGCACTGAAATGAATGTTTTCTGCCTTGTAATGATTATTTATTCCTAAGGTACCAGGGATGACTTGGGTTTGCATAAGGTTTTGTGTACTGTCCCTTCCAGAAGGTGTGGTGGGAGTGACAGAGGCAGGGTCAGAAGATACTGTGGTTTCCCTTCCTCCTCATTGCAGGACTCAATGATACAAAGAGTACAGTATTTCATTGATGCTTGTTGCTGTTTCTGCTTTTGGGCTTTTCACAATGCTGTGGTCAGGAAGATGACAAGATAAAGGATGACTAGTGTAGCTCTACTCCTTCTTTTAGAATAGGAATAAACCCCTTTTCTGATTCTATTTCCTCTCTCCCTCCCTTGGAAAAGATGACTCAGAAATCCATCACAAAGGGAATATCTTCATTTGAATTTCTATTGGACCTTGAAAAGCTGCTTTTGTAAAATCCTGTTTGGAGGCTTTCAACAGTGGGCTTTTGACAAGTGAAGAAAGCAAACCCCAAACTCCTGGTCCAAATACTCTGGTGTCAGTGGCTTGCCCTTGGCTTTTGTGCTGTATCATAGATGGAAAATGAGACCATTACTCATTCTTGGGGCTATGCACTGTGATCCCAGTCCTCCATAGCTGTAATAGTAAGAATCTCTACCATACAAGGAAAAATTATTGGGGGGAGAGGGGGAGAAATATGCCAGCAGAAATCTGCTCTATTTGGAAGTGAGAGGAGGAGGAACCAGCTGAATGGGATGACTTATTTCCCTGTGCCTTTACAGAATTTCTGATGCCCTTCTAAGAGAGATTTTGTACCTTCATTTTTGATAGCATGTTGAAGGGTGATCATAGGTACTCAGCAGAAAGGCTTTTTTTCCTTTGAGACAGCACAACCCAGAAGAACAAAAGTCTCCAACAGATACAGAGGTGAAAGTATCAGTTCTCAGCTCCATGCTGCATGTGTTTCAGCAGCAGAATGGTTGTCTTCTGTTCTCAGCCTGATGTGAAAAAGGTGCTTAAAAACGAGCAGCAGGTTTATAGCTGCATTAGGAATATAGAGTAGGTGCATCTGCATGAATAACACTGTCAGGGATTGCATCCCTGGGCTCTTTATGCCCAAAGAAGCTATGGTTGCCCTTGTCAAAAGTTAACCTTGAAGTTGCTGTCAGCTTTGCCAGCATTGCTCTGAATCCAGTGTAAATCCTAGATCTGTGATCTTGCTTCCAAGAGGCTTCATGTTCTACACTCACTTCTCAAAACTTTTTCTTGCTGTGCCAGTAAAGACAAGTTGTAGAGCAAAGATACTGATACCCTTAGCTGAAAAAAACCTTGGTTTTCCTTAATGTAAGGCTTTAAATCCAACCAGATCTCTCCTGGTTCTGTTCTCCTGGTCTGATTGCAATAGGACATGAGGGAATGGCTAAAAGCTGAAGGAGGGGAAATTTAGGCTGGAGATTAGAAGGGGGTTCTTTACCCAAAGGGTGGTAAGGCACTGGAACAGGTTGCCCAGAGAGGTTGTGGAGGCCCCATCCCTGGCAGTGTTTAAGGCCAGGCTGGATGTGGCCCTGGATGACCTGGTCTAAGTGCATGTGGCTTCCCTGCCCATGGCAGGGGGTTTGGAACTAGATGATCTTTAAGGGCCCTTCCAATCTGAGATATTCTATGATTCTATGCATTTTTTGCCCCAAAGTCACTCAGTAAGACACAGGCAGAGCACTCCTCAGTGTGTGCAAAGAGAAGATGCTTCCCAGCACAGGGTTTGCACGTGCACTGCCTATCCAGCCTTTGAGCCCTGCTGTCTTCTCCACCCTTCCCATCCAAAAGCAAACTGCTTCTCTGAAGGCTAGAAACAAGAAGCTGTTTCTGCCTTTCTCATCTTCTGTTGGGTTATTAGAGCCCTTCAGATGGTTAAATATTGGTGTGTCAAACTAAGTGTAAGCTTGTTAAGCAGTAATGGAGATGAGATGAGGAGTAGACTTGGGCTGTGCTCACTCTTGGAGGGGAGGTTCAGTGCAGGAGACAATTGGCACATTCTCATTTTATTTGGGCAAGATACAATTTTGAAATAAATAACCTATCCCTGATTAAGGGTGATACTGAGCTGCTGATTTCAGTGCTGGTGTTTGGGTGTTGCCCAACTCTATGGATTGCACAGGTCATTTAAACTTTGTTCTCCAGAACTCATTCTGCTGAAATGTAGCTGATACCAACAGTTTTTCTTCAGGTGATGCAGCTCAGGAGCATGTGGCAAGTCTTGTATTTTTTTTCCCTTTTGATGGGTTGCCTTGTCTTGAAAGGGAAGCTTTAAAGAGCAACCTAATGGGTCTATAAAAGATATCTGCTTGGTTTTGGACTTGAATTATGGAGGTCTCAGACCCAATGTTCAACAGGAAGGTAATTCTCTGCAGTTTGGAAAAAAATCTCTCTGAGTTTAGGCTGTCAAGTTATTTTAGTAAATCAAGTTTCTGAGCACTAGACTGTTATTAAAAGACATTTTTAGTAGTAGAGAAATCACAGAATGTTAGGAGCTGGAAGGGACCTCATATATGGTAGCTCTGCTTTATAGACTCCTTGGTTACATGTTTCTTGTGTTTAAACAGTTCTCAAAATAACAGGTGGCAATAGGAAGGCAAATAATGGGAATAATTTGAGGCCATGACTTCAGAAATACATTTTTCTTACATCAGCAAGTGAATTTATTTCTCAGGGGTTAAAATCTGACAAGTCCCTTCTGTACTTGTCTCTAATTCTATACCAGCCTGCATCCATGAAACTCAGCACTCAGTCTCTCTAGCTTGTCTGGCCCCAAACCTGACATTTCTGCTATCAAAAAATACTTTTTTCATTAAAAACACAGGGGGAGGAGGGGAAGATTTTGCAGATAATCCTTAGACAAGGTCACTTCTGGCATTTTTGGAGCATGTTTTTGCAGCTCATAATGCTAAATGGAACAAGGAGCCCAGTCAGAGGCTTGGGAATCAATGCTGGGCTGCTGCTGGCAGCTGCTGACATGGTCCTTGGCTGGGCAGGGGCATGGTGTCAGTTGGCTCTGCCATTGCTGCTTCTTTCTCATGGCTTCCCCCCAAAGGCTAACCCCCCAGATTTTGTAGACTAAACAGAAGAGATGTGTAATGACCATTAAGGTCAGGAAGGACCAGAAATAAATGGATTCAGACTGGGAATACTTTACTTGTAGCTTGCTAGTTTGTGTATGGGGATGGAAATATGCCTGCCTAGTTAAAGATGTATAGTCTCTATAATGAAGCCTGCTCTTAATTAGCAGCCTGGTTTAATTTGAACATTTGCATTCTGAATTCTGCCTTCTGGCTCCTGTAGCTCTGTGTCCTGTATTTACAACAGTTGCTAGTATCCTAAGGGGTTTCCCCTCAACCCACCCGTGCTTCCTGAGGATTTCTGACACTTCTTGTTGAACATAGGCACAGTGGTTGAAGGATTGTTCCCTGCTTGAGTTCACTCCAGGCAGTTACTTGCATTCACTCTCTTTGTGTTTTTGCAGAACCAAAGGGTGTGTTAAAAAGGCTTAGGAACAGCAAATGAAGCAATAAGCAAGTAAATAGCATTTGTATGCAAATGCTTTAAGTGCTTTGTCATGTTCTGGGATCTTTCAGCTACATCCATGCTTCCAAAACTTCGTGCCCGTCAGTCATCTGTACTGGGGCTTTATGCCAAAGCCTGGTGAAGTCTTCCCACTGCCACCAGTGAGCTTCTGACCTGGGTCTGAAGCAGGAGAGAAGCAAGATGTTACCAGCCACTCTGATTTCACCAGGAGCTTCCCTGTGTTAGGAAGGGCTTTTTCTGTACTGTAGGTAAAACTAGCTCAGAAGAGCCCAAGAATAGTCTAGTTTTGGAAACTCTTGCATTGTCTGCATCAGCCATGGTCTTGACAGAATGACCTCAGGAGCTGAAAACATTGAGGCTGTGCTACTTGTGTGAAAGAGCCACAGTTCTAGCTGGAACTGGAAGAGATTGACATTTTTTGTAGCTCCTGACAGAAAACTATGTTGACCAGTGTGTCAAAGCTTACTTTCCTTTTCTTGGATTCAGTGAGTTTGCAGTGCAGGTGATTTTCAGCCCCCTCCCACATCCCTCATGCCTGCAGTGTCTGGTGTAATCTATGAGAGCCCTGGGTAATCCATTCCTCAGCTGAGACAGGCTGGAGAGCTTCCAAACTGTGTCTCAGCAGTGCCATTACCTTGTTATTACCAGAAATCACAAGGTGCTGTAGTGTTGGGGGCAATGAGTGAAATCTCTGTTGGTTTTGTATGGCTTTTGAGTTGTTAAAGGACTCTCATAAGTTGCTTTGCATTACAGGATAGGCAGATCAGTATCTCAAGAGATCTCCTAAGTTTGGCTTTTTTTCCTTGAGCTAGAGAAGCAGGAGTGATAGTCCCTAATGGGAGGAGAGGGAGCAAAGGAGCAAGGAGAAATGTGGCATGTGCAACCTGGAAATGTTGTCCATGAGCTTGAGTTGACTCCATCTAGGGAAGGAAGCTGCTGCTAATGGCTCTGCATGAGATAACAAATGATACTGGAGCCTGGAGCATGTGTTTTCTGTATTCGTTACAATATGTCACAGGGGGTGGAGAAGCAGGATGTATAGTGTTGTGCTTGTTTCTGGAGCCTCAGGAGAGCTACCCAGATGTTGAAAAGAAGGAAGGAAGAGTTGGAGATAAAGGAGAAAGACCTCCAGGGTGGGACTGTAAAAGCTGATCCAGAATAGGAGTCATTGTGTGTTGCTCACAGTCACACCAGCTGGCTTCAAGTGGTGGGGGAGCTTTCCAGATAAGCTGTGGACAGTAGAAACAGAAAGAGAAAATTTCTTCCAAAAGGGTGAAACAAAAGACTAAAGGATGCAATACACCCATAAATAATTATTTAAACAAGGGTGAAACAAAAGCCTGAAGGATGCAATACACTCATAAATAATTACTGAAACAAGTTCTTCTCAAACCAGCTGGTGGGTACATTGTTCTAACATGAGCCTTAGGTGTGGTGTGAAATATGGAGATGGTCTGCTGCTGATAGTTGTGCATCATCTTCCACAGGACTTGAAGGAGACACTTCTTTAATCACATGCCATGTGTAGCTGTGCTCTGGAGATGTTTTGGATCTGTGTTCTTAGCTGGCAGGGGCTGCATTAGTGCCTGGTGTAACTCAGTGTTTGATCACTGTGTGCTCACAGCACAGGGGTTTAAATGAATTCCTTCCATTCTGCTCCTTCCCTGAGGCTTTCTCAAGGCTTTCCTCCTGTCCTGTCTCTGGAAGGATGGCAGTGGGGTGGGTGCAGCAGCCCTACTGACCCAATTTGGTTACCTGGTTGATGGTTCCTTTTTTTTTCCTCATCTCTCCAGTGATCTTTTGCTGTATTTTAATTTAATCTCTGATCCTGCTAGAACCAGCAATCAGGATCTCTTCTGTTGCCTGAGCATGCTGTGCTTCCTTGTTCTACTCAAAGGGCACCCTTTTCTCTACACACACACACTTCTGTAGGGGTATAAACCCCACCAAAAAAATACTCCTATCCCCTGTCACTTTGTGTATTTGCAAGGATCCAGATGCTGCTGCTGTTACTAGGTAAGGAAAGCCCAGAACATTTGGCTGTCCCGGGAGTAATACTGCACTTTAGTTGTCTCCAATTTAGTACACATAAGCTCTATTTAGTTAATTATTCCCAAAAAGCTATAACCCTGGGAGATAAGAAGTTAGAAACCCATTTCCTGCTCTGTTCCTATGTCCTTGCCTTTCTCACAACTGGATTTTCAGAAGTGAGTAGTGCCTTTGCAAAGCTTTTCTTGGCAGAAACTTCTCGGATGCATCAGCCCTGCAGAGAAATGCCTGTGACTTTTATCAGCTGCTCACTGTCCAGGCCATGGTGGAGTGAAGAAGTGAAGCTTTGCAAAATGCAGAGTCACTAAGAGATGTCTGCAAAGTGTGGGACAGCTTTTCATTGCATTGCTCAGTTCTCTTGCTGTAGAAGCACTGAATGATGTTTGGTGCAGTATGGTCACAGTCATGAGCTGAGTGAGGCAGGTTCTCCTTCCTCTCCTCTCAGTCCTATTCAGGCCAAATCTGGAGTATTGAGTCCAGTTCTGGGCTCTCCAGTTCAAGAGAGACAAGGAACAACTGGAGAGAGTCCAGCAGAGGCTATCAAGATGATTCAGGGGCTGGAGCATCTCCCTTAGGAGTAGAGGCTGAGAGCCATGGGGCTGCTTAGCCTGGAGAAGAGCAGACTCGGGGGGGGATCTTCTCAATGCTGAGTAATAGCTAAAGGATGGGGGCAAGAGGATGGGGTCAGACTCTTTTCAGTGGTGCCCAGTGACAGGACAAGGAGCAAAGGGCACAGACTGGAACAAAGGAAGTTCCAAATAAGTATGAGGAAAAGCTGNGTTCAAGAGAGACAAGGAACAACTGGAGAGAGTCCAGCAGAGGCTATCAAGATGATTCAGGGGCTGGAGCATCTCCCTTAGGAGTAGAGGCTGAGAGCCATGGGGCTGCTTAGCCTGGAGAAGAGCAGACTCGGGGGGGGATCTTCTCAATGCTGAGTAATAGCTAAAGGATGGGGGCAAGAGGATGGGGTCAGACTCTTTTCAGTGGTGCCCAGTGACAGGACAAGGAGCAAAGGGCACAGACTGGAACAAAGGAAGTTCCAAATAAGTATGAGGAAAAGCTGCTTTGCTATGAGGGTGCCAGAGCCCTGGCCCAGGCTGCCCAGAGTGGTTGTGGAGTCTCCTTCTCTAGAGAAATTCCAAACCTACCTAGAGGTGATCCTGGGCAATCTACTCTAGGTGAGCCATGGGGCTGCTTAGCCTGGAGAAGAGCAGACTCGGGGGGGGATCTTCTCAATGCTGAGTAATAGCTAAAGGATGGGGGCAAGAGGATGGGGTCAGACTCTTTTCAGTGGTGCCCAGTGACAGGACAAGGAGCAAAGGGCACAGACTGGAACAAAGGAAGTTCCAAATAAGTATGAGGAAAAGCTGCTTTGCTATGAGGGTGCCAGAGCCCTGGCCCAGGCTGCCCAGAGTGGTTGTGGAGTCTCCTTCTCTAGAGAAATTCCAAACCTACCTAGAGGTGATCCTGGGCAATCTACTCTAGGTGACCCTGCTTTAGCAGGGGGGTTGGACTGGATGATGCCCAGAGGTCCTTTCCAACCCCCACCATGCTGGGATACAGGGATTTGGGCAAGACAAAATTTGCAGGGGGAGAGATTCCTTCTATTAGTATGACTTAAATAGTTTTGAGGGGAAGAAACAACCCCCAAATTACTACTTCTCTCCCCAAACCTTCCCTGAGGTTAGGTCAGAAGTATGAGTAGCAGCTGTTCATGCCAGGAGCTCATGTTGCTATTCATCTATTGAAATTCTAATGTGGATAGATTTGCTCAGTCAATCAAATGTGCTGGGGGGCTGCAACCTTTCCAGAGTCCTGAAGGATGTCAGTGTTCACCTTTCCTCTGCTCCAAGGAAAGCAAAGAGAATCTGTAGGGTTACATTTTGATGGCTTCAGCTAAATACTTGAAAATGGCAGAATTTTGTTCCAACTGTCCTAGCTTCTTGCATCTGCTCCTGTTGTTGGAGTCAAGTGGGTGGAGGAGAGAGTAAATCAGCAGAGAGCTGTGAAACTGGGGATGATGGGCAGTGCAGTGCAGCTGACAGATAATGGGATGAGATCATCCATTTCCTGGAAAAGGAGATGTTTCTGGCCAAAGCATTCCAGACCCTGAGTGCTTACGTGAGCTGGGGAGTTCCTGGAATATTTTTAAATGGATATTTCAGTAGTTCAGGTAGAACATGATTAAGGATGAGTAACAGCAAGATATGACTCAAGATGAAGATTTCTGGTAACTTTTCTGGAGGCAACAGTAAGAATTAGAAGCAAGGAAAGAGTGGGAGACTGAGAGCTATGGGCACAATGTGGGAAAAATGTAACATGGGGTCATTAAGTGGTTTAGTCTTTGTCACTTTGAGAGTGGAGAATGTTGTCTGACCTGTGTTGTCATCAAATACCAGAAAGTTTAGGCTTAGATTTTTCTTCCCTCTGTAGGAAGACTCATTAATTGGAAGTATTGAAAGGCCCAATAATGCTATAAGGGAGGGGAGGATTGGGAAGCAGCAGACAACTTGCACATCTGACAGGTGGTTTGGAAGAAGACAGCATTATTGAGCTTTTGGGAAGGGTGACTCCTACATTTTGTAGAGCAGGGAAGATGATTTCTGGTTACTTATTTCAGTTACCTTCTGTTGAGTTTGATGTCTATGTTCAGTTGTAACATGCAAGCAGAGCTCTTCTGAGAGAGTTCCAGCATCAATGCTGAAGGTAGTAAGAGACTTTCTGGACATCACAGGCAAGTCCAAAGACCAAGAGTGATTTTATTTGCCAGTTGCTTGATTTCAAACTTAAAATGAAGAAAAACATGGAGAGGGAACTTGTACACCCACTTCACTGGTGGTAAGTGTAAGGAGAATGCCCAACAAGGTTTGGTACCTTGGGCTAGGAGGATAGAGGAACTACTCTAGCACTGAGGTAAGGATTCCCATGAGCAGACACACCTGGGTCACTCATGCTGAAGGAGATATCCCATAAGGACAAGCTGTTTTGAGCTCTTCTACTGAAACTAGGGGAAAAAAGTAGGATTTTGGAGGTGAAAAGAATACACAGTGTCAACATCAATGAAGTGAGCTACAGATGAACCTTAGTAGCACATCCAACATATTTCCATCATGATCCTGAGAACCATAAAAATAAACCAGAGCTGTTCATGCTTCATCCAGCTGCTGAAATCAAGGTGCAGGTATGTTAAGATAGAAGCTGCCTGTCTGGGCTGCTAGTAAGGAATTGTGCTTAGGAGGATCTTTGGAAGATATCTCCCACCTGCACTCTGCCCCAGTGAATGTCTCCTCCTGAGAGCATTCTGTGCTTAGCATGTCTGGCCAATGTGAGCTGATCTTGTCTCATTCTTGTAAGATCAGTTGGCCAGCAGCAAGTATCTAACTGTCTTGACACTGACTGGTTTGGCTTGGTGTTTACAGACTGTCTCCTTTGAGGAGACAGTAAGTGTGGGTGGCTGAGGGTACAAAAGCAGATGAAATTCATCTTATCATTTCAATAGAATCATAGAATAGTTGGGGTTGGAAAAGACCTTTAAGATGATTTGAGTCCAACCACTAACCCAACGCTGCCTAGTCACTGCTAAATCATGTCCCTCACCACCACATCTCCATGGCTTTTCAATCCTTCCAAGGATGGTGACTCCACCACTACCCCAGGCAGCCTATTCTAGGGCTTGACAACCCTTTTGGGGAATAAATTGTTCCTTGTGTCCAGTCTAAATGTTGCAGCACTTCACAGTAGAGTCTAGCTTTGAATTCCCTGAAGGATTTTGCAGTATAGCTAAGGTTAGTTGCCTTTGTGTTCACTTTTACAAGCCAGTTGTGAATGTGAACCAGTGACTGAGGCTGGAAAGGCTAAGACTTGAGCTTTTCTCACAGTTTAATAAGAACACATCAATACTAAAGGTAATGGGCTGCCAAATGAACAGCAACCAGAGTGGAGCAGGGACTTGCAGCCTCTGAATGAGCAATGGGATGGAGGAGGTCCTTTCAACTAAGAACAAGTGGCACAGCTCTCAGGAACAGGGCAGAAGCAGAGCTCATGGAGGTGGCTTTAATGACTGTTTGGGGAGCAGGCTGCCATTCAAGTGAGCAATGAACAGTGTGCTTGGATGGAAAATACAGAAGCAATACAGGCATTTTCCCTGCATCCACAAGCAGCTACTGGGGATGGACTCTTCTGGTGATGAATGTGCCTGGCTCTTTGTGCTTGGTTTTTTCCTCTATCAGATATAGTCAGCCACTAAAGATGCTAGGTTAAGATATTTTCTGGAATCCAGGGGCTCCATCTGCTCCTTGAAGCACTCTTGCCTCTGTTCCAGTGGGGTGTTTTGTTTTGATTCAGTTAAAGTTCAATGAGAAGAGTCTGGGTAATTTCATCTCTAACCCCTCACAGTTCAGCAGGCTGGATAGGAGGGCAGGACCTCATCCAAACTTGTATGAGGAAATTCATGCAGCCTGAAGCAGTTTCTCATAAACAGAGTAAATGTACATTGGGGTGGAAATTCATCTTTTGAGAGATAAACAAGAAAAGTACATGTACATGTAACAAGGAGTAAGGCTTGGAATGTAAGTGCCTGGATGTTCAGTCCACTTGAGCTGCTCACATATGCACAAGAGTGTGCACAGCTTCAAGAAAACTTAAAAACAAAGTGAAGAAAACACTGATCAATCTTCATCTCAGATAAATATTTAATGAGAATATTTGTGTGATTTAAGAAGACTGAAAGTCCCAATCTAAAGGATGAAGAAGACTCAAGGGGAAAAAAACCCTGGTAATCATCTCATCCCTATTCCAGCTCCGAGAAGTAAGGGAACAGCAGTACCTTCTGTGGAGAAGAATTTTAGGCTTTATATTGGAAAGCAAACAGACTGAATTGTCCCTGGGCATTGTGAATTTTCCAGAACATAATGGAAGTTGTTCCTAATCACAGAATAATTAAGGTTGGAAGAGATCCCTAAGATCACCAAGTCCAACTGTCAACTTTTCACCAACATGCCACTAAACCATACCCCTAAGTACCACATCTCTATGCTTTTTAAACACCTCCAGGCACAGTGAGTCCACCACTGCCCTGGGCAGCCTGGGCCAATCCCTAACAACTCTTTCTGTGAAGAATTATTTCCTAATACCTAAAAATCTTTCCTAATACCTAAAAATCTTTCCTAATACCTACTAAATTTTCCTAATCCATACTTGCCTGTGAACGTACAAGCTGTTATGTTGCACCTTCAGGAGGGATGCTCCTACACAGGCAGAGCTGAATGAGCTGCTGAACCTGTCTGAATTGCTAAGCTTTGCTCTTGTTAGTTGATAGGTGCTTTTTCTCTTTGATTAACTACAAGATCCCTTTATTACCTTTATATAATCCTACAGACTGAGCACTATATCCCACCTCTACCAATGACACCAAACACAGTCTCGTTCCTTGGTTCTGTCGGTTGGGAATGCCAGCATTGCTACTGTGGTGCAGAGGAAATGAAAGACATCTACCAAATTGCAACCTCTTTAAATGTTTGGGTTGAGGATACAACACAGGATGCAGTTTTTACCCCGGGCAGCTGTGTTTGGCTTTGTGTTCAAGTGCGTGCAGCCATACAGGCAGCTGCTGCCTAGCTGCTGTAGTGAGCACTTTGGAGGAAGGAGGAGTTTGGAATTCATATTCCTTTTACTGTCAGAAGCATTATTTTCACCAGGCATAATCTATGCCTTGTAAAGAGAGATTTAAAAAGCACTATTCCAGGAAGTGAAATTTCTTCATTTCCCCCCTCCTTTTCCTCCAGGGACATTCCACACCACTCTGCTTCCAAGCTGCTTCTTCATTCTGTTTGTAAACGCTGCAGAGTTCCCCAGTCCCCTTGGCCATGGCATGGTTCCTCCCAAAAATGGACTGTCTGGAACAAGCTCTGGGCTTCTTTTATTTTTCCTTGCAGCACATCTTTGTGCCTTCTGAAGCTTCCTTCTGCTGTTCTATTTCTCCCTCTAGAAGTGCCCTTGAGGCTTAGACTAGATGACCTTTAAAGACCCCTTCCAGCACAAGACATTCTATAATTCTATCATTTCTGTGTTTACCTGAAGTTTCTCAGTCTTCACTTGTGGAATTTCATCCTTGCTGTTGCCCTCTGCAGCTTGTCCTTATCTGCTGTAAAATGATTTGTTCCTGTGTTGCACTGGACTAATAGCAACCTTAGCATAGCAACACCTGAAGGAGTTAGGGCTTTGCTTCTGGCAGTGCAGTGGTTGTGTCCTTTGATTATTGTAAGAGGAGATTTTTATTGGAATAAAGCTTATTTTTCACTTGTATTTCTTAGAAGGCTAAACATAGTGTTTTTACTTACCATGAAAGGAATGAAGAAGTAAGTAGAAGGCTTCTTGTTATTATCTTTCTGTTGAACTTCAGCATCTTAAGGCAGTTCCATGAACTCTACCAGCTTTGACTTGACTGAAAACAGTTACCTCTAAAGTATAAAGTGGTAATTAAGTCTACAGTGATTATAAGAGTGGGGAAAATACCCAAATTACTTCTTCTGTTATCTTTACCAAACTGAGATTTCTACCCCAAAGTGGCTTTGTTTGCCAGCTTAGTGGATGCCATATTCCTAGCTTTCATGGATATTTTCCTTAACTCAAGCTGTCACCTAGCAATTACTTTTTGTCATGGGATAAGATTTAAAAGAGTATTTATTATGGTGGGCTTTGCCTGTTTGTGAAAAGAGCTGAGCATGCCTTTGTTTATTCTGTTTCTGTATGTACTAGCAACTAAGTTTTACCAGGCTTCTTCACCCAGAAGTTTAGGCTGTTATCATGACAGCAACACCATGAGAGCCAAGAAAATAAAACCCCAACTGTCACATAACATTGTGTTACCAGAATAAATCTGGATACACATTTATGGAGAAGTCTCTTTCAAGCAGTACTATTTTGGGTGAAGTAGCAATAAGAATCCTAGGTCCCTGCTAGTTTTGTGCTGTGCTGGCATCTCTGGGCTGTTTCTAATGGATGTGATAATATCCTCTTGCTTCTGGAGATAAAATGTTGATGCTGTAATGTATGTGTGTGCTGGGAGGGAGGGAGCTGTGCCCCAGCTGCCCTCTTCTGCTCCCTTCCTTTGGCCCTTTGTGCAGAGATGTAGGGAGTCAGTGGCTGGAAGCCAAACTTTTTGTTTGAAGCCATTTTTAGTGTTGTTAGATTGCTGGAAGTCAATCAGCTTCCTGTCTTACTGCAGGAGCAAGTATGCTCCTGAATGGATTTTAAACTGTGAAGCCATGGTTTAACTTGGCTTTGTAATCCCAAGCACTGGATTTCCAGGCTCAGCTCAGCAATGCCATTTGTCAGACTCACCAAGAGGTAAGTGCTCTTTGCTCTTAATACAGGTGTATGGATGGCAAAGTCTCACTCCATGACAAAGTCTCTTTCTGCCATTTTATTCAATAATGCCATGACTTCCTCTACTCCTTCCCATTCTAATTTGCACCACTTAGAAACATTAATGCTCATTAGTGAGCTGCAACTTGGGATGTGAGGGGAATTTTTTTTGTGCTACTGCACTTTCTAAAGTTAGTTGGAGTCTTTCTATGCAGTCTTCTGGCATGTTTGAGCTAGGTTTTCCTTTAAAGGTCATTTCCAACCCAAAAGCATTCCATAGGTCTATGGTTCTCATGGATATTACATGAGTCTATGATAGAAAGGTATCTTTGGCATCTATGATGCCAAAGGTATCATGGGAGCAGAGTGAAATCATACAGCAGGTTACTTAACAATGCCTATTATGTACTCCACAGTGTAACAGAGGGAAAAAATCATGTCATTATTCCCTCCAGATATTAAAACCTAGCCCAGCTCAAAGCTGGTCTATTTGGAAAGCAAACAGCTCCCTTTCTAATATCATCAGTGGGTGCTTTTTCAATATCCTGTATAATTTAGGACTGAAAGCACCTGTCTTCTCAACCAGATGTACAAGGCACTGAGGCATGACCAGCTGAAACCCAGGCACTGGAATGCCCTCCTGCTGAGCTAGTTCTTTAGCCATAACCTCCAATCACTGTTTATCTGCAATCAGACTCCATAGTGCATTTTCCATAGGTCTGGTGAGACTGAAAAGCATGAGGAAAACTTTTGAACCTGTGACAGTAGCAATGTAAAGTGTCTGTAAAGCAACAGTCTCACATCTCTGCAACCGGACATCTCTCCAACGCCCCTGAGAGCAGGAAAAGGGCTTGATGTGAACAGTAAGGGCTCAAACACCTCTAAGAGCAGGAAAAGGGCTAAGATACAAACAGTAAGGGCTTTATTTCAGTGTAAAAGTTGGGGAAGGAACATGAAAGGTGAGCTGATTAGCTAGGTCTCAAATACTTGAAGTACCTAGCGATTGTCTGCACAAGAGTTCGTCGTGACATGAGCCTGACAGGACCAACCTTGGTGACAGCCAAGGGGCCATACATTGCTTGAAATAATTAAGGAAAAATCTCTCACACATGGCTTCTCCCAGAGAATGTGCCCTTATCAGGTTTCGATTTTATTTTGGTTTTGTTCTGCATTATGGCTTGTTCTGCCCTGCCTGAGGTTGGCTGGTTGGTTGGTTGGTTGGGGAGGGGGTTGTGGCAGGGGAAGCTGAAAGGGAGGAAGGGAGAGCAGAGTATGCTTCATTTGTTTTGGAGAAATAGGTATGATGTGCAGATGAAGAACTGCTCTGATGCCTTTTTCATGACTACTGATGATTGTAGCTCTAAATGAAGGTTATATTAATAATAAATCTGGTACATCGTGTGCTCAAGTGTTGAGATATTGCAGTGGTCAGTGTGTGGAAAGTCCTCTGGTTTTAAGCATGAACTTCCATGATGTTGATGCAGCAACTGAAAAGGTTCATTATCTACTGAAATGATGAGAATTGACTTTCTTGGTGCTAAATAAGCCACTAACATTTGACCAGTGGTGGTCAGCAGTGAGGGGAAATAGCTTTCTGTCTTCTTTCTGGTCTAAAGCCACTGGGAATTTTGATGGAAGCCAAGCAACCATGAGCCTGGGCATCAAAGCTGCCCAGGTGACCATGGGAATGGCCAAGTATTTCTGATTTAATTTAAACAAAAAAAGAAAAGAAAAGGATATTATTAAAACATTTGTGTGTGCCAACTGAGGGCAGCCTTGCCCTTAGGACATATCCTCTCCCACAAGCCACAAGGGTGGATGAACTGGATCAAAGAGGATCCTTTTGGAATCTTAGTTTGGAGCATGAAAAGAAAGAAACAATTTTTTATTTGTTTTGAGGGTTGAAATAAAAATGAAGCTGCTTCTGACTTCTCCATTCAAACTTCTTTCCTGTTTGTATAACTTTCCAGAAGGTTGCATTTGCAGAAAGCCACCAGTGCTGGACTTCAGTCTCTCAGGTGGTATCTTGGGAGCCAGCCCAAGCTGATAAAGGGGCAGGAAGCTGCCAAAAGGGAAAGTTTCCCTTCCCCTCTTCACCCAGGTCATGGATTTCCACCTGCTCTGTGATGGCAGCACTGAACCCCATATACCCATCAGAAAGCTGGTAGGCACTTGGCTTGGGCTTTTTTGGACTATCTGTGCAAGAGCTGGTGCTGGCTGAAGGGAGGGAGGACATGAGGCCAGAAGGTGATAGGTCAGCCTGAGCTGTCAGCAGGCAGCACTTGAATGAGCCTAAGAGGAATGTGGGGCTCCAGTTGTAGTGCCAATGAAAGTCAACTTCAGCAACAGCCAAACTACTGGGCTGTGTCCTAGAAGACAAAAAGAAAAGTGAAACTCTCTAGCTGCTGGGAGACTTATTTAAAAGGCTGTTCACTAGCAGAACCACAAGTGCTGGGGTCTGGTGGTGCCACCTTTTGAAAGGAAGCCTAGAGCTCCAGCTCTGCAGAAGGATGCTTTACTGGACACAACCGAACGTGTGGCTAGCCACTGCAATGCTCTGGAGAACCACTGGTAGATAACCCTGGCAGTGCTTTAAGGGTCTCTGTGATCTCTGTGGGAGCATCAAAGCCTTGCTGTGGTGTGACTGTATGCTCAAAGGCAGAGAAGTTTACAGAAGTCTACAGAAGAAGCTGTAGAAACACTTTAGCTTGTTGTTCCAGCGTGAGGAAAGTCATGAAAGGCTGAAAAAGGAATCCTTGTTTACTCTGCTGATGTTACTTGAGAGATGGCTCTTCTTTTGATACCTTGAAAGTTAGCACATGGAAATAATTGGTTGCATCACTTCATAGTAGCTGTTGAAACCTCTCAGTAGCTTCAAACATAGTAGCTGGAGAAGGTCATGGGACTCTTGCCACTTGGCATGCAGTTCATGGGTTTTATTGTTCTGGGGAAATAAAAGGAACTGTTTCAGGGAAGTCTGGTAGAACAGATGTACTAATGAATCCAGAAGCACTCACTGGGTGCAAGTGCTAAGCTTTGCTTTCTTCTTCAAAACAAAGTGAACACAAACATCTCTTCACTTTCTCTTTTGTAACTTAGTCCTTTGAGGGTTTTTTGTTTTGGTTGGTTGTTTTTTCTTTCAGCACAGCTTCACTGGAGGTGTGGCCAGTATGTCCCTGGTCCACTTGAGAAGCCCCTGGTAGACAGAGACCTGGGTATTCACTTATTGTTGTCCTTTTGCCACAGACACTTGCCAGGACATTTGCAGAATGCCTTTGTTGTTAATCTGATTTCCTTGGGGTCACACAGTGGTAACAAGAGGTTGGGCTGACACAGAAGACCTCCTATTGCTGTTCCCATGCAGAACTGAGGAGGTGATCTGAGTTCTCCTTAAAATGAAACTGATTTATTTGTACCCATCAATTCTTCCCATATGTTTGGACCTACTAACCCAGTTCAACAACATTAAAAAGGAGATGGAAGTCCCAAAGGTGCTAAGTCCTTAGCAGATTTCAGTAGGATTGGCAAATGAGTGAATAATGGGGACTGAGTTGTAACATTTCCATCACAGACAAGGTTGGAGGAGTTTGAGTGGCCATAGATGGTCACTGCAACCATCAAATGCCAGTCAGCTGGGGATCCTGGAGATGGTTGGTTCACATACAGCTCTAAGAAAGCCACAGTGACCTAGCCAAGTGGTCCAAGAACACCAAAGGGAACAGGAGTAAGAATATGAAGTGTAAGGAGGAAAAACTGGGGACACAGGACACAAACCTGCAGTGAACCAGTTTCCACCACTCCTGCAGCACAGGGAACTCAGGTTTGTAGATGCTAGTTAGCATGAAACTGGTCTCATCTAGGGCTGTTATCTCCCCTTTTTTGTCTTTTTTTGGGGGGGATGGGGAGTGGGATTAGGTCCAAGTACTGTTAAAGGTTCAAGTACTGAGGACCCTGCAGAAAATGAAGTACTCAGAAGGAAAGCCATTTGCAGTAAGTGGACTTAATCAAGCATAGGTAATGGGGAGTTAGAGCATCTTTGAAAATCATGATGTGTGTCACATAAAAGGATTGGAGACTTACTGTTATAAGTTTATTTAAGTGAAGAGAGATTTGGCTTCTTATGGATTTGAACCCTTCTAGGGACTATTGGCATGGAAAATTAAGAGGGATTTTGCTGGGGAGGTGCCTGGAGGCATTGCCTCTGTCTTGGTCATATTTATGCACACAAAAAGACCCAGAAACAGGATTGTTAACCTCTCCAGCTTCTCCAAGGCATTGAATAGAGGCTTGTGTTTCACTGAGAGAAAGCAGGATGTCATCTGCTAAAAAAAATAAAGCAATTTTATATTTATCACAGGTTGTGATGCCCTGAATCTAATTTAAGGCTTTGAAGCCACTTGCATTATCACCAAATCCCCTCCAGTTACCTTGGTGAGGGCAAGGCACATATCTTAAAAGAAATAGGCATGCAAGGAGCCTTCCCCATGATAACTGAGACCTTTCCTGCAGACATTGCAGAGCGTAATCTAAAACTTCCTTGGCTGCAATTAAGTAAATCTTGTGTCCTACAGCAGTGAGATAATATCTCCACAGCAATGCTTTTTAAAAGTTTCCTGTTTCCATTGTTTTCTCAATCCCCACAGGATAATATTCTCATTCACTAAGTCCTGGGCCCTTAAAAAAAATAATAATTAAACCAGGTGTGAGTCAATGGGATTCCCCAACTTTTGTTTGGCTTTTGCTGGAGGAGCATTACAACAGGTAGGGTTGGTTTGAGCAGCCTGGGGAGATGCTGGGGTTTGCATGCAGTTGGGGGAGCCCAGAGAGAGGAGAGGCTGGTGAGAGGACATGTGGGTTCTTAGGCTGCATCACAAACCCTTTCATTCCAGATTTTGTCTATATTGGCAAAGGTTTCCCCTCTTTCTGTCTCATCACAGTGTTTGTGTTCTGGCTCCTCTCCTGAGGAAGGGCTCTCTCATGATGAGCACATGAGCACCTCATCCACGTGGATTCAGTCCCAGCTCTGCTCTGATTCAGTTTGTCCTCCAGCAGATAACTTCATGTGCCTCAGTTTCTCCAACTGTAATGGATTCCAACCTAAAACAAGGGCATGCTGCCATTCCCAAATCTTTTTTTAACCCACTTTGTGTGTACCCCTGGGCTCACTACCCAGTTTGGAGGCCACTAGCTTACCCTTCAGGAGGTATTTTGAGCTTCCCTAGTGAAAGCTGTTGAACAAGGGAAACTTTTCTGCAGCTGTTTGGTGGCAGATGATGTCTCATGCTTCAGGTGAACCTAATCCACAACAGAGTGGCTTGACACTGTCTTTCTGATCTGCTGGAGACTCCTCTGAAGTGACTTCTAGGAGAAGACCACTGTGTTTCTAAAGGCATTTTGTGTTTGCTGCTCCCTCCTAGGGAACAGGAGAAAACGGAGAAAATGGTCAATAAAATTTCTATTGCTCTGAAAAGCAGAAACATCTGTTGGAGACTGCAAGTGAGGTTGGAAGTGGTATTTACCAGCAAGAAGCTGGCATCTAGTCTGTTCAGACCCTCTGCAAAATAACTCTTGCTTCCTCCCATGGAAAATATCGTGGAGGAATCTCTGAGTCAGGATCTGCCCCAGGCACTTAAAGGCAGCTAACTCCACACTCCCTAGCCAGGCTGTTGTGCATGTCCATCCGTGGTGTGTGAGCCTGTGCTCTGAGTGAGGAGGTGCATCTCCTGAGATCCCTGGCCAGCCCTGAGCTGTTTCCAATAACAACTCTTACATAAAGTCAGCTGTTCTGCATCATGCTCTTTGGGTTTAGAAGCTCAGCTCTTTAAAGCAGAGTTTCAGAAAATAAGCAGGTTTGTTGGGGTTTTTGTTTTGTTTTCTTTTTGTGAAGGAAGTGGCAAAGTTCCCAAGATAGCCAGAGACCTATGTTCCCTCCATTCCCAGGATAAACATGTGTCCTGGTTTTGCTGGGACAGAATCCCATGGGCTGCTGGCCATTAGCAGTTTGGAGGCAGCCAGGGCAGCTGAGCTGAGTTGGCTACAGGTGTGTCCTAGACCATGAACGTCATGCTCAGTATAAAGGGAGAAGTTTGCTGAGAGGAGATGAGTCTCTTGCTTGAGCTTTTGCTCTTGGCTGGGCTTCTGCTGACCTTGCTCTTCTTCCTGCTCCTGAGGACTGCCTTCCTGTTTATTGTGACCACTGTACCTCGGCTGGGCTGAGTATAACTTTCTATACTTTATATTAGCACTGGTATCAGCTTTGTTGTTTCAGTAACTCTGTTTTCACTTCACCCCATGGCTCTCCTCTCCTTTTCCCAGTCCCCTTCTCTGTTGGGGAGCAGTCCTTGAGTGATAGAGCAATTGCTAAGGTTTAGCCCCAGATACAGGCTAAACACAGCAAATACTTGTTAGGGAGAGATGAACGATCTCTAAGACAGTGCCTTGGGTCTGTGTGATCCTTGCTTACTCCACATGTAGCCAATGGCTGCTTCATCCATGGTAGTTTTGGTGCTGGAAAGGTAGTCACCTTCTCTGTGATTGCAGAGCTGCCTTGTGAGGAGCTGCTAGCAGAGTCAGAGGTTTTCAGTGTAGCCAGTTCCCTTTTCCTGCTGTTGTTCCAGAGAATGGAAGCATCCTCCTGCCCTGGCTGTGTGAGCTTCCCAGTGTTACTCTGGGCCTTGTTAAACCATCCCTCAAACACAGAGAGGATTAGTCAAATGTCCACATAGGGTTTAAAAGAATGAGAAGTACATGTCTGTCTGAGGTAGGTATCTGTTTCTCCTCAGTTTGGTCCTTCACCAGACCCCAGGTAACACCTGGTGTGCTCTGGGTGCTGACCAGAGCAGGCCCTCCTGGGAAAGGGATACAAAATCCAGAAACTGGATGCTACTGTGGGCAACCTCTTCCCAGCAGCATCCTATCCTGCCAGGTGGGAATCTTACATCCCTACTGATGCCAAATTTATCATATAAAGTAAGGCAGGAAGGCAATTAACATCTTTGGCTTTCATCACAGGATGCCTTGCCAGCTGCTTCTTCCAGTCTGTTTTATGGTGGAGCATCTCACTGAAAAGCCAAGGGGATTTAAATGGTGGTTTGAAAACTAAGAGGCAAGAAAGGCTCTTCTATGTCATTGTGCTGCCAGTGTTTCATAGTCACAAGGCACTTTGTTCAAAGCCTTACCTTGCTCCAAGGAGATCTGATGAGTAAATGAGTCTCCAGTGTGTGCTGAGCAGAGGCTGGTCCTGGGCTGTGAGACTGGCTGCTTTTTGGAATTATCTGTGAGCTCTATGCTTATGTTGAGCTGGTTTGGTTGATTTAACAGGTTACTTCCTTGGCTCTGAGACCTGAGTCTGTGGGTGCTGCTGCTTCCCACACAGTAGGGTGTTATCTGAAGAGCTGTCCTGAGTTGCCCACCCAGGCATAGGGATGGTGAAGGTGCCAGGGAGTGAGCCCACGTTTGTGATGAGATCCTGATACCCCTGCCTGGGCTGGTGCAATGCTTTGAGTCTGGTTTTCTCCCTTCCACCTGTACTGCACTGCTGGGGAGTGGTTTGAAGGTGCAGTTATTCAGAGGGTTACCTGGCTCCCTCTAGAGCATCCCAACACAGGGTTTTCAGATGCAACATCCCTGGCTAAACCATTAGTTAGACTGCATGTGGCACTTCTTTCTGTCCTTTGGCCAGTTTTTCTTCTGAGAATGATAAACATACATTGCAATGTTAGCTGATCATGCCAAGGGCTGCTGAAGGAACTGTTGCAAATGACCTGTTGGGGGTTTTTTGTGAGATAATCTTTGGGTTATTAAGAAGACATATATTTAAAACAAATTCAACAGATTTGCATGAAAAATTATCTGCCTTTGTTTGGCTTACTTGACACTTTGGCTGTCTCAGAACAGATGGGACAGTATCCAGCTGTGGGAAAGGAAATACATTTAATGTTCATATTGTGGTCATTGAAATGTGAGGGGCACCAACAGACTCATAAGGAACCACTGGGAAAAATCCCCAAAGCCTACCAAAGCCTAGGTTGCATAATTTTGCCATAAGCTTGCTGCTCAGTGTAGCTGTGCTGAATCTAATAGTTGTCCAGGCTGTTCTGTCCTGTCATGAAAGATTAGGCTTGATTAAGACCAGTATGTTTCAAGAAATCATTTGTCCCTGCAGATCCATGCAGGATGTTCTTGTGGGTTTAAACAAGAACCTTTGAGGATGGAGAAAGCCAGCTGTTTCTGGAAGAGAAAATAACCCAAGAGACACAAACTGGGTCAAGAAGGAAATAAGACCCTGAACTGTCCTTAATCTTCATTAATGTACCTAGTAAGAGAGATGTCCTCCTCAGGTAGGATGAACTACTTCTTGTCCTGGTAGGTAGAAGCTTCTTTGGGTGGCTTTGGCCCTGTGGTGTTTTCTTGAAAGAGTAGACCCTAAAGTAATTCTTTTTGTGCAAGAAAATGTAAGGGTGAATTAAAAACAGGTCAATGGCTTCATCCATACTGCTCCTCTTTGCTGTCTTCTCCTATGGTGACTTTGGTAGTGACAGGGACAGCCAGGGCCATAACAGCCCCCATAACAGCAGCATGTTGCAGGCTGCCCAGGGAGGTGGTGGAATCACCCTCCCTGGAAGGGTTCAAAAACCCATGTAGATGAGGTGCCTGGGGACATGGCTTAGTGTTGAGTGTGGTAGTTTTGGGTGGACAGTTGGACTCAATGAGCTTGGAGGTCTTTTCCACCCATGATGATTCTATGTTGGAGTGCTCTCAAGCTTTGCTAGCTCCATGCCAAGGCTGAACTGGCCTCATACTCTTCCTGCAGCTTTCTTCCAGCCAAGTAGGGTCTTCTGCAATATCTCAGTGCTATTTTTTTTTCCTCCTTTCTGCTAGTGATGAACCTGGATTTACCCTTTCCCAACTCTTGATAGAATTGATCTATAGACCATCTAAGCTGCGTGCAGCAGGCACAAGAAAAGCTCTGACCCGAAAATCTTCAGTGTTCAGATCCACCTCCAAACTCCACAGCTTGAGCCCATCTCCGCTTTTAATTAGACCAGACCATTCCCATGTGTCTTGGTCTGCAAAAGACACATCCCTTCATATATCTGTATCTGCTTTCAAATGATATCAATTGGCCTTTCCCTAAATCCCTCTATCAAAGAAATCCTCTCCCCTCCCACCTAAATCTCTTGCACTTGGAACTTCAGGGCCCGATGCAGATGCAGTGTGATGCCCTCCTCCAAAGTAATGATTTGTTGCTGGCTGAGAACATGTTACCATGGAGGGGCTTTAATATTCTGCAGAATTTAGTGGAGGCCAATGGAGTAGGAGGGGGTTAGAGGCTCTGCCTTTGCCAAGATGTTTATGCAGCAGGAATGTTATTTATGTAAATCTGGAAGCACTCTCCAAGCGATAGCCTTGCTCTTGCATCTCAGCCTTTTTTCATTAACTCGTTGATCTTCCTTCAAAAAAACCCCTTTCTTTTTTTTTTTTAACCTAAAACTTGAGCATGAAAAGTGCTTGGGGAGAAATATTTACTGCACAACTGCTCCAAACTACCCACATGATACAGACCACGGCAATTTTGTGAAGAATGCTGGGGTAACAACCCCCCTGCTCCACCCCCCACCCCAGTTCAGGCTTTCACACATCCTCTCCCCCTCTTCTCCAGCTGCCTTCTTTCTCCTTGTAAACAAAGTTATTGCAGACTCCAGGATGTGAGTGTCCTCTCTAGGGTAAACCTCTTTCACCTAAACAGGTCATGCATGGACACTAAATTAAAAAAATAAAGCTTGGGGAAAGTCCTAATTGCCAAAGCATGTGCACTAGGGACAAGGAGCACTCCTCACCTGCCAGCTGATCCTTTTTCTGTGGTACCAAGCCCTGCAGAGCCCAGGTTTCTAATGTAAAGCAACCAAATTCTGGCAGAACTCAGTTTGTGCTCTTTGGTTTGGTTGGTTTGTTCAGGTTTTTATTTGGTTTTCTGTGGGTTGTTGGGTGTTTTTCTTTTTTTTAAGGAGTTGATCTCCTTGTAAAGTTTTTAACAGGTTTTATAAATGTCCTCCTTGTCAAGAGCATGATAAGTCAGTGCCACTTGCAGCTTTGTCAGTTAAAACCCAACACGTGCTGAGAAGCTTTGGCAGGAGGGATTGAGGAGCCCAGGGCAGACATCTATGAATGGATTTTTATAGCATCACAGGATAGTTTGATTTGGAAAGGATCTTTAAAGGTCATCAAGTTCAACCCCCTGCTGTGAGCAGGAATATCTTCAACTAGTTCAAGGTTACTCAGAGCCCTAAGGTCCAACCTGACCTGGAATGGTTCCAGGGGTGGGGCATCTACCACCTCACTGGGCAGCTTGGGTCAGTGTCCCACCACCCTCAGCATAAAACATTTCTTCTTTCTATCTAGTCTGAATCTCCTTCCTTTAGTTTCAAACCATCACCCTTTGTCCTGTCCCAACAGGTCCTCTTAAGTCTGTCCCCATCTTTCTTTCATAGGCCCCTTTAAGTCCTGAAAGGCTGCAAGGAGGTCTCCTTGGAGCCTTCTGTTCTCCAGGCTGAACAACCCCTACTGTCTGTCCTCACAGCAGAGAAATTCCAGCCCTCAGATCAATTCTGCAGCCTCCTCTGGACCTGCTCCAACAGGTCCATGTCTTCCTTGTGCCTCTTGTTATAGGGGAAATCAGATGGAAGCCCAAAAGCCAGAACAGGGTTGGCAGCGTTGGCCATGGCCTGGCCTGCTGGTGCTCATTGCATTTATCTGTGTGACATAACTTTTTGGGGTGGGGAGGTAGGGATGGATACTGTGAGTGAGGTGGTGGCAGGTAGAAAAGGCCTGGATGGATGTGTTGCTTGGAGATCAAGGTGTGTATGAAGGTTCACAAATTCAGTCTTAATCACCTTCTCTGGAGCAACACAGATTACAAGCTTGCAGAAGCACTTCTCCAGAGCCCTCTTGTCTATCCTGAAGAGCTTTAAAAATATCTCCCAAGAGGCAATTCTGGATCCATGTGTGGATATGCTGTGAGAGATCACAAAAGCTGGTAGAGCTGTGACCTGCTCACTTTGCCTTCAAGTGTCTGAGGCAACTCCTGCTGCACAGAAGAGGCTCCTTGGGCAGAATTATTCTGCACACCATGGAAATCAAGAGCTGTGGTGAAGTGGATTCTCTGTTTCAGGTATGTGATGATTCCAACCTAAGAACATGTATCCCAAACTGTTAGTTTGTGTTCTGCAGCCCAGGTCTCATTGCTGGAGCACCTCATGGGCCCCTGATGCTGTGTCTTAATACAGCATGTGCAGTGAAGCAGCAAAGTTTGATAAGCAACACATTCCTGCAAACCAATAACATGAAACTCTCAGGACTGGAAGTGAGCAAAGACTAAAAGACCTAGGGAAATAACAGTGATTGATAAGGTTGCCAACTGCTGGGGTTAATGAAGAGCTTAGCCCATGAAGATCTGATTCCTGGTTGAATGCAAAACTCTTGGCATGTAATTCCTGTGCCTGGCTGCAGATATTTAACCTCACTTATCTCCAAGGGATTTGCATTATCTGCACCAGCAGCAGAATTTGACCATATCTGATCCTTTCCAGCCCTGCTGGCAAAATACAAACATCTGCCTGGAAACTATTTCTGAAGGGCATATATGGTCATGAGGATGATTCAAAGACAGAAGTGGTGCACCTTCAGAGAGCATGGCTGACATCCTGGACCAGAGTCTTCTGCCTGTTCTTCATGGATTCCTCTGTGTGTAGCACATTCATGTAACTCAGAGTAGTAGCAAAGGCAGCAAAACCAGTGGTGACAGCAAGCCAAATATTAACAACAGAGCAACCCAAGCACTTTCTGAATGCTGAGGGAAACAGAAGGAAGCTGTTTTACAGTCAACACCTGACCACAGTGAGGTCATCACCATCCAAGTTTGTCCAAAGCTGACAGAGCACAGGGAAATATCTTGAATCTCTGTTGATTAACCCTCTAGGCTTTTTTGCATTCCCAAACCATCTGGGATGGCTACTTTCAGCCAAAGAGGAAAGAAGTGCCATGGGCTGGACCCATGGAAGTTGGCAGACTACACCAGATGTGCATCTGCCTTTGAGCTCCAGCTGTAGATCTAAAATTAGCTTTTAGGAAAGAATGCTAAAAGCAACCAAGATGCACTTATTGTTATTGTACATTTTCTTTTGTCATGTATTGTGTTGATTGTTTTTCTTCAGATAGTAGGCATGAGACCAATGATGTGCATTTTGTCCAAGCTTCCTGAGGTTTATTAACATCTGGAGTTTGACCTGGACCATCAGTGTGTGGCACTGGTAGCAAACAGGATTATGATGTGGCAAGGGGACATTCTTATGTGCATGAAGAATTCTTGGACTCCTTCCTGCTAGGGATGCTTGGATCCCTCAGAGATGGGTGTGGGGGTTTATGAGGAGGGGGAGGAAGGGTTACTTGCTGGTTTTTGAATCTTGATGGGTAACACCCAACCCGTGGGGCAAATAGCAGGGAAATCGGAACCGGGAAATGATGTGGCACATGCACACGAAAAATGATGGGTGGGGAATGCTAATCAAACTCGAAAGGAACTTGGGAGAGGTGCCAGGTCATGCTCTGGTTCAAGCCCTTTTCTTGGCTCCTACTTTGTCTCAACTCTGGCCCACTTGGTAAACCCCTTACCTCCAAGAAGACCGATGCAGCGAGGGGCAGGAAGGAAGTCTCTCCTTGTTTTTGTTTTTAAACATAATTTGGACCAGGATGTGATGGGGACTGTCCCTTGGAGAAGTGTTTACTCATGGCTCTTGCATTGCTCAGCACCCTTCTGCTCTCTATCATGCAGTTCATCTTGAAAGCAGCTAATGCTTTCAGCATGTACTGCTGGTGAGGTAGGAAAGGTTTCGAATGTATGCTTGGTTTCTTCAGTGCGGTCTAACAGCAAGAAGTGACTCCAGGAGCCAGTGCTCAGCCAGCTGCCATAACACTTCACAAGTTATAAGGGAAACCTGGAAGTGGCTAGGCTTGGAAAAAATCACTGAGGTCACCTGCTGCCCTCTATGGCCCTTAAACTTCACGAAGGACAGAGGGTTCCTCATAGAGCTTGATGTGCAGTTTTCACTGCAGTATGGCTCCCTTTTCCTCATAGGAGGGTATCCTTCAGATACCCAACAGTGTCTGCCTTCTGTGCTAGGCTAGCCATGATTTGATGAAGATCCAGGTGTAGGAGGATGGTAGATCTCAGACATATTGATATGCCTCTGGTTATGAACCTTGGAAACAATCAGTGCTGTATCAGAGTTTTTCCAGCTTCTTCACATAAGAAGTCCAGTTAACTGACATCACCTTGGAATGGCCAGACCATAGCAGTGGTCAAGCCCTGTGTCCTTCCCTGAGATGCAGGGCTTCAGTAGGCAGGAGGTCCTGTAAGAGGTGTAAGACAAGGATTCCTGCTTTCCACATGAGATCCTGTCCCACCACAATAGCTTTATTGACCTACCACATCATGTGAGAGGTGCAAAGTGATCGTAGCATGAGACAGGATTTATCTTTTGAAGGTAATTATTCAGTAGAACCAAAGACTGTGAATTAAAGAATGTCCTTCAAGAAATGCTGGGTATCTGAGCTCAGAGAACTGTTAGATACATATGATTTGATGAAATAATTAAGGAAATATGCCTGGTTTCCTTTGATGAAACATGGAAGCCATCTCTAAATGCTCAGTTGTTATGTTGAGATTTTACTGCTCGGGTCCTAATTTTTCACAGCTCTAAACAGAAGACAAAGGGTGGTGGAAAAAACCCAGTCTTAAGTAGGAAGGAAGAGGTGTGTGATCAGAAAACCTTTGGCAAGTTAAGAGGATTAAGAAAGGCCCCAATGTTCTGATTTTTAACTTCTCTGAGTTGGACTAACATCATGGATTAGATTTGGGTGGTTAAGAGGAAGAAAATACCTCATTAAAAAGAAGCAATTGGGTTTAAAGTTGTTGTAAGACAATGGCTGAAACAGCTCAACTGGAATGGTCTCGCTTGCTTAATTCTGGGGGTTTGTGTGTGTGTGTGTCTGTTTTAATGCCCTCCCCCCACCTCTCCACTCCCAATCTGAAAGCCTGCAGGATTTGCTTTTAAAATATATTCCTTTTTTCTTCTCCCCTCTTGGTGGTGTCGTGTTTGGGCTGTGTTATGCTCAGCAGCAGAGCTGGGCTGGTGTTGGGAGCTAGGAGAGCTTTGCTGTGGGGACTGTGGATGCTGAAAAGAGAACAGGTTGATTTTTATCCAATTATTTCAAGTCCACCTCTTCCTTTCCAAAAGTAATGTTGGATTTCTGTGCCCTCACTCTTTGCAAGGTGGCAAACTGGTGGTAATTAAGGAGATGACCATTGTGGTGGGTTAAACTCTGCAGTTGAGAATGTGACTGACTGACTGAAGGCTGAACTCTGCTATCCCTCCCTCAGCTGGAGCTTCCTGAAAATACATCCCAGCAAAATCCTGGGAGGACTGAAGGGACACCATACTGAGGAGAAAGAGAAGGATAAATACTGATCTGAAAGAGAAGGAGCAAGCAAGGTTTGCCAGGAGGTTGTAGGGTGGTAAACAGCAAAGGAAAAAACAATAAGCTGTGTCTGTGACCCCCTCCCCTGAGAACTGTTCAGTGCTGGTCAAAAGTTCATGTGGCAAGGTTACCAGTGATTTAAAGCTCTCGGGTGGCTTGCTGACAAGTGTTGACATGCTCTAGGAAGCCAACAGGAAAAGAGTTGAGAGGGTTGTGTCTGGGGCAGGTGCAAGTCCTGTTGGCATCCTTCTCCATGGAGCTCCATCCAAGGAGGAGATTAGTCCAAAGGGATGTCAGAAGATGCCATAACTTTCCCTTGGTTAAGCAGGTTTGGTGTTGAAAGTGGCTTATGCTCTTCCCAATGGTGGTGGCTGCTGCCAGCAAAGCCAGCAGCCAACCTTCCCTGACGTGTGCAGGACCCTGCTGGTTTGGACCATCTCACCATAGCCTCAGCTGCCTTCTCTTGTGCCTGTCCTCCAAGCAGGCAGATTCTTTTCATTTTCATACTGAAAGCAGAGCAGTTCCTCTGAGAGCAGCTCTCTCAGCCATTGTATCTTGCCAATGGAAAAAGTAACACTAAAAATAAACTTGTTTCGGAAAGACGCAAAAGGAGCTTCCAAAAATCCCAAACTAAAAAGGACAAGGGAAAAAAAGAAACCCCACCACCACCCCAGTCTAGACAGCTGCAGTAGGTGGAGGCAATAACAACCAAAAGGAATAAATTAAACTGTGGTTAAAGGGAGAATTTGTCTCCCCTGATTGCAAGACAAAAGCAACCCAATTCCTTGTTTGTAGAAAGAGATGTTTGGGAATTTCTCAGGCCAGCTGAGGGCCTATTAGAGTGATGTGAACTGAAAACGGAGTGAGAGAGCTCTGGCTGGTTGCATGACCCAACTCTGGACCACACACACAATGTGCAAGGCTTTGACAAGGCAGTGAGCACTGGTAGGTGGCAAAACTCTGTTATTCCACTGAAGAACAAAATTGCCTTCTGCTGCGTGGCTTCGGCACCATCTGCGGTGGTGACGGAAGGAGACATCTGTCTCCTTCCAGATGTCTACCTCTGCTTCTCAGAACTGCCCAGAGGCTGTAGCTCTGTGGGTAATTAATGGCTGCAAGTGGTGACTGGTTTTAAAATCCATGAGGTGGTGGATTTCCCCTTTTCCTCTTTCCAGTTGTGAGCAAACCAAAGGCTGGGTCCTGCCCATGCTCTGGGTGGGTTCTGCTGGGTTGAGTTTCTTGTTCCTCCTGCAATATTCACAAAGGAGTTTGTGTTTTTTTCTGTATCCTAAGGCTGAGACCTATGTAAATGCCACAAACTTTTGACTTCTTTGCCAGTTATTTGATTTCATCCTGTGCTCACACAGACCTCAATGGAAAAACTTCGCTATGTTTATTTTTTAACTTCTAAGAGGACAACTGAAAACTCACCTAAAGAAATAGCCATGGTCATGTTCTCTGTTATCTTTATCCTCTTAATGAGATCTGTCATTGGTCTGTGGATGAGCTGTCCTACAAAAATGAAATACTCTTCAAGAGCAGACATATAACACAAAAGAAGGAAATCTGAATGTTTCTGGTTTGGGAACTGTACCTGGAGCCTACCTGAGTGTTGGTTCCCATCCCACAGCACCTGTAGCAGAAGGAAGAACTGCAGTGTATTGCACTTTGTGACTTCTGTCCTGGAAATCAGCAGCTGGCAGATAAAAATGAGGCCAGCTTGTCTACCTGTAGTCACTAAGGGTTGCTTGACACTTAATAAAAGCTCCAGTGTCCAAACTGAATTCCTGTTTGCTTAGTTCAGATTTTTCCTCCATAAAACTCATCCCACAATTTCAGCTGAAATCCAGATTTCTCTTGGCTTTTCCTGAAGAGGGTCTGCATTTCAGTGGGAAACAAAAGGTGGATTCTATGAAAAGAGAGTAGATTCAGAGTAGAGAGAAGGAAGAAGTGTTTTACTGAGAGGCTAGTGAGATACTGGCCCATGTTGCCCAGAGAGGTGGTAAATGTGCCATCCCTGGAACTTTTCCAGGTCAGGTTGTTCCAGGCTCTGAGTGACCTGATCTTGCTGAAGATCTCTCTGCAGGGGAGTTGGACTAGATGACCTTTAGAGGTCTCTTCCAACCCAAACCATTCAATGGCTCTATGAAAGTCTCTGTAGGTTTTGTGAAAGCAGCAGGGTAGGGAGAGGTGAGAGGTGCCTGATAGCATCCCACCTAGGGACCAGCTGGTCATTGCACCATGTTGTAAAACCCCAGGGAGGGGAGATGTCACGGGTGCTCTTGCAAAAGAAGCTTTATGTAGTATTTGCTCCTACTTTGGCATAACACCATTGATACTGATTCCTCTAGCATTCTTCTGGAGACACTGGTTCCTCCAGGCTTGGACAGGTGTACTCTTTGCTGGATGGCCAAGCCCAGAGAGTGGTGGTGAATGGAGTTAAATGTAGTGCTGTTGGACATGGTTTGGTGTTGGACTTGGCAGTGCTGGGTTAACACTCGGATGTGATGATCTTAAAGGTCTTTTCCAACCTAAATGATTCTACCATCAAGTGACCCTAGATGCCTTCATGAGTGCCATTTGTGATAGAAGAACTTCATCTAAAGTCTTTACCTTTGCCTGGAAACAGCCAGGGTGCTGGGCAGCAGATCAACTCACCTGGAAATGATGAGCCAGCTGGAGCTATGCAGTGTAAAGGGGAACCAGTGAAGATATCTGCAATAGTCAATCCACCCTGTGCAAACAGACAAGGAGAGCCATGTGTTTTTTTCCCAGCTGCTTTGCAAACACTAAACACCCCTGTGAGGTATGGGAGCCTGACTCAACCATGGCCAACTTACTGTACAAACCACAACCCAAACAAGGGGACAGGCAGATAATCATCAAGATGTTTGTGTGAACAGCACAGGCACGGTGCTGCTTCTCTCCCACCTGATCTGCTTCCTCCTCCCCAGCTCCTTTTGATGTTTGCCTTCACAGTGATTTCTTACAATGTGAAATCCATCCTGGTTTTAATGCTTTGGGGCTGATGTGGTTTTTCAGAGGCACAGAACAAGGATGTAGAGCTCTGAAAGATGCCTCTGCTCTTTATCAGCGATTTCTTTCAAGTACTCAATGCTTTTTCTTTCCCTTTTTGTTCTGCAAAGGTGGATTCTTCCCCTTGCCCTGTTTACTAATTAAAATTTAGTTTGGTGAAGAATAAGCATATTGTCCCTGCTGTGGTTTGATCTATTGTTATTAGGGCTCTGTGCTGTTACAGATGAGATCAAAGAATTTAATTTATGATGGGTGGATAGGTCAAGTTCAGTCGTCTGAGGCGAGCCTTGGGCAGAAAGCACAGTCAGACAATAATATCTTAAGGAGCAGCCTGGACTATAAGCTTTGCCTTAAAATAGAGCCCCACTTTCTCCATTTGTGACTCAAGACAGTCAAGCAGTGCTTTGGATATAAATATTTAAGGATAGCTGGATGCAGCCTATTAAACCTCTTCTGCCTTCACTTGGTATGATATCTATAGGAGAGAATGCAACACGGGAGGAATCTGAGGCTTAAGACAGGGGAGAAGTCCCAGGACTGTGACTGGGTATTTCAGCCAGCTCCATTCACAGGTTTGCATCCTGTCTGCATGTGTGCTGCAACTTAAAACAGGATTTTAAAATGTCCTTTGAGCTCGCAGCAAGAATCTCTAATGAAGACCTAAAGTTGATGTTGCAAAGTCTTAGTCACACCCTAATAACAAAAGGGAAAGGGGTGGGGGGAGAAAATTTATTGGGTCTGCTTATAGTCTCTAGCTGCAATATTTTCCTTGAACTCTGCTCAAAGAGGAATGGGTTGGATTATTTCCATTTCATCTTTATTTATTACCCATCAGTGTGCAGTGCTGTTTGCAAACCACCAAAGACACCCACCTCTCCCCTCTGCCTATGGAACCCATCAGGAATGGCTTGCCATGCAGGGTGAGTAACCTGGGAGTAGTTTCTGGGCTCTGTTGTTAGGATGTGTCTATGAATGCATGGTTAATATAGTTGTATATCTGATGCTTTCCTTGCACTCTGCCCAGCTGGAGCCTGGAAGCTGTTCTGGGTGGGAACCACATCTCCTTGTGTCTGTTTGGAGAGCACTCAACACACCATGGGCTTGTGGAAGAGGCAGAGCAGCTCAGGGCTGTGGCTCTGCTTGTAATTGGGCAAAAAGGAGCTCTGCTGTCATCTCCATCACTGAGCTTTGCCTCTCCATGTAGGTTTCTCTGTCCCACCAAGGGCTGTGGTTTCTCTGGGCTCGTGACAAGGTACCTAAGCTGCAGCCTTTGCATAAGAGCCAAATGCAAAATGCCACTGCTTGGGAAAAAACCATCTCTTGCCCTGACCTGCTTGATGGAGGAGGAGAGAAGTGTCAGTGCTCTGTGTGGATGGGGTTCCATGGGTGAGCAGCCTCTGTGCCCTGATGTGGCAACCCAGAGGGGCCATGTTTGCCCTGCTTGTGAAGCTTTGGGTTTGATTGATGTCCCATCTACAGACCCCAGTGTGTCCCCTCCTGCAGGGGGCTTCTGCTCCAGGTGCATCTCTATCTTGGCTATTTTTTTTGTCCAGTTTGGTGGTAGTTTCAGTTTGTCATACACCTCCTGTCTCTCCCTGTTCCATTTCCTAAGCTGCAACCTCCATCCTGCAGTCATCCAGGGCACTGTGCCTGTGACCAGGGACCTGATCTGGTGTTAAAAACCAAAACCATGGAAGTTAAATTGAAGTGGTTTAGTGGGGTTATTTTGAAGCAAGAGCAGTTCCTCAGGCTGGTTCAGAGTGAGACCATGCACAGAGCAGTGCTGGTGAGGCAGAGAGATGGTGTGCACTGAGAGGGGAGGGGGTGTTCAGGGAAGGGATGCCTTTTACCCATGGCTCAACTGGGCTTCCACCCATGACATAGCCTCAGGAGACTGGCTGCTAACCATGTGTGGTACAGAGACAGTTTCCTCCAACGATTGTGTTAGAGGAGTTGCAGGACTGGCAGTGGTTATTTCAGCTGTGGTGACACAATCCCAGTATTTTCAATTCCTGAGAACATCCTCATTTCCTGATTTGCCCTTTTTAGGGACTTTTTCTTTTTTGTTAATGTTGAGAGGCCAAGCTCTGGAAAGTGTCACTGCAGCTGGTACAACCCCATCATGCTGCTTCAGTTCAGGGGAGGTTTGGTCAGGGCTCTTCTCCTGTCCCTTTCCATTTTCTCACTCATCCAGACCCAAATAATCCACAGCCATCACAGGGCAATGTTGGAACAGCTCTGATGTTCTTGGGGCATTTTATTTAACCCAACAAGAAGCTGTGAGTATGTGATACCTTGGCACTTGCAACCCAAGAGCTAGATCCAAGAAGCTTGTAGAGTCCAGATGAGCCTGAGGGATGCTCACACACATTGTGCTGCTCATCCAAGCCCCAAAACCTGGACAATTTTCTCATTAGGGCTCTGCCTGCCAGTCAGCTTGCAAGCTTTAATAAAAGGGGAACTGGTGGGTGGTAGAGTGTCTGTCTTAGTGTCTTCATTGCATTTACTGCCTCTTCATTTTCTGGAATCAAAAACTTAAGCTTTTTTTTTCCCCTTCATGACTTTACAATGTCTCATCTTGGAAATCTGTCTTCCCCTTTAGCTTATTTAATAATGCTGTCAAAAGTCATCAGCTAGAAAGTATTTGGTGGCAATTAGAAGAGATCTTTTCAAACCCCACTGCCCAGTATGCTGAGCAAGAGGGACAAAAAACTTCTACAACTCATTTTTTTTCCTGTCTTAATAAAATCAAAGCAGCCCCCTGAGAGGCATTAGTAACTGTTGAGAACCAGCATTTATATGGAGTAATTTATCTCCATGTTTATGGAAACCACAATTAAATATTCTAAAAATCTCCAGAAAAATATAATTAGAGAACTGGAGCCAACTTTTTGGGGAGGAAGGAAAAAAAAAAAATATAAAAAGGCTTTTTCATGTCTAGGGATTTGTGTTGTTTGTTTCTGTTGACTAATATATACAATAAACTGCCCTGGTCCCGAGGTGACTCACGGGCTGTGCAGATGGTGACCTTGCCTCCAGGCTCATTGAGTTAATTGAGTAGGACAAGATGCTGCATATCCACCTCCTCTGTCCCATCTCCTCATCCCTCCTGCAAAAGCAGAGGGTGTGTGAAAACCCCTCCTGGAGACCCAGCTGCAGGAACAGTGGGTTTTCCAGGCAATTATAGTTTTTGGGAAGCTTGTGCTGTGACCCAATGTGAATGAAACGAGATTAGTTGGGGTCTTCTAGAGGCTGCCAAGGTGAAATCCAAGTGGAAGATGCAAATGTGTGGGAGGAGAGCAGCTTTTGGAGGATAAAGTAGCCTCTTTCAGGGTTGGGTCTTCCAGGGCTGGTTCCTACCCAGGAGGGGTCTTGATGTGAGTAGCACTCTGCCTTCATTTCCCTGTTGGAGCTGAGCACTTGCACTTTCATGAAGATTTTGAAGAAGTGAAAAAAACCCAAAACACCCCAACCTCTCAACACAACCCTCCTTACCCTGGGTGACCTCCTTCACCACCTGGCCATGTTACTTTCACAGTTGTGTGTGGACATGCAGAATGCAAATGCTATGTGGGATTCCCTGGAGCTCTCTTTCAGATGAATCTGGGGTGGCTTGAATGAGAGGTTGTGGAGCTGTGGTCACTTCAGCTGGCCTTTTGGGGTACTGTGTTTCTTTACCTCTTATTTAACTTCTGAGGGAAGTGGGGTTGGTTAGCTTGGAGAAAAGGAGGCTCTGAGGAGACCTTCTCACTCTCTCCAACTCCCTGAAAGGAGGTTGGACAAGGTGGAGGTTGGTCTCTTCTCCCAAAGACCGAGCAATAGGAAGCAATAGGTGGAAATGACCTCAAGTTGTGCCAAGGGAGGTTTAGATTGGACATTAGGAAGAAATTCTTCACTGAAAGGGTTGCCCAGGGCAGTGGTGGAGTCACCATCCCTGGAGGGGTTTAAAAGACATGTAGATGTAGTGCTGAGGGACATGGTTTAGTGGTGACCTGGCAGTGCTGGGTTAAGAGTTGGACCTGATGATCTTAAAGGTCTTTTCCAGCCTAAAGGATGCAATGCCTCATGTGAGCAGGAGAAGGGGAGCTGTGCTCTGTCTCAGTAATGAGCTCTGACTGTCCAGGAAAGCATTTATTTTTGCAAAATTAAAAAGGGGGGGGAGGGGGGAAGGGAGTCAATGGATCTGTTTATAGCTATATAAAAAAGGCAGGAAAGTTAATGCTAACATATGTTGCTTCATGTTCCCAGAGCAAAACTATTTGCAGGGTAGTAGTCCAGAGCACGGGTGGTGAGAGATCAATACCTTTATTTGGTTTTAAGGGATGCCAGGATAGCTGATGTGAGGGAGGAGGAGAACATATAGAACCCCTCTGGAAACATTATAGTCATGTGTGGATGCTGTAGGCATTCACCACAAGTTACCCTGCTACCAGCATCTCCAAAGCTAAATCCTCTTCTTAGCAAGTCACCAACTGGAAGATAACATTCTCTGCTTGTGCTCCTACCTGCCACAGCTACTAACAAGATGAGCACCCAGCACCCTGGTGCAGAAGACCTCCTGGGAACCCAGGGCTGAGTTTCTGCCTCTGCCCTTTCCCAGGTGTCCACACAAAGCATGGTGGCTTGTTGCTAAATGGATGACAGGACAATGTGTGTGATGGTGATGGAAGACTGTGCAGGGACACCTCTCTGAATCATGGTCATGTCTCCATGGTCATGGAGAGCAGAGCAGGCACTGTGATGGGTAGAGCAACAGTGTGTGTGCCCTTTGGGACTGCTGGTTTTGATTTAGATGTGGCTACATGGCACAAATCACATAGTTCTCCCAGTGTCACATGTCCCAGTCTGTTCTTCTTCCTTCCTTCCTTCCCCCTCTCTCCCTCCCTCCCCTTATTGATGAAGACTTTTGAGGTAAGAGACTTCTGCCTCTTATGTAGCTGACTATGTAGCTCTAAAGGTACAGGCTCTTGCAGGCAACTAACCAGATACCATGGTGGTGAAGACACCCAGATGTGACATCTCCCTTTACAGATCTACTCAGACTGGGTATTTTTCTTGAGGGATAGATATTCTTGGGGAGAAATCTTTCTTTCCTTAATCCCAAAGGTTTGATTGGCAGTTACTTTTCTATCTCACAGATTTTCCTGGAAGTATTCTCTGCTGGTTTGGTGACAGAACATGAACTTCTCATCTTTTCTGTTGCTGTAAGGGATCAAATAGAGACAAAACTCTTGTTTCCTGCTTTTCTGTGTCCTCTGAGGGGAAGGCAGGGAGCTGCTGGTGTGAGATCATCCCCTTTCAGAGGACAGTGACCTGGGCTGTGAGACTGCAACCAAAATACAAATGAGATAACTGGCAAGGCTCTGAGATACTGCTTCAGGACCTCATATATCCTCCCTGCCTTCTGGATCCAGGTGTTGCAAGTTAGAGAGTTGATCCTCCTGACACCAAACAGGGCTTCCTCAATTCATAAGACCAACATTGCTGCTGGTCACAAAGACCCAGGACCTACAGGTGTTGCAGCAATTTGATTTGCAGGGCATGTAGTGCTGACATTATCTTCCATGGAGAGGGAAGGTCCTACTTTCTCTCTGCATCAGGCCCATAGTTTGCTTTCCCATTCAGACCAGGGCCAGGTATTCCACTATAAGTTGGGATCTTTGGATTTGAGACACATAATAAGCTCTTTGCTTCCCATCCTACCCATAAGACCATCTAGGAGATGGTGTGGTGGGACATCAGGCAGTACTCAGACTGGTGTGGCAGGCTGGGCTCTGCTGGTACCTTGCCTGTTTTCTCTTGGACCATTGTCCCTATTGACATTTGCCTGGAGCACTTTGATCACTGACAAATTGTTTTCTGCCAAAAATGTTCCAGCAGAGAGTTTGCAAAGGGATCTTGAGAGGAGGTTAACTAACAATTAATAATGATTTTCTGCATGCATCCCCCCAGGACCCATTGCTGGTGGTTTCATTGCAAACATGAAAGAGTTCAGCTTCCCTCCAACTCTGCAGGTTAGAGAAATAAGTCAATTTTTTTGGCTTTTTGGGGTTTTTTTTGAAGAACACAAGCAGATTTTCAGAGCTCTAGACTGGACACAACACAACAGAACTTGAGAATTGTGTCCATTTCCCCTAACTGCTGAACCTTTTCCTAGGACCCCTGTGTGCCATGGATGAGGTCAGCCCTCAGTGAGCCCCACATCATGTCACATCTAGGAGAAGACCACCTGAGGACCAGCTGAGTAAGTCTGTCTTGGAGTGGGTGTGGTAAAGAGGATTGGGGGAAATCATTCCAAAATGTGAAGGCTTTTGTGGTATCTTTACTAGCAATATCTGTTTTAAACTGGAGTGAGCTCTGGCTTGGGTCTCTATCCCTTCCAGCTGTAGCATTATGGCAGGAGGACAGAGACATGCTCCTAGGTGTGAAATACTGCAAGAACTGAGTTCATGTTGAACACAAGGGTGGCCTGGCAGGAGGCAATACCATGGAGAGAAGTGGTTAGACCAGAGAAGAGGCTGAAGGTTTCAACTGCAAATACATTTCAAGTTGTCTGGTTTTGAGAATGTTTCCTAGGTTTTTAATTCATCAGTTTGCTTGTTTTTGTAATGGAAAGGATGGTGATTACCTCATTGCTTTGGGCTCATGATGATGGAGGGAGCTGGGGGAAGATGTGGCCAGCAGCAGATCAAGGGAGGGAGTTCTGTCCTTCTGCTTTGGTCTGGGCAGACCTCACCTGCAGCGCTGGGTCCAGTGCTGGAGTCCTCAGCACAGAAGAGACAAGGACCTGTTGGAGCAGGTCCAGAGGAGACCACAAAAATGATCTGAGAGCTGGAACCCCTCTGCTGTGAGGACAGGCTGAGAGATTTGGAGTTGTTCAGCTGGAGAAGAGAAGGCTCCAAGGAGACCTTTTTGTGGCCTTCTTATAGGGGAAAACTTTTTAGCAGGGCCTGTTTTGACAGGACAAGGGGTGATGGCTTGAAACTAAAGGAAGGAGACTGAGACTAGATAGAAGGAAGGAATGTTTTACTCAGAGGGTGGTGAGACACTGGCCCAGGTTGGCCAGAGAGGTGGGAGATGTCCCATCCCTGAAACCATTCCAGGTCAGGTTGTTTGGGGCTCTGAGCAACCTGCTCTAGTTGCAGATGTCCCTGCTGACTGCAGGGGGATTGGACTAGGTGACCTTTAAAAGTTCTGTCCAGCCCAAAGCATTCTGTGATTCTACAGAATCAATTATTGCTGCTGTTGAGGCTCCACTGATAACATCTGCCTGAGGCTGGATGAAGCTATAAATGCTGCCTGGTCTTCTGAGATGGGAAAGGACTTTTTTTTCCCCTCTGTTTTATATGTTTTCTTAATGTGTGGTGATGCTATATGTTATTAAAATCGATTACCTCCTTCACTTATTTCCTCTCCTCTGGATTCAATTACTTTTCATCTCTGTTTTTGGAAAAGTAGGTTGAAGCTGACAGAAGAGAAATGATCTCCAGTCTGTATTCCTTAAGGTACAGGACCAGCCTGTCAGGCTGTTGGCACAAAACAACAATTGTTTTATTGTTGGGGTAAATAAATAAGAACAAGAAGTCTTAAGTATTGGCATATGTTGATACTTGGCCAAAAAAGGTCTCTAAACAATACATTTTCTATTCATTCCAGAAACCTCATACTCTGTTATTTCTCATTTAATGCTGTTGGCAAATACCCATGTCACCATCTAATTTTGACTGTAGTTCAACTTTTTTAGTGCAAAGCTAATCCTCATTATAGTTGTAAACATGTGTTTCATTTGGCCTCGTGCTGGTGTGCTGAAGTGACAAAGGCAATCTAGGGTTTCTGTCAGAAATGGAGACCTGGAGGTGAGTGTTTTGTTCTCTCTGCTTCATCTTCTACACAGGGAAAACCAGCCCAGTTGCTTCATAGGGGAGAAAGTTTTGATAAACCTCTCTCTAGCTCTTGTGCTTGGTCTTTTGTCTGCTTTGTGTCTTTTTTATTTGAAAGATGGGTCACACCAAGGAGAAAAAACAAGTGAATCTAGGAAAGATCATCAGAGCCATCAGGATCTTGGGTAGCCTTGTGTGTGTCTTCGTATCTTTGTGCTCTTCAGACAACAGTTCCTCTGTAATTCTTTTCATCCTGGTGTGCTTCAGATTTCATAGAGATTTACAGGTTCAGCCCTTAGTGAGGCCCTTCTCAAAGTGGATCATCTTCAGTGAGACTTCTTGCAAGGGATCACAAAGCAGCAGCCCTGAAGTCACAATTCCCTTTCAGGCAATTTCATTTTCTGATATGTTTTACAGTTTATAATGGCAAAATTCAGCCTGACTTCCTTGCCTCTGGCAGAGCAAATGACAAATTGTTTATCAACATAATGGATTCATGGGAGCCTAGCAATGACCACACCTGAGCTTTAAGTGTTGTCACCAGTCACCAAATGCCTTAAAATGCAGCACTGTAAAAACCACGGGAACCTCTGAGCCTTCCAAGGACAATGAGACACTGCTAACCAAAGACAAGTGGGACCAGACCTGGTTCCTCTATGTTTTCTTTTATTGGGATGAGATGGGATGGGATAGGGTAGGATGGAATAGGTCAGTACTTTCACTTGAAAGGGAACTACAAAGATCATCTAGTCCAACTGCATGACCAAATCCAACAATCAAAACTACTCCACCACAGTGAAGCTCCTGGTTGAAGTGTAGTTCCATGCTGGCTCTTTTCCTAATTCCTGCCAAGTTAAGATGTCCCCCAGGAACAGGTCAAACAGAAGGAAGAGTTTGGAGGCACAAGGCAAAGGAGGAGCTTTGTTCCTGGCTGTGGTCTGCAGTGTGATGGAGGTCAGCATGGTGGTTGCAAACCATGACCACCCTATGGCAGTGATGCCAAAATAGGAAGTCTCCTGAGAGTTCCCCGAGCAGACACAGGCCATCTGCTTGGACTGGGGTGGGTGCCACAGCTTCAGCAGCTGTCAGCTTGGTCAGAGTTTGTCTGCACTAAAAGAAGAATGGTTTGCCACAAAACATTTTGGTATACTCAAATGCACACTCCAGCCACAAACATCTCTCTGTGTTTGCCTTCACCACCGAGTCGCAAATTGTCTTCTCGGATTTAAATAGGTCCCAAATTCAACCCATACATTTCCAGTCATTATCACCCCATTTTCCTTGCTCTTCTTTGCTATTTTTCTCACCAAGCAGTGGTAAACCCCAGACCCTTTCTCAAACATGTGGTTGATATAAGAGGAAAGGAAAGTTCTTTTCAACTATGAAAATGTTTTTAAATACTCATTTAGAGCAATCATGGTCATCTGCAAGAAATCAGCTTTCAAAGCACTGTTTGATGGACTGACAGTCATTTGAGCCTGGGATGAGATGAAATGGTCCAATTCAAGCTGGATTAGGAGATCTCACTCTTCTGGAGAGCACATGAGCTTAGAAGAGACTAATGAAGCTGAGCTTTGAAACTACCAGTTTGGCTTTTGAAGTGTGTTGGGATCCAGACTAGAGTTTTACACTACAAAGTGGTTGTCCCAATTTGACAATGATGGAAAACTGTGGCTAGCCCATAGCTGCTGGAGCACCCATAACTACAACATTTGTCACCACCTTTAGTACAACAATGTTGGTAAATCAGGGTGAAGAACTGAATGTGTCTTGTGGTGACCAAGGCTGAAGGAGGCCTTGTTAGAGAGCATCAAATAAGCTTGGAGTTGCAGCACACAGAGAACTCACCTTGATGCTACTGTAGGACACATTCAGTGCTCTGACATCTCCAATGTCTGCAGCAGACATGGGAATGCAAAATCAGTTCCTAAAGGAAAATGTCACCTTTCTGCCTTTAGCTAAGTGGGTTCTGCTTAGGGAAACCTCATCTTGTAGGTGGCAACTTTTTTAGCTAGGACTAGTATGACCTGGGACATTGCACTTGCCACTGGGTTGTGTGCACCCTAGGTGTCTGCTCTGTGAGGATCAGAGCTAGCTGAGAGCTTAAGTGTATCTTAATGGTATGGTAGAAGGTGACATGCTCTGTATAGAGAGCAGGAGTAAGAGGAATGATGAATGTATCAGACAAGTCATCCCATCTTTCACTGCACTAAGGGACAAATCCAAACATGACCTCTCATCCTCTTGATTAAAGGTTTTACTACCTCCTCTGGTGCATCTGTTCTACAGCTTCCTGTAACAGCCTTTATTGCTCTCCAGCAGCATGATGTTTCCTACATATTTCCATTTCTGGATTTTGCCATTCACTGTGGACATTGTTTTGTTTGCATATTCAGAGTACTTGCAATATTAAGTTTCAGTGTGTTAATCTGGAAGAAACTAAAAAAACCCTCCTTCTTGGCTAGAATTCCTCAGGTTCTCAGCAGAGTGGTTGCATTTCAAGCTGCTCTATTCATTGTGGCTGAGGTACCCACAGTTATGAGCTGCCTGCTGGATTTGCCATCATTTACATTGTCTTTACTGGATGTCCAGGTTCAAAAGCAGCAGTAACTTGGTGTTGATTTGGGTGTTTTTTAGGGGTTTTGTATGTGTTTGACTGCTGGTAAGAAGCAGTCAAGGCTTTGGTGATTGAGAGCCTACATCAGCACTGTTTGAAAAGTCACTCATGCTTTTCAGGTGTCCAGCTTCCAAACTACTGAGGGCACAAGGGGAAATGTAAACATTGTTCTGTTGTTCAACCTACTACATAAGAGCATTGAGTTTGACAAGGCTCCAGGTACCCTCAAGTCCCCTCCTTACCTAGATCAGATGCTGATATCCCTCCCCAGTGACATCTAATCTGGCAGGCTTCTATTCACTATAACAATTGGCCACTGTAAGTGTTGGTTATGCTGCTTTATGCCTGCCCTGCTGGAGCTGCTTGCAGTTGCTTTTTGCTGCCTTTCTCAGGATTCAAGCTTATAGCAGCTCTTTCTTAAATGAATTTTGGGTGTTATTTAAATAGTTCAGGTGTGTGCTGCATTTACTCCATCTGTATAAGAAGGGAGGTGATTGCAGATATTCTTTTGAACCTCGTATCAAAAGCCTTTCTAGACGTTTTGTTTTCTCTAGGATAGATAAATGTGGGACTAAAAATCATGAAGCTTCTTGGTGGGGTGTGGGACAGGTTGGATGAGGCTGTTTGCAGAGCCCAAAGTTGGCTGCAAAGGGTGAGAGGAATTTCAGTTTGTGCTGTTGATAGACTTTAGGCTGGACATGGGACAGATACCAGAGGTAACAAGGCTGAATCATTGCAGGCACTACATACACATGGAGGGCCTTAGCTGGGGCAAGTGATGCTGAACTCAAGGATCATTACTGAGATCAAGACTTGGTGTCTCTGTTTCTGCACTAGCCTTTTAGGAGCCATCCCCTCTGCCCCTGCCATCCCTACACCTGGTGAACATGATTCATATTTACACACTGAGATTGTGGGGCCAGATCTGGCAAATACAGTCTGACTTGGCAGAGCATTCAAAATGCTAATGTAGAGTATGAGATGTGTACATAAGAATTATCAGCAGTAATTAACATGCTCCAACCCAGGCAGGAATGATAGTAGATAATAGGAAAAGGTTCTTCACCCACCAAGTGGTAGAGCATTGGAACAGGCTCCCCAGGGATGCAGTCATGGCACCAACTCTCCTGGAATTCCAGAAGCATTTGGCCAATGCTCTTAGACACATGGGTTGTCCTGTGCAGAGACAGGAGTTGGACTTGATGATCCTTGGGGGTCCCTTCCAAGTGAGGATATTGTGTGATTCAGGAGAGAATGGCTTCTTCTGGTCAGCTGGCAGAGCTGGGTTTAGAGCAGGGCTCTGGGCTTTGGTATAGTTAGAGTTGAGCTGGATTTCTGCATTCTGTTATGTCTACAGACCCTCCCTGTACAATGGAGATCTCTGTTTCTTTGCTACCATAAAGTATATGACTCTATGTTACATCCACCACAGAGACCTCAGACAAGAAGGCAGCAGCTCACTGCTCTGCTCTGGTTGTTCAGAGCTCCCCAGGCTGGTGGATGCAATGGTCCTCCCTGGCATCTTGGCTTCAGAGGTGAGACAGCTCCTTCCCAAAAACCTACCCTCTCTCTTACTGTGCTGAAAGACCTTCTCCCCTAACCCCGAACGCCGTCGGGAAGTGTTCCTGTCTAGAGCAGTTTGTTTCTCTTTCCTTACCTTTGGCCTCTGGGTCAGGAAACCTTAATAATTTCCTTTTTATTAATTTAATCCATAGTTCCTAGTAATTACCATAAATTAAGCCTGCTGGGGGGAAAAACACAGCCAATAAACTGCAGAAACTGCTAGCTTTATTTGGGTAACGTCAGTACCTAGAGGATTGTTTCCTGTAGGTCAGTCCCTTGGTTGTTGTGATTAACTTGAGATCAGCCCAAGAGGCAGAGTGTTTCTCATCCACCTTTTAAACGAGACTCTGACGTGCCAGGAATTCTGCTAGTGCACAGGGTCCCATTAAATGCTTAACCTTGGTGTGAAATGAACTTATCCCTGCCCCTGTGCAGGTACCAAAGAGTTCCTGAAGACTATTTCTGTCTGGATTGTATAGACCTGTCTGGAGACCCCAAGATGATCTTTCTGACAATGGTTTCGCTGGTAGGATGACAGCAGTGGGCAAAGTTCCCCTTTTAACACCCTGGAGCTCAAGGTGTGGATGCAATCACAGAGTTGTTAAGGTTGGAGGAGATCCCTAAGATCATCAAGTCCAACCATCAACCTATCACCACCATGCCACTAGACCATGTTTCTGAGTACCACATCTCTATGCTTTTTAAACACCACTCGCCCTGGGCAGCCTCTGCCAATGCCTAACAACTCTTTCAGTGAAGACATTTGTCCTAATGTCCAGTCTAAACCTCCCCTGGTGCAACTTGAGGCCATTTCCTGTTGTCCTCTCACTGGTAACCCAGGAGAAGAGACTGACCTCTGTCTTGCTACAACCTACAAACGCTGCATCAGCTCCTGAGAACATAAAAAAACCCCAGTAATTTGGAGCTGCAAAGGGAAAGTAAACAGTGTTCTTTTGCAAAGACCCTTCTTTGGTCCTCCTTAGCATTTGGAAATGGGGCACTTGGAGCACATGGAGAGAGCTGGGAATTCTAACAAGCCCAAGGGATGAGAGGCTGCCTCTGGAGGCCCCACTAGTAAAGGGTTGCTGGTTTCCTTTTGTAACTGGGCTGAAGCCAGGCATTCCTGAGTGGCACCGGTCCTCCCAGTGCTGGAAAGGAAACATTCCTGTTTGTTAGCTGTGGAAGTGCATGCCTAAGCCAAAGGTTACCAGGCTGAGGTGATAGTTTTGCATTCCTACAATGTCTTAGCTTTTTTTTTTTTGTTTTAAATTAAATTCTTGCAACATGAGGATTTAATCCCTTCTGGTATATATGGAGATGGAGTGCTGCTGTGTATGTGAGTGTGTGTGTAAATATATATATATATATATATTTATTTTGTTCCCCCCCAAATGTTTCATCAGGCAAGTTATTTGTCTTTTTGAAAATTGGCTTGGATTCAGGGTCAGTAACTTTCCACCCAGAGCCTGTGGAAAGGTTTGGGGTTTGAGGCTGAACTTGGGGTCAAGTTTTAGGGTTGTGCTTGAGTCGAAACTGGATCTAGGGTTGAGAGCCACTGGGGATGGAATCTGTTGCATTGTTTTGGAATTTTTTTTTAATTAAAATAATGGAAATAAGCAGTTTTCCTGTGCCCAAGTCTTCTAAAAACAGGATTCTACCACATTGAAAATGGGACTGAGAAAATTAGTGGTTTCCAATATGGAATTGGGTTCGAAATCCAATCCCAGAAGGGTAAAGTTGGAGTCACAGACTGAAAATTAAATTCCAGCAGAACAAAAAGCATCTTGATTATAGTACTGTGATGAGTGGGGGAAGAACATGGACTGTACCCTCTGCCTGCTAGCAAGGAGTTACAGATCACTTGGGACCCAATGGGCGCCCCAGGACAGGGCTTGTGAAGCAGTGAAGGCAGCTGCAGGCAAAGCCCAGGCTCTATGTCCTGAGCTCCAGGAGGAGATATTCAAGGCCAGGGTTACTTAAATGAACTCAAAGCTTTGGCTTCAGAGCACAGGCTTTGTCTCTGCTTCCTCTGAGGTTGCAGACTCTCTGCTTCTGTCGCCAGGAGATGAAGGTAGTGGTTTCTTCTCCGGGGAGGAAACCCAAGAAGTTAATAACTCAGGCGTGATCTCGTTTATTTTCCTTTCTGCTGGGCCACTTTCAGATGATCAGGGTGATCTAAACCCATCCACACTCATCTCCCAGAGAAAATACCCACAGCCTGCTTCAGTTTAGCCAAGGAACCCAGAGAAGTTGTGGATGTTTCCTCCCTGGAAGTGTTTAAGGCCAGGTTGGATGGGGCTTTGAGCAACCTGATCTAGTGGAAGGTGTTCCTGCCCATGGCAGGGAGGTTGGAATTAGGTGAATTTAAGGTCCCTTCCAACCCATTCTATGATTTTATAAATCCACAGTGCTGGAGGTGCAAAGGGAACAGCACTGCAGCCTGAGGTGCACCATGGGGTAAAGATGAATCAGCACTGAGAAATAAGTGCTCAACTGCTCTAAGCCAAGGTCTAGAATTTAAATATCAGCCTCTGTGTCTCTGTCAGGCTGGGGAACCCCAGTATTTCATTTCTGTGAAGGCTTTTCTCCGCTGAAGTGTTTAGCTTGAGCTACAGTCTGTGTTACTGCCAGGGGAAGGCCCATGCAAACACTACTAAGAAGACCTGCAGAAGTCAGGTTTGGCTGTGTCCTGGCTGAAGGTGTCTGGGTGCAAAGATACTCAGCTGGTTCTCCAGGAGTTGGTTCTCTTCTGGTGGCTGCACAGGTGGAGACACCCTTGAAGAGCAGCCATCATGGCCAGCTTAGGTTTGCTCTGTGGTGGGAGGTGGTGTCCTAAGCTCTTCCCTTCCATTGACACAATGTGATGGGAGAAAAAGAAGTTTTTGCTCAATGAAGGTATCCTTTTTTTTCCATTGCTTCCTTATTTGGGAGAAAAATGGTTCCTCCAGGTCTTGATATCTGCTGCTAGTTAAAGGAACATTGTTATCACTGATCCATTTCTCCTGGGCATCAAGGTACATGAATCCTTATTCTTCCCAAATTTGTGACTGAAACCAGGTATTATATGACAGTGTCCTTTTCAGTGTGGTGTCAGTGTTGGGAAGCTTATTAATTAATGGATCTGAAAGACAGAAGCTGGCAGTGAACAGAGGAGGGCAGGTGAAAGATTTTAGGCAGCTTTTAGCAGCCCAGGGCAGGTGCTTGGTGGCCACCTATGAACATCCTGCAAAAGGAATCTGCAGTGTTTGCAGCTCTCTGCTTGTGCTGTTATTTGCATTATCCAGTGATTCCCTCGTGACCTCTAGCAGCTTTTCTTCAGGCTCTGGTGAATGATTGAGCCAGAGGAAGAATTTTTCAGGTTAGCAGCTCCCTCTGCTACTTGTCATCCCCATTGTGCACCCCCGTGCACACCCCTGCCGTGGTGGAACCAAGACAGTGATGAGAAAGTGCACCTGGAAGCTTCCCAGAGGGTCCAAACTGTGGAACAAAAACTCATAAAACACCTCCTTGAAGCCTGGATCTTGCAAGAGGCTGTGTGGAACCTCCATCATAGAATCATAAAATTGTTTAGGTTGGAAAAGCCCTTTAAGATCATCAAGTCCAACTGTTACCCCAGCACTGCCAAGCCACTAAACCATGCCCCTCAGCACCTCATCTACAGCTCTTTTCAGTCCCTCTAGGGATGGTGACTCCACCACTGCCCTGGGCAGCCTGTGCCAGGGCTTGATAACCCTTTAGGGGAAGAGATTTTTCCTGATGTCCAAGCTAAACCTTCCTTGGCACAACTTGAGGTCATTTCCTCTTGTCTAACAATATCACTTGTTCCTTGGGAGAAGAGACCAAACCTCATCTCGCTCCAACCTCCTTTCAGGGAGTAGCAGAGAGTGAGAAGGTCTCCCCTGAGCCTCCTTTTTTCCAGGCTAACCAACCCCAGTTCCCTCAGCTGCTCCTCACAGCACTTGTGCTCCAGAGCCTTCACCAGCTTCTTTACCCTTCTTTGGACACACTCCAGCACCTCAATGTCCTTCTTGTAGTGAGGGACCCAAAACTGAACTCAGGATTCAAGGTGTGGCCTCACCAGTGCTGAGTACAAGGAGAGGATCACTGTCCTTGGATCATTGCTGATCCAAGCCAGGATGCTGTTGGCCTTCTTGGCCACCTGGGCACACTGCTGGATTATCTTCAGGCAGCTGTCAACCAACTCCCCCAGATCCTTTTTTGCTGGGCAGTTTCCAGCCACTCTGGAGTTGCTGTGACCCAAGCGCAGGACCCAGCACTTGATCTTGTTGAACCTCAGCCCATTGCCCTCATCCCATCGGCCCAACCTCCATCCTCACCCTTTGTCACATGTCTCATGCAGGGGGAAGGCTGCAGCTCCAGAAACACTCTCACCATAACCCCCCCCCATGCTGATAGGGAGCAAACAGCCCTTGCTCTCTACATAGATTTTGCAGGATCAGTGGTGATGGTGATTATTTCTCCTCAGTGCAAGCCCCTGAGAAGTGAAGCAATGCTCTGAAGCCAATAAAAGGCAACTGCAGATTAGCCTCTTGTGCTGACCTCCTCCTGTAGTGGTACCTTTTGGTAACTAAAATCAGAATTGCTGGGCTTAGTGCAAGAAGAGCTGCCCCTGCCCTCCTCCTTCTCCCCCTCCCCACCACTTGTGTACACCCATCTACCCACCCCAGCAGATCTAATGACCTTGCTGATTGCAAAGTAATCACCCTTGGAGCTGGTTGTTTCTGGTAGAGTGTTTTGACACAGACACCTGGGTCTCCACCTTTAGGGATATTTGGTTCCTTTCTCTTCCCACGTGCAAAGTGCTGGTGTGGTTTTGTCCTTAGGAAGCAAATCCCTGCAAAAGATGTCAGGAATGGTTCAAAGCAGAGGCCCAGAGATGGGACAGTGCTTGGATCTGGTGTCACTTTTATCTTCAGCAAATAACCTTTCAATTGCCAAGGCAATAAAAAATGTCAAGGGCAATTAAAGATGTGACAGCTGGTGCATAGATCTCAATGCAGTCAAGTCCTTCAGATGTTCCTCACTCCCACTGGGCCAGACTCTCCCAGTAGTCATTATCAGACTCCAGCACTCCCCATGGTCACTGCCTGAACAAGCTGAGGGTGCTGAGCATCCAGCAGGATTCAGTCCAAGTTCTGCACCTCTCTCAAAGCTCCGTGTCCACTTTGGTCTGAACTGTGTCCATCCCTAAGCTGGGGAGCATGCAGTCCTTGAGGGGTGCCTCAAATGTTTGTTACATCTGGTATGTTTTTGATGCAAAATGTGTTTTTGAAGAGAGAAGTGGTTTTTAAAACAGACTGAAAATTTTTACTGGGGCATCTGGTTTTGCAAATATTTGAAAAAGTTCACATTTTTTCCTTCTTGGCAGTAAAGATAACCCAGCTTCTTGCCCACTACAATCCAAAACTATTGAGCAAATGTTACAGCAGATCATTTGGGGGCTTTATAGAACTATTTTTATGGTACTGAAGGAACAAAATATACTTTTCTCATTAGAACTGGTTCAGTATCCTAAATTATAGTTGCTGATTTCTTGGGTTATCATAGAATCACAGAATGGTTTGGGTTGAAAGGGACCTTAAAGATCATCTAGTTCCCATCCCCCTGCAGTGGGCAGGGATGCCACCCACTAGACCCAGTTGCTGTGGGTCACATCCAGCCTGGCCTTGAACACTGCCAGGGTTGGGGCATCCACAACCTCTCTGGGCAATCTGTTCCAGTGCCTCACCACCCTCTGAGTAAACAACTTCTTCCTTGTGTCCAATCAATCCCTCAGATGCTTTCAACTCACTTGAGGAACCTTTGAGCTACTCTGTGCAGTGTCTGACTTCAGCTACCTGTGTCCTGGGGGAGGCTGAGCAAGGTCTTATGGTCAAAAAGAGCGATGGAGTAAATCTTGTTGACAAGCATATTTATACCTCAGAAAGAAAACAAAAGCTTCTCTTCTTCTGTCTCACACTCTCAAAGGTTTCTTAAACTTGGTGAGAAATTCTTATCTGGACTAAATCATGTAGCTCTACATAAGGGGTTTCAGCACAGAGAAGATGTGGACTTGCTGGAGCAGGTCCAGAGGAGGCCATGGAGATGATCCAAAGGCTGGAGCACCTCTCCTATGAGGACAGGCTGAGAGAGTTGGGGTTGTTGAGCCTGGAGAAAAGAAGGCTCTAGGGAGACCTTGTTGTGGCCTTTCAGTACTTAAAGGGGGCACTTAAAAGAGAGATCAGGGGAGACTTTTTACTAGGGCCTGTAGTGACAGGACAAGGGACAAGGGTTTCCAACTGAAAGAGGGTAGGTTTAGACTGGAGAGAAGAAAGGCATTTCTTGTGGTGAGGCACTGGAACAGGTTTGCCCAGAGAAGTTGTAGATGCACCATCACTGAAAATGTTCAAGATCAGGCTTGCTGTAGCTTGGAACAACTTGATCCAGTGCAAGATGTTCCTGCTCACAGCAGGGGTGTTGGACTAGGTGATCTTTAAAGGTTCCTTCTAACCCAGGCTATTCTATGTTTCCATCACCCATCTGATCCAAGGTGAGATAGCTCAGGGACCTAAAGGACCAGTAGTTCATCCCTGTGTGTGGAAGGGGAGAAGTTGCTGCTGGTTTAGCTGGATGAGCAGCTCTTGGCAGGGCAGGGCTGACAGCAATGTCATGGGATGGTACTGGTGGAGGATTCAGCCTGACCCTTGGGGTCACAGCAACCATCGCCTTGGCACAGCCACAGCGCCAAACCGCACCCCTGGACAGTCCTGCTCTGCAGCCTGGCCTCATGCCTTGATTGTGAAAGTGTGGTAAAGGGCAGAGATGTTGTTTTGGCCTTAATGTTTATCCCACAGCATTAAAAAAAATAAAATAAAGTAATAATTCTGGAAAAGCACACCAACTCTTGAGATACTGGTTTATTTAGATATACTGAAGTGCTGCTGGGCTTGTCTCTGCCCACTGCTGGTGCCAGGGCTTTTGTAACTCTCCCCAGCTCCAGTCTGCACATGCACCTACAGATGTGTGTGTAGTTAGTCACACGTGTGACCTGCTCTGTGGAGCTTTACAGCACCCAGCACTCCACAGCACAAGCTGGACATGGACAGATCTCACTCATCCATTCTGGCTGAAGGCAGCCCCACGGGCTCCCAGTAGCTGACCAAAGCACTTTCCCCACTAGCCTTGGTAACACATAGGTGCACTGGACCCCATCTCTCCAGAAGAGAAATTCACTCTTTACTTTAAAGACAGCCAGGGCTGAGGCATCCACTGCATTCCTTTCTGACGTGTTCCAGCAATTGGCCACCCTCGTCCAAAACCAGATGTCTCCTCTCTGATTTGAACAGTGTTGGCTTCAGATTCCTGCCATCAGAAGTTCTTCTGCCTGTTCTTGAGGGAGGTAAGAGCCTCAGGTTATCAGATATCCAGGCTGCCACTACCACCCAATGAAGCACATGCCTCAGGTGTCCTAAACCAGCTTGCAGAGCTGTTGGTGTCAGGAAGATCAACGACATCGTAAAACACTTCAAGCATATTCCTGTGTGCTCTGTCTTGGCTGCCATGGCCATTTAGTGGAAGCAAGGCTTTCATGTGCAGAGCCTGGTCTGGTTTTCCCATTGCTAACTCTTCTTTGACCTACCTGCTTGGTACAATGATGTGGGTTTGTCCTTAGCTCAATTTTCCTCCTCTTCAAAAGTGATAAATCTGCTAGAACACCAATTTTCTTTCTTTTTACCTGTGTTTCTCTTATGTATTGCTTTATAGCTAGCCAGAAATATCCCACACTCTCATCTTACCACAATGCTGGTTCAGGCTGAAGGAGTTGATCCAGCTTCTGCTTGGACAATGGATGTAACTTCCACAAAAAGTTTCCAGCAAGGCATGGGGAAGGCAATGGACAACCTGATCACTGGTGCTGGTGAAGACAAGGTATGAGTTCTCACTTACAAGAAGCTAAGGATTTTCTTCTTATTGATAGCTTAAGGGGCAAGCTTGGTTTTGTTTCTCAGCTGCATGCACAGAACATTTTAGCTTTTTTCTGTGGTGCTGTTGTAGTCCTTCCCCTCTAGATTTTGCTCTTAATTTAATTGGTTTGCAGCCCCACCTTTGGTAGCCAAGGCAGAAACACTGGCAGAGACAGCGTGAGAGACCAGAATATATCCCAGAAAGGTTCATGTCCTGCAAAATGCTGAAGCTTTGGCCTTTGAGGTTGAATGTTAGGCTCTTCTAAGTGGAGGAAGCACCTGATCTCTGCTCATTTTAAGCATGATTGGAATCTTCTGAAGCAATTTAGGAAGGTGAAAAGGAAATGAAGTTGTGTCTGTCGAGCCAATGGAAGTATTTAAGCTCTCTCTCAGGCCATAAGTGCATCATGGTAAATTCAGAGGAGTCACACGTGCTCATTTGTAGAGTATGTGCTCCAGAAGAATTATCACTGGTCAGGGGAGATATGTGCTTAATGCAAAAAAGAGCCCAAGATTGCAGAGATGCTCAACACAGCCCATAGCTGAAGCATGCTGTGATACCCCTGGGTAAAGATCAAACTGGAAAGGACTTACCAACATCTGATTCTCCTCAATTTTTGTTGGATCCAAAGCTAGCAAAAGGGCATTTTTATGTCTGGTTCCAGTCCAAAAAGATAGAGCAAAATCACCTGGAGTTACAAATGTGTTGCAGAACCTGTCCCTAATCACATTAAGAGCTCTAAACTGTAAGGCTCAGTAGTTTGCCAAATGAAATATTCTCCTCTGGTATTTGCAGAAAGGAATTACAGGCTGGGAGTCATGGTTTTCATTTGGTATCAAAGCACAGTTTCTGTTTTAGGGTCCCAATCCTGAGCTTGGGGCAGGACTCTTTAAAAGGGCTTTGTTTGGTTGTGGAATAAGGGCAAGATTACTCCATCTTCACACTCACCTTGGGCCTGGGATCCACGGAGGTTGAGCCATCTGTTGTCCCCACAGGTCTGTTGTTACCTGCCTTGCGTGAAGTCGTGGTGGTGTGGACACCCAATGGCAGTGGGTCTCAGACAATGTATTCTGGGCTCTTGGTTTCTAGTGGGGCTTTTGAGCCTCTCAGGTTCACAATGTCAAGCTTTCTTCTGCAGTTCTGAGAGAGTTGGTGGTTGTTGTTCAATTTCAGGTTGTGCTTAGGAAGGCAGGAAGTTTGTGTGATCACAGGACTCTGGTCTCCAGACCTTAAAAGACAGCCCCTAAGGATGTGAGGCTTGCTGCAGAAATGTCTAGCAGCTGCCCAGGGTGTCCTGGTGTCCTTTCACCTGCTTCAACATGTAGCATCTTGCTCCAAGCATCAAGTGCCCCTGGCCCTTTCTTTTGGTCTACTCTGATATTAGCAGCCATTGGCCACCAGCCATGGACTCTGAAACTCAGAGGGTGGTGAGGCACTGGAACAGGTTGTCCAGAGAGGCTGTGGATGCCTCATCCCTGGCAGTGTTCAAGGCCAGGCTGGATGGGGCTTTGAGCAACCTGACCTAGTGGAAGATGTCCCTCTGCCCATGGCAGGAGGGTTGGAACTAGATGATCTTTAAGATGCCTTCCAACCCAAGCCTTTCTATGACTGTGGTTTGGAGAGCTCCAACCTGCCAGCTTTCATGGGTGCACCTCACATGGACTTCATAAGACTAGAGCTGTGAAAGCTGAGTCAGCTCCATAGGCAGCAGGGAGATGCTATTGGCTTAAACCAGTTCTGCTGCTGAATGCACTGCCCATCATGCTGCACTTAATCAAGGAAACATTTGCCAAGAGTTGTCCCATGTCCCAGGGGAAGAAGAACCCAGGATGGCTTTATACCACCTCATAATTTTTAGCTATAGGTAAGAGAAGCACCATAATCCCTTGGGAAAAAGGCAAGCCCAAGGCACTCCCCTCCTCAACACAGGGCAGGAGGCACAGGACTGGGGTAGCAGCCATGCCCTAGGGATTTTGGCCTGGCTTCTCCCAGTGTTTTAATAGCTCAGCTAAGAGGAATAGTTGGAGAGTTATTAAATAACTGTCTGCAGTGAGGGGCAATCTGCAGAGCACTCTAGTAATTATATTTCATCCCCTTCCCTCTATCTCAAGGTGTCTCTCTCTACCCATTCTACCCTGCCACAGTTCCCACTGGAGTGACTGTAGGGTACTGAGATCTTCTGCAACAAAGGCACTGCTTCATTTTCTGCCATGGTTAATGCCCCAGTTTAATGAGTCCTTCATATCATTCTCCCCACCCTAAATTAAAGGGTAGCCTTTGCAATTAAACCATTTTGGTTCCAGAATGTCCCTCTCACAGTTATCTGCAAAATGGGGTGGAATGCAGCTGCTACTAATATTGCTTGTATTAAAACTGGCAAAGGGGAAACTGCTTTCATCTCTTTATTTTTAGGAGTCTGCCTTTACTTTCAATTAAACTCATTATTTGCACCATCTTGTTCCTGGTCATTGTCCCATGAGATTTTCCTAGCCAGGAAATAGTTTATGCAATACACAACTGTAGATGCTTAGACCTTTAATGTTTGTGTCTTTCAGGAATGAGGAGAGAGTTGGGATTTGCAGCCAAATCTTTGTCTACTTTACACCAGTATTAATCCAGAGTAAAACTGTAGTTTGCAATGGATTTACTCTAGACTTAAGATTTTTTTAGATCAGAGTTTAATTCTTTTAATTCTTTTTTTTTTTTCTTTCCCTAAATGTAAGTTTAATGAGGAAAAGAGTTTCCCCAAAACCCTTCTCCCCAAATGCCTTCTTTGCATCTGGAACCTATTGCTGTGTCACTGAGGCTCAGATAATAACCCCCATTAATAAAGCATCCTCCAGGAGCCCTGGATTCTTTCCACCAGGAGTCACTTCACCCACCCCTGATCTCCAGCCCACTCAGGGTGAAAAGTGGCTGCTCTTTAAAGAGTGGAAAGAGGTTTGTCACTGCTTGGGCTGGGAGCAGGGCAGGGACTTTCCCAGAGCACAACAGTGCTGAGTGAAGCAGGGGCTGACCCCAACAAATCCTTCCCAAATCCCACCTCATGCTCTGTGGGACTTGGTCAGGGTAGGGAAGGTTTGAACCCACAGAGAGACAAGAAGAACTCACTGAAGTAACAGCAGAGGGACAGGAGGGGATGACTCTCTCTTTATTTTTAGGCAAAATGTAATCACTCTCTGGATTTTGCTGAGTCAGTGGAGATGCAGATCCCAGCCTTGCAGGACTCAGGGCTCTTCTGCACCCAAAGTGCAGCACTGAGAGCAGCAGGTTGGATACATCAGCTGAAGATTCCTTCTGACTTGCATCAGCATAAGCAGAAGAGTCCAACCCAGCAGCCCCATCCTCTGAAGCACTCCCACAGTGCCGTGGTAGCAGGGTTCCCTCTTGCAGAAAGTGCTGCAGACTCCAGGAGTCACAATTTCTTTTTACCTTTTGTCCTCAAAAAGTCCAAACAGAGGCATGGATAAATGGCATAAGAAATAGCTGTTTTCTGCCATGTAGCTGAGAAAGGCTCTGCAGCAATCTGAGGTATCCTATTTGGGGTGCATCTGCAGTGAAATTTCTTCCTGCCCCAAACCTGTCAAGATCCAATATTCATTATAATGACCTCATGTCATAAATAATGGAAAGAAAAACAATACATTCAATAGAAATGAGATTAGAAATGGGAGGGGAATGAATTACAAATGCAAGAGTCTGTAGTTATTCCAAGGAAGATAAATCTCATGCTAAGTGGTCTCCAGTGGAACAGTATCTCATTAAGAATAAAACCAAACCAACCTGGGTTTGTTGCTAAACAAAAGTGTGAGGTCGTGGCAGGGAGTGTACTCCACCACTGGTTGGTTGTCATAGTATCTCTGGACTGACAATACCTGGGCTTTGCTCTTGGCCTCACCACTGTCTCTCTGCACTAAATCATTTCACACCCTGAGCTGAAGTTGCAGCACAATCTGGAAAGTCAAACCCCAGTGAACAAATGTCCAAATGACATCAGCGTGTAACTCTCAGTGAAGTTGTCACTGCCAGGCTGCTACCTCAATTGGATCACGAAGTCTGGAGTGCAGAATGAATTGGAAGGTGCAAATTAGTGTCATGTCAACAGCCCACACACAGTTTGCTTCAGGCTATTGTGGGAAAGGCTGTTTCTGGGAGAGGTGTTTTAATTTGAGGCTGGATCTCGCACGGCAACGAACCTCTTGCACGTCTCCCAGTGTAGACATGATGCTAGTGATGGCTTGTAAAGTCTCTCTTTGTTTTTTTTTCTTCTGTGCATTTGGTCAGATTTTCTGTCTGGATGAGTAACAGGCAGCAGCAGAGGTGTTTGCTCTGCAGAACTCTCCCTGAGTCCCTTGTCCATCCGGTCCTGAAGCTGCAGGAAGGAACCATGCCAAGGATCTATAAGAAGGACTGAACTGCAGACACCCACCAGCTCAGCAGCATGGTAACACCACAATGCTTGCTCTCACCTAATCAAAACCAGATTGGTCTTTTCCATCCTGCACCTAGAAGGAAAGCACTGGCATGAGCCCTAATGGGATGGGGTGAGGTATCCCTAGAAAGAATGTACACCCAAGAGCTGCCACGTGCCGAGCCGGGGTATGTAGAGCTGCAGTCAGCAGCCATGTGGGCTGGAGCTGAACCTCCTAGCTGGGGAGCTAATGATTCCCTTCAGGATTGCATCATTAGATTCAAACTGAGTCATTATGAGGCAATTTGGGGAAACAAGTCAGAATTCATTACTGAGGAAACACGTTGGAGCTGTCACAGGAGCCTCCTGTTGGGTAGGTGTTCAGAGGCACAGCCAGCGTCACTCTCCTGTGACCATGAGTGGCTCTTCCACTGGTGGCAGGAGCTGAGATCCATGCTCAAGGTGTGCTGGCAGGTTTCTCCTCTTAAACCACCCACAGCTGCTTTCTGCCTGCCTCCAACCATCTGCTTACCCCAAGACACCCATTATAAGGATAAACAAACCTCAGGGCAGGCAGAGACACTGAAACTGCAAAATCTGCACCCGTGAAATTCTGAGGAAAAAGCCTCATCCTGTGCCAGAAGTTCTCTCATCCTATTCACTGGTGATGTCTAGCTGCTCCCAGGCCCTTTGCTCTGGACAGCTGGTGAGATGTTTGCCTGTCCTGCTTGCTCTCTGCTGCTGGCGCTTCTGTCAGGCAGGGACAACTTTTCATGGCTGTTTGCAGGTTGCATCTCTTCTGCCATCAGGAAAAGCACTTTCAGCAGACATAGTGGAAGAGGTTACCTGCAAACTGCCATTTTGTAGAGGGTTCAGCATTTCTCTTGGAAACCCAACAAAACCACACAGATGGTGTGATTGGCATTTGGGCTACAGCCTGTGAAGTTTAAACACCTACCAGGAGTGCATATGAACATCAGCTTGATGGCTAAGAAAACAAGGCCAGGGATACAGACCAGGGGTGGATGGATACAGGCCTGTTATTTGTCCCCACAGAAAGGTTTTATCCCCAAATAACTGCTGTGAGAGACCAAGCTGTCACCACTGAAGATGAGCTGGGGTCTTTGTTTATAAAGATGTGAGGCCTGGGTGGTAACTGAGAAAGAAGATACAGACCTCTGCAAATAACATAAGCAAATGTTTACCTAGTGAGGGAGAAAACTTAATTCAAAAATACTTTGAATAATAGGGAAACTCCTCAGGAATCAACTGTGGTGAAGACAATGAAACCCCAGTGAGGTGAGCCCACTGGTGATGGCAATAGAGGACAGACCTGCTGAGCTTCTCCTGTGGGTTATTTTCTAGGGTGCTCTACACCATGGCTGCTTGATGAGAGGATGGATGGCTGATCCCAGGTAAAAACTTTGCCATCCCAGTGTGACTCACCAGGAATGAGGAGATTTGAAGGAATAGAGCAAGGTACATGTTGAAGAAGAGACTTTCAAACACAGGGTTCGGGGTACCACTGCCCTGTCATTACTCCTGCCCCACACCATATTTATGGTAGGACTGGTGATGGAGAAAAAAGGCTTTGCATGTCCTCACAGCTGCACCTGGCCTCAATAATCTCAAAGGTCTTTCCCAACCTAAACACATCTATGATTATATGATCTGCCCATGATGCTAAAGCCACACAGCACAAGTGACAAACCCTCCAGAGAGTCTGGGGCTCAGGGGTGCCCATCCACCCACTGCCCAGTGCCTTCAGGCTTGGGACTGGCAGTACTGGGTCTACCCTTTGAAGTTAGTGCCACAAAATCAGGTCACCTTTTTGAATTAGAGTTTGTACCTCCAAAGGTGAGGATTTTTTTTCCCCCAAAACTCCTGGCAAAAAGCAGCAGCTCCCAGCAGGGTTTGTTGTTTGTCTGAGGGAGAGACTCGGTTGAAAAGTGGTGAATTTGGGTATAATGGGTATAAAGTAGTGAGTTTGGGTATGAAGTGGTGAATTTGGGTATGAAGTGGTGGATTTGGGTATAAAGGGTTTCCTTTGCTTCCTCAGCAAACAATGTCTTACTACAAATAACTGCATACCCCCAGCCTTGTTCTGTCCTGGGCAATGCTTAAACTGCCAATAATCATAAGGCTGCTGTCCCAGTGCTGCTCAATGGGGTTGACAGATTATATCTCTAAAGTCCCTTTATTGGACCTTGTTCCCAGAAAAGCTTGCAAATTGCTCTGATCTTACCAGACAAAGGCATTGCTCACTCTCAGAGTCCTTTGGATATCCTAGACAATAAGGTAGAAATTGGTGAGAATTACCTGAGATAAAATATCCCTTACAACATCAAAGTTGCTGATCTCCTAGCTGTCAGCCACAGGTATGTGAAAGTCCTGACAGGCTGAAGATAGAAGGAAAAGATAAAGCAAGAGAGAAAGGAGGGAGAAAAATGGAGAAATTCTCTGAATGAAACATTATATCATTGGATTTGGCACAAAGATTTCAGTGCAACAGGTCTATGTGGCTAGCTGGGCTGTGAGCAAGGCACAGGGCTTTCAGCTCTTGAAAGCAAGAAGCAGCAGCTGGTACCAAGGATGGAAAGCTTGGACCAGGCAGCCAAGGATGGATCCTGATCTTCCTCTCACTGATGAATAAAGGAAGCAGGAGAAACAGAGATCAGGCTATGGTTAAAACATGATCATACAACTCCTCCATCTTCTCCATCTCTGTACTCTCAGCTGGTGGTTGTTTTCTCCACAATAAGATGGCTGAAGTGGGAAATGCTGGTGTAACACAAAACACTGAGGTTTGCCATCTTTGCTCTGCATATCTAATAAGAAGGCTCCCTGCTGAGGGTTCACCTGCACAGGTTGTTCACAGTAGCCATGGCAGCAGAGCTGAGGTCAGACTTTCACCCGGTGTAGCCCAACCTGGATTAGCAATCCCATGGTAAAAGCTCAGGGTTTTGGCAGTAAAGGCACAGGTAAGGCTGAAACAGATTTTCACTGAAACAAAGAGGTTGAGCTGAAACGAGATCTGGCTTGTTGAGTTAAAATCCTGCCCTTTGGCACTGCAGGGACCAGACAGACCTTCTCTCTGCCCACTGCTCCCACACACCTAAGCCTCCTCCCAGGACTATGGTTTGGAGCAGATCAAATACATTTGGGTTCTTAGAAGGGTTTTGGCAAAGACACAAAATTCTTTCCTCAAATGACATCAATATTGTATGTTATTTGCTGCCTTGCCAAAATGCAAACACACACACACATGCACTCCTAACTAAGCAGTGTTCTTTTAAAAGTTAAAATCGTTGCTTAGAAAGAAATATAGAGCATTTTATAAATCCAAATTGATCATGCACTGACCATGGTGAAAATATGTACACAAATGGGACCCCAAAACACCATTAAACCACTTCTGAGACAATACATCACTGCACCTTTATATTGCACAGAGGGGTTTAACAACCCTTCTCCAGGAAAATATTTTACTAGGTAAGAAAAAAAAAAAAGTTATTGAAAACACATATATTTGATAGCTTTGGCAATCCATTTTACTACTTGCATTTCCAATTCATTGGTGTTGTTCATGAAAAAAAAGAATATTTTTGCAGTTGGGTCATGTTATTATTTCTCTGATTTATTTTTTTTTTACTTGAGAGTCATGATAGGATTTCTTTCTGCAAAACAACAAAGACAGATGTTCCTTGCCTGCTTTGGGGATCCTGTAGATGGTTGAAGGAAACAGGATCTGCTGGAAGTGTAGGATACATACAGACATACTTACAGGAAATGATGGCATCTTTGTGCATTTCTGTATAACCAGTGTTATATCTGAACCAGCCAAAAAAGAACCAAGGGAAGAACTAATAGGTTGAGTATTCTAAGGGAGAAAACAAGGTATCATTTACTAGGCAATATCAAAATCTTTTCAAGAAATGAGATAATTTTGCATCAGATGACCTGAACTGCCCCTGGCACTCTCTTGTTTGTGACTTGGATAAATGGCTTCATCTCACCCCCTAGCACTCCTCTTGGCTGGTCTGAACACACCTTTCCAGGTGAAAGCTCACAAAGGATCCCAGAAGAGAGCAAAGGAAGGGGAAGGAGGAGATAAACTCTTCCTAAATCAGACTAACAGCACATTTGCACTGCAAACTTAAGCTAGGCTGGGATTCAGCTCTGATACATCCTCTTCCTATCTAGGGAGTGACTTTTCACCCAAAGCTGCTTGTGCTTTAAGCCCCTTTTAGGGGGAAACATGGACATGTGCTGGACTGCTGCTTTTCCTTGGGCAGATAACACAGTGTCCTGGTTTTGCAGGGACAGAATCCCATGGGCTGCAGGCCCATAGCTCTTTGGAGTCGGCCAGGGCAGCTGAGCTAATTTGGCTACAGGTGTGTTCTGGCCCATAAACATCTCACTCAGTATAAAGGGAGAAATTTGCAGCAGCTAGGGCTTCCTGTTTGGGCTCTTCCTGACCCTGCTCCTCTGTTTTCTTCTGCTTTTGAGGACAGCTTTCCTTTTTGTGGTGGCTACTGTACATTTGCTAGGCTGAGTTTAACTTTATGTTGGCATTGGTTTTGCTGTTTCATTAAATCTGTTTTCATTTCAGCCTGTGGGTCTCCTCTCCTTTTCCCAATCCCCTCCTCTGTTGGGGAGAGGGCACTGGTAGAACAAGTGCTTTAGTTTACCCCCAAAATGTAGGCCAAATGTAGACACATCCATTTTGAAACTAATTTAGACCACAGGTGAAACCCTTCAGTGCCTGCCTGCATTCCATCCTCCCTCCCCACCTGCCTCTTTCCTTCATGGATCTCCAAGAAGCCTTTGATGGAGAGGCTCTGTTTACTAACATGCAATGAACCCCGTGCTATATGCCCTTGGAAGCACACACAGGCCTGGTGACACCAGAAGCATAAAGCCACTTTGAGCTGGGTTCCCCAGGGTGGTCTCTAACTCCTGAATCCAAATGCTGATCATCTCTGAAGACCAACACTGATCCACACAAGGATTTCTTCTTATTTAACCAAGTTTGTGCTTGACCATGCATGTGCTTACTTCTGAAGAGCTTTCTCCTCATAATGCTACAGGTAAGTCTAACCTTTGCTTTGAGAGAGATACTGTAAGTACCCATGAGCACCATGTGTCCTTGTTTGTCTGCAGAACTCTGATTTTTCTATTTTTAATTGCTTCCTGTATGACACATTTCATTGGGTCCCAGCTTCCTGCCACTTGATCTTCTCACTGTGTTGGCTTCCTGCTGTGCATGTAATTATGACCATGAAAGTCCATCAGTGAAAGTGCAATCAATTTGAAAGATTAATGAATCTCACGCTTTCCTCTCTCCTTCCCTTCTCCTCCCCCCTCCCCCCCCCAAATTAGAGAGCCCACTCTGTAGTTTCCAGCACACATCTATCATTACACACTCCTGGGTCTCAGGTAAATTAGCAACCTGATTCTTTTCCCTGCTGTCACTTAGAAGAAAAGGGCTTCTTATTTGCCATCCAAGGAAAACTACAGTAAACCTAGAACTAGATAAAAGGGAAGTAATCAAATATATTTAACTGTACTCAGCCAAATCCCATTATTTGTATAGATGGTAGCTGGTGTGTTTGAAGAATTAGGAGAGCTTTGTCTCTCAGAAGAAATCCTAGTGCTTGGTGGAAAAGCTCAATTTCTGAGCTAGTGTTCTTCTGATTACTTAAAATGAGAAGTTCAGCTTTATAGATATATACGGGTGAATTGCCATGGTGAGCTTGGCAGGTAGTAAACAAAAGAAGTTACATGTCCTTGCTCTTCCACTAAGCATGTATTTGGGGTGAGCACAGCATCCCTCTGCTTTTCTTTCATAGATGGGGAAATGCCTCCTCAGTGTAGGAAGTTTCCTTGGATTGTCCTTCTCACTTCTACCTGAAGGAAGTGGGGAAAAGAACTTTGTCAAGTCCTACATATTAGAGGGCACCACCTCCCTGATGTTGTGGAGAAGAACAGCTTGTGGGGTACAGGGAAAGTGTAGGGGGCAGAGTGAGCAGCCATGGTAAAGGAATGTGCTGGGAGTATCTCACGGAGATGATAACCATGGGGAAGGTTGTAGAAGGCAGAAAGCCTTCAGCTGGTGCTAGAAGTCATTTTGGAAATATATGGACAACATTACAGCAGTATTTCTGCAAGGGAGGTTCCTTCTCTTGGCAGCTGGTGGTGTGGGAAAGGACTGCAATCAATGGGCACAAGTACCTTCCTCTTCAGAAACTCATCCAGTGCTAAAACACACAGAGCACATGGATCAAGATTACTCTGAGAAATACAGCAAAACCACCTCCTGATCCTCATCCACCGGACCAAGTTATCTTCCAGGTTTCCCTGTGCAAACAGGACAGATTTTGCTGTGAAACCATGTGATGAAGATATTCCAATGCAAGCACTGAAGTTCAGGTCCACAGATTAAGAGGAAAGTCTCCCCTGAACCGTGCTTATGATAGCACATATCCTTTCTCAGCTTGGTTTTGTGCTCAGAAGACACTGGTTTGTGTGCTAGCCAGCTGTGGCTCCTGCAGGAAGTCCTGTATCTTCAGGATGATGAACTAGCTCACCCTGATGTAAGTGAGCACAACAAGATGAGACACATTCTGGTCCCAGATTCCAGTTTTACTTTTCTCAGCTGAAACATTACAACTCAATGTTGTTTCAGTGTTTTGGGGAGAAGAAGGAGGGAGACAAGTCCCCACGATGGTTTTTTACATGCCTGAGTCAAATTACCCTCCCTTCTGTGGGGCTTCTTCTGAAATAACAGATCTTACTGTAACCAAATATAGCCATGCAGGAAAGCCATTTTGCAACCAGCAAGGAGGCTTCTTCCTTCTCAGCAGCCACTGAAAAGGGTCTTTGTTCTCAGGCTGAACACCTGGAGAGTGTTATCAGCAGTGGCCTCTCTGGGCTGGCGTCCTGAGCAGCTGCGACAAGACCCAGTGGCGTTGGCATTGGCAGCAGTGCCTGGGAGCTGCCGGTACCCAAAAACCATCCTGTCTGGGCCATTGTGTGGGCAACTTTGGGTTATCCATGGGGACCAGAAGAAGTAGCCCAGCCCTGAGTTTTCTTTCTTCTCCCATCCTCAAATGAGCAGCCTCACTCCCAATGGTCTTTAGAGAACCTTGAGTAGGTGATGCCTCTGTGAAGAATAAAGAACAAGCCTCGGGCATTACTGTCACTTTCTGGACAAATTGGCGAAGGTCTGACATAGGGCAACAGCATCATGGGCACAGGCTTTGAAACTACAACTTGAAGAGTACAGGGTGGAACTGTTGACTGCCATGAAGGGTAGGGCATCCACCAAAGATGGGATCATCTGATGTGCCTCAGAACAAAACTGTACACCATGCTGGTCCCAGGGACAGCTTTCTGCTCTGTCTGTACAGTCAACACTACTGTTTGTGTCCAAAAGACAAGTCAGACTCATGACTGCTCAGAAACTCAAGGAAACCCAACTCATTCATCCCAAGGGCAGAAGGTCCTTTTCTGTACACCTGATGGTAGAACTGCACTGCATAAACCACCACTGCCAGGCACATCAGCTTCAAAAAACAAAAGGTTTTCATTCTTTCACAGCATTTGACATGGTTAAAGGAAAAATCTGCACAGGGGGAGGAAAGCTGGAGAGTCAGCGAGCAGGGGCTGTCAGGTACAGATCTGCTGTGGGGTAACCTGGAGAGTTGCTTACACCAACGGAGGTTGTGCTGGGTCTGAGGATTTTACTAGTGGTCTTAGTGGAAATTGTATCTGCAGCCTCGGAGTTATTTAGCAGGTCTGCAGGGCTTTCTGTGTATTGGTTTTCTACTGAAGTCACAGGCTGAACACACAAAAAAAGAGAGATAAACTCCATCATTCTTCCTTTCCTCCTAATCCAGCTGTAATACTGACTCCTACAAGGGAGCCATACCTTGGGGGATTTCAGCAATGCCTCATCACTGGATGCTCAGCTCTGCAAAATATTCATTCTGGAGTGGTCCTGCCAAATGTTGAGAGCAAATTGCACAACGTGAGCAGGGCCAGACCGCAGCTGAAGCTTCATCCTCTGCAGGGCAGCTCAGCATTAATGTCATGAGTTCTTCCATACACGATGGCATCGTTTCCATTTTCTTTGGACAGGAGCAGTGAAAGAACAAACATTTCAAAAGGCTCAAATGAGACCTTTGAGTGCCAGCGCTGAATCCCCGTGAGATTCAGATAAACTGGCAAAATAACATCCTGCAAAAGCTTTACCTGGGACAAACCACAATTTCTGGGGTCATGTTCAGGCAGTTTTGTAGCATATGGGACACTTTAAACCTTGGTCTCTGTCCAGACACCAATACCAGCTCTCCCATGGCTTTATACTTGCATCTCTTTTTAATATTCCTCCCTTTCTTCCCCGTGAAGGGAAATCTTCCAGGTTTGTTCCTTTCAACTTTGTTCATGGTAGCACTGTGACAGGACTTAGTGTCTTTGCAAGGAAAAGGGAGAAACTTCTCGGTTACATAAAAGTTTGTATCAAAATTCAAGAATCCGGATGAATTATAGGAGACTTGCCTTGTATCATTCAATTGGTTTGAATAGCTTTAAAGATTAAGCAGATCCAAGGCCTAACAGAACCAGAGCCAGTAAGACAATAGCAGAGATTTTCCTTTGAAATAAAATATACAGGTGGTTTCTGTGAGTTTCTGTGTCTATCTGCCTGGCTTTTTTATTTTTATGTCGTATCCAATATCACAGAACCTGGCAGTAGAAATCATATAGCAATTTGTGAAAGCTTGTTGCTGTTCTAGATATCATATAGTCTGTTCTACACCAGCAAAGACAAAACCAATGCCTTTACTCCTCGAGTTTTCATTCAAAGGATAATGATCTCTGGTAACAAAATATTTGGCAGTAGCATTATTTAAAATGCACAGAGGAAATGGTTGTCCCTAATTCAAGGGACTGTGGTCACACAGTCTCTATTCACTTGGTATTTACCAACTAATGCCAAAGGCTAATCTGCAAAAAACCCATGAACAGAGTGAAGTTTATCACACTCCATCTTTAACCCATCCCATTGTAAGGGAAAGGGGGGGGGGGGAAAGTAATTACTGAATTTCTTTGTGGCCAGAGAAGTTATAAACTCTGTGTTATACCCAGCAGGTTCTAATGGCTTCTTCGGTAAATATCTAATTAAGTGGTTGAGGTGTTGGGTTTTTTCCTTCACCACATACTTTTGTGTTTTAGAATCCCTTTGCATTAAATGACTTTTTGAATTTTCCAAATTTCTCACACGCACAGAAGAGGGGAGGAAGGAAGGAAAAAAAGCCAAGGGGAGAATTCAGTCGTGGGAACAGGAGTCGGAGACAGGGATTTGCGAAGGCTGAAGGCAAATTCTCCTCGAAATCTCCGTCTAAAACACTGACAACCACGGCCACGACCTGCCTGGGACTCTCAGCTACCTAGAGAAGGAGAAATAAAACCATGCCGAGGGGGACGTCACCCTTTGGGGAGCTGAAGGGTGGCTCCCCGAAAACCGACAGCCGTTAAAACACCAGGAAGAGACATGACCTGACGATGGCCCCTTGGGTTTGCTTTTAATTGCGCAAATTCGCAAGTTTTGCGGGTCCTGACTCGGCATCCGTTCACCCTCAGGTCCCCGTGCCAATCGGTACCGTGAAGCCCCATTTTACCCTTCCCTGGAGCACGGGAATGGTGTCAGCCAACGGCTGGTTCTGCTCGGGATGCCGCGGCGGTACCCAGCGGCCCCGGGTGGGGAGAAACTGCCTCAGGGTGGAAAGAAACTGCCCCGGGGACGTGGGAGAGGAGCCGAGCATCCACCGCTTCTGCTCCTCTCCTTTGGGAGGGATGCTCGGCTGCAGCGAGGACCACGGAGAGAAGAGAAAACTGAGGATCTCCGGCCCAGAAAGCAAGGAGACGGTGCCCGGGGAAAGCTACCTGCTCCGGGGAAAGCGTCTCCCTGCGAGCCACGGGGATAGTCCCAGCGCTGCCCACCTCGGTCCCCACGGCCATCCCCGCAGCATTGCTGCTCCTCCGGGACCACCGCCTCCTTTCCTCAAACCCCTCCTAGCCGAACGAGATTAATTGGGGTTTTTTAATCGAGGTGAGATGCCGGGGCTGGACTGGAAGGGGCTGAGCCCCTCGACCCCTCGGGGTCAACCCGGCATCCCGGCGCAGCCCTACCCGCCCCAGGGATGCTAGAGCTCTGCCCGCGGGGATGAAGCCGGGTCGACACGGCTCCTCCCCTGCAGCCTCCCCCACCCCCCGATCTCTCCTTCTCCCTCGTTAGGGAAGTGTTAGAAAATTGCTGAAGTGCGAAATGAGCCTGCGAAATCTCGTTGTCCTCATTAAACTCTGACAAGGAAGGGTGACAAGAAGCAGCGGAGGGGAAACAATGCGGGCAGTGTTGGGGAGAGCCCCGCGCCGGGGGCAGCCTTTGTGCCAGCCAACAAAAGCTCTTGTTTGCATGTGTTAAAGTCCATTAAACCGCGGCAGCCCCAGGTGCAAACGCCAGCCCCGAGAGGCCGCGGTACCTTCCGCGCCCGCTGAGCGCGGCGGAGACACCGCGGCATTAGGACTACCGGTACCGCAAACGGGTACTGCCCTGGAAGGGTGTTCCCGCTGAAAGCCTCCTAATGAGGGCCCGCGGGTGGATGGTCTTTAACAGGAATGCAATGTCGAGCTTCCAAAGCTGGGTGAGTTTCCCTCTCTGGTTTTGTGTGCCCCAAGGTGCCCCCCCGCCTTGCCAGGACAGCATGCTGTAGCCCGTTGTGCTGCTCACCCCCTCACCTGAGGGGACACGGATGGGACCCTACAGCCCAGGTTTGTGGATGAGGACCTGGTGAGAAAGAGCTCAGTGGACACTTGGTGTGGGTTGGGTCGCTCCCTGATTTGGGTCATTCTCTGATTTGGGTCGTTCAGCTGTGGCTCCTCGAGGTATGCCAGCTGTGTGGAGTCAGCAAATCCTTAGAGAAAGTTCCCCAAAGTGTAGGAGGGGAGAAGTTCTCCAGCTACTGATTCAAACAGCAGAATTCAACCCCAAAAGGTGCAAAAAGAGAGGGACTATGCAAAGATTAAACACACGGGAAAAAAAAGCCTTGCACAGGTCAAAGCCTACAAAAACACCCTGATGGCAGCATTAGTGTTTCACATGGCTGGCACGGTGCTTTGGCCAAGGAAAAGTATTTCCAGGTTCTGTTGCAACAAGCCCACATCACTTTATCCCCAGTGGCTCTGCCTGGGATCTGCCCCATGGCTAGTTTAAAATGTGCTGTTAATAACAATTCATTACAGTTGATAGAACTGGGAGACTTGCCTTTTATTCTGCAATTAGACATAAAGGCTCTGATCTGGCAAATGCTCTGTGCTGTAAGCACGTGAGGGGCTCTGCTGAAGTCTTCTGGGACCGCTCATGTGCTTAACATTAAGCCCATGTGAGCTTCCAGGATCAAGGTCTGGTCGGTATCTTCTTCATGGGTATTTGTTTACCTGCTCTGTATTTTCTAGATTTGTGACTGTGCCCTGCAAAACCATTTCTCTGGGAAGACCTGAAGTGGCTAGAGTCAGCTGGGCACAGCTCACAAGGAACATTATGAAGCCAAGTGATTCTTCCCATAAACAAAAATTGTTTGCAGGAGCTTGATTTGGGAAGACATTATGGCACCAGGTCCATCGCATTGCAAACTGTTCAGCTGTGCAAGCCTCTGTGTACTGAGGCGTTAATGCAGAATTGTTGGGCATTGGGCCCAGAACAGATGTGAGGATGAGTGAGAGCAAAGAGACAGGGAGGAAGGAGCAGAAGAAAACACATTTTAGCCTCCTCAATTCCTGACTAGGCAAACACAGCTTCCAAAACCTAGGCACCGACCTCAAATGCCTCTTATCAAGAGAAAGTAGGAAGCAACATGATCTGTGGAGAAAACAAACATACTTGTTTTTTTTCATTTGCCAATCCTGCAAACAATAGCTGTTTGTAGGCAAATAACCCTCAGGTCTGCAAGGCTAGATCAGTGCAGGGAGTGGTTCCCATTGGCTCAGCAGTGCCAGACACTGAACAGTCTGTAACGAAACAGGTTGTTGAACCTCTTCACAGCACAGACACTATCTCAGTAGGTTATCACACGCTTGCTCCCGTTCCTGCTCTCACTCTCCTTGTTTTCCAGTGCTAGGCCTGGCAGGGAGACACAAAGACAGGAGGAAATAGAAGTTGTTTTTTAATCTAAAAGGCTCCAAAATGTTCAGCTGTTTGTTATTTCCTTGCCACTGACTTCTCCAATTTACTTTTGGAGCCAGGCAAAGTAAAGGGAAGGCCAGTCCTTGTGCACAGTCACAGTTTAATACCTATGCAATGCATGAAGAAAAATAATTTGATGGAGGATTTTGCTTCATTAAGTGATTACAGTGCCAAGTATAAAAAGGCTGTGTTTTGTCATGAGCCACCAAAGTCCCAGTTTGCATCATGAAGTCATGTTTAGGCTTACAAATGCTTACACAAATAGCATCTCCCAGTGTCTTGCATGGCTTCTCTTCACCTTTACCAACAGAGTTGGTGCAGGCAGAGAGGAATGGGTAAAGAAACTCTTCTTCAGCCCCAGATGTATCAAAATGGAAGCTTTAACCCATAGGAGACTAGAAAGGTGATAAAAGTACTGGGAGAGTGGTGAGTTTATGGGGTAAGGCTGCTTCAAATTCCAGGAGACATCCTATGCCTACAGCCCTTCTCCATTAGTCATTCAGCACAGCCCAAGTAAGGTTCTATTAACATTAAAACCCCCACATAATACACACAATTTCCAAAGGATCTTCAGGACCTCCTGAGGTTTGGGGGTTTTTTTATTTAAGGGCATCTCTCTGGATTCCAATCCTTTTGACATTGCATGTGAATACTTTGATAAACTGAGCAGATCCTGTCTTGGGATAAAATGGCTGATTTTCTCATGAATTTTGTGTCATTTGCAATGTCCTTCACAGCTGCAGGCAGCAGTTCAGTTATCACCATTTCTCCTACTTGTTTTGTGCAGCAGCTGATCAGGTTTGGGTTCAATGAACTCAGCAAAGACCTGCGTAAAAGCCAAACTTCTAAGGAGTAGCAATTACTACTAGATAGCCTCTTAATTGTTTAGATAAGTGAGTAAGCAAACAGGTGCCTTTGTTACTAAATAGCCTCTTCCAATAGGAATCTAAGGGATGTTTCTCCATCTTTGTATTTTCTGTGTCTGGAATAAAGAAGCCAGCCTGGTAAGAGAAAGCTTGCTAGACCCTATTTGTTTCTGGGGTCTGGAATGGATCTTGGGATTTTGCAGCCAGAAAATATTTAGAAAACCAAACCAAAACGAACCCTGCTAGCAAAGCACTGCCTCAGTCCCTTCAAATGGCCAGCCCAGATCTAGTAAACAATCCACCACTGCTACCAGGGAGCCTGTACAATGTCAGTCACATCGTAGCTGAAAAAAGTGCAACCTGTTGCCACTCCCTGTCTTGCTGGATTTAATCATGGGATGAAATCTATGGGTTTTAAGTTTGCCTAGAAAAATGAACTCAAATCCTAGAAAACTACTCACAGAAAACAAAGTTACAGGAAGAGGAAGTTTACAAAACCTGGAAGAGAAGAATCAGCAAATTCCCAGCTCAAAGTGGCTGGGGAGCACTGCCCGGTCCCTGTGTGCTCTGCCTTATCTGGACGTTGAGGTGGGAGATCTTCAGAGCCGGCTCATTGTGCAACTGCTACCGAAGCTGAGCTCAGTGGGAGCTGAGCTCCAAGTGCCTGTCAGCTGAAGGACTCAGACTGTAGGTGACTCACATTGGAATCCAAAGTGATGAAGACCCTTTCCGAATTCCTCGCCGCCTGCCTCCATTTTCTCAGAGGGCCAGCGTCCTCTCGAAATGATTGGGAAAGGAAACGCTGTGTGTAAAACATTCAGACACTGCTGTCATGAGCAGCATGGAAAAAAAATGTAGGGAAATGAATAATTCGGTGCCCAAAGCACGGTTTGAATAACAGGCAGTAAAAAGCCCCGTGGCTGCACATTAAACAAGAGGAGAATAAATCATGAGGAGAGCTGCTCTCTCAGGAGCAGCAACTATTGCCAGTGCAGAGTGAGGGGGATGCCTGTAGATAAGGGGATGGATAACTCAATTACAGCTCATCAGGATGCACCAAACCAGGCAAATTCTGATCAGTCCTGGCTGTTGAATGTTGGAGTGTACAGTAGCCTTTTAGAGTATATTGTTTCACATGTAGTTTTGTTGTGCTTCAGGGTATGTTTAAAATAGGCAGAATAAGCTTTGCCTCTGTGTCATGTTAACTGCACAGCTATGGGACTTCTGGTCTGTGTGAAGCACAGGCTGAGGTCTAGATGCCAAATATCATTGAAGTATCAATTGATCAACTTCTAGAGTAGCTCTCAATGGCTATGCCACTGCTGACTGGGCAACCGCTGTCTTGTAGGTGAGTATTGGTCCCATTGCTGTCCTCATCCATTCAGCAGGATGGCAGAATTGTCTAGAACCATCATGCTCTCAGATGATCTGAAGACCTTCACAGATCCTCTGGATACAATCCTCCTGCACTCCTGATGCAGAGCCAAGATACAGGTGTACAGGAGTGTATTCAGAGAAGGAGTTACCACCAGCAGTAGTTCCTTAATTATGGTTAAATGAGGTAGGTAAGTCTGAGAAGTTAATCCCTGCAGAGAGCCTTGGCATCCATAGCAGACAGGGAGAGAGTACATCATAGCATGAACATGTCCTGTGGCTGCACTTGGCACAGACAGACTGGCATAGAAAAGCATGGTCAGGTCTAATTCACAGTGGCAGATTTAAGAGTGTGCCTGTCTGACCCAGCAGAGGAAAGGCAATCTTTGTGCTGGCTAGCAGGGAAGAGCTGGTGTACTTACCATCTAGAAACTTTCTGTGAGACAGGGCTCTGCAGAGCACCAGGGAATTCACAGCTATCCCAGTCAGCACAGCAGGTTGAAGGCATGTGTTGCAGACATCTCTGCAAACACTACTGCAACAGCAGACCTTTACAGGGTGACTCAATAGTAATGTGACCTTTCCTGAGCAGTGGCTTTTCCTCTTGCGTCTGTTTCTGACTTATTTATCAACTGTTACAAATCTAGGTAAACCCCATTTTTTTCTGTGCTTCTGTCTGAATGGTGGCACAGCCCTCCTGGAGTATGGGAATGAATAGAAACTCTCATTTGTTCTGGTTGGGGTTCTGCTCTTGCTTCTAGGACATCTCCTGCTGAGCTCACCATTCGGCAGTCTGCAGGAGGGAGTGTTCCCACATCTGTGGATCTGATAGAAGCACCAGTAAAAGAGGCCACATCTCCTGAGGCTGGTTCATTCCTGTTTGTGGTAAGACTGAGTTTGCCCTAGAAGGGACCAGTCAGTCTCTAAACTCTTTGATGGTGGAACATTTTGTTACTCTTGTTGTGATGTTCCATAGGGAAGAATTGCATACAGCTATGTATATTGGTTAACGTTTATTCTTTCAGCTCATTCATATGGCACTGACTGGCAATTCACTCCCTTTGTAGAACCTTTTAGCAGCCTTACACTTCCCCAGCCCTTTTGCCTCAGATATGTCTCACACTCCACCATTTACTCAAAGTAGTAATAATGCCAAAATCATTTTCCCAGGAACATGCTGTATAAAAAACCCCAAAACTTCCTTGTGAGAGATAAAAGTTCATTCCACATGAGACAACCTACTGGGATGACTCTTTAGACACTGCTTTATCCTGGAACTTATTCATCATTCTCCTCATCCAGATATTTTGTCCTCTACTTACAAGAGTATTTTCCACTTCAGCTGAGTGTTTCTGAGGGCAAAATGATGGATAGAAATGGCTACATTCTATTGATATTTTGTCACTTCCATAACCATTACCTCCTTGCTCCCTCACAGTTGAACTACCAAATGTCTGCCCACAGTGTTGTGATTATAGTAAAAGCAGAAATGGCAAACTATCAGAGGCCCCAAAGAGGTTCTGTTGCCAGACCTTGCCAATGGCCCTAAAATGGATCAGAGGCCATGTCTTTTCCAGAGAGAATAGACAGAAATGTTTTCCACTTCAGACTTTAACCTGTGCCTCCTGTTGGTCACCTCATAGTTTTGTTGGTGAGATATAAGGATAGCTTGTATCCAAATTCCTCTTGATTTGGACTAGGAATATGTGGGAATTTGGTTAAGAGATTCTTCCAGCTTTGATGCTTTTGTGTCTTTTGTCAGAAATAGCAACTGAACAATCAGAAATGGACAGCTCAGAAATGAAGGTTTCTGCTGTTGTAACACAGCCCTTTATTTTCTGAGAATGCTCATTTGATCCTGCTGTTACATACAAGGCTATTCCCACAAACTATTTACAGCTGAACCACTTTCCCATCTGAAAAGAAAACTTTATCTTGCAACTACTGGGCAGGATGAGTCCCTTAGTATTGAGAGTTCAGTAGAAATCAGTTCAGTGATTTGTCTGGTAAAGATATGTAATTGTGGGGGGGAAAGTCTTGCTTTGTGTTATTGACAGTTCTCAGGAATCAAGCACCACCAAACAGGTTTTCACCTGAGCAGAGGACCTCCAAGAATATCTGGCTAGCAGCAGGGGGTGGGCTTGGATCCATCAGTAGTACTTTCCCTTCTGAATCAGCACTAACTCTTCCACTGCTCTGATATCACAGGCTATCCACCTTTGGAAGCGCTGAGTGTTTTTATGCATTCAAACAGCAAAGTGCTGACTATTGCTGGGGTTTTCAGATTCTCTGCAACATTTTGTAAGATAACTTCTGGCATCTTGCCACTTGTTATATGGAAAATATGTTGTATTATCTTCCATGTGTGTGTGGGTGTAAGGGTACTCCTAGTGTCCTGGCCCCCAGCCTGCAAAGACTTACACATATTTTATTCAGAGAAGTTAGGCGATACATAATGAACTTGTTCAGGCACAGAGCCTAGATCTGTCACTTTAGACATGTTCCATATCCTTTAGGACTTCTTGAAAGACAGCATCTTTCTCGATGTTCTGAGTATGCTACTATGAGCGTACTGTGCTGGAGGTTGACTGTGTGGGACACAAATATAATGGTTATCATTGTAGGAAGTTTCTGCTGAAGGGCTTGGTCCTGCCCTAGTAAGTCAAACTGGGATGGTCAAACTGGTCCCAGGCTCATGTATGTACACAGGATGTGAAGGAATCGCTGTCAGCTTCACATCGGACATTTGATGTAACACTTCTTCCTGAACAACCCTGGAAGGCTCTGCAGAGGCACTGAGTGAAGGGTGGGGGAATAGGAATTCAGAGCACCATGAATGGCAGGATAAGGCCCTTGTAGCATGGACGTAGAGGGTGCAAGATGGCAAGTGAGGGGAGAATTCATTTCCAGACAGTTCATTTCCTAACACCGTGCCTGGGAACCTGTGCAAGCAGCTTCTTGTGACTGATTCTGGGTAGGTTTTGGTGGGATGCAGAGGCAGAAGGCAGCAGAGGACACTTCCTCCCACGTCCACCCTGGTGCCACCCTTTGGGAGAAGCCAGGGCGGCTGCTGTGCTACCCGAAGCCCAGGTGGCTGGCACAGAACCTCCTCACCTCCCCTTCGGCGCCCTTGCTAGGGGAGAGGCCACAGCTGAAGACCACCTCTGAGCAGGGGGGTCTGTGGTCTCCTCCCTGAGGTGAGCTCTGTGAAGAGTTCTGAAGGGAGCTCCAAGCCCTGAGGAGAGCCCTGAGGGGAGCCCTGAGCCCTGAGGAGAGCCCTAGAGGGAGCCCCTTGGAAGCCCCTGACCGCTCGCCGCAGCCCTCTGGCGCCCCCCGCCCCGCTGGCGGCACCAGCTCCTCGGCGGGGCGTCACCGCCCGTTACCTGAGGGCCGCGCGTCGGGGCGGGGCTCGGGGGCGGGGCCTCCGGGCGCGAGGCGGGGCGGTAGCCAATGGTGGGGGCGGGCGGGTGGCGGCGCCCGGCGCGCGCGGTTCTTAAGGGCGGCGGCGCGGGCTGTCAGCGGCAGAGGGCGGCGCGGGGTTCGACGGAGCGGCCATGGCCGCCGTCAACGGAGCCGTGGAGAACGGGCAGCCCGAGAAGAAGGTGCCGCCGTTGCCGCGGCCTCTACGGAGCCTGGAAGTGAAGTACACCAAGGTGAGCTGGCGAGGAGAGAGGCAGCGGGCTTTGTCACTGCGGTGTCGCTGGTGCTTCATGGGGTCAGGCTGGTGGTGAAGAGGTTGGGGTTTGGTTTTTCTGGGTTTCTTGTTTGTTTTGGTTTTACTATAATTTTCTCCCTTGCTGTCATTTTTAAAACTATTTTTTTATTCCTCCTTCTGGCCTAGACTGTAGGTTTATGGGGGTGTTAAGTGTGGTTGAGTGTCTCTAGCAAGCAGGTGACCTTGGCATTTCTAGGGCAGCTGCTGTTGCTCCAGTCCCTAAAGCCCAAGAAACCAACTTTTTTGGAGGAAAAATATCCCCAAACTTTTGATGTTGCCTCAGGTGCTCACAGGCAGCTCTCCCTGGCTGTATGGCGGGCCCTGGTGCCGACCAACGTCGGTGTGAGGGCTGTGGTGCCACGCTGTCCTGTTCCCTCCTGCTCACCCTGATGGCCTTCTTGCTATACATCTCATGCAGTGTTCACAAACCCACCTGGGTAAATGCTTCTAGCATCACCTTAGCGCTCAGTGAAATCGGATTTGGATGGGGTGAGCCTAGGCAGAGGCCAGAAGGGATTTGTCTGTGAGGAAGCTGCTTGCCTGGGTTGTGTTCAACTGTCCTTGACCTGGCATGAAGCTCCCCTGCAGTGGGATGGGGCCCTGCTAGAAGGGGGATTCAGTGTCAGAGGATGGGTTGAGGTCATTCTGAGTGCAGGGAGTGAGGAGGAGGAGGAGGAGGAGCAGTGTCCTGTAGGACTAAGCCTTGTGAAAGGGCTCTGTGATGGGACTGGGAACACCTCACAGCTCCAAAACAGAAGTTGTGTTCATGCAGGTCTTGGTGGTGGCTTACAATCCCAACAGAGCTCATGGGATGAGGAGTCGGGCAACAAGTCCACACAAAGCCATATCTCTCCACTCTCCATCGCTCCTACCTTAAGCAGTTGCTTTCCATCAATCTTCCTTTTAAATGATCTTTAAACAATTGCCTTTTGGATTTAACTGAAGGCTCCTGAGCTTGAGAACTGTGTCCCTCAGAGGTGAGGCTGCTGTTGGTGTGGAGCCGAGCAACGCTGCAGAAATCCCTGCTCCCTAACGCAGCCAGAGCTCGGCCATAGTTGCGTCGCTTTTTGTTCCACAACAGCCTGACCCTCTGCCTTGCGCAGTGGGGAAAATATTCCGGCTGGCTACGCTGCTAGGCAGCCTTGACTGCCATCATTTGAACTATGTGGCTGGGCTAAAAGAGCTGGAGGGGCTGAATGGGTGTATTAATTACTGTTGCATTTCTGTATGAAGTATTAAACCAAAATAAAAGGCAGAACTCGAAGTTCATTCTCTTGCACTGAGAGGGAGCAAACAGCAACAGCTTATCCAGTGAGGTGTGGATTTGAATTATGCATCCAAAGTACTGAAACAGATTAATAATCAGTGGTAATCACTGGACTAGATTTAACATCCCGAATTTATCTACTTTTTCTTTGTAAGATAAACTTGTCATTTAGCAGCAAATTGGATCTGCAGCTGCCGGCTGCAGAATGGCGTAATGCTGCACAAACAGCTCTTTCCTGTGTCCAAAATGGACACGGCCATTAGAGTTCTTCTCAAACATCCCCAAGTTCTGGTTTTTGTTATTTTTATTGTTGTGAAGGCTTTTAAATACCCCTTAGGGATCTGATCCTGTGGCCACGGACCTTTTAAAAGACGTGGTTTCTAGTCTCCGGGGTTTTGCTGGAGACTCGGTGCGCTGAAAGTATCAAGGTAGTCTCTTAAAAGTGGCAACCAATGTTAATTAGAAATGGGAATTTGACATTTGAGCTGATGCTCCTGGTGCATCTAAGGAAATAACGAGCCACAGTCAGTTTTCATAAAGCTGTGAGGGTTTTTCTCCGAGCTCTGAGTTCCACCAGATGTTTACAGCTGACGGCACACTTTCCTCAGCTTAGCAGAGAATTTTATTTTCAGTTCTACCAGCTATGGGGCAGGGGGAGAGGACAAATTCTCAACAAAGATTTTCCTTATAGAGCAGCTTAATGCTTGTCATGGATGTGTGATGGAAGTGATCTGTTCACAATGCTGTGTCCCAAATCCTGGCAAGGAAGCATGAGTAGCTGATACGCTGTTCTGTTTGATTTCAAGTCCTGGCACCAAAGACTTGAGCTATGTGGTGTGATTCCCAGAATGATGCCAGCATATATGTTACATTAAAAACAGCCTGGTCCTGTCACTCTAGTGTTTTTACTGCTTCTTACAGGAACATCACTTTCCCATCCCAACCCTTTCACATAAGAATTAATGTTGAACAGGGAGGAAACGCTGTGTCCGTGCCCAATATGTTGTTTGTGAGCATGTACCTGATCCAGTGATTTTATAATTCCTGTCACATCTCCCATGTTTATAGTGCAAGTTTCATTGTTAGTGAAACAAAGGAAAACTGCAGTTAAAATGTGTAAATGTTAAAATGCAGCACTTGGATAATAGGGGTAGTTTGGGAACATTAGTGTCAAGTTAGTATTTCCAACGTTGTATCTTTTCTTGTGACTTCCCCTGACAGCATTTCTGCCAGGATTTTCTTTTTCTGCCTGTAACAGGTGGGTCCAAAAGTGCAGCTCCTACAGCAGTTATATCTCTGCTGCTATTTGCAGAAATAGTCAGGAGAAACTCCTTTCAGGGGGGGGAAAAAAAAATAAATAAAGCTGCCCAAAGGGAAAAAAAACTATGACCCAAAGCAGTGGGAATTCCAAATGTAAGGGATGCAAGATTAATCTCCTGGTGGTGTGTAGAGACTCATAAATAAGATTGCAAATGTGGATGACTTCCAAGTAAAAGTACTAGCTTAGAGCCGCTAACAGGCCACTAATAAAGATTACTTCATCTAATCTTCCTTAAAGTATATTTATAAAATATAACACTGCCAAGTTAGATCAGAGAGTGGATAAGATGCATGTTGAATCAATTAATTGTATATAGGTATTCATGTTCTGTTTACAGTGAGTAACAACATTCTAGTATTTAATGCGTTTTCAGTTACGCAACACTGGGACTGTTTGTTCTTGCTCTGGAAATGCAATCTTTTGAAACACTTAAATCTTGTCACAGACGACTCCAAGTGACGTGGGAGGCTTGAGCTAGGCTGTGACAAGGCATGGTGAGGTAGAACTGAGCCAGTACTTGCCATCCTCTGGGCAGTATTGGGGCAGGGGAGAAGTCATGGTAGTAGCCCAGGGCAGGATACAAAAAACCAAATAATATTGTAGGCTGACGTTTCATTTGCAGCATGTAACAAGGGGCTTCTTTTGCCTGAACCACATGAGTTTCTCTTGGTGTCTGCTTCCTGTTCCCATGGAGATATATTTCAAAAACTGTCTGGTTCTCATTGCCAGATTATGGTGTTATACTGTGAGGGCTCCATCCTCTGTCTTCCTCTTGCTCAAAACTAACTGGGTGCACGAGGGCTTTTTCATCTGTCCTCTGGCTCAGGTTCTAGCTTGGATAAGTGTTGTCTGTATTGCAGTCTCCCAGGGAGAGAGGCTGCACATGCTTGACTCTGCTGCCAATGGAGATTGAAGAGCCTCAGGACCTTGTACCTGCAGCTTTTTTTAATTGTCTACATCAGGGTGTTTGGGTTTTTTGTCTTTCTCCTCCCCATCACATTCCCCTTGCTCTCTCTTCAGATATTTATTAACAATGAATGGCATGAGTCCACAAGTGGAAAGAAGTTCCCCACCTACAACCCTTCAACGCTGGAGAAAATTTGTGATGTTGAGGAAGGAGACAAGGTAAGAAAGGCAGTGCAAAAGACAGTTGCTAAGGGACTTGCTTGTAGGGAAGCAGACAGGGGAAAAAACTAGCTTTTAAGGACAATGTATGTCGTGGCCAGACCCAGCTGGAGGTCTGGGATGCTAAATGTGCTGCTCAAGAATTACATGGGGTGGGTGGGGTCAATCCTGTCCAACTCTTCTGAGTCACTTTCCCTGGTAGGACCTGCTTACAAAACACTGTCCAAGGAATGAGATTCAGCATTGTTCTTGTGTTATAGACTGGGAGGAAGCAGCCAGTCTGAGGACATGGCAGTGATGGTGTATGCACATCCCTGAAGAGGACCTGGTCCTGGTGTTGGGGATGGTTTATACACAAGCTGCATGGCAGCCTGTTGGAGACACTGAAATGAAACTCACCCTTTTTTAACCACAATTAACAAATAACCTGAGTGCTCTGGGGGAATTTAAGCTCACTCATGCAAACGCTGTGCACTTTCTGCTAGAGATGTGGTGCTCCTTTTCTAACTGATCCTGCTTTTCCAACTGGTACCATGGGTTCTGGCTTCCTGCACAAATGTGGCAACTAAAACCAAACTGGTATTTCTCAAGAACTTTAGTAGTCCCTGGCTTTGGTGTGCTCTAGACCTGGAACCTAGCTGCTTGGGTTTGATAACAGTCTGAGATGGTGAACAATCAGATGTGACATTTATTGTCCAAAACAGCTTATGTATGAAGTGGTCTGGTCTATGGGAAAGAGCTGGCCCCAGAGCTGGCTTTTCTGCAGTATGTCATGGGAAGATGATTCACAGCTTCTCTGCTGTACCAGGGTTCTGGCTGCTCAGTGTGGGCACTTCTGCCTGTACTGTCATTTCTTTTTCCTGGTGTCTAAGCTTGTCCATCACTTATGAGGTCCAATACCGCATTTCCACACAGGGAGCTGCTGTGGGGATCCTTTCCTAGCAAGAGTGATACTAGTTCAGCAGAGGCAATGTCTTTTCTGGTATTCTACTGTGTAGGGTCTAACACTTCTGAGGTGGGAGCAGACTTGCTTGGCAAGACAAGCGTCCAGCCTGGGTGCAAATAGTGTAAGGTAGCCATTCCTTTTTGGATAGCACTAGCTAAAGCAGCCTCTGAGACCTACTGCTCTGGGACATCTGTGTATCCACGAGGCAGCTACAGATTGAGGCAGAACCAAACATTACATGTGACTTCTTTAGACTGTCTGGGTAGGACACAACTGTGTTTAATTGTGGTGGCATGTAAACAGTGGAGTCGAAGCTAACTCTGATGCAAGTGCATTTTGCTAGGCAGACGTTGTTATTGTTCCCTGAGCTAAGTGTCTCCTCAGGCAGTTACAGAGCATTACGTGAGTGTTTCAAGCCTGCTTCTTAATGACTCTATTAAAGAAAGTTGCTATGCAGAACTAAAAGGCCTGTTTTGCAGCTTGCCTCCTTGAGACTTGTCCCTGCCCGAGTTCAAGGATGACTTGCAGCTTCTAGCTTGCAGGAGAGTCTCAAAACCTTTCCTTGAGACTGATCAGTGGAGCCCTCTGCCAGTGGATACTCGGCATAGGTGGCTGACTCCTTGGTGTGTAAAATAATTGCAGGCAAGAATGTAAGTTAGTTGCACCTTGGGTGCTGAAAGCCTCTTCCTCCACCCCTGTACATCACACTTGGAGCAAAAATTATTTTTTTAAAGTAGGTTTTTGATAATAAACTGGGTTAGACTTGGATCTGAAAGTTAGAAAGCAGAGGCATGGGTGAGAAGCATCCCAAACTAGCTGTTTTGCTGCTGCTGCTACTTGGCCATGTCCCACAGTCCTCTGGCAAACTAAGTCCCCTGAGATTTCCTTTGCCCTGGTTGAACACCTCATCCTAGATCTGTAACTCCAATCTGCTGGAGTTACTACAGAAAGCAAGGAGTTGTGTTTGGTTGTGCTTTCCAGTGCCTCATCCCCACGTGCCACCATACTTGGTTGTGCCAGTCAGTACCACTGTGGGGGTGGCAATTCCTGCTACTGGCTTTGGCTTCAGCTGTGCTGTGCCAAGGTTGGCTCTGCCTTCAGAGCAGGCTGAGAGCAGGACTCCTTCTCTAGCCCTGAACAGAAACCTGCCCCTCCCTGGCCACGCAGAGTGTGTTTTCCTTAGCCTGCACGTGAGGGGTGGAAATTTGGCAGCCAGTATCTCAGTGATGACAGTTTAGTCTGATGCTGAAACTTGGCCAGTGCTTTATAAGGCTAAGAGCAAAGGTTTTGTTGTTTGTTCTTTAGCTACAGAACTTAAGGCAGAATTGCCCTTGATGGCTTAGTTGGGGGATAAAGGGAAGTCTTGTGTAGAAAAAGCAGCACTGAAAATAAAATGGTAAATGCTTCCACTGGATGCTTGGAGACTTTTTGCCTTCCAGATAACAACTTAGTGTTCAAGTGTTTGGCAGGCTGAGAATGGAGGAGTAACTTTCTTCATTCTGGTTCTGCCCTCATCAAATAGTGCAGCCTCAGAGCTTCACCCTGTCTTGGTGTTACCATGTGAATGCCAAAATACTTGTGCCATTGCTATTTCTGCAATGCTGCTGATAACACTTGAAGACAGGCCTTTTTTTTTTTCCTTCTAGCAGCTTGCTAACATCCAGCAAGGGCAGAGGGAAAGGTGCTCCTTCCTCAAAGGAGTGCCCAGCTCAGCTGGCTGCCACAGAGCTTAGGCAGCAGGTCCACAGCTGTGACTGTTGAGCAGACTCAAGACTGTGGAGCATTTGTTGTGATCATTTCTGAGCAGTTCACTGTCCCATGTGGATCTTTGAAGGGTTGTAAGAGTGTTTTGTTAGCAGTCATCCTGCCTCCCCCCTAGATTGCAGTGGCAGGCTGCAGGAATTTTATTCCCTATAGCAGACTTGCAATGTCCTCAGTAATGGTTTTGGACACTTAGGGCTGTTATGATGCTGTTTGTAGCTGGTTTGAACTTGGGTTCAAAGTCAGAGCAATGCAATGTATGGACTGTTTGCAGGGGAGCAGCTAAGGGAGCCTCTTTTAGCTGAGAAACTCAGGCCTTGTGTCAGAAAAGTGCCTTTCCAAGCATGTGCATAGTGTAGGCTTTCTGAAGAATTAAGTAATTGATTTGAGGAAAGGTGGTCTCCAGTGGGTGTCCTCCATCCCTGGCATGTCTTCTTACTGGCCAAACTGAAGCACTGCTGTTCTTTTGGCAGGTATTGACTCTTGGAGCCCATGGAGTTAATGCTCTCTGCTGTGCTCTGCAGCCTGACTGAAGCAGGAAAGAGGAGAAAAAAAGGGGCAGGATAGATGTGGAGCAGCAATGAGTAGGACTTGAGGTAGAGAAGGAAGGTGGAGGAGGTAGCTTAGAACAAAGAACAGTGTGAGTTTGCTCAGGGGAAGATGGTATGTGGTTGTGTAACTGGGGGTTGTATCATAACGCAAACATCCAAGGTGGGTATGGAGGTTTGCAGGCATTTCCCAACACTGCAGTGCTTGGCTTTGCAATCTTGATATTCTCTTAGTGGAGCTTTTTATGTAATACTCATTAAATCTGTGGAGATCAGCACTGAGCACCAGGATGCACAGACCTCCTCCTCCTTGTGGTTTTGTATACCACAGCGTGTCCCTGGCACCTTGACAGTTACGAGTCTTTGTCACGCATTGTGCCTACCTATTGCAACATGCCTGCAATGAACATGCTATTCAGACTCCCCTAATGCCTAGTCATAACAGGATGGATTAAGAATGGCATTTCAGCCTTCCTGAAGAATTTCCTTGTTTTTGCTGATCTCTCAGGCCTATTGAGCCTCTGCAGGTTCAGGAGATCTCGCTTGATGGTGCCCCCGAGGGTGTTTTGGGAAAGCCTTTTTGCTTGTGTGGTAGTGACTCCAGTCTCCAAGCCTCTATGGGTACTCAGCATGTCCAAAAACAGAGGCAAGAACAAAGACAACTAGTGTATTTGTAGGAGCTGCTGCAGGGCTCAGGTGCTCCCATGTTTAGAGAAAGGGGAAGATCTGGGCATGTACTGAGGTAGCCATCTCATCCCTCTTCCTGTGACTGCTAGGGTGGTGGGAAGTCCTTCAGTACTGAGGGCATGCTGCATTCTGGCCTGTGCCACTGCAGACCAAGTGCTCCAAGTGTGGTTACAGAGACCAATTAATTGCTGCTAAGGGAAGTCTTGTTTAAACCTGACACTGCTTTGTCACATTAAATATTGCCTCCTTTCAGCTTGAGGCCCCATTCCTGGAGGCAGGATGGGGAGCACATAAGTGTGCAGTGGCTGGTGGTGCTTCTGGCTTTTGTGATGTGCCAGTTTGAATCCACATGAACTCAACTGAAGCAAACCATTCTGAAAGCTCCTTCTGCTCCTGGGTGATGAGCCTCAGGCAGGACACTTCTGTCTGCACATGGAGGCTACTTGCTCCTTCTGCTTTGGCAGCACCCTTGCTTGACCAAAGCCATTCTTAACCCCTTGTAATGGCACAGATTTCCTCTAGTGGTTTTCCTATTGGGGCACCTCCAAAAGGGGGAGGTTCTCTTCTGGTAGTCTAGGTCAGACTGTTGTAAAGCTGTGTAATCTCCTTGTGCAGAAGAGGAGCCACAGGAGTGTAAGGTGCCATTTCAGTGGGTGGTGACTTGCTGTTTTCTCAGTGAACTTTTGCTGTAAGAAGACATGTCTCCAAAACATTTTTCTTTGTTGAGCATCACACATTTCCCCATGAGAGGAGAATCACCAGACCTTGTTAGATCAGTGCAGAGGCTTGCTTCATAATTGTATCCAGACAAGACTCAGGATAAGGCATAAATGAGAGCAACTGGTGAAGTGCTCTAAAGAACACTCGAGGCCTGAAACCTTCTCCTTTCCTACCCCCTAGAGCCACTTACTGCTTTGAGGTGCAAGTTCTCCTTCAGCTGAAGGGAGGCATGGGCTGTGCCAGACATTACACAGAGCAGGGTCCTATCCAAAGCCAGGGAGAAGTATGCTTTATGTATGCTTGGGGTACAGTCTTGGCCTTGCACATTGGTGATGGCAGTGTTCCCATTGACTTCATTGGGTCTGGAGGTTGCCCTTTGCTTCACTTTTTTAATCAGTGTATGGGGGAAGAAGGGAGGAGTTCAGAGCATATTGTGGACAGAGCAAATGCATGAAGCTTTGCTGGGGGTGATGGTGTGGGGAGAGAGGGAACTTGCTGCTCTCCTGAGTTGTGACTTGGGTGAACAGGGTTAGATTTGGTCCAGAGCATGGTAAAGCAGTTGGGAGATGAAGGGAGAAGGATGTTAAGTTTGTGTACGTGAAATGCCTCTGTCGTAGCACTGAACCACAAAACCCTTCCCATCTGGTAGAGGAGTTCTGGAAGTGTGATTAAGGATATAAGGGAGCTTTTTTAGTGTTATCTGTTACTGACAGCAGTTCCAGTGGGAGTGAATGATGGGACCTCAGCTGTGCCTATTCCCCTGGATAAAACCATGATCTCTCTCATGGGGGACTTTCCTTCCCACACTTGTTCAGAGGAGGGTGATTCATGAAGGCCATTAGCCTGTTATGCTTAGGGAAGCTGTAATGGGAACAGAATTGGGATCTTGTTTCTCCATTCTCCTCCAGTGTCACTTACATGCTGTATTGACAGGAACATGATTCTGGGTTCTTGTTGCATAAAATTTACCCTTGAAAGACCCTATTAGTACATTGACCCCAGGGTTGCTTATGAGCCCAGACCAAACCCCAAACTTTTTGCAGGCTTAGGTCTAAGTCCAGGAGTGACATGGAAGTGGTTTTGTCAAACATCTTGGTTTTAGCCACCACAGCATCACCTAGGAAGCAGCTTGATGGGGTTGCTGTGCCATTCTGTCCAGCTTCTTCCTGGTAACCTGAGGTTTTCTTGTGCATGTGGCTTCTCTAGCCTGATGTGGATAATGCAGTGGAAGCAGCAAAGGCAGCATTCCAGAGGGGATCTCTGTGGAGACAGATGGATGCCCTAAGCAGAGGACGACTCCTGCACAAGCTGGCTGATCTTCTTGAGAGAGACAGAGTCATCCTGGCAGTAAGTACTGTGATTGGTGAGCAGTGATAAACCACCAACCATTGGCTGATAACTCACCTCCAACCCTCTGATTCTGCTGCATCTCTATCTGCCTAACGTTCTTCTTTTCTCTCCCTTTGTGAAGAGCAGAAGAGTCCATGCAGGAATTGTGGCTTATTGTCTCTTTCTGCAGGATGATTTTTAGGGGTCTTAGAAGAAAGCTGCTAGTTCTTCTGTTGAGTTGCCTCCTTCTTAGCTACTTATTGAAGTGATTACAGATATTACTACTTAAATTTTCAAAACAAACATTTTTTTCTTAGTTTGAGTCATCAATGTTCATAGCTGTATCCTAGTTCTTATCTTAAAAACAACCAACCAAAAAAAAACCCCAAACAAACAACAAAAAGCAATCAAAAACCCCCAAACCACTACAACTGACTCTATCCTTATTCATTTCAAAAATGCAAGTCCAGTTCAAGTTCTTTGTAAATTGCTTCCCCTAAAAGGGGGGACTGAAAAGATAATATTTCTCCTGCTGGATGTCATCCAAAGTTTAAAATGTGTGTAAGTGGGAAGTGTTTCTTTCCCTGCTGAATATACTGGCTCAGGAAAAATCTCTTTATAGCCATGAAGCTGTGTTAACTTAGACTTCTGCACTGAAGAACTATTGCTAATGATTCCCCATCCTGTCCTGAAGGAGTCCTCTTGGTGCAGAACAAGGGGAGTAGGACCCAAGATAAAACATGCTGCAGGTGGTGAAAGCTCTTAGGTTTCATGGGCCTTGGCCATCTTTCCAAATTGTGCCCACAGATCCTAGTGTCTCTGAGCTGCTCTCAGTCCATATTGAAGATCTTGGAGCTGAGCACTCACCAGTTCAGTGCTGTACTTTGGCTCTGCTTATCTTCAGGGGAATGAGGTTTGACATTCAGTGCTGTTAGATAGGTTTAAGTTCCTGAGCTGATGTCCCACTGAGGTCAGTAGGACTTGACATGGGATGTCTGCTGAAGAGCCTGTACTCACATGACTGTTGTAAGCTGGGTCTCTTTGTCCAACAATGTCTCTTAACCACATGACAGCCTGCAGTTTCAGCAGGACAAAACCAAAAGAATCCAGATCTGAAGGCAGTTCTGACCAGCAAATAAAACAGGGTGGAGAAAACAAACCAGATGTGTGTGTGTGTGTGTGTGAGTACACCATGTTCATTTTCTGCTCACCTTTTGGTGTGACTTCAGAGGACCCTCTTTCTTCTATAAACCAGGACACTCATTTCAAATTGTCTGCTGCCCTTTCAATCTGGGAGAGCTTGTTTGGCATTGTTATTTTCAGTGCAGAAAACCAGCCCTAGCTGCCTTGGCTCTGTGCTAAGTAATGATGTATAAAAATCAGTTGTTTTAGCAGAGTGGATAGCAATCCTAGTCATTCCAAGGGGAATGTCTGTTTGAGTGCTGTTTGGATCCTAATGTCTGTGGAAGATGACAGGGTATGACTTCACATGTAAACAAAGATGTTTCAATCTACCAAGGGATAGTACTTCCTTTATGGATGTGCTGGCCATTTGCACCAATATCCTGTTTAGTGCCCTCAGCACACAACAAAGCATTCAGTGAGCTAATCTCCAGGACAGTGAGAAGGACACAGGCTGAGACTGGACTTCATTTAGAGCTGCTCAGCATCAGTGCAGCTTTAGTGAAGCAACTTCTCCCTTGCCTTAGTCTCAGCACAGATCTAAGCCCAAAGGTTACTTTGATAGAACTCTGTGGGGAAAAAAAAAAATGTGTTTTCTATCATCCTGTGGACAAAAGAGGCTTTTCAGAGGTTGGTTTTAGGGCTATGAAGTAGAACAAAAAATAGATTTCCAAAGACAAGGAAAGGGGGTCTGCCTGGTTTCAGTGACACCATCTGGAATCCAGAACATCTGCAGCAGAGGGTCAGTTGCAGTGAAGTCATGACACTCACATCATTTCTGACCAGTGCCCCAGACCACAGCCCCTGAATTCCACCCACAGCCACCTTCTGGGGGCTTTCAGAAGATGTGCTTTTGTTGGAATCACTGAACAAAGCAACCTCTGTACACACCAGAATTCTTGGGTCTAGTCTCCCTTCTACTCTCTTTGCATGCTCCAGCTTGTTCCGTAAGTACAGGGGGAGGGAAGGAAGCCCCATGGCAGCACAAAGCAAAAGAGAATTGAGAGGGAGTTTCTCTAAAACATTTTAAGGGGAAAAAAAAAACCCTTGACTTGTCTGACAGTGTGTGCAATTTGGGTTTTTTTCAGACTCTGGAAACAATGGACACAGGCAAACCTTTTCTGCAGGCTTATTTCATTGACCTGGAAGGCTGCATAAAAACACTTCGCTATTATGCTGGATGGGCTGATAAAATTCAGGGCAGAACCATCCCAGTGGGTAAGTTCCTTCAAACCCAGTTTCAGAACTGGGATGGGATGAGGCTTGAGGGGAGATGGGGTAGGATGGAGGTCTGCTGGGTGCATGGAATGGCTGGCTTCTGAAAGCCTGCAAAGATAACTGTATTTGCTTTCTGTCTCAGGAGGTGTTTTGAGTAGAGGTGTTTTCAGGATGTGAACTCATGGGAGAACAGTGAATGCCTGGATAAATCTCTGGAAAATAACAGATGGGTTCTTTTGTTGCTTTTCTAACAGAGATGCCTTTTGAGTTTTAAATTCAGGCTGATTCTTAAAGGAAAAAACCAAACCCCACACTTTATAGGGGAGTTTATTCATTTTAGATATCACTGAAGAAGATTCAGATGCCAGAGAGTGTAAGCACAGAGGTTTCCAGGGAGAACTGGATGAAGGCAGAAGAGCTTGTGCTGTTCTAAGTGCCACAGGGATGTGACAGAGGCTTGGTATGGAAGCCCCCAGTGTCTCCCACCTTACTGATGTTCCTGCAGCTCTGATAGTGCTGACTCACTTTAGAGATCATGTAGTGCTTTTTCTCCACTTTTATGGAAGAGAAGGTCTGAGATGCTGACTCCTCTCAGGAGCCAAAGCACTGAGCTCTTGGAGGGCCAGTGTCAAGTTTTTTTGTCACTTGAAGGAGGTTTCTCAAAGTGTTTTCCAAAGCTGCAGAGCCAGGGCAGTCAGACTGCACTGTTGTGGCAGGGGCAGAGAAAACACTTGGGCTCAGCTTTGTAAGTTCAAATATGGGTTTGGAGAGAAAAGCTAAGACACTGCATGCCTGTGTGCCACCATGAGCAATAGGGTGTATTTCAGAATCAGGCTGGTTTGTCCCTGCAAGCAGGTGACCACTGTGGCTGTCTGAAGGACAAGCAATGAAGACAAAAATCAGTCACCAGAGGAAGGGGTCTGAAGGGCTGGATTAATTCAGTCTGTGCAGGCAGCAAAGGGAGCAGCATCAGTCTCATAAACTGAGGTCTCTCACCCTCATTCAGAGTAACATGGAGCTTTGCTTGCCTGGACACTGCTTATTGGTCCTTATTTGAGATCTCTTCCAAAGACTGTCATTAGAAATATTTGTTTTCAGTCAGTTCTTCCCAATGAAACTAAGCTCTCAGTAAGGATGAATTTGTAGGGAAGAGGTTCTTCCTACTTTCTCTTTCAGAGTACTAGCAACTTGGAGATGAATGGAATTACTTTAGTCCCAGAGTTTCATCTTTGTGATTTATTGTTTGGGTTTTTAACAGCAGTGCAATTCCTGTTACCCTGACTATGATTCCTGTACTAAACAGATAGAAGGTTCTCTCTAACATGGATTTTAGTTCTGTCCCCAACATGTTAGTGTGCAATCCTCTTGCACCCTTCCTGCAGAAGCAAGGATTTTGACTGTTTTGTCTTTTCTCCTTTTATCTTGCAGATGAAAACTTTGTCTGTTTCACCAGGCACGAACCAATGGGTGTCTGTGGAGCCATAACTCCAGTAAGTAGGCAGTGATGGTGCCCTCCATCTCCTTTAGAACTGGAAGAAGTACATGTGCATTCCTCATCTTATACTGCAGCCATTTGCTTCCTAGTTAAGTGCAGCTGCTCTGCAGGGAACTCCCATTGCAGTTGCCTGATGTAGTTGCTTGTTTTACCCCCATGCCAATTGCTCTTGGCAGCAGAGAGTCCTCTGCAGTGGAAGGGTGGGTCTCCTAATCAGATGCTCTGTTCCTCTCTAAGCCTGACACCAGTCATCAGAGACCAGTCAGAGCTCTCTGACTCTTGCAGTGCTGGGACAAGCATCTTGTCATTCCATGTGCTAGCATTTTGCTGCCTGGTGCTGATGCATAGTTTTGAGGTTTAAATCAGACCCATTATTAACCCTTGGCTGTTCTCTGAGCTTTCTGTGATGAAATCTCACTGAATAGTATTCTTTACCTTGAGGCCTCAGTCTTTGCTGAGAGGACAGTGTGGCTAGTTCTTGGAATACCTCTAGTTTTAGTCTGTGTTGCTAGCTCTGTTTAAACAGACAACCAGGAAGACTTTACAGCTCCATGGGAGACACAGTTTGTTCCTGTCTGGTTGTAAAATGCTTTGAATGTGGTGTCCTCCAGGCCATGAGGCAAATGGTGGTGTACTGAGATTCTCTCTTTGGACTTGGATCAATAAAAGTCCATGGAAGAGTTTGACCTTTAGGATAAGGTTATAGGAGAGACTGGAAGACATGCATGTGCAATACAGGATTTGCTGGACCCTGGGAATACCAGGTCTGGAGCAGGTCCCAGGGGTATCTGGAGAAACTTTGCTTCAGGTTGACCCTACAGCAGCAATAAATACAGCAGAAAGCACAGAACCAACTTTGACCTGAGTCCCACACTGCATTTGTGAAGAGGATGATTGGGATAAACCAAAATGTATCTGTCTTCAGTTGACTAAGAACAAATCCCCTTGGTATTTTTTCTCCAGTTTGATCTCTAACTCCAGCAGTTTATGGGTCTGTGTAGTCCTATTTGATTTGAAGAGATTCTGTCACTGCTCTGCATGTCTTCCTAGACCAATTAACAATCCCCCCTTTTTCCTGTAGCTTGACTATATTTAAACCAACCTTCTTAGCAAGGAAAGTTCTTGAAGTGTAGCAGAAAACTGAACTTTGTCACAGGATAATGTCATCAGGCAGCCTTGGAGTCCTTCACTGGTACTTTTGGAAGGCTCCTAATGGAGTTATGTCATGCTCTGAAAGTGTAGAAGAGCAGTGTAGGTGTGGGTGACTCAGGCTGCAGAGTCAGGCCTTCAGGAAGGCTTAGGAGGAAAAGACAAATGGGTAGATCATGGGATGTGGCCATTGGAGAAGATCACTGGAATGAAACAGGTCTGGGAAAGAGGGAAAAGCAAGCTGAAGAATAGCACATTAGATTAAATTCTGCTCTGTCTTGGGGCTGCTGGGTTAGGACAGAACTCATCTCTTGCAAGCTACATGGCTAATTTGTTTGGAAGTGTGAATTTGTGGATTCTTAACATATTTGGCTGCTTTGGTGATAGCTGAAGGCCCTTGGCTTGAGCCTTGACAAGAAGTCCCCTTGCTGTTGGCCTGCTTCCATCATCCCCAAAGCAGCATTAATTATTTTTAATGAAGAAATCCTTTCTGCTGCCAAATGACCTTTCTGAGATTCAGTGTGAGCTAAATTTTCCACTTCTTGTTTAGGCTCCAAGAGCTACAAATACACATGACCATGAAAGAGATTAGCACAGAGGAAACTGATGTGGACTGGTTCCTAATTCCAAATAAGACAACTAATTGGAAAGGAGCAATTTACAGTCTGAAGGGAGTAGAAGACCTCCCCTGGATTTCTATAACTGAGATTCCACTGCAGTTTCCTAGTTCTAAACCTGGAACTGAATGATGTTGTGTAACTCCTAACTACTCAGCCAATAACCAAGACAGAAAACTGAGATTTTTATTCAATGAGCAGTTGCACCCTGTAATTCCACCCCCCCCAGAAGGAGGCTGTACAAAAGTGATGCATCAGGACACTGCATCCAACACAGCCAAAACCTTACACAAAGTGTGATCAGACTCTGTAAAGAATGAGGTCACATCATGGCAGAGGTTTATCCAACATGTTGGATTAGCTTGAGGGCTGCCAGCAACATTTGGGATCTCAGGGGGAAATGAAGGAAGTTGTGCTCTGTAGGCCAAGCAAACAGAGTATTGTAAGCAGCCTCTTCTCTTTGTGGCTGTCCTCCCAGTTTGCTTCTTTCTTCCTGAGCTGGGTGCAGGTGAGAATGCTGGTGGAAGTGAGGAGGTGGCTGTGGTGGGTTGATCTGACCAGCTTTGTGTTCTTGCAGTGGAACTTCCCTTTGCTGATGCTGGTCTGGAAGATGGCACCAGCACTGTGCTGTGGAAACACTTTGGTTATCAAGCCAGCTGAACAAACCCCTCTCACATCACTCTACATTGGCTCACTCATCAAGGAGGTAAGGAAATGGGAACAGCCAGTCTAGGTCCTGTGCTTTTCAAGTCCTAAACAAGGCTGTGTTTTGAGTTGGTTGTGTAAGCTTTCAGGTTTTAAAGAGAAGATGTTAAAGCCTCACAGAGGAAAGAGAGAACAACCTTTGGTTTTCAGCCTTTTCTTACAAAGACATTCATGACTGGCAGTGGCTGCCTGGAAGGTAGCAAAGATCACCAAACCTCTAGGATTTTCTTCTTGGGAAGCTCCAGAGAGGAAAAAATGGTGATTCTTTTTATTCTTCTGCCTTGTCATCCCCCCTCTCAAATGAGGGAGAGACTACAGCTCAGTTTTATTAGACAATAGGACAAAAAAAGGGTGTGAGTAGACAGCAGTCTTGTGTTTGTACCATTTTTAAGTGGGATAATTCAACCAAGACAGAGTGCCAGGGGAACAATCCCTCATCATTTCTGCAGTTTGTAGAACAACTTAGCTATGTCTGGCCCTTCAAGCTTGACATAAAGGGAAAATCATAGCTTGGGATTTCAAACTGTTGGGTTAAGGCTTGTCAGGTAGGATCTCAAGTGCCTTCAGATCTATTCATCATCCAGAGGTGGTGGGAGGTGCACAGTACCCTCCAGCACTGGTCAGTGTGACAGCTTCCTGCATCTGTGTATGGAACTAATTGTGAGGAGAACTGTGGAAGGCTTTGTCCTGGTTCTGCTCCAGCCCAAACCTGGACAGGGCTGTAGATCCACTTTTGCCTCTCAACTGGAAAAGTCTGTTGGGCTCAGTCTAATGCTAATGCTGGTTTTTGTCTGTTCTTGGCTTAGCCTGGGAGAAATTAGAAGGATACATGAATAATTGACACTTAGGGCTCCTCTGTCAGGAAAGGCAGTGCAAAAATACTACCAGTTAAGTATCTCCTGCAATTAATTGACTTAATAAGGTTACACAAGATGAGTGAGCCTAGAGGGCAGTTTCCCTGACTTGTATTTAGCTCTGCCCACAGCACTGCTTTTCTCACTCTGACACACACAGCTCCCAAACACAGGCATAGCATTCTCTCCCCCCCAAAAAAAACCCATTTAATTATTTTTTGAGCTGAAATTCTAAGCTTCCTGTTTCTCACAGTTATCCTTCAGGACAGAAGTGTAATTAGAGGAGAATAATTTTATTTGAAGATGCTCTTTTCTCCACCCCAAATTAGCTAAATTCTTTGCAGTTTCTCAGAAGAAGAAGTTAAACTGTTTTGGGGTTTTTTTTTAATCTATAAAAGGATGCAGATGATGTTAACACACAAGCAGAGCTATGTGTTAGGTTCAATGAAATTATTTTAGGCCAACCAAAATATTTTGGCTTTCTTTTTTTTTTTTTTTGCTGGAAAACAGAAAAAAAAACTGTTTTGGCTTAGGGTGACCTGAACCAATTTTTGTTTCCTTGTGGCTTTGCTGCTAACTCCAAACACCATTACTTGCACAGTTTGACATGCAGTATTTTCTTGAACACTCATTAGCCAAGATGCAAACTCTGTGAAACTCACTTTGATCATTGTCACATCCCTAGAAGAAATCAGACTGCACTTCCAATTGATGAAAAGAAAAAAATAGAGGGGGAAAAAATCCAATTAAGATAAATTTTTGCAAGACAGTGCATGAGCAATTCCTTCAGTTTCCTTCTGTTAAGAAGGAGCAACTGCATTTATTGAGCTTTTGTATTAAACAGCCACAAGAAATGAAGTGAACATCTCATATCCTGCAATTCCTCTGTTAGAAATGGCAGGAAAAACCTTGTGCAATAGGTGGGGGGTGGGAGCCCTAGCCTAGAAGAGAGCACAATCCTTGAAACTCTTGTTTCAGGAAGGGAAAACAGACCAAGAAGTTCCACAATTCTCATTGCACTAGAATTTCACCTAAAGTTTTGCCATTTGTCTCTTTTGGCAAGGTTGCTGCTTGGCTAATCTGGGTTGTAAACGTGGTGGAAACTGGCATAAGCCTGTTACCATCTGCTCTTGTGTCCCTGTTTTATTAGCCCCATCATCAAGTGAGGTTTTACTGACTTCTTAATCCTTCTGGCCCCTGAAGAACCACAAATGTCAACCTTTGTTCAAAACAAACTTTCATTCAGTTACCCCTTGGCTCCAGCTGCACAGCAGTAGCTGGGGGCCAAGGTTGGCCAAAAGACTCCCTCTCATTTGACTTGAAACTGGGAGTCCTCCAAGAATTCTCACTGCAACCTGGCATTTCCTAAGCATGGCTGTTACTTTCACCCATGGCTGCTCCAGCTGGTAGCTGGTTACTGGTAAGTCTCCAAAACAGTGTTGTAGCTGGTATGGGCTCCTTGTTTCCAACCTGCAATTCTTAATCACAAGGAATATAGCACATTTCAAGCTTCCTGAGAACTGAACTGCAGCTCTCAGAAGTGCAGATCAGCTCCAGAGTGCTCAAAATCTCTCTCTACAGAGCTGTTTTTAACTTGTTGCAGGTGGGTTTCCCTCCAGGTGTAGTGAACATTGTGCCAGGCTATGGCCCCACAGCTGGAGCTGCTATTTCTGCCCATCACAGCATTGATAAAATTGCTTTTACTGGATCAACAAAGGTAGGTGATGGATTTGTGATAAAACACCTGCTGTTGCTCTTTGCATTCTCTTCTAAAGCTGCCATCCATCTAGGACTGGCCCCCAATGAACTGTTGATGGTTTCTGTATGGCCAACACCATTTTCCATCACCTTCCATGTGACAGGATCTCTCAGTGGTTTGGCTTTGTCTTCTTTGTGATAATCCCACACCTCTGTGAGCTGGGTTTTGCCAAACCACCACCACATTTCTGTAGATTCAAATCCCAGATGCTCTGGCATGAGGTAAGAGGCTGCAGAAGAAGCTGGCAGTGATTTAATGTCTGCCATTGACCTGATGGAGCTTCTGGGCATGTTTGCCTGCCAGCCTTGCCCTGCAAGCATGTGTAACTGGAAAACATGTCAGTCAGAGCCCTGAGCAATTCTTCCTTGGCTTTAGTTACCTCTGAGGTAGTAGGACTTCAGTATAAACATGGCCTGGTGCCTGAGGCTTCCTCTGCTGACGTGGATGGGATTAACAGCTGAGCTGCTTTGACCTGCACAGTAAAGCACCTTCTAGGCAATTTTGTCCTGTAAGTAGCTATGACTACCTTGTTCACTAGAGGGGTGGCAGTGAGACCTCTGCACTGTCAGACACCTACAGCTGTCCTTTTCTCTACCTGCATGGGAGAAGGAAGCTCATGGCTTGGCCCAGTCCATGGAACCGAATACAGCTCTGACATGCTCTTGGTCAGATATTAATTATACTAATATAATATTAGTCCCCAGTTATCCCTGCTGAAAGTTCTCAAACAAAAGCTTGCTTAGAGATGTGGTTTTCTTCTCACTGCTCTAGATTTTTCCTGAAACATATATGCTCCCCCTGAAGAGGGGCAGTGTTCAGAGTGGAACTACTGGCAATAATGGGTGCAGTAGAGGCAAACAGTCTCTTCACTTTTATTTCCTTAAGTAACATTATTTTTGCTGAGCATTCATCCATTCTTGTTCCTATCCTCAGAATTGCAGAGTGTAATCTAAGTGGATAAGGCTAACAAATTGCCTTGAAAGGTAGCCTTGGTGAAGGTAATTCAGTGAGCACTCACAAGCTGCTGCATTTAACAACAGTACCATCTAGTGGCTTTGTGAACCTGCTGACTCCCTCACTTGTCCCGCAGGAGGAGGTGTGTTAAGCCTCTGGTTCTGTGGAGGGATCCTGGGAACAAGCATGAACTCAATAAAGGAAAAGTTCACAATGAGCTTTCACTCTCTGGATGGTTGGTCTAATCTAGGAATTCACCCAGTTAACATGCTTCTCTCCAAAGCCTGGATCAGAAACTTTTAGCTCAGATTAAGTGCTGGCTGGCTGAAAACAGTAGAGCTTTCAGACTCATCCAGCCCCTATGGATCTGTTTGGGTTTTTAATGAAAAAGGAGTATCCAGTGGATTAGAGGCAGAAGGAAAATCTCAGTTGCTGGAGCCTATAGGCAAAAAAACTCCTGTAGACCCTGTGCTTGTCTTCCTAATCCATGGGTGTGCAGGAAACACCAGGGGAGACAGATTCTTTTGCTAATGCAGGTGTAATTTAGAAGTGTTTTCTTCCCCCTCCACCCATCTGTGAGTTCAGCTGCACCTCTGCAGTATTTGCAGCATAATGCTACTGTTTCTGAGCCAGGAAGTGAAGCTAATTCAAAATACATTTTGACTTAGTCTTTAAGCCCCAGCTTGGGCTCAAGGCCAGCCTGGAAATACTGATCTGCAACTCCACAAGAGTTTTCCCATTAAATTACTCCTCTGTGGCCAGCTAGCTTGTTGTAATGCCCTTTGTGAAGCTATGTGGACCTGCAGCATGATGCATCACTTCTGCTGTCTCTAGGACTGGGCTGTTGGGTGACTGGAGATGATCTGGATTGGAGTATTCAGGAGTCCTGCTTGAGTTACAAAGGCAAATCATGAGACTTGCAGACCTGTAACTGCTGGTTTGATGTTATCAGGATAAAAAAGAAATAGCAGTCAGTCAGAATTTGGGGAGAACAGCTGATATGAAACAATTTTTCTGTGGGGGGGAAAGCCCCTTTAGTTTGACATTAGTTTGCTTAAATTCTGGAGGCAGAATAAATCCTGGCTGGCAAGATAAATTCTAGCAGATGGTCAGAGCAGGTTCCTGGGCAGCAAGTGCCACAGCAGAGCTAGTTAAAGTTTGTCTGGTGACATCCTCAGATATTGCCTTGGAAGGAACATGTCATAACTACTCTTGTGTGTGAAGCAGCTCAGCCTAAACTGTCCAAAAGAAGTAATTTTCTCCTAAATGACAACATCTCTGCATGGCTTTCCAGTGAGGGAGTGGTAACAGATAGAAGCAATGGGTTGTTATCTTTGCCTTGGGAGGGTCCACTCTGGGAAGTGGTTTTCCCAACTTTAAAGGTAGAAATTGTAAACCTTGGGGTCCCATCCATTGCCAGTGCTGCTCACTAGCTTGCACTGGGTGGGAAATGCCTTCTTCTGCAGCTCTGGGTAACAGGTGACTTCAGGACACAGTTCCTATAGCTCTCCCACACAACTTGCCCTTTTAGATCTGCTGACACCAAACATGAATTTTTGGGCTTGGTTTTGAGCCAACACATCACAGCAGTAGGAAACTCAAACCATTGCAGGGTGCTATCCAGAGCTTCTACCTGCTTCAGCCACCCACCAGGCTTTTCTTCCCTTGTTAGCATCACACTTGACACTTCACTTGAGTGAAGACTCTCTTGTCCTCTGTGTCTCAATGCTACAGGTTGGAAAGCTGATCAAAGAAGCTGCTTCTAAAAGCAACCTCAAAAGGGTGACATTAGAGCTTGGAGGGAAAAACCCCTGCATTGTGTGTGCTGATGCAGACTGTAAGTATTGGCTGCTGTGTTTATTTGCTGGAAGGGACTATAAGTATAGTGCTTTTTGTGTGTCTCTGCTGTCCTTTGGCAGGTAGCAGGACTGGTGTTTGTGGCTTCATCCATCCCAAAGGCTTGGGCAGAAGGTTGTCCCGAGAGGAGGATGGAGCTCTTGCCCAGCACAGGGATCATTTCCATGGCAAACAAGCAGATTGCTGTGCTCTTGCCTTCCCTGGGGATGGCTGCAGTTGCAGATATATCTCATGTTTGTGCATTTTGCTGTTGTGGTGCTTTCTTTTTGGTTGGCAGTACTGCAAACCCTGAGCCAAGCAGTGGGGAAAGCAGTTTTCTGAACTGCCCTCTGCAGGCATTCCTATGACAGGAGAGTTTTGTAGGACCTGATCTAATCCAGCCCTCAGCTCTGTCTGCAGGGCTCATTTCACATCTTCTGCTGGGAGTTGATCTCATTAATGAGTAGTGCTAGATCTGTGTAACCTGTGACTACCAAAGTGGTTGGAAAATGTGGTTTGGCTTGGGGAAAATACTCCCCACTCTCCTGCACAGCACAGGTTGAAAGCCAGAGATGTTTGTACCATCTGCCAGCAGTGAACTTTGCAAGGACCTGGTCTGAGCTGGCTGTACAACAGAAGGGCCTACTGCTCTCTGACCCATCACTGCCAAAACTAGTCTTCAGGAACCAACACATGGTATCTAGAAATCCACATTTGGATTCCCACAGCAAGAAAAAGTGGTTACTGCCCTCATTGAGTCCTTGTGGAAGAAAGTATCAGGAGCTAGGACAAACTAGACCTTGAGACAAAAGGCAGGAACAGGGGTGGAAATAATAAGGGACCTGCTTTGGGGGCAGCAGGAGATCTGAGTGCCTTCAATGGGTGTGGCCCATTGTCAGCATGAGGCTTTCCATATAGAAAGGAGAAAACAAGTCTAGAAACACTGGAAGGCTGAGCATATGGTAACACTTTTCCCTCCTGGGCCCTGTTGCAGTGGACTTGGCAGTGGAATGTGCCCATCAAGGCGTGTTCTTCAACCAAGGGCAGTGCTGCACGGCTGCCTCCCGAGTGTTTGTGGAGGAGCAGATCTATCCGGAGTTCGTCAGGCGCAGCGTGGAGTATGCCAAGAAGAGACTGGTTGGAGACCCCTTTGATGCCAGAACTGAACAAGGGCCCCAGGTAACTGTGTGCCTGAGAACAGTTCTTTGTTTGGTTTTTTTGGTTGGGTTCTTGTTTAATTCTCCTTGTGTAAATATTATCCTAACAAATATGGTCCCAGCAGAAGGGCCGAGGGGTGAGTAATGTATCAAGGGCTTTATTTTCCTCTGCATTTTAAATATCAATTAATCACAACTGTTGAAATGTTATGGTGTAATTTTTTTTCTTCTTTTAAACACAAATGTATTGAATTCACTTCTTAGCCAGCTTTATGGAAGGGGCTGTCTCCTGGTACTGTAATACAAAGCACGTTGCAGCCATAGCAATGCACAGAAGAGCGCAGCTGTGGAAGTGGCCATTCAGCTACTTGGCTGTGTGGGCATTGACAAGTAGTTAGAGCCCAGGGTCTGCTGTGTCCTCACTTTCCCTCTCTTCCTCTGCTCCCTTTCTGATCCTTTGGAGAAGTTTCACCTGAATTAGGAGGAAGAACCATGCCAAGCTGCTGTCACAACCAGCCTCATCAGTACTTCTAGAGTCTTCCTCTTGTTTTCTCCTTCCAAAGCAATCTTAGCTGTGGTGGAGAGTTCTGGAGGAAGATGATCTTTAGGTCAGATCTTCTAATGAGAAGCCTTCCAATTTTTCCTCTGTTCCTGAAGGAACCTGCTCCACTGTGAGGTTGGTTTTGTCTTGAAGTGTTAGATAAGGGAAGAATCACCAGGAAAGATAATCTGTCTTCATCTTCCCCTTCATCTCTCCCCATCAGGCCACAGTTGCTTCTGATCCAGGTTGTTGCTTCCATTCCTGTTCTGTGTGGGTCAGGGTGAATATACACAACAGCATTACAAACATGGCCACATGCTGCTGGGCAGACCCCATTCTGGGGTGATCACAGGCTCAGAAGCCAGCTCTGGGAAGGAAGCCAGCCTTTAGGCTGACAGTGGTTGTCCATTATCTTTTAGATCCTACCTCAGTACCAAGTGTTTGTAGCCAGGCAACAGGACCCACAACTTACAGAGAGTTCAGAAAGTGTCCATAGGAGATACTCTGCAGTCCAGACTTCAGGCTAGTGCTCTGTGAAACCAAGCCACACCATGACTGAACATGTGCTGTCAGTAGCTGCTGAGACAACCTGGTGCAGGACAGCATGGAGTGACAGACAGTACTGTTCACAAGAACTTGAACTTGACATAAGCTAGTCCTGAGTGCAGCTATTTGTTCCTCTATTGCACTGCAGTTGTGAACTAGATTGGAGAACTGGCTGACTCAGGTCTAATCCAGTCTTTTTGGAAATGAAGAAGAAAGGGTTTACTCAGGTCAGTTCCCTGAGGTAGATTACTGTGCACTGGCATGGATGCTTGTGGCATGGGTTTGGGGAAAAGACTATGTCAGCTGTAATATTGGGTTATGCTGGTATAAACTGCACTGCTCTCATCAAAATTAGGTCAAATTTAAGCAGTATTAAATTAAACAGAAATGAGACATGTTTCTGATGAGACTTCTCCAAAACTCACATGTGTCTGACTGTGTTGGCTGGCTGGAATTCAGAGGGACACCACAAGAAACCTGAGGGGTACTCAGGAGTCTTTGAGCAGAGTGCCAACCTCAAATGGAGACCCAAGGGCATTTTGTAACTTTGGATTCCTGGGAGCTGTATCACAGGAAGCAATGAAGTAAATCTGCACAGATGGCAAACTGGTTAACCAATGCATATTACAGTTGTGAAGAGCAGACTGCATTAGGTGAGACAAACACCCTGGTGTGGACCAGAACAGGGAATAGCTTAGAACAAGACTAGGCTAGTTTGGTTGTTGTAGAACCCCAAATACTGGGATTTGTGGACTGTAAGACCTGGTCTACATGAAAAAAATAATCACTGAGACTGCCTCATGGCACTTCCTAGCCAGTAGTTATTCAGCCCCCACTTACTGTTTGATTTTTAGGATGGTGGATATTTCCCTTAGACTGTGGGCATTTGTGTACTTCAGGATTAAGGTGTGAAAGTAAAACATGGAAGTAGAAAGAGTCTTTGCCCAACAGACAGCTGGACAGAAGTGTGGAGCTGTTCTGTAGGATTACAAACACTAGGTTTGGAAAGGAAAGGAAAGGAAAGACTGCTCCTTGCAGTCTTGACTAAAATGAAGCAAGACATGAAGATTTTGGGGGTTCTCAGATTTTCAGCATTGCAGTGATCCTTAGAAACCTCCTTCTCTTTGGAATTAGATGGACAAATAGTAGAATTTGCTCTACCAAGACTGTGTTTTTAATAGAAGTCAATGCTGGAACCATAAATAATAATGGAGATGGGGACAGAATTTAAACAAGCCTTTGCAAGCTCTAGTTACAATGACAAACAGTTCCACCCTTGCATGTCATTTTTACAAATGTTTTCTTTCCCCAGTGTCTTTTCATCCCACTGTAGTTTGCCTTGCAACAAGTTACAGCTGTATAAATATCTCTGTTTTGTTTTCTGTGCTGTGAAGTGGATGAACTGGATTGGTCTGGATCACAGACATGCCAGGATGGAAAGCACTTGCAGATAGTTTCAAATTATTTACATTTGGCAACTAAGCAACCAGACAAATAGACACTATGTATGACACCTGCCAAACTGACTGTGTGACACTCTGTTTCTTGCAGGAGGGCACACATTTCCTTGTGCAGTAGCATGTATCAAGTGTTTTCTCTGGGAGAATCTTAACACATGAGAGAACAGAAGCACTTAGTACAAGCTGTCCACAGCACATGTGATACACACATCTGTGTGGCAGGAGATGTGCTGTTCTGTTTTCACTGTGTACCAGAAGTAACCCAAGGACACCCTCCTGAAGCTTTGATACTTGCCTAAAAGTATGAAAACTTGGATTGCATGTGGCCAGGATTAAGTAGGGACAGGATATAGGCTGTAATCTGGAGGAGCCAAGTGTGGAATGCTCCATGGAAACAGTCCCAACTGGCTTCTGGCCCTGCTGAAATCAAACCAGATGCCTGGGGAGAGGTATTGATCCAGTACAAGCAGCTGGAGATACCTGCCATTCAGAATAACCTCCCAGGCTGCCAGGGCACCTTGAACCAGTGGATGCAGTCTCTTACCTCAATTAATTTGTTGAGATTTTTGTTAGTTTTATTGTTTTTGAACCACCTCTAAGTCCTGTACCATCTACAGTGAGCTCTGGTGAAGTGTCCCACTGTTTAATTCTGCATGGTGCAAATAACTACATCTGGCTGTTTGAAATCTGACAGTGCCTGCAGCATACTGCTGCAGGTGGAGCACAAAAGAAGGATCAGTGCTGATCAGAAGCCCTGGGAGCTTCTGCACCTCTTCCCAGCACACAATCCATTGTGCTTGTGGAATAGGCCATGTCTCCTCCAAGTCCTGGTGCAGGGCTGCATAGCAGTGTGACATCAGGGTCCTGTACCTGGACTGGCCTTTCCCTATCTGTACTGTAACCCCTCCATTGAATTTGAGGGGGTTTTATAGCATGTGTGGAAAGAGATGGAGGCAAAGCTTCCTGGGTTCTTCCAGCTGGGAATGGATAGCTGTGGGTGAAGCTGCACATCACAGCAAAGGCTACTTAAAAGCTTCTCTACCCTGATTCTCCCTCCCTTGTGCTGATTCTGTTGCTGGTCAGATCCCTGGCTGAGGTTACTAGCTCGGCAAACCCCACCTCAAGCTGTTCTCAAGGTGCTCCTAAGCTAAATCAGTGCATGCAGAAGGTCAGTATGTCCCAGAGCTGGAGTGTGGTGAGCTGTGAGAGTGCAGATCCAGGATGTGGAGGACTGGAGAGTGGGGAGATGCCCTCTATGTAGCAGCAAACTGGTAGATCAGATTAAACTATCACCTGGAGCTTCACCTTCTGTTTTCTGTGGCTCAGGGGCTATGCCCATGTCTTGTCTTTCAGCTTTCAGCTTGGTTATGGCCTGACTGCCCTATGATAGAATGAGATGTGACCTTAGCCAGTCTGACAGTGCCCTGCAGATGTGCCCCTGGGCCACATACCATGACTCCAGTCTCTGAAACAGTGATAATAAAAGCACAGCTGACTCTTTTCTTTTTTGTTCTTTTGGCTCTGACAGATTGACCAAAACCAGTTTGATAAAATCCTGGAGCTGATAGAAAGTGGGAAGAAAGAAGGAGCTAAGCTGGAGTGTGGAGGTCTTGCCATTGAAGACAGAGGCCTGTTCATAAAACCCACGGTGTTTTCAGAGGTGACTGACAACATGCGTATCGCCAAAGAAGAGGTAGAGTACAGCTCCCTTGAACTCCTCTGTCCTTTCACTGCTCTAAAGGGGAAAGAGATGAGCTATGGGCATGGTTTGAAGTGAAAACTAGAGAGGAGAATTGCAATTTCCCTGATTTCACCAATGTCAATGTCCTGACAACTGCCTAATGCTGAAATCCATTCTACTAATGAATTGTCTGCAAGGTGAGCTTCAGTTTGGAGTGTATAGGTACCTGTGGGAGATTGTGAGAGGAGAAAAGAGAGAGCAGAACAGGCAAAAAAACCCCTGTCAAAGTGTTTTAGCAGCCATTTTTGGGCAATAAATAGGTGTCTGTGTGCCAGCTCTTTCTAATGACTTGCTGACTTTTTCCCCATTTAGTTTGGTTTTCTGAAAGGGAAGTAGCCCTGTGAGTGTACTCCCTGGCCAATTACAAACCCAGATAAAATCATAGTAGATAATATGCAGAAGTGAGAGACAAGAACTCTGGGACCTGAAGCTGGTGGGGAGGGAAGGCATGGCCCTGCTCTACTGCCACTGAAGAGCTTTTCTCAAGTAGCCTTAGCATCTGAAATAATGCCAGATTCTGTGCTCATGGTGAAATCCCCTGAGGCTGACCATATTTTTTCCTATATGGAAACATGGCCAGACCCAGCAAAGTGCAGATCTCATACTCTGGCTTTCATTATTCATGTACAGAAAAATTGAACAAGCTGCATGTGATTAGATCCTGTGATATGCCTTTTGAAATAGAAGTTAAATCTACTTTTCATCATGTTCCCCAGTGGAAAATAAGTAGTTGCCAAAGTCTAACTGGCACTTGCATTTTATAGTTTAGCCTAATGCTTTTTATGGGGCTGCTTACTGTTCCCTCCTGGCAAAATGTTGAGATGTCTCAGATCTGCCACAGAATCTCTAAGGAACCTGGGAAAGATATCAGTCAGGCTGGGCATGAGTTATATGCTAAAAATAGAGGTAATAAAGCAGAAAATCCCATGACTGGCCTTTTTTTAATAAACTGACTCAAAATCCCAAGTCATGATTCATGAAGCTTATCCAATTTCATTCATTTGCAGTTTTGTTGCAAATGCAAGTTCATCCTTTGCCTGGGATCAAGGCTCCAGTTCCATACCTGCATCTCCCAAAACAAAGGAATACTTGTATGAGCCTGAAGCCAGGCAAACTGCAAGGTAGCACAAGTGAGATGAGCTCACCTTTAGTGGTGGTTTATTGGCCTGCAAGGCCATGCAGGCCAGAAAAGGACCTTTTGATACTGAACTTGATGAGAGACTCCATCCCAGAAGCTGGGAATGCTGTTGTGTGTGCCAGCTGCCATCATACTGGCAACCTGGGAATCCAAGTTTGTGGTCAAACACGTGTGGTAACTGCACTGCTTGCAACTAAACTGCATAGAGCAACAAAATCAGAGTTACAACCAAGGAAGAAAACTTGCAGTCCTTGAAATACCTTAATTAATGAGTATACTCCACTGAGTTCAAAAGAAGAGTTGTAAATGGAGTCAGGATGAATCATTTGAAACTTGGCCAGGTCTAACTCTGCTTATTTTGATTGTTATGGATGACTGTAGTTAGTTGTTGGCTCTTAGCATGTATTAACTACTACAGCACATCACTGTACTTTCTTTGAAGTCAGATTAATGAGTAGGTTTTAAGAGATTCAATCAGTGACTTCTAGAAGGCCAGGATATAACATTTAATCAGTGACTTCTAGAAGGGCAGGATATAACATTTTTAAATACAGCATCCAAACAAAGCAGCTGATTCTGATTACTTCAAAATGACCATGATTAGCAAAGGCTTTCCTGTACTAATGTTGAACTGCTACATGCAGATTTTTGGGCCAGTGCAGCCAATTATGAAGTTCAAGAGCATAGAGGAGGTGATAAGAAGAGCCAACAGTACTGAGTATGGACTCACAGCTGCAGTGTTCACAAAGAACCTGGACAGAGCCTTAACGCTCGCTTCTGCACTGCAGTCAGGAACTGTCTGGTAAGTAGTGTGGGACCTGAGGGTGGCCTGGGGTTCTGTTTCCTGGGAGGAGAGAGGGATGTATGGTTTGGAATGGTGTGTCAGTGCTGGAGATAAGATGTTTTAGTAGTCTGCTTCATTCTTGATAATTCTACTCAGAAGCAACAATCGTTCATCAAACTAAGGTGGTCAGGAGCAGCCAGTGTGGCCAGAAATGGGCTGTTTGTTTGTGCAATCGACATAGGCTGCTGTCTGGAAGACTCTGAAAACGTAGAGGTTGTAGTAAGTTCCAGCAAACGTGATGCCTTTCAAGCTTTAGGCAGAAAAAAGCAATTCTTACCATCTTCAGGGAGCATCGATGAGGTCTGGGATGCACAAAGCAGTCTGGACAGTAGATGGCATCACGCTACTGTCAGAAAGATAAGTAGCTGGGTTTGGATACAGAGTTTCTTGTTAGAATCGTTTTAAAGATGAAAGCCTGGGTTTTTTTCCCCCTCACTCAGGACAGGAATTTGATCTGCTATCTGATTAATACATACAGAGGATTGATTTCAAGAGTTGGCTCCAGTAGAATCTGCCCTAAGTAATCTTTACATAAAAATGAGATGTTGGGCTTTGGAGGCCATATGTGCTGCATGTATGGCAAAGCCATACCTGAGTCTCTTGGGTTATTTGGTCTTACTGACATGCTCAGGAGGTATCTACATGAGCTTTTTCTACCTGGTGTCTATAGAAATGGGGCTAGTTCTTTCATTTTACTGTGGCACAATTATCTATTGCAGTCCAATGTCTTCCTATACCTGGAAGGGGATGGTGGGACCTGCTTGTGAGTGTTTAAACAGCCTTCTGAATAAACATGGTGATTTCAGAATGTCCTTTTGTAAACTAGAGAATAGCTTGGACTAATTCTTTTAAGCAGGGCTCTGAACACAGCATAAATTCCAGCTCAGGCATGAATGTCTTAGCCCTTAGAGAAGGTAAAGTGTGATGTAGATCAGACTGAGTTCTGTTTCTGTACCAAAATAAGGGTTTATTGCTAAAATCTGGTTTCTCAAGGGAATGTATTGTGGTGGTTGTCATCATTTTGCTTCTCCTTAGTGTTGAATTTGCCTTTTACAATTGATGTTTTTGTTGTAGGATCAACTGTTACAATGCTCTCTATGCACAGGCTCCTTTCGGTGGCTTTAAAATGTCAGGCAACGGCAGAGAACTGTAAGTTTTGCTCAATATTTTCTTTGTGTGTGGATGATGAAGGCAAGAACAGTTGCAACTGGGTGAAAATATTGTGGAGTTTGCTTTTAAACTGTCAGGCTTGCAGAGTGCTGCCCAAGGAGGTGCTAAGCCAGTAGAGTGTGGACATCAAGCACAGATGTGAGAATGTGAGCGGTACCTTCAGGAGTGCTTTCATCTGCTTTATAAACTCTTAATAAAACTGCAGTCAACTCCACTTACAAGCACTTTGCCTTACTAGTTAGATTTTTAGATCAAGGAGGAAGTAAGGCACCTTGGCTGGGGACAGTGGTTTCCACCCCAAACCTCCTTTATCTTTATATGGCCATACCTGGCCCTTGCTGGACTCTCCTGAGCAGTGGGAAGTCAGTGCTCTTCCCACCTCTGACTTTTTAATCTTGGAGCTAGAAGGACAATCAATGATCTCCAAGATCATTCTGCCTCCCACCTTCTAAGCTTGCTGTTAAATTGCAGAAGGATCTTCTGTCCCTCTTCCCCAGCCTGACCTGATGCAGCATGGCTACCAGGGATAAGTAATTACTACTGCAGAGATCTGTGAGCCAAGGTCACCCTGTAAGTTAGAGGTAGAGCTGAGCAGTTGACTTGACTCTTGATTTTCTTCTTGTATAGAAGAGGCTCAGGTTTTATTACACCACTCAGCAGATTCTTCAGAGGAACCTAGTGCACCTTTTTTTCATAAGCTAGATTTATTTCCAGGAACCATTTCCAGTTGCTGTTCTGGTGCATCTACTGCTCTGAGATATTCAGATGCCTCTCTGGCTAAACACAGCAAAAGAATGAGTCCTCAAACAGGACATAATATATTGAGACCTTACAGTTTACTTTGCCTGACTGCCTGGCTAATTAAAGGATGCCAGGGGTTTATCCCTTTGGGCAAGGTGTGGGAATAGAGCAAATTTCTACCAACCAAGTGGTGGGGTCTGTCATCAGTAGGCATTTCTGGAGTGACTGTGCCCTCTTGATTATATTGCATCTTGTAGACAGAAGCTTACTTTCAGTGAAAAAGTAACCTTGATAACTGTCTAAGAACTAATAACTGTTTCCATAGATGTTTCTTGTGTGGATTCTCCCAATAGTACTGGGTTTTCACTAGACAGAGTCAGAAGATGTTGTCTTGTGGGTTACTGTGACCAGAAGCATTTTGTGTTTCTTTTACAACAGGGTGGTGTTGTAAAACACCATGTGTTTTACACATGCACTCATGTGCATGCACTTAGTGGATATTAGAAGTGCTGGGCCAAACTGACAGCTGGTGTAAGTTGGTTCAGATATGGGTTACATGGCCTGAGGTCATCTGCAGCAGCTGTCAGTCAGAGGCTAAAATGCATTTGTGTGGAAATCTCTTCTCTTAGGGAAGTACACATTAACATGCTCCCCTTGTTTGTCCCTTTCCCTCCTCTCTCTTCTTTTCCAGTGGTGAATATGCTTTGGCAGAATACACTGAAGTGAAAACAGTCACCATTAAACTCTCCCAGAAGAGTCCATGAAAACAGAAGGCCTAAAATGCTGACACTCTGAATGTGACACATGGGGGATGTGTTCAGAGCAAAGGGGAGGGGAGGGGTAGGAAGGAAAATGGAAACACCTAACTTTATTCCTCTAGAAACACTGAATCTACTGGACTCCATTTGGTCAACTGGCTCTTTGAAAACTGGTTGAAGTGACCCTGCTGGCAGCATAGCACACACTTGTACTGTACAAGTCCCTGGCTCTATAACTGCCTGCTGCCTGTGATCAAAGTGTTGGTGAGTCACAGCCTTTGCAGGACATCAGCTTTCAAACTGTACCCCTGAAGGATGTGGACACCAATGGCATGTAAGAGAGACTTGTGGTGCTGTGTTGAACACCTTCAGAGGCATAAGTGGACTGGAGTGGTAGGGTCAGCACAACTTGACTGAAGCTGCTGGAGTTTGGAATGGGAGTGCAAGCTTTCATGGAAGGATCTGTAAGGAAATTCTCTTTGCAAGAGCTACCTTGGTCTCTTGAAAGTTCCATGTGTTCTCCTTAGTGGTGACATCCTAGCCCTGAATGAGGTTTGTGGGAGTTTCCTAGAGCACTCCTTTGGGGCCAGTATTTCACCTGACAGAGCTAGACTTCAAAGTGTCCTTGGAACCTGAGGTTTTGGTGTGCACACATGACACATGCTGCAAATGCAGGTTACTGACTTACCAACCCTTCTGGCTCCAAATGAGTCACATTTGTATCTCAAACCTTCACTATAGCACTTTTTGCAAGAGGATTTTGCACTGTACTTACCATGATGACACCAAGTTGAATGCTAAGCATGTAGCATGGTAGGTACCCTACAGGAAACAGCCCACACCAGTCCTCTTGATCTGGGGGAGGGAGCAGAAGAGCTACAAGAAGCTATCCTGCTCTCTCTCTCTCTCTCTCTCTCTCAATCTCTCTCTCTGGAACTTTCAGGCTGTGTGAACATCTCTTCACTTTTTGAGCCAGAGCTATTATGATAAGACTAAAACTTGTGAGCTCTTCTCACTGCTTCTTTATCCCATATGAATGTAGCTTAAAATAAAAGTCTGGAAGTACAGTATGAAAAGGCAGGTGCTCCCCAGCACACAGAGTGCTAAAGATGTGGGTGTACAAACCAGTTACCATGGAATAAGCTATGGCTGGACTTAAATGTGTCAGCAGCTTTGCAGTGCTTGTCCTCCTGAGTGCTGTCATCTAATGGCAAGCCCAGAGTAGCTGATCCTTCCCCAAGGAGTCAACTGCCTTCAATTGTCTCTTGCTTACAGTTGTAGAAGCCTTCATGGAGTGGCTGCAACACCAAGTTCATGCCTCAGTATCTTCTGCAGTAACTTCTTTGTATGTCCAGACATTACCCTGAGATTAATGACAAGCCACATGCTGCCTTCAGTTCCTGGGTTCACTGCTTTCCCTCCTCCTCCTCCTGTTTGTGTACTGGGGAATGACTGGCAAATGTAGGGGAAGTTCCATGTCCACAGGAGCTGTAAGCATGCAGGAGCTAGTGGTTGTCAGCTTGTTAGGAAGTTTAGCTGATCTCACTGGGACTGTCCTCTGAGAGGAAACCAATAGAGGCTCCTTCTGGTGTGTCAACAGATCCCCACACAGCACTGCTGCCTGGAGGTTTCAGGATGTCAGGGCTCGAAGCAGAAATGCAGCTCTAACCTCTAGCCTCTGATGCAAGCAAGGATCTAACTGGACCTTTCCTTTGCTCAGAGATATACTCAGTCAGTTACAAGGTCTGTTGTGTGAATGACCTTGTTTTGGGAGGAGGAAGGAAGATGGGTGGTGATAAGTAAGGAAAAAGTTTGCATGAGCCTAAACTTCCTTATTAGCTAGTGACTGTTGAAACTGTACTTCAACACTGCTTCACTTCAGTGCCATACCTCCAACAGCTGTGTACAGCCATGGGCATGTGAGACAGGTGAGTCTCCCCATCCAGTGAAGAAAATATCCCCCCCTTCCCCATGAAAGGCCAAATGGGAACATTGTAAATAAGCTTCTATTTTTCTAAGACACTTAGAGTGCAAACATCTTCTCAGACAAACATTTTACTTTTGCCTGCAGGCAGACAGGAGGGAGGTAAGGCAAACAGTAAAAGGCTGGTTATCTTGATGTATCTCTCTATTAATTTTTTTATAAACAGTGATGGAAACAGAAATCACCTGAAATCCTTACAAATCCTAGTATTCTGCCTTTCCATGTATGATATATATATATATTTCACCTCTTTTTACTCCCTTATCAAGTCTTTACAAAGTCAGTGTATCTCTTACTGTATAAATCAGGGTTTGACTCTACACACTGAATTTTCTAAGTTATATGACACTTCAACACTAACTTTAAAGTAGCCCCTAGGAGGGTATATATCTTTCATTGCACAGTAAGGCTTTCATATGAAGTACTACTTTTTTTTATTAAGAGAAACAAAACCCAACTATATTTATAAATTAGGATACAGTTAATCTAATGTATTTTTATAGCTGAAGGTACATGAAAATGCTATGTTTAAACCTCATGTATATATTTAGACTCTGGGTATCTTTTTGTAATAGTTCTTGTTCCTAATAAATGTTTAACTTTGCAAAGTGGTTTCTGCATGCTTGCATGTTGGTAGTGCTCAGAAAGGAAGGTGAGGGAGCAGGAAAATTCTACTCAAGGAAGTCTTTATCTTTCTCTCCAATTCCCTGAAAGGAGGTTGGAGCAAGGTGGAGGTTGGTCTCTTTTCCCAGGTGACAAGTGACAGGGCAAGCAGTTAATTCCCTAAGTTGTGCCATTACAGTAAGCAGAGAGGGAAAGAGCAGAGTTGCAGCTGGCAGGAGTTAAGCACAGCTTCTTCCCATTCAAAGTCAGATAGATAGATCCTTTTTGTCTTCTGAGGTGAGCCTCAAAAGGGAGAATTTGAAGGGGCCATGGACCACACTGCCAGCTGGGGCCTTCTGCCTTCATTTGGCTGCTTCCTAAACCCCTTTGAGACACATCCATCATTTAGTATGACTCTGCTAAATGCATTCCCATTCCTGCCTTACTTCCTTCACCTGCAGTGTAGATAGTGAGAACATAACCAATACCATTGTCTTTTAGCTCTCTTCTCTTCCCATACACGTGAGAGAGATCTCCCCACACAGGCCAAGCCAAACTGCTTGAATTTTCCCCTTGCTAACAGCATCACTCAGAAGCTTTTAGACTTTAAAAGGAGGTAAAAAGGAATGACTGAGTTAACATAATCAGTGGAAACATAAACCAGGAAGAGTGGGATGAGACTGGGAAAGGGGAAGGAATACCTTGAGATGGGGAGAAATTCTTGACAGGAGAAGCTGGAGTTTCTAGCATGGTAAAGGGAAAAAAAGTTATTTTACTGGGTTTTCAAAGAACTGTGCTAAAAAAACTGTTAGAAAGTTTGAGTAAGAGCCAGAATCATTATGAATAACAAAGCAAAAACCATGCAGAAATGGTCTTTTCCTAGTAGGACCAATGGGTGGAGAAAAGAAAGCAGTACCAGGCTTGGGGGAGGTCCCTGGTACCTGGAGATGAACAGGTTTGTGATGGGGAAAAGACAAAGAACACCACATGGCAGCTGGAGCACAGCATGGTTAACACCTTTGGAAGAAAGAGGTCAATCTTGCTTTGCTTTTCCAAAGAGAAGCAAGCTGATGCTGCTGCAGTCTACAGAAGGAGCAACTTTCAAAGAAAGAAATCTCGGATCAGCTCTGTTATGGGTAAGTCCAGGCCGCTGCTGGGAAGTGATGCTGAGAGCAGGTGGGTAGCACTGCTATGTACATCAGTGCCCATCTGGTGCCTGTGCTTGGGGAGCACATGGCAGGTGGTTGTGAGGGGGAGGCCATCCACACAACCTGCTGTAGCTCAGAGGGTCCTGCAACTCCCCCAGTTTTGGGGTTTTTTTCCTAAAAGTAAATAGCCAAGTAGCATAAGCCTAGGTAGGGACTGTCCAGGGAGCAGGCAGACAGCAGCTGGTGGTGGATGGAGGGGATCATAGAATCATTTAGCTTGGAAAAGGCCTTTATATCGAGTCCAAGTGTTAACACTGCCAAGTCACCACCAAACCATGTCCCTCAGCACCGCATCTACAAGGCATTAAAATCCTTCCAGGGATGGTGACCCCATCATTTCCCTGGGCAGCCTGTGCAAGGGCTTGACAGCCCTTTTGGGGAAGAAATTTTTCCTTACGTCCAATCTAAACCTGCCCTGGTACAACGTGAGGCCATTTCCTACCACTTCTTCCTTGGGAGAAGAGACTAATCACCACCTGGCTCCTACCTCCTGTCAGGGAGTTGTAGAGTGCAAAAGTCTCCCTTGAGCCTCCTTTGTTCTCCAGACTAACCAGCCCCAGTTGCCTCAGCTGCTTCTCACAAGACGTGTGCTCTAGACCCTTCACCAGCTTCCTTGCCCTTCTTCAGACACGCTCCAGAGCAGGACTGAGGCTGAGGATGGAGGCCAGAAGGAGGCTGCCCTATGCCCCTCCCCACGCTTTCCCTCAGGGACGAGCTCCATGCCCAGGGCTTGGTGTCGGACAGAGGAAGAGGTTTGCCCTGGGGAGTCTGGCGAGGAGCCGTGAGAGGCCTGTGGCCCAGCACCCTCAGCCCTTCACTGTGCCCAGGGCACGGGCGGGCCCTCAGCGGGCCGGGGGCGGAGGAGGCGCCGCGCCGCTGCCCCTCGCCTTTTCCTTCCTCCCTCCCTCCGCCTCCTGCGCCGCAGAGCGAACCGGGCGGGCAGCCGCCGCCGGAGGAGGCGGAGGAGGAGAAGTCGGTGGCGGCGGCGCCGCGGCGGCCGCAGGGATCCCGCCAGCCCCGGGACGCAGGAGGTACCGTGGCTTTGCTGCCGCTTCGGCCTGGCCGCCCCTGCGGGCACCTGCCCCGCCGTGAGGGTAGGCGGCGGGGTGGGGGCTGCTGGGGCTTTGCGAGTGGAAAAAGGGGAGGGAAAAAAAGCAAAGCAAGCAAAAATAAAAGTTCGGAGGTAACTTTGTGGGAAAGCAGCGGAACGAGCGCGGCGGCGAGCGCTGCCTTCCCCTTCTCATGCCTGGCCAGGAGGGCGGGAGAGCGCTGGTCCCGGCCCCGCTGTCTCAGCTCGGCTGTCCCAGCTCGGCGGTCCCGGTCCCGCTGTCCCAGCCCGGCAGGGGCAGGAAACATTCGAGGCTCGCCCAGAGGAAAAGCTCAGTTTTATGTAAGCGGGGCCGCGGGCCGGGCTAGGAGCGCTTCCCGCCACCCTCCCCGCCCCGACCCTGGTCGGGGGTGGCTGCGCAGGTCCCGGCAGGGACCCTACGGTGGTCCGCAGCTCCTTGGCCGAGCTGACAGACAAGCGGCAACCGAAAAGGGACTAGAAAGGCTTATGAGACACCCCGAATCGGCGTGCGATGCCTGTTTTCTCTGCAGCCGGTGGCTGTGGTATGGGGAGAAGGAGGCTGGGTTGCCACGGTGCAGAGTTGGCCTGGCCAAAGGACGAAGGATGCTGGTCCCGCCGGCCTGGAGTGTCTCCAGGTAGGCATCGACCAGGCCATTACGGTTCTAGGTCTGCCTTCGCCCTGCCTTGTGAGATGGCAGGCGGATGAGCCTGCAGCACATTTCCATCCTGATGGTGTCATGAACCTCTGTAAACCTGTGGAGATACAGGTATCTTATTAGCCCCAGATGGGCTTCTCAAACAGCAACAGGTGGTTTGGGTAAAGAACTGAAGTTTTGGCAGGTTGCTTGTGAACTGAGAAGCGATTTTGGGCAAAAGGTGGCGTTTGTGGGTTCCCGGCTATATGTAGTCATGGGATGAGGAGAGCCAGGCTGGCAAAGTGGAGAGGAGGTGCTCAGGATGGTGCAGGCATGGTCGGATGTGCTAGGACACTGACAGCTGGCAGTAGCAGGTCTCGGGAGAGAAACTGGGAACGTGTGAAGTGAAATGTAAATGAGCATTCAGGTGTATTCTGTGTGGTCTTCCTCCTTCTGCAGAACCCATAGGATCCCTTTCTCTAAATCAAATTAACACATGGTGTTTGCATATGTTACAGTTGCTTAATGTAAAATCCCTGTAGGGGATTTTTGTTATATACCCAGAGGTCCTGAAATATGGAAATACTCCTTATGTGGGTGCTGTGTGACAGCAGTACACATGGCTACAGCATTTTGTTTCCGAGTTGCAGTTAAAGGGAACTGATTATCAAACCCACACTCTTATTTTTCCTGAAAGTTTTTTCCTTTTGCTGTGTACGAGGAAGGTTTCAGCCTTCCTGGGGAATAAGCTGAGTAGAAAGCTGAAAATCAGGAGTGAGATGATTTTCAAGCCTCTGTGGTCCACCCTAACCCCCATTCAGTGGTTCTTGTATGGTTGCAGCGTGTGCACATGGTGTGCCTCCATCATACAGCAAGGAAACGCCTCTGAAACCAGCATCTGCTATAAAGAGCTGCTCCACTGGTCTTTGCATGGGGAAGTATTTATTCTTACTGTAGCTGTAGGGGAGGCAGCTTCTGGAAGCATCATGCCTCCTCCATTTTCAGACTTAATAACTTGGACAGGTTTTGGGAGGCGTGAGAGCCTCCTGGGCACTTCTGCCTGGGGTATCACACCTATGACATGGCAGAGATGCTGGGTCCTAGTGCAGCAGCCATGCCTCCTAGCATGGCCAGGGGAAGCTTGGCCAAGGAGCTGAGCTGACTCTGGTGGGAAATTTGCACGTTCCAGGGAAGAATCTGGTTCTCCATCAACATGACCCAGTTCACCAGTCTGTGAGCTGGATCTGGGCTTAGGGACCACCTCCATCTCAGCCTCCTGCAACAGCACACAGCCTCCCCTTCTTGTGTGGGTGAAAGTTGCCCAATACAGCCTCTGACATGTGCCCAGCTCCTGCTGCACTGGGGGGTGAGAGCTGCCAGGGCCTGACCTGGGAGAGGAGCTGCAGCCACTGCCGTGGAGGGAGGGATGGAATCTGCATCCATAGGGAATTGTGACTGCAAAGGAGGTGTTGAGCTGTGGCATGAGGGTGAAAGTCCTTGCACGTGCAAGACCCAGCCCATGTCTCTCAGTCCATATCATTATTTGCCATAAGGCACCCAAATCATTCTTCCCACCTCTGAAAACCACCAAAGAACCAAACTGCAACTTGTGGCAGCACCCAGTGCTCAGATTGCAGGGTGCAGGGGCGTGGGTAGCACTTGGGGTGTGAGTTTTGGTTTCTGCTGCCAAGCACCACAAAGTAGGGGTCATCAGAATCTGAGTTTTGCTGTAAGTGCACTTAACATTCCAATATTTGCCTGGAAACAACTGTTGCAGCATGCAGTGATTTTTAGCATTATTGGCTGCTGGTTAAGACCCTGTATAACAAGGGAGGAGGAGAAAGCTTCCTGGGGAGTGGTGATGGATCAAGGGTTTTTTCTATTCTCCTTGGCCTTTGACCTCAGCTCAGGAAGCCAGCTCTGCTGAGGGAGAGTTAGGGATGTTCTTGGGTCTTGCTGGCTGAAGGTGGGTTACATGCTTTGCTGAATGAGAGCTTCCCATCAAAAATGAGTATCAAACACCAGACTTGAGAAAAACTAGCAAGAGACAGTGGTGAAGGGCATCGTGTTACATCTGAGAGGCATTTACTGACTGAAACTGAAAGCAGAAACTGAAGGAGAGATGGTGCTGGTTGGGCACATGCTGCAAATGCAGTCCTAGTTACAACCTCTGTGGAAGATGCATTAAAAGAGAGAGAATTAGAGGTGTGCAGCTTTGAAGAGGTAAGGAGTTGGAAATGCCCTGGAGGGCTGAGCTGTGCAGTTTTCTGGTGGCTGGTGGGCAAGACAGTTCAGAAGCAGCCAACCTTTAAGAGCTACTAAGGGCCTGATTTGCCTTCCTGAACACATTAGAAGCCTGCTGCTCCTAGGGTAGTAGAGTCCTCTGAAAGGGCTGGACAAATGGGAAAGGAGCTGGTGTGCTTCTCTCAGCCCTCTTGTCTACAGAGGATTGTCTCAGGAACCACATGAGTAGTTTTTAGTTTCTCACAGTGGAGTCCTGCAAGAGCCACAGTCATCTTTGTGGATGGGAAAGGTTTTGAGGCTGCATTTAGGATTTTTCCAGCTGCACTGCATGGTTTCAATGCTCTGCCTTTCCACTGGCTTGTGGAGAAGCTGAAACTGCAGCTGTGACCCTTGCTCACCCCTGCACCCTCTGCCCAAAGACTGAGCAGCTTTGGAGGAGGAAAACTGGGAACATTTCTCTTTCTATAGTGGAGTGACTGTGAGTTTCTCTCTGTTCATTCACGGTGTGCTCTTCACAAAGCTATTGTGACAACAGTTGTATTTGTAGGATCAGTGCCTTTTGACAAATATTTAGACAACTGTGTTACAGTGCAGAGGACCAAGCATTTTACAATCTCTTTACTAGAACAATTAATTTGTTTTGCTGTTTATTTTTAAACAGAGCAAATGATGTTCCCTAGGGATGGTGCTTCCTAGCAGTCACCCTGCTCCTGCTTTTACTTGATGGAGATCATTCAGCTTGGACAACACCATTCCATCTGAAGTGCTGCAGGAAGTTTGTCTGTTGGATCTTCACAACTGTGACCCAGAATGTACTGGTGTGTGGGAACTGAGGAATCCACTGCTGGCAGAGAGAGCAACATGGACCCACAAAATGGTAAATAGGAGGATTTCTTTTCTTTCCTGCTGAGATCAGGAGTGAAAGGTTTTAAGAGAACTCAGTAGTCAGCTGCTGTGGAGTTTTGATGGAATTGAATGCTGTGAAAGATCTTTGAGTGGAATTTAATGATATGAAAGATCTTTGAGGGATTTGAGCCCTAATCTTTGAAAATCTACAGTATATATCAAGGAATTTTCCTTCCAAGGAGAATGCTGTTGAACTTCTCAGGTGATAAGAATAGCATTCCTCTGAAGACCCACGTTCCCCAAAGGCCTACAGAATTAGTCAATGCATGTCTCACATCTCACCAGCTCCTAAATATGTTTTTACAAGATCTGTCCTTTTTCAGCATGTGAATGCAAATATGTTCCCAGCCAGTGCTGCAGTATGTGTTTAGGGGATGAAAGCTGCTAAGATCAGAGCATCGTTTCTCAGGCTGAACAGATATTAACCTGCTCCAGTTTTACTGTCAGCTTTGATTCAGTGCCTTGCAGTGATTTATTGTTGGGCTAGATTAGAAGGTCTGCATTTATGTAATGTGCCATATCCATAGGTGGAAATTTCCCTTTCAGAGGGGACATATGCTTCAGGTTGTTTCCTGTTCATTTCTGGGGGTGTTTTTTCTGAGCCAAATTATTTTTGGATGGTTTTTTATTTTCTCACTGAAACCCTCAGCTCAGAGGCACTGCTACATTTCTCTGAGTTAAACCCCAGTTATGTTTCTGCATCAAGAAATAGCCTTCTGGTTATTGTATAATGGTATTCCCCCCTTGCAACAAGCAGTTCATTAGGAGGCAGCATCTGCGTTGGAAGTGTGGGCTGAAGGTGTGTGTTTGACACTTTGGAGTGAGTAAGCAGGCTCAGCAGAAGCTCATGTTTTTGCAGCCTTATTTTGGATTTTATCAGCAACTATGAAGCAAAACCTGATAGTTTATCCAGAGGCCACCTTATCTTGTTGGAAGACATTTCTCATCAGCATCCCAGGGAGCTCTGGAAACTCTTTCCTTCCTCTGTATGTATTCTGCTTATTCTGTGATACTGATTTTTCTGTTGGTTTTTGCTTGTGTTAATTAGCACTGTATCCTTCTATAACAATCAGGAGCAGTTGGTTATGGACTGTTCTTAAAATTCTTCAATTTTACCTTGTGGGTTTCTTTCTGGAAGAAGTTATCTCTACTTGAATACAGTAAACCATGAGAAGCATTTTAATCTGCACTAATGATTTGCAAGAGTTTAAAAACTGCTAAGTTTTTTTCTGCTGCTGTAGTAATAAGACATTTTTACCTCCCTGTTTAAAGATACAGTAAATCAGCAGATGAGTTCATGAGTGAATGATGAAGTGAAAGGGGTTTATTGTCTACATTTTAAGTTCAGCTTGTCTTCTGAGAACTTTGTGACATGTTTCTGTTATGTAAATATATTCAGCTAAAATGGTTAACTGGAGGCATACAAATGTTTCTGGCACAGCTCTTCTGTACTTACATGTCTGGGTTCTTTGATTTGATCAACAACATTGGAGGGCTGGCAAAGGGATTCCTGGGAAGGCTTAAGATCCAGGACTGCCCTGGTGGATTTTTCTCTTTATAAGCATACTGCCCGTGTTTAAACTCATTTTTATTTTGGGATTGTTTGAGTCCTGCCAAGAATAATTGTCATTAGCTAGCTGGTCCACTCCCTGAGTTAGCTGGTCCTTGTTCTGCATTTGGATCCTGTTACACAGCTTGGAGGCAGGAATGCAGTGACTCACTCAGCCTCCCTGTTTGAACCTATTGTTTACACGAGTTTATTAACAATCTGGATGCAGCCTCCTGCTTCCATTCAGGGGGAACCGCTGGGAAGTGGAGTGAGATCACAGATTGTTTCTTTAGTGCCAACGACCCCAGTAGAGCTGGCAAAGCTAGGAGGGGGTTTTCTTTGGGGGGGGAGGGCAGGAAGGACAGGGGTGTGGATGTAGGAGGTTTATCAAACAGCCTGTGGTGGGTCAGTTGGATCAGTGCAGCATCTTCCAGCAGGTACCATGTGCACCTAGTGCCTTGATCATTTGAGAGCCTGAAGATTTTTAGGGCTTCTTTTTCCTGACAGCTGTACATTTGGCCAGGCTGCTATACAGAGGATAGGTTCACAGCATCATTGCCTTTAGTTAGCAAATGTGAGATATGATTCTATGATATGATGCACAGACTTACTGTTCCTGTCTCCTCTTGGCTGTGGCACTGATCTTGCCTCTATTCCAGCAGGATGTTTGCTTAGAGCAGGTGAGCTGCATTTTAGAGCTGGACCCTGTCTACTCTCTGCAGATGTTGCTGGGCTTGACTCCCCTGATGCCAGTTGAGCAGTCACTGGTCCACAGAGGATTTGTCAGTAGGGTGCAGAATAATGCTCCAGTTCTGTTGCAGTCAGCATATCCCTTCCCTCCTCAAATCCTGCTTCCCCTCACCTAGATCTGTTCATCTTGCCCTAATTAAAAGCAAGACTGCAAGCAGAGCTACAGGGGTGGCTGCAGTCTCTCATGAGGCACAGGCTTTGGTTAAAGAGCTCTACAGAATATAATGGAGGTGACATAATACAAATCACTTAGGAAATGCAACAGAAAGCCAGAGAGATGACTGCATAAATGCCTAGCATGGAACAGAGATTCATCTCCTTCCCATGGGCTGGTTAGTTTCTTTGAATCTTAAGGAAATTTTACAACTAGGATTTAATTCTCCTGTGAGCTTCTAGGAGACAGTTCACCAAAGATGGAGAAAAGCAGTTATTTCCTTCTTTGAAATGTAAGGGTGCTGATATTACAAAGCTTACTGCTCTCTTACTGAGAATTTTATTCACAGTCTTCATATGCCACTTGCATGTCTTGGAGGTGGAATTGGATTATCTTCCAAACACACCAGAGGGTGTCTCTTCTCTCCTACTAAATCTAGAAATAAGCATTGAGAAGGGGTGTTATCTTGTAATGTATATAATACTGCATTGTTAGGGATAATGCCAGGCAGGGTTGTTTGAGGTTTTATGGTAACTTTACAGGTATTAACTAAATTACAACTTCTTTGGAGGCAAATCTGTTGTAAGCTGGTGACTTCCAGCTGTTCAGGGAAGCACAGATAGACTGGTGTAGCATGCCTGGAAAAGACCTGAATATTAAAAATGAGAGAGCAAACAAGTAGCCAGAATATAATGACCTGAGTTGTCATTTGGACTGGACCAGAGGCTCTTAAAGCTGTGCTTCAGAAATGCTGTGGTGATCCTGTAGCTCACAGGGCTTTCTGTTTTATCAGAAAGAGGCTACCCACAGTGATAGTGATCTTTGCAACTTCATCTAGGCTGGCTTTGCTCAGGACTGACTCAGAGGGAAAGCTGCTGCCTGCACCATTGCTTCCTGAGTCATAGAAAAGTCTCCAAGTGCAAGTAAGAACAGCTTAACTGGAAGAGTTAAAGGGTCATTTTGACAAGAGAGACTGCTCAGGGCCTAGTGCAATTGTATATGGAAAGTTTCACAAGAGATTGAATGGTGACAGCTTGAGGTTAGCTAATAGCCAATGCAACAGCTTGTTCTCTTGGGACATCACTCTGTGCATCCAGTGTCACTCCCCTGTTTGCATGAGGGCCAGGACACTTGCAGACGTGGCTGAAGCCTTCATCCCAGGGCAGTGGTTTGAGGAGGTGACAGGACTGGAGGTGGAGGGGTGGAAACTTTGGCAGACTCTGCCCTTGCTCTCTGTTTTTGTACTTACTGGATAACCTGAGCCTTCCAGGCTGTCAGTCTGGCAGTGTTGAAATCCACTTAAAAGTTGAAAATCTCCAGGAAGAACCTGACTTATCACCCACTGCTGGGTGTGCATATCCATGGCCTCCAGAAGAGATCTTTGCTCTTGTTTCCTCATAGGGGTCTGCACAGTTACAATTCTGTTGCCTTAAAAGTGAAGGGCAGGAACTCTCATTTGGTAGTGTGAATATCTTTGCTGATAAATCTTGCCTGCTGAGCAAAGGAGGAAGGGAAAATCAAGTGCTGGCAGCAGCCCTGATCTTGCTTTGTGCACAGTGAAATCACCATGTAAACCTGAAAATCTTTACATTAGCTGCATCCACGGGGCTAGAGACAGCAGCCAGGTCTTGGGGCATGTTGGCTTAGCCCTGTCTGGGGCATGTTGTGCTGTGCAACAGGGAAAAAGTACTTGCACACTGTGTCCTGCTTTTTCCATCCACCCCTTACCCTGTAGTAACATTAGAGAGTCTGCTGTGACAGTGTGGCAGTAGGAAGGACAAGGAGAACATCTTGAGTGGTGATTTGAGTGAACAGAGCACTGGGGATCTGCACAGTGTGTTGGTTGCTTGAAGTTCTGTGTAGTCAGACTAAATGAGCCTTGAAGGTTTTCTGGTTTTCATCCTGCTTGTTAAGCTCTGAGTTAATTGTGAGTCCAAACAGCAAAAAATAGAAGAGATGTCTTATGTGAGTTAGTTTTACTGCATAATGCCCTGCAGAAGGAGAAGTAGGAAATGCTAGGCAGGAATAGGAAGTACACTAAAGCAGTAATAGGCTTGTATTTTTAAACATATTTAAATATACACTTCATACAGAAGTGGTGCAGTCTCACATGGGGCCAAAAGCTACTGCAGAAGGTTGGTCTGCAGCAGAAAATGTATGTGGTTAAGCCTGCTCTCCTGTGCAGAACTGAGCCCAAAAAGTGCTGTGAATGCTGGGGCATTGAGCATTAGGTGCCTAATTTAAGACACTCTGAAGTGATTTTCAGAGTCTGGATTCTAAGCAGTGTTCTTCAGACATACCCTTAGAAGATGTCCCTTGTATTTGGGAACAGAAGAATCATTTGCCTTTGAAAATGTCTTCTTGTGCATGTGGAAAGAGGGAGCTGGGTTTGTGGGTGCTGCATCCCTCTGAAGTCAAGGAGGTAGAAAGGAGCACTTAGGAGTGGCAAGATGAGCTTTTCCCCAATAAATACCATCAAAGCCAGCATGCTTTTGAACTTGAGGGCTGCAGTGAGAAGGGCAGAGCTGCTGGGAGTGCCAGCAGCATGGTGCAGACCTGGGGAAGCTAAGTGACCAGAGAGTCCAACCTGAGAGGCAGTTTGATTTACAGACAGTAGTAAAACATTGATCTTTATCTGGGCTGTGTCTGGCATTATCTGCTGCTATACAGCTGTATTTTTCCACCTTTCAGTTAAAATGTATTTGTAGTGTATTACATTAACACAGAACTTAGGACAACTCTATCAAGAAGCCTAGAAGACAACAGAGTTCAGGTGATAAGGTAGTAAAGAAAATCCTTTGCCCTTAGAACCTGTACCCAGGGACTCCTTAACAAGGTTATAAGGTAGCTCTGAGGTGAGGGTGGGCACTGTGGTCACAGAACCATTGTCCTCCCTTTCAGTGGGGGAAAAAACAATTGATAGTGTTGACCCCAACCCAGTCTTTATCAGGCCTGTAATTGATTTACTGTTGTGTCAGTCATGTTGAAGGCAATGTTATACTTGCATTAAAGAAAGTGCTATGAATTGATGGGCTTTGATTCTCTCCAAAGCCTGGGGGGGCCTTATCCAAACCCCATTAAAGTCTTTACACTGACATGACAGGCTTGGGATCAGCTCTTCAGGGATCCTTACAGCATGAAGTCTGGGGTTTGTTGGTTTATTTATCATTTCCCTGATCAATAAAGGGGCTGCCAGGGCTCTGCTTTGGCAGAACACAGCTGCCTGGGAGGACTTGTGCATTGCAGATGAGGATGTGGGGGGTGGATTTTATACCATACAGCTCCCAGTCTGCTGTATAGATGAAGTCTGTCTCTTCATAGGTTGTGTTTCAGCTTTTACATCAAGTTAGGCTAATCTTCAATTCCTTTCCTTCATCCAAGTCTGTGTGCTCATTAGTGGGTCAGCAATTGCTTATTTGCATGATGATGATGATGTATCACCACAGCAGCAGCCCTTTTATGTAAGCTGCTGCCAATTTCACAACAGAAGTGTCTCCATGCTTTGAATTTGTGCTTTGCTCTTACTTCAAGGGAGGACTTGCAAAAGAAATCTTCAAGTTTTGGGGAAGGCCTTCAACATTCAGAAAGGCCTCCTGCAGGCAGAAGGGCTCTGAGGGTGAGCAGTTACTAGTTGAAAAAAAATCAAGTGTGCTTTCAGGAATCACCAACTGCCCTTAAAACACAACCAGCTACCTGCAGGCAAACCTGGGGAGCCTGAGCATGACTGAAGTGGGGGCAGCAAGGACACATTCAGACCAGGCTAAGATATGATGGTTGAACAATAGCAGAGTAATAAAATCTCAGGGGTTATGCTGCAGTTTCTCAGTCCCTCCCAGTATGATGTTTAGCCACCCTGAGCATGTTGGAAGAGAGGGTAAAACCCAGTGATGTCTTGTAGGTTATGTACCCTTTGCAGGGACATGTGTACATGCTGGGGAAGGTGCCTAGAGAGCTTTCCCTAACCTGAGCTCTCCTGGTACAGGTCCTGGGGTGGTGGGACATGTTGCTCTGGACAGGCAAGCAGGATGTGGGGTCTAACACAGAGCTGTACAGAGCAGTGGCATATCTAGTGCAGGTCTTCTCATTTTTGGCTCAACCTCTCCAGCTGAGGAGAAGTGACAGATCTGTGGTGAGCTTTGGGAAGTTCTCAGGTGCAAAGACAGCCCCATGTAGTATATCCCAAAGGTGAGGGAAGGGATCAGTCTGCTACAAAAAGGGCAGGAGGAAGGTGAAGGGTGAAAGGAGCAGGGACCTTGGGGGTGAGAGCTGAAGAAGCTTCATTTCATTTTTGGTAGTCAGTAGGCTCCTAAGCCTAAAGGTTGGCATTTCAGATACTGCTGGGAGAAGCTCAGTCCCAGACTGCCTACAGCTTCTTTTCTGTGGATAGTTGAAAATCATGGAAAAATAGCAAGGAGTCTGCATAAATTTAGCTCAAATATTCTTGGTATGTTTGTGGTCACTGTGGAAATTACATCACTGCTTGTTTTAATGATGAGAATATCACTTGGAAAACTGGCATAGCTACCTGAGAAGAGCTCAAAATGAAATCTTTTCAAAGCATGTGTGTCTTTGATATTGCTTCCTTTGCAGTTAGTTGGTTTGGGGGTTATTTGTTTTATTCCCACCTTGGGTCAGGACTATTTTGACTAGAGATTATTACTGCTTAATTGAAAAGCCACAAGGTTTAGAGCTGTTACACTCTGCAGTGTGATTATCTGCTTCACATAAAAATTCTGTCTGGGGAGTAAGATTCAGAAAGAGTGCTGGTAATTGCTGAAGACAAGACCTCCTCCAGAATCTGCCTGCATGTCTTTCTGTCTTGCACATCAAAGAGCCTTTGAAAATGCTTTTATTTTTGCATCAAGCAGGAACATTCCTTTTTTTTTTTCAAACAGTAATGGACAGGATCCCTTTTCTGATCTCATTTGTAGCTTGAAAACCAGAAAAGCCTAGCTCCTGAAGTGGGCTTGTCATGACAGTCACCATTCTCCAGTGTTTTGCACCTTGGACCTTTTCACATGATGGCAAGGTGGGAATAAAAGCTATCAAATCAAAGTCACCTGCACAGATTGAACCAGGTTCTCAGAGGCAATGGATATAGAGTTCCTTACAGGTTGGTGGGAAGGGGATGAAAGATGCTTTGCTTAATTTTGTCATCTCTGCTCTGGAGCAGCCATCTGAAAATGCTGTGGGCTGCAGTGGGTTCCCAGCATGTGCCTTCAGCTGAACATAGCATCCTCCCAGGCAGAGCTCAGCCCTCCACTCCCATGAATGCTGACATTCCAGACATCAGGAAGACAGAAGGGAAATATCTCCCCATCCCTCTCCCTGCAGATGTAGAATTTCAGCCATTTGTAGGTTTTGTCACAAGTACAGGAAGGTTTCTTTTCTTTGGTAGCCCCCATTCAAGCCCTGGCAGCACATCACTGTGCAGCCTGATTCAGGAGCAGCATTCTCTTGGCCAACAGCAGAAATCTTTTCATCAGGCTTTCTCCTCTGCTCCAGACACAGCTGTTAAGGTAATCTTCCCTCTGAGATATTCTGTCCTGGAAACCAACATCTTGGAGCATCTGCTCCTGCTCACATGGAAGCTGGTGGAAGTGCTCACATTGAGTTCAGTAGGAGCTGGAGTGGAGCCTCATTTTCTCCACTGGTTGGGGTTTTTTCCTCTTTTCCAGCCTATCACATTCACCTCTTTCTTCTGATGCTCTTCCCAGCTCTGCACTTCCCTTGGCTCTGCTGTTGCCACATTTCTCAGTTGACTCTCCTGATGCCAACCATATCTTGATTGCATTGCAGTCCTTTTACCTGAACTCCTCTAGAGTTGTTGTCTGGGTGATAAATGAGAAGTGAGGATAACAAGGAGGAAGGTGTTTTATTGGGCTAGCAGACACAGTTCAAGAGGCACATTCAACTCTGTTTAACATGTGCTAAACTTGGCTTTTGCTGGCTGGGATGTTACCCTCTCAAATCTCTTGAAAGGCTTCTTCTCCTTCCCTGATCTCTCCCTCTGAATGTATTTATAGACAGTTCTCCCATCCCCATCCAGCCTTCATTTTTCCAGGCTCCAGAAGCCAAGCTCTTTTCATCCCTAGTCTTGTAACAGACTGTCCATTTCTTTGCTTTTCTTCTCCACCTCTTCCAGATGGCCTTCATCTTCCTTGACCATGATAAACTGGAGTTGTACAAAATATTTTACATACCTTTTAAATATTGCTGGCCCTTTCTAACTCCTCTCTGGCCAGTCTTTCCAAAGTCTTCATGTGTCCATGTTCTATAAGAGACCTGTTGTGCTCCTTGGGGAAGGGAGGAGGGACACTGGTGGCCACACAGATAGCAGATACCCAGTTCTTATGCCATGTGGTGGCAGGAAGGAGAACTGGACTTGCTGCTGTGGCCCAAAGAGACCTGATGGAGTAGCTGTCACCTTCATCCTACCACTTTCATCAGCTTTCTCTGGATGCCCCACTGGGGCTTGTCTTTCCCAGTAGCATCTGTGATGTTTCCTGGGACTGGAGAGACAGTTGCTGGCTTCTTCTCTGCTGTGGCTTTTGACCAGCTGTTGAGCTGGAGTGTCATCATTGGCTTTGCCATTTAGGAGGGTGTCTACATGTGTTATTAAGGTGAAATATAAACTCAGGAGCTGCTTTTCTCTGCTCAGACAAGCTGTGGAATTGCTGGATGTGTCTTTGGAGGAGCCAGCAGAAGACTAAGACACCTGAGCAGAGACCTTGGGCTCATCCTCCCCTCACACACACACACTGGGAGTAACTCCCTGAGCTCTTCCAGATGTGGCCTCTTACAACTGGGGCTAAAAGCATTTGCTTCTTTCTAAAACTAGCTTTGAATGTATTTCTAGGGAGGATGTAGTAGAAGGGGACTGGCCATGGCTCAGTGCTTCCCCAGTCTGAAGAATTAAGGACTTTTTATTTTAGAGGAATGTTGAGCTAATTATTTCTTTTTGAAAGAGAGAAAACATTGATACATGGAATATTTCCCATTAGGGAAAAGGAAAAGTTTCAAAAGAAACCTAAGTTAGCCATGAACTGATATTTTACAAAGCTTCAAATGAAATCCAATCTTGGTTTAATTTCATGGCTCTAATGTTTGATTCAGTTGCCCAGGAATGGTCTCAATAGAGACACCTTCCATTATTTAATAATCCTTTCTTTCCAGACATGCTTGGAAACAAACAGGAAGAAAATCCCAAAGTGCAGTCCTACTTCTGCATGCTCAGTGTATATCATCCACTGTAGAATTTGGAAGGCAAGAGTGGCATAGAGTGGCCTGGCATGCAAAAGCCTATTTCTGAATGAGTCAGGCTGTAGGATTGGAACCAAATCACTGAGGCCAAAAGGCAAAAATAGAAACTCTCACTTAGGGCTGAGTCATTTGTATTTTCAATGCAGCAATTGGCTCTCTGGCCATTTGGAGCTCTGATGCTTGCCTCAGTCTCTTTCCTTTTGGGGGTGGGTGTTAGCATCATGACAGTTCTCTGTGGTATTTGCTGATCCTCTGCACCCTGAAGAGTATGGGAGGGATGTGGGGTGTCTCCCTTCATGGTGAGAGCCAGCTTTGGCCCTCTGCTTGCTGGAGGTCAACCCCATTCTGTCCTGTGTCTACCAGGGTTGATGGTGCCTGCTCAGATCTCACAGGGCTTTTCTGGCTGTGACAGCCAGCCAGCCAGCTTCACACTGCCATTCAGGCACCTGTGATGCTGCCTACTGAAGCTTGCTGAGTCTTAGTGTTACCAGTATTTGAGGCTTTTCTGTCCCCTCTTCCTCTCTTATCCTGGATGATGGAGAAACAGCTGTGTAAGTTTGGAGCTAAAGCCATCTGGGTTTTGGAATTCAGTTCTGGAGCCCCTTGAAAAGGCAGGAGTGAGTCCAGAGCATTTTTCCATTCAGGACTTAATATTTTCCCTTCAGGTTTGCATTAGCAAATGTTTTGTGGTTTGTTTGTGTGGGTTTTTTTTTTTCCTTGCAGGTTCAGAGTGTTTCCAAACAGAAAATCTCCAATAGCTCTGGTGACAATTGATCACTCTGCAAGGCTGTACCTAGAACTGTCAGCATGCCCTTTAGCATATCCTATGTGCTTGCTGGAAGCTGTTTAATGCAGATCAACACTCTGTGTGTGTGCTACAACAATTTTAAAGTGAATGCAGGTTATGCAGTAGTAGTGGTAAAGATCCAGTCCTGAATTCTTCCTCCTGGGTTACCAGTGAGAGGACAAGAGGAGATGGCCTCAAGTTGCACCAGGGGAGGTTTAGATTGGATATTAGGAAAAAATTCTTCACTGAAAGAGTTGTTAGGCATTGGCAGAGGCTGCCCAGGGAGGTGGTGGAGGCACCATCCCTGGAGGCATTTGAAAAGCATTAAGACCTGGTGCTTAGGGACATGGTGTAGTGGCATGGTGGTGATAGGTTGAAGGCTGGACTTGATGATTTTAGGGATCTCTGCCAACATGAATGATTCTGTGTTTCAGATCTGGGCTCTTGAAGCATTAGAAGTGGGGCAGTGAGCATTGGTTGTAAGCACTGTTGCAGATGCAGATGTCCTTTGTGCTCAAGACATCATCTTTGCCACTGCCTTGGCAGGCAGATCTTGGTGCTGAGCCACTCCTTTAATTGGGTGAAATAATGGATGTTTGGGTGAGATGGAACCACAAAAAAATAGGCAGAGAAAGCATGTGGAGTGTTGCCACTGTCCTGAGAAGCTGGCACATCCCACTCATCCTGAAGAGATATTGCTCAGACATGGCCTAATTCTGGTGTGGTCTCTCCAGTGGGGATGCTGAATTTCCCAGACAAACCATCTGAGGGCATGTGGGCAGGTGAGGGGAGCAACTACCCTCCTGGGACAGGTCTTGATCCATGAAATGTGTCTTTTAAGAAGTGAATGAGTGAAATGATGTTTTTAAACAAGACATGAAATGCTGTTTGGAGGTGTCAGAGAGGGTATAAAGTACAGAGGTACCAAAGTATCTTGGCCTGATTTAATAAATTATTTTTTTATTCAAGAACCCAAGGTTTTGGGGTTTTTTTTTCCTGGTTTGAGATGGGAATTCAAAGATGGGATATTTTCAAGGTTTCTGTAGGATTGCAAATGTTTTCTCACCCATCCAAGTGGGAAGCACAGTGTGGGGCAGATCCATCATCCATCATCCAGAGGCTTTCTGTTGGCTGTTGTTTGGTTTCTCAAGCTGAAGCTGTTCAAAGCAACTGAGGATACATGAGTCTGTGACAGAGGCTCAGAAATCACCTGGCTTCTTGTTAATTTTGCCCACCAGCCTGCCAAAGGCTCCACAGAGTTAGTACTGAAGGATGCTCAGGGATGCTCTTGAGTTTTGCAGCTTTTGGGGTGATTGGCTTTAAATATTCAGCAGATTTGAAACCTCATCTCTGTCCCAGTTTTTATTTGCTGTGTGCAAGCACTCAGAAATCAAAATGGGTAAAGATTAAGCTGGTAAAGGTTAGCTGGAGCCATCTGGTGCTGTTGAGGAATTACTGGCTGAGCTCAGCCCTGAGAGGCAACCACCCTGCCCACCCCCATCCCCAGCTCCTCTCTGAACCAGAGGCTTGGGTTTCACTGCAGTGGGACATGGAGGTGAAAATAACTGGCAGGGCTAAAATCTAGCAGTTAAAGCAGACAAAGCAGCAGCCAGCAAGCCAAAAGACACTGCATCCAGTGGCTGGCTGCTCTGGGAGCTGCTTGTGCTGAAGCAGAGGTGGGTGGCTAGCAGTCCAAGGAATTAATAGCTTAACTGAGCATAGCTGCATGGGCTGCTGTGTTGAAGTCATCATCTTGATTTGCTCCTGTCTCTGGAAATACCTGCACACATTATGACAAGGTCAGTAGCAGCTTTAAAGTTTTATTATTGTTATTTGTAATTCTGTTTGGGAGTTAGTTAGCTTTCTACCCTGTTTTATCCTGTCTTTCTCTGCTAAACAAAAATACCCTAGTTAGTTCCCTCTTCAAAGGGATTGAGCTAGCACTCACAAACTCTGTGAGGTTATGTGTCAGAGACAGAAAGCTCTCTAAGCCAGGAATTTGGGATGTAAAGATAATAATAATCTATTCAGGGTGCTGGCTTGTTATGCAGCTGTTTGCCAATTCACAGCATCCACCTGCAAACCCTCCCCTTTCTGCTGATAGTGGCACACTGGCAGTTAAGAAATTGTAGCTATTCTTTATTCACCTGCTGTAATAACAAGGCCTGAGACAAGGTGCAGCTACATGCAGCTCTGAAATTCTCAGGCTACCCTTTATTATCAATAAGCCTTTGTTTTGTTTCTCTGAGCTGGGACAGCAGTCTGTTGCTCTTGGAAGGTGATGCTCTTGTAACCTTTGCATGGCAATCAAATAAGACTGCTTTTTCTACTGATAACCTTGATTTCCACTGATAGCTTTTTAAAACAGGAAATTAGTCTTGCTTCTAGCTTCTGTAAATGTGCATTGTTGAACAGTGCTCTAGTCCCTGTTGTGCAGCCAGTTCCTATATCTATGCAATCTAAGAATTAAAAGCACTTTGTTACAGCCAGACTTAAATGCTCAGCATGTTGCATGATCCAGTCCAAAAATAGAGCTTCAGTATTCTTCAACTGCAATATTGTTCTCATCTCCTGTTGTTCAAAGCTGGATGCAAGTGATGTGACCCTCTTGTGAAAGCCACAAAGAGCTCAGGTGAGGAGAGTGAGATTTGTAGGGTTAAAGCCACAGACAGAATTGATTTGGATTTCAGCCCAGATCTTTGCTATAATTGGCAAAACTTTATTCCCAGCCTACATCAATGCCAGTACTGATGATAGTTCAGTCATGCATCTTGTAGAAATAAAACAGTCTTTAGGCAGTAGAAGGTAATTTTCACAGGGTTGGATTTTTTTATCCCTACTGGTGAGTATAAATTAAGCTTATAAAACATGCTGCTTCTTATTTTCCATTTCTATTTCAATATATCATTTACTAAGTCTTCTCTGAATTGGGTGATTTGGTTGGTGAGATGCTTAGCTTTGCAGTGGCTGGCTTCTGTCTTTTTGGGAGCTGAGGAATGGATGCCTCACCTCTCATTTAACCTTTGGAAGCTCCAGTTGACTTCCACAGGATCATGTGAGTCCAGCTGTTAGTTGAGAGCAAGCTTTTTTTTTTGTCAGTCTGTATCTCACCACTTTTGCTCTTTTCAGGTCTGTAAGCAGCTCAATTGCAATGTCATTTTTGCTGAAGCTGTAGAAGACCTTTGCCAGCTTTTTTCCTCAGGTCTTAAGCAAAAGGTCTATTTACAATGCAGAATGCAATCCTAGAAAGAAGTTTTAGTGGCAGTTACTTGAGGAATTCTCTTTCTGCCAAGAATATTTGAATATAAATATATTGGTTTCAAACAGTGGAATTGCCCAAATGTCTTCCCTTCAGTGGAGCTTTTATTGACTTCTCCTTGATGGATGTTCCAGTGTTCAAATCTGGATGGATTTGGTTAGATCAATAAAAGTTTGCCTATCACAGGACTAAAATTAATATCCCAATGAAACTCTTCTTAAACTGCCAATTCTGGGAGGATGTAAAGTCCATGTTGGTAACCTTCCTGTTCCTGGAGAACCCAGAAGTCTGCACCTAAGGCATGTGAGCAGACTGCCATGGTTGGTGGCCACCCCATGTTTTCCAAACAACAGTGATGGTAACAGTGGTTGTAACTGAGCCATTCCACTACAGAGGACTTGAGAAATTTCCAGGGGACCAAAACTGTAAGAGGAAGCATGACACATTAGCCAAGTAGTTTTGTGAAGTAGTCATCTGGTAAAACACAGAAGTGGTTTTGGGATTAGGGTCTAGCTTGTGCTCTTCCTTCTTCCCTCAATTCCAACAGGATGGTCCTTCTTCTGCTTGTTGGCCAACTGATTTGGTAGTCCTCCCTGCCCAGTGGCACAGTTCCAGTAGGAAACATGACAGAAGGCTGCTGCAAAAAGAGCTCTGGTGTGCAGGATGCTTGGGAGCATCTCTAGATGCTTGGAGACTTCTCTAGTAGATGAGGAAGTGACAGCAGGATCTCCCACATCTGGAATGAATCTGTGACCATGAGATTACTCCTGCCTCCACCTTCCCTGTCTGTGTTTTAAAAGAAAAGAAAGATGTTTAATTGTTTGCCATAAAGGATGTGGCTTTACATGTGGAATGGCTGCAGATGTGGGTCTTGAGTGATAGTCCCCAAAATCAGGACTGAGGCTGGAAGGAAGTAAAATTTGTCTCTCCTTTCAGCATTCTTTTAGTAACTGGATAAAAGCTGCTGTGCTCTGTCAGCCTTGATTTGCAGGGCTTCCTGCTCAGCTTTCCAGCTGTTCTGTATCTCCAATGTGAGGCATTTTTTTCCTCCAAGGGGAATTCCAGTGCTTCTCTCTCTGTGTTCAGGATTTCATCACAGGGCTCCAAGCAGGGAGGCTCCATGTTCCAGAGCTGCAGTGTTTGCCTGCATCTGCACTTCTTGCTTTCACTCAGAGTCATAGAATCATTTTGATTGGAAAAGACCTTTTAAGATCAACAAGTCCAACCATTAACCCAGCACTGCTAAGTCACCACTAAACCATGTCCTTCAGCATCTACACATCTTTTCAATCCCTTCAGGGATGGTGACTCTACCCTTTCCCTGGGCAGCCTGTGCCAGGGCTTGACAACCCTTTTGGGGAAGAAGTTTTTCCTAATGTCCAACCTAAACCTCCTCTGGTGCAACTGAGTCTAGTTCTGAGTTGCTTAGACTGGAGAACTGTTTTGCTTTAAAGTTCTCTCTTCTATCACCCTTTAAATGGTTACTTGCCTAAAGATCATTTGCATTTCCTCCCTTTGGTGCCCATCCAAAAGAGAAATAAATCCCAGGCAATATTCTTAGCAGTCCCTTACAGGTGAGTGTTCTGCTCTGAAAGCCTGGCCCAAATACAGGCTGAATTTCTTTTCCCATGTCCCCACTACAACTACAGAATGATGAAGGCACTGCACCTCTTCAGGTGAACTCTGAGATGCTCTTTATTCTGCTCTCATTTAACACCATATTCTTCTGCCTTGTTTTCTGCTGCTTGTCCTTCACACATTCTGCTGCATCTGAGCAGGGTTATTGATGTGGGCACAGGTTTAATGGCAGGAATCTCTGGAGCCATCTCCAATGGCTGAGTGATTTGAGCTTGGCTTAAATAATTGATGAGCAGTGTAAGGCAGAATGTAGTGGTGATTCAGACTGCATTATTCAACCATAGTTACTGACAGTTATAGATTGGGCCAAATTTATTTCCTTTTCCAGGCTGCATGAAACCAGGCCTGGGTGACATAGATGTCTATTTAACATATATATATATATATATATATATATCCTTGTAAACATGTGAAAAGCTGTGGGCTGAAGAGCTTTGGTGAACCAGCTGCAAAGGAGCAATAATGATTAATAATATTTTAGCAGGAAAGAGTGATTTTGAAACAGTCTGAAGTGAAACATGCTTCTTTTCTCTGTCTCACATGTTGTTCAGGAGTGGACCTGAACACCTTACTCAGAATTCACTTTCCTTGTCCTGGCAGTTGAAGTGGGTGGGTAGGAGGCTTCACTGCTTCCTCTTTGTTAGCCACCCACTGCAAACATCTTCTCTAGTGGTTTGTAGCTTTTAATCTTTGACATCCAAAAGCTCTTCTGGCTCCTAACAGCATTAAAAAAAAAAAACCCAAAAAGTCTATTTTATGAGACTCTCCAAGATTGATCATGGTGACACTGGCCATCCAGTGTAATCTCCTTTTAATCTGGTTTCCCAGAGTAAAAATATTCCCAGTTTCTTTTCTTTCCTGTTTATTGAGCTGTGGAAAGCTCTGGTTGAAAGTGCTGAGGGAGTGCAGAGGGGTTTTCTTGGGCTGTTGTCAGGAGGTGAACAAGGCTAACAATACCAGAACTGCTTTGCAGGTCCTGCAGAGCTTCAGAAGTCCTGGTCCTTCACAAGTAGTGCAGGTGCCAGTCTTGTGTTAGCCTTTCTCTTCCCTGCTTCCTGCTGCAGGAGGATGAATGTGGCATGCTGCTGTGGAGCATATGTGTCTGAGCTTTCACCCCATCCTTTGGAAACCACCTCTGAGAGCAATTGGGGAACTCAGTGTCCCTTCTAGTTTCATGTTCCTATTGGAAAGTACTTTGAACATGTTATCACTTTCTTTTATCAGACAGCTGAATGTTCAGGTTTCTCTCTCTTGTATTAACTGTGTGCAAGAAATATTCCACTGAAAATAATTCACCTCCTTTTTTTGTTGTTGTTGCCAGGATGCATTGAGGTTGCAGCTGTGCATGAGTAATGAAGAGGTCATTCTTCCTGACCCCTCTTTGCTCTTTCTCCTGCAGGAACTGTGGACATGGGTGGCAAACAGTCCACAGTGGGGGAAGTCTCAGTTATTCAGACACCTGTAACAGAAAGCATTCAGGATGCTTACAAAGCTGGAGACACCAGTAAGGCCCAAGAATTGATTAAGTTGTCATGTGAGGAGGCTGCACTGCAAGTGGAAAAGGTAGGATTAGGTTACTGCTCTTTCTCAAATTGTATTGGGAAAGAAACCAAAATGCCAAGCTGCTGTCTTCTGTTGTTCCTCAGGCAGAAAACCCAGGCAGTTCTGTGTGTTATGCTGGTGCTCCAGGGTCCCACACATGGCTGGTTGTGTGGGGCACTCCAGAAACATGCTCAAGGCCTTTATTTGCCCTTGAAAACACTGATCAGAAAGATAAGACAGAGCACAAAGGACAGTGTATGTAGGAACAGGAGGTTGTGAGGAGGTGCTGTGGTTGGTGAAACAGAGAAGTGTATTTTTCCCTGTAAAAAGGAAGCAGTTTATAGACTTAAGCCAAAAAATGTCTTCCCCCATCAGTACAGAGATGGTTTACAGCCCCTGGGAAGATTTTCCTGCTTGTGTTTGGAACTCTATCCTCTGTGCCAGCTTCTGCACTGCTCTGCTTTCAGAGCCCTCATTTTGAGCCTGCTCTCTGCACAGAGCTTATCCTAGTGTTTTGGGAGGGTACCTGCATGTCAAGTTGAGGCATACTGCTCATCACCAAAACAGGACACACTACACCTTGGAGCAGAGCTGTGCAAAGGCATGAAAACTGGATTTACACTCACCATGCTGTGCCTTGGGTGCTTCTGTGGTAAAGCCATACCAAAAAATATAACCCCCCCAATAAATGAATGTAATTACTCTGTCAACACCAATGATTCTAATGACTGCTAATGTTTATGACACTCAATTAATCACAGTGACAGTGGCTGTGCCTTGGCATGGGCACACAGAAATAGCTCTAGAAATGCTCTTTCTCTGCCTGCTCCCTTTACAGAAAGTTTCTTTTGCTTCCTTTTCTTCACCAGTGTCAGCTTTTAGGTATTGCAGCAGCCTATGGAGATCTGCAGGCAGTGAGGTATTTACTGAAGGAAGCATTAGTGGTGTTACCAACAGAACCTAATGATGACAATGCAGCTGTGGTGGCTGCATACTTTGGGCATAAGGAGGTTGTGAAAGAGCTGCTGGATTCCTTGCATGGTAAGCCAGTTGGGTTTCCTCTACCTTTCCTCAGGCTTTTTGCTAGCTTTGTGCTATAGCTTCAAGCAGGCATTTAAATTGTATGGGTTTTTTGCACATTCCTTGAAGGGGGAGGGAGTTAGTCATGGGAAAGTGTGTGGAGGGATCTGATCTCTGCTGTGTTTTGAAGAGAACATCTCCCATGGGGGAAAAAACACATGCATCAAAATATTCCAGATTTGCAAATTGGAAGTGGAGGAAGATGCCATTGAGACAATTCATTTAGATAGCACTCACAGCTGGGTAATGTCCCAGACCCCACAGAGAAATCAGGGGATTTTCAGCAAGAAGCATCCTCCCACTCTGCTGATCCAGCAGCCACAGTGGTGCTGGGAGTGAGAGTGCAGCATGCCTGTCTGGAGAGTAATAGTTGGGTGTACAGCTGGCAGCATGCTCTGTGCTCCCTTCTTTTAGTTTCAGGGGAATTGCTTATTTAAGATCATCATTTTATCTTAAAAATCACATTTTATAGCAGAACAGATATTTTTAGACCCAGGCACAATGGTTAAGGCAGCTGTAGGGGCAGTGGAAAGAGCATTACTCTAAGTCAAGACCAGGAACTGTGTTTGGGTCTCTCCTTACCCTCTTAGTGTACTGAGGGCATGGCAGCTGCTTCTCACCAGGACCCTCTGTGGATTCAGCATCACAGAATCATGGAATCCTTTAGGTTGCAAGACACCTTTAAGATCTTCAAGTCCAACCATAAACTCAACACTGCCAAGTCACCACTAAGCTATGTCTCTCAGCACTACATCTACACATCTTTTAAACCCCTCCAGGGACAGTGACTGCAGCACTGCCCTGGGCAGCCTGTGCCAGGGCTTGGCAACCCTTTTAGTGAAGAATTTTTTCCTAATGTCCAACCTAAACCTCCTCTGGCACAACTTGAGGCCATTTCCTCTTGTTCTATGGCTTGTTCCTTGGGAGAAGAGACCAACCCTCACCTGGCTTCAACCTCCTTTTAGGTTCTTGTAGTGAGAAGGTCTCTTCTGAGCCTCCTTTTCTCCAGACTAAACAACCCCAATCCCCTCAGCTGCTCCTCATGTCCATCAGTCCTGCCTAGCAGCCAGGGCAGATCACTGACTTGCCCTCAGACAGTGCAGCAATTGCAAGAGCTGAGCTTGACTTCTGCAGTATTTATCCTGAATATAGCTCTGGCTCCTCACTGGAGCTTTATACTTGCCAGTGACCTCAAAGAGAACAGGAATAACATGTTGGGAAACCTGCTTGTTTGATAATTTCTTATTTTCTAGTAAGAAGAAGAAACATTCCAGTTTGGGGGATGCCATTAAACATAGTATTTTCTCTTTGAATTATATTCCTGTCATCCTCTCAGTAATGAAAAGTGACTTAAGTAGTTTCTGCAAACCCAGCTCAGTTTAGAACTGACCAAATTCCCTTGTTTTGGGGAGTCAGGGGTGGTGTGCTCTATAAAAAAAGCAGCTTTCAGAAGTTTTTCCCTGAGAAGGAAACAATCACAGGGGTTAGGAATCCATTGCATTCATCTGCAAGTTGGCTGATGCACTGTGGGGATTCTCTCTGGCTCTGTGTGAACTGCTTGTGGCTTACAGCTGAAGTGAAGCCTGTTTTTTTTGCAGCATGGAGAATATAGTAATCCTGTCATGGGCATTTAGTTACAGGCAGAGAGTAATGTACACTTAGAGGAAAGCAGTGTTCTACAGGCAAAACATTAGATCAGCAGAAAAAGCAGTTTGGGGATGGCTAAAACATGAGCAAATTCATGCAGAAATCAGAACATGGTGTTTTAGTTTTTAGCCTTAAATGACATTTGTCTAACTTTCCTATGACCTGATAGTGAAGTATTTACCCAAAATGAAATATTTCAAGGGGAAATGAAATTTTTTGTGGGAGATTTTAGGTTGCAGTGAAAACAAACTGAACCAATTATTTTGGGGTGTCCAAAACGTTTAGTTTTGTTTTATTCATCCATGAATGTCATGAAAAGTCAGCTAGTTTCCCCTCTTCTGTCTTCTCTCATGGATGTGGAAGAAGTGGCCCATCTTGCATGCTTGGATCTAATATCTGTTGGATCAGGCCTCTTCTCTGAGGATACAAAGACAGTCCTGGCCATCCCTTGCCACCTCTGCTGGTAACCTAGCAGGCATCCTCAGAACCTTCCAGTCTTGCTGCCTTGTGCATGCTGAGACTGGGGACAGTCAAAAAAGTTTGTCCATTAGGTAATGAAGAGCAGTTAACTAAAGCTGAAACCTTCTTGCCTGACCAGCTTAGGGCTCTTCTGGAACACACTCTTGCAGTGCACTCTGCTTGGGCTTCCCCCTGTACCCTTTGCACAGCCATTATTTATGGGTGACTCTTGGACATCCCAGCCCAGTGGCATTAACTAAATCAAATACCTTATCTTCTCAGTAGGTCCTAGTATGTGCCAACAGCTTCTGAACTGGATGCTGGCCATAGCCTGCCAGCAGGGACATTTGGAGGTAGTGAAACTCCTGATTCGTGCCTACAGTGCTGACCCAGAGAGCTGTGCAGTCAGGAGGAATGAGTTCCCCGTTCTCATCCGGCTGCCCCTCTACGCTGCTATCAAGGCAGGTATGTACTGGCATGCTTCAAACTTGGCCCCTGTGCTGCTGTGTCTTTGGGAGAACCACCTGATTTGGTCACATCTAGGAAGGTATCAGTGTGGGCTGGCTTGCCTGCAATTAGGATAACATAAAATCATATTGGCTCTGAAGGTTTTGACTTGGCCAAATTTAAGTCGTCTTAAGTTAGATCCCTCTAAATACTGGGAGGCTGAACTTTCCCCTAGAAACTTCTAGGGAAAGGACACTTCCAAACCAGAAACCTTGCAAGTAAAAGCATTATTGTTATGGACAGGCTGGCACACAGGCTTGATTTAGGCTGAATAATTTACACTTCAAAGCACAGCTGTGTGTATAGTTTAATAAGACAGGGGAAGAACAAAAATGAAAGAGCCTGGGCCAGTGCTTTTACATAGTGTCTCAGTTTGAGCAAGCTAAATCCCTTCAGTGGAGGAAACAGTCTTTACACAGTTCAGTTTCTTTCTTGCACACCCCCATGGATTTTTTCAGAAGTAGTTGTTTCCCAGGATGTCTGTTGAGCTCCTTGTTGGTTCATTTCCATGAGCAGAAGAGAACAATCTGCTTCTCTCTGAAGGGAACGAGGATGTGGCTGTGTTTCTGTTACGGAATGGAGCTTTCTTTTGTTCCTACATCCTGATGGACAGTCCTGAATCCAGCAAACACCTTCTGAGGAAGTATTTCATTGAGACAAGCCCACTACCAGCTGGTGCTCCACCAAAACCAGTAAGTAGCCATTGATCTCTCTGAGGAGATGTTCTTTTAAAGGAGCATCGTGTTAATCATTGATGTTTGTCTTTGCATATCATGTGGATTCTTTTCTCACCTAAGAGCCTTGTGGTTTGCTACCCATGTAGAGAACAAGCTGTGGAAGTGCTTTCATGCCAGTGCTGGACTTCAAGGTGTAAAACATTAGGGGTTTAAATGGCCTCATTGTGTAGGATGCTGTGTGGGGCACCTTCTGCTTGGTGATTTTAACACCACTGTGGGAACCAGGTGTATTACACACAGAATTAGACAGTGGTAGGGGTTGGAAGGGATCTCTGGGGATCATCTAGTCCAACCCCCCTTCTAAGGCAGGGTCACCCAGAGCAGGTTGCCCAGGATCACCTCCAGGTGGGCTTGGAATCTCTCCAGAGAAGGAAACTCTGGGTAGCCTGGGCCAGTGCTCTGGCACCCTCACAGGAAAAGTCACTTTTGGGTAGAACTTGCTGTGTTCTAGCTGGTGTCCCTGGATGCTGTGGAAACTGATTTTGTGCTCAGTCTTCCAGCCCTACCACAGGTTTACTCTGTGACCCTAGGACAACAGCTTCATTTAGGTTTCTGTTGTGTTTTCTGGTTGCAAGGTAATGCCACAAGCTCTGTGCTGTTCCAGAGTGTTAGCATGGCTCAGAGCTGAGGGTGTAAATCCTTCTCTTCTCCTGCATCTGAGAGCTCACATACCTACAAATAGGCTTTTGGTTAACATGGAGCATGAGCTCACATCTGCTCCAAGTATCTTCCCAACTTCAGATCCTCACTAGTAGAAGATGGCAGGTAACCTTCACTGTCTCTTGCTCAGGACAGATCTGACTTTCTAGAGCAGCATGGAGAGTATTGTGTGTGATCAGATCATATTAACTGAGCTGCACTTGTCCCACAGAAGTGCTTTTTGATGAGACACAGAGGCCAACAAAAAGCAAGAGAAGCCTTTTCAGGTTGCCTAGACCTCTGTTATCTACTTAGACACTTGGAACCTTCTGACAATTTTGGTAATTCATTTGCATCTCTGTTTCTTCCACTGCATAATGTAAAGATTTAAACTTCTCACAGCTGTTGGAAGGCTTAATACATGAGGATGGTGCTTTAAGATCTACAGATGAGCTGTTTTCATGCAGGCTGTTGTTACATTTCATGGTTATCACACAGCTGAGTAACTAGACTACATTCTTCTTCTTCTCTGTTGTCCAAATCTCCTTTATTCAGAGCTGAAAAATGTCTCAGGGCAGACAGTGTTACTGCCTTATAGGGAAGCACATAGCATTTCATAGTATTTCTACTGTTATCCAGCAATTTAGTGATCAGGCATTCCTCATCTTTCCCCTCAGTACACAGAGGAGCTGAGAGTGAAGAGGAGCCCTAGAGTCCACTGAGCTTTCAATGGTTAAAGTTTTCATCAGGCCATAAACATTTTGCAGTGAAAAGCTGTAAAGGAAATCTTTCACTCCAGGCTCTGTCTGTATGAATCCTGTTGCCAGGAGAGTCTCTCTTTGCTCAGCTCATAACATTGTGGGGTGTTGATTCTGCTTTGGTGTGAAGTAAAAATAAGCAGAAAGGTTTTCAGGGTTATATGAACTTCTCCATTTTCTGTTTTCCTGCCAAAACTCTGTCTTGCTGGATTCCAGATGAGACTGTTGAGTGTTAGGGACTACAGTGCACATATGTGAGCTTGACTTTACTAGGTTCAGTCAGCAGATTTAGAGCCTTCCCTTTGGGATTCTTAGTTTTGTTGACAGGTAAACAAAAGAAAGCTCAATCCTAGATGTTGCTGGACAACACTTGATAAAATGCCATGCCTTTGAGAAGGCAAAAAAAACCCCTGCAATCTGGGTAATTCAGCTTGAATAAACTTGGAATTTGAATCACAGGGAAAGAGGTCTGTTTTCCATGTGAACTTGCTGGCAATATTTAACCTAGCTGCTGTAAAAATGACTCAGCTTTGCTGTTGTCACACCCTGAGTGAAGAAGAGAGCAGTCTTAAAACATCAGCTAATTGCCTAGTTTAAACACAAAAAGCAAAAGAACACCTCCCCTCATCCCCCACCCACCCCAAAAAAACCCCAGACCCAGAAACTTGACCTTGATTCTTTTGGTAGCTGTTTATTTTAAATATATTTGCTTATTTAATGCTTTCTCTTCAGACTGATTTTGGCAGACTGGGCCAGATGCAGGAAGATTTGTCCTAGTTTGTCTGCAGAGCTCAGGTCTCTGGGAAGTGATAGCTGTGTACACAGCTTTCAGGGCAGCTGCAAACAAGCTGCCTCAGAGCTTGCTTCCTATTTCATACAGCTCACAAATGGAAGTCTCCTTATGTAAGTTCTCTGATGCATTTTGCACTGGGAGGAAGCAAAAAAGGATTCTGCAGAGACTGTGATGTGTATGGCAGCCAGCTGAAGGTCCAAAAAACTCTCCTCTTGGACAGGGCAGACTGAGCATTTCAGAATGAGCCCAGAACTTCCAAAGAGTTTGGCTCATCTGTGCTCTCTTTAAGGGAAAATACTGCACAGTTGACCTGCAGTTGATTTCACAGTAGTGAATGCTACCAACTATGCAGAAAATGTGGTTGGAGAGCTCTGTTTAGCTGCCACTCCTTCCAGGCAACCACTGCACTGTGCATTGCTGCCCTTGCTGAGACAAAAGGAGTTATATCTCATTTTTCTAATGTCTGTTTCTCCTTCTTTTGTATTTAGTTTTCTTCTTTTAAAGTTTTCTGGCATTTATTTATCCCCCTAGCAAACCACTGCCTTGCTGAAGAAAGGAAGTGTTCCACTTTTGCAGGAACAGCTAACAAGATGCCAAAAAAGATCCCCTGCAGTAAGGTAGCTGGGCACAGATTCCTGCCTGCAATAGGTGTAGCCAGCCTAGAGATAGAGGTAACTTTCCAGTGTGAGATTGATTTAATTATCCCATCCCAGACCAGAAAAGAGCTTAAACTGCTGCATCTCTCCCTAGGAAATGTTTTGCCAAGAGTTTGATGCACCAGCATACAGATGGATGTGGATGTGTGTGATCTTTTTCTGATTTCTCTTTCCCCTGCCTGCCTGATCTCAGTTGTATCACCACTGGTAAAGAGATCTGCAGCAGTTCCACTGGAGATTCACAGCAGTGTTCCTGATGGAGGAATTAGATCACTGTCTGCAGAGTATCTGCTCTGTGGCAAGAGCAAGGTTCTGTTGGGGCATGTCACATCATTTAGGAGACATGCACCACAGGCTTTTTTAATCACTTTACCAAACAGTCTCAAGCCTAAGTCTGGTTTTGTATTTCTAGTCCATCTTTGGCCCAAGAGAAGTGGGGTTTCTTGCTTCTGCACTGTTTCCAGTCCCTTGCCTTGCCTTCCTGATAGCACTGCAGCAGAAGATTGCCATTTAGTTGTGAGGACTTGAGAAATTCTTTCCTTGGCTGGAGAAGGGAGTCTCCAGACCTTTTCCTTGCCCTTTCAGAAGAGCAGAGCTGCCCAGAGTCAGGCTGTGCCCAGGAGTTAACAGCCTCTGAACACTGTCCCTGTCACTTGAGCACAGAGCTCACCAGCCACTGCCAAAGAGAGAGAAGTTGAGCTTTGCATGTTCAGCATCATCAACCTTTGGCATCAAAGAAACAGGCTTTTCTGGGAAGACAGAGGAGATGATTAAGTACAAGTTGGGGAGGAAATCCCTTCTCTTTGTGGCATTGCTTTCTTTCACTTAATTGTGTTTTCACAGCAGAGTGTTGAGCCAAGTAAATCCCTGAGGTAACTCCTCTGACACCAGCTTACTAATGCCGAGGTGAATTTGCTCCACTGTCCCTAAGTCAGGTGAAGGAGCTTGGCTGATCCTTCAGTTTGCAGCACTCAGGTAGAAGAGGCACTGTCAGTCCCAGGCTCTGAATGAGGAGGAGGACAGACTGCAAGGAGATTTCCAAAGCTGCCTGGCAGATGGGGACACCTCCCCTGCAGCATTCATAGCAGGGTTTGGGTTTCACAATCTGCTCTGTGGTTTTAGAAGTCACTATCTGAACTCTGCAGGTATCTTTCTATCACATTAAATACCCTTGGGGCCATGGCTCTGCATTTTTGAGGTAAATGATCCACAGCAATCTAAATGCAAAATAGAGATGAGTATCAGCCTGAAATGAGAAGCAGCAGAGGCACATGCGTGCACCTACTAAAAGTAGGCTGTAGGTATTATTACTGCATTAACTGGTTTACTCAAGGACAAGTACTTTTTTTTGTACTAGAATAAGAGGCTGGGCTCAATGGAAAGAGCATCATCTTGAAACAGAGCAAGGAACTAAGAGAGGAGATCACCACCACCAGTTCTTTTTGCTGGGTTTTGGGGATTTTTTTTAATAGCAGCTTTGTTGGGAGCAGTTTAATTAAGCAGGAAGGAAGTTGAAGTCTGTAGAGCAGTTTTACTCCTGGCTCCCCTGAGAGAAGGGGAAATGTTACTGTCCCATTATATGGATGGGCCAGCACAGTGTGGGTAGCCTGAGGCAGTGACTGATGTCACACAAGAAATCTGAGGCTCTAGACTCTGGGTTCAGGATCTCAACCACAAGAGCCTGCTGTCTCCTCTGAGGAGGGAACCAAACAAGCAAGCCAGCTCTCCAGGCCTTTATTCCAATCACTGCCAGAACTTCAGAGCCCTGTAGGGTTATATACATCTGAAGGACCAGTGGATGGCCTTTTGCTTGGCCTGTTTGCCAGATTTCTGGCTGTAATTCTCAATTCTGTTGCTTGTTTGTTTGGGTAAAATATGTGACTGGTTCAAGGGGTTGGATACTCTGGCTGTGGCCAAGAATTCTTCCCTTGGGAAATGGACTCCAGAGCATCCTGCTTTAGATCAGATCCTAAAAGATGGTTAAAAACCCAAAGTTTAAACATCTCAATACTACTGGAGGATTTTGTTTGTAGTGTAGAGCTAGCTTCTTGCATTACCTGGATTTAGGGATCTGGCTCCTGTGAAGTGTCTCAGCACAAATGTGCTTTTCTCCAGTGAGGTTTCCTCATGCTGAGATCTTCCAGTCCCTTAGCATCAGTACCACATCTTCTGAAGTGTGGGGTGGTTGGGGGTGGAAAAGGGGATCTGACCTGTGTGTTTACACACTCTGTTACCATAAATCACAACTGAGTGCCATCCAGTGATGTAAAGAAGCTCAGGCTTGGAAGACCTAATAGTAAAGCAGAGTATGTTTAGTGCCAGTGGGAAAGCTTTGCAGTGTAACTTCTATTATTAGGTTCTGTCTGTTTAGCAGTAGCAGTGGCTGCTTTGCTTAATTTGATTTCTTGTTGCTTTAGACAAGCAGCTTGTGCTCTCTCTGCCTTGTTTTCCTAAGGGCATAATATTTCCACTCAGTTTCCAAACAGTGCAACTGTTTGTGTTTAGCCTTTATTCCATTCTCCTAGACATTTGAAGTGTGGGATCTTCATTACTTGGAGTTCTAAGTCCCAAATCAGCACTTGAAATAGACCTGGGTTTCCCTTTTCTTTCTCTCCCTTCCCAAAATATACTCCTCTCAGTTTTAAATTTGGGGTTAAAAATCAGTGCTGAATGCTGGGAATTGGGAAGCAAATTGAATTTGCTCTCGGGTCCTTGCTGCCTCCTGGTGGAGATTGAAGAGTCGCTTCACTGAGGCTGTCTTTGGGCTGAGCTATGTCAAAAGCACTGAGCTTAGGAAAGCATTTGGGGACTAAGATTTGAAAAATGCCAATTTTGGAACATAGAGCTCATTGGCAAGCAATGAGGTGATCTTGACAATGAAGCCTTAGGTTGTTAACTTGCATTGATGACCATTATATGTTCAGATTTCCTTCTGTCCAAGCTGGAGCCTGAAATAAGTACTTTTGCCTTTCATAACTGCTTCTGGTTTTTTCTTCCCAAAAGAGGATAAAACAACTTTCTCATCTGACTGTCAAAAGCAGCAGAACATTAGCTAGGAAGGAGGCAATTGCCAAAATCATGTCTCTCAGAAGCTAAAATATCTTCCTCAATGACACTGAGCAAATTTCCAGTGTTTGGAAATGCTTTACAGGAGTGTTTGCCTTTCCTTGCCTTTCACAGATGTTCCCTTGCAAAACCTAAGGCTTCCCCAGAACAGTTTGGAGGATTTGAGATGGAAGAGCAGTGCCTGGGCATATATTAATTATTCCAGCAGCAGACCTCCTCCTTAAGAAGTCATTACTACACTCAGCAGATCTGTCCCTGTCCTCTCTACAGATGCACAAGCAATGATCCATAAGTGGTTTAGGAGCTGACTGCTCCCTAGGAGTTCCTCTGGTTGGTGTTCAGAGTCCCCTGGAGATCTGAGCAGTCATGCAGACCATGTGCAAGAGGCAAGAGTGGGGTTCAGGAGTGTGGAGTGTGGATTTCAGATGGTTTCCATCATCTGTCCAGCTCATGCTGGTGGTGTATGGGGGCAGGGAGCCCAGCCCCATGGATACTCACCTGTTGGATGAACAAAGTTTTAGAGTCTGTCCAGCTCTCAGATGAGAGTGTTGGTTTCAGGCAAGAGCAGCTCACCCTTTGTGGGGCATGCTGGAGCTGGTGTAGGGACTGGTGAAGAAGTCCAGGTCCCCTGCTTGTGCTTGCTGATGGTCTTTGGAGTGAGAGATCATGGGGCAGCTATATGGTGGGGCCTGCTGATATCCAGGCATGATTTTATCTCTGAGTCAGGATAATTCTCAGAGCAGATTGGAAAGTGAGCAAAATGTTCATGGTCTGTGCTTTGATTTGCCAGATTCCCAGTGGTGTAAGAGAGGCCAAGAACAATTGGGATTTTACTAATATGTTGTTGTCTTCTTTCTTTGACATATGCAGGCTATGTGTGTGAACTGGTCAAACCTCAAACTGCCCTGGGTGGATCTGGACTGGCTGATTGATATCTCCTGTCAGATAACTGAGCTTGATCTTTCTGCCAACTGCCTGGTCTCCCTTCCATCTGTGATCCCATGGGGCCTGATAAACCTCAGGAAGCTCAGCCTGGCTGACAATCAGCTGACAGAGTTACCCAGTGTACAGTCATCTGATGAAATTATATGTACAAGGTGTGTGTGTGCTAGATGCCTGCAGCAAACTGAACCCTTACAGAGACCAGGTGCCAGTGGGGCAATTGTGCTTGTGTGAAGCCCTAAGTGAAGAGCATATGCAGGAGTTTCTTGGTTTATTTTCTGCCTCCTGCAAGGTTTAACTTAAGTTTTGCCTTTTTGCATTCTCAGTGTTTCCAAGGTAGTTGTCAGGACAATGGTAGGAGTTTCTATTCCTTTGTTGTCTCCTGTTGCTTCTGCTTTTCTCCACTTCTGGGGAGCTTCCACTCTTTGAAGTCTCAGCCCTGAGCTGCCTCAGGTTGCCATTTGCTGGCTGCTATCAGTTACCTGATCTGCTCTCTATCCAAATCACTTCTGTCTACTCCCTGGAAGGATTCATTTTCTAAGTAGAGTCGTTTGCTTTGCCTTGTGAGAGCACATTCCAGCTGCTTTCATTCAGACCTCAAGCTGTCCTGGTTAAAATAGATGTTGATGGCAACAGGAGCCTTTGCTTGCGTTTTTTGTTGCCTGACTAAGTATCTTCTGTACTCACAGGTTACTTGAGGTCGATGTCTCCAGCAACAGGCTCTCCACTCTCCCTTCTGGATTCCTACATCTTAAAAACCTGAAGAAACTCATGGCTTCCAAAAACTACTTGGAGCAGTTATTTGACGAGGAGAACAGTATGTACAGCCCAGGGTTACACTTCCCATTTCAAGGCTTCATCTGGAAGGGAGAGCCCCAGCCTGTTAAAGTGTATAATGACTTAAAGATACTAAGATGCTTAGCCTTTCTCAATCCCTTGTCCAAAGTACAAGAAAAAGCCTGGTTGGTTTTTAGCACTTAATTAAATCCTTTGGCTCTTCTCTAGCAAGTATGCAGCATCTTGCTGGATCAGCCTCCTATGGTGCTTACACCAAGTCTGGAATGTTTTGTGTTTTCTAGCAACTAATTGGATTGGTTTAAGGAAGCTGCAGGAGTTAGATGTCTCTGACAACAGGTTGGTGGAACTTCCAAAGGTTTTTCTATACTGCTTCAAGTCCCTAAACATACTGAATGTTTCCAGAAATCAGCTGAAAGTGTTTCCAGATCCCTGGGCCTGCCCCTTGGTAAGTCAAACTGTTCTGACAGAGGCTGAAAAAGCTTTTGGAGGAATGCAAAAAAATAATACTGTGTTGCTTAAAAAGCTGTCAGGTGTCTTAGGCTAAAAGATTGTTCTGTTTCTGTAGGAATGTCCCTGCCTGATTCAGTTTATGGAGCTCAGATCAAGTCTTTCTGAGGTTTTACCCTGTTCTCACCATGTTGATGGCATTGGTGGAAAACTTCTGGAAATATGTCCTGTATGGATAGATTCATGCCCTCTGTAGTCCTAGTGAGCAGAAGTATTGGTAGGGTTATTTTACAGAGCAGACAGCCTTCATTCAAACTTAACTTCACCCAAACTCATGGCTAACCAGGGCATCTCTAACCACCTGTCACTGTGACTTTATTCCTCCAGGAACAGCAGGAGAGCAGTGTACTTTGGGGAAGTGTTTGCTGATGGATGATAAACAAGTGGAGATCATTTTTAAAAGCACTTTTGAAATACTTTTTGCCCAGCCAAGAATTTGCCCATCAATTAAGTGAGGTCACCTCCTCAGCAAATCCTCTGTGCCTGCATGCACCATAACTTAGCTAGATCACAAAGATCAAAGAGATCACCTAGAATGAGCTCATTAATGCCTTAAATGTGACAGCTGATCTGCCTCTTCTAGATTACTACTCTGGGGGGGTATTTTTCTTTCTTGTTTTCCAGAAATGTTGTAAAGCATCTAGAAACTCATTAGAATTCCTCCCTGATGCCTTGACTGTTTTCTGGAAGAATCACCTCAGAGAAGTAGATTTTTCTGAGAACTCACTAAAAGAAGTTCCACCAGGACTCTTCCAACTGGAAGTAAGTGTCATTTCTTCCTGCTTCTCAGTACTTCTCTTAATAACTACTCAAACCTCAAAGTCACAGCAGTGGCTTCCTGCTTAAGGTAGGAGAACTACCTGCTGGTTTGAGTTGATGAACACAGCAATTGCCCAGAGCCTCTGAGCATCCTGTAACCCACTGAAGTACTACCTTCAGGCCCTCATCCAGTGTGATGTGGTATCTAGCTTTTGACACAAGCCTTCTGAGAACTCTTTGGGTGTCTGTGCTTTTCAGATTTTGGGAGCACAGTTAGGAAGAGAGCCACTGCATTGTAGCTGCAAGCTCCAGCCATTAAAATGCAGCTGGACTCAAGTGTGCTCACAGATAGTTGTGTTTTTAATTAGGCTGGCACACCAGTGTTGTGTGATTAAGGATTAGTCTTTCTATGCTGAAAATAACATGTCTGGATGCCCTAAACAATGCTAGTTGGCATCTCTCTTATCTTGGAGCTTGTAGATTAAATAATTCTTGCCAGTGGGCATCAGAGATTCATAGTTTTACTTCAAAATTCTTCAGAACTTGTGGCTTCACATGGTTTCATCAGGGAAACAAACAGAACTTGAGGGTTTCCTCCAAGCTTCCCTTCCAGATTGTGAAACTCAAGCTCATGGAGGTAGAAACAGAGGTTGATGATTGTCACTGGTGGCCTCTGCAGGAAGGATGCAGAAGTGATGGTTTTATATCCATGTCCAATTTGGATCTCAGGAGTCTGCTGCAAAGATGCCTTTTGTTCCTGCCTGGGAGAAGAGTGCTGAGGGTCATTTGCTCCCTCAGTTGTTTCTAATGATCCCTGCAGATTTGGCTTTGCCTTCTGGTTACCATTTGTTTTCAATTGGCATTTCTCCTGAAATACAATGAATCCTATGGACTATTGTCTCTCAAACTTCCTTTTTTTCCAAATGCATTAAAACTAAGCCCAGTGGGTGGCAGCTACCATGTCAAATATTAAACACTAGATGGTGCTTCAAGGGCACATTGCTTTGGATGCTGCTGCTCAGAGGCTGCAGAGGATTGTGAAGGCACCAGTCCAGGACATCATAAAAGACCTCAGTGTAATCTCTGCTGATGGTCTGTCTTCAAAGTTAGTGAGCTTTTGCTGCCTTAAAGAGTGCCAGTTCTTATCTCTTCAGCCTTACCTTCCTAAAAGAGTTGAATATTTTCACTCTCCCAAGGGCTAGAGGGTGGTGAGCAAATAGAAGGTGAAAGCCCATGCCTAGATCAGCCCTGGCTTGGGCTGCTCCTCGGTTGTGTTGTGAATAGAGCTGCACTCACACCCCAGCCCTCTCCAGAAGCAGATGTGGGAAGGGGGAGAAATGAGCAGTAGCATGTTCCTACATATAATGCAGGAAACACATCATTATGTAGGAAGAGCAGTGAACTGTCTTCTCCCTGGGAACAGCTGAAAGCAGAGGAGACCTGAGACTTGAAAGCATGTGCCTGACCTAGGCTGGTGGGACATGAAGCTTATTACTGGCCTTAGCTTGGTTTATGGAGAGGTCTTAAGACTAGCAGCAGCTCACAGTCACTACTAGGATGTGTATACTAGAAATGTGCTAAGAGAAGCAGAGGTTTTCTCAGCTTTCCTATCTGCTGCTTTCTAAAGAAGCCAACTGTATATGCTCCAAGCCATGTCTTAGTTCTCTAGACTAGTTTGCTTCTCTTGAAGAGCTCTGACCCTCTGTTGGGGAAGTACTCAGGTAAGACACTGGTCAGCTTTTCCACGTTGTGAGCTGACTGAGGCAGCCTAATCTGGATGCTGCAGTTCCTTCTCTCTGGTAGAACCTAACATACCAGAGCCCTTTTTGTGTGCTGCAGTGGTAGGTTTGAAGGAAGTTGTCTTCTGTTGACATTGTCTCACTTCTGGAGGCACCCATTCTCTTCCTGAAAAGCAGCAAAAAATGGAGAAGTTAGAGATGAGAGAGAAGAGGCAGTTGCAAAACAAGGACTAGAGGTCTCCAGTCCATGATTACAGTCATGAAGAGCCACAGGCAGTTGAAAGTCACTAATCTTCCCCCTGTGGAGCAGGCAGAGAAGCACTGCATATAATCTCCCCAAGGTCTCAGCTCTCCTGGAGAGTAGCCTTTGGCAGCAGGTAGCTGGAGGACATGTGATGTGAGTACAGTTGACTGAAAATGAAGCACCCAAGCTAGACCACCCAGAACAAAGTTTGTGCTAATTCTGGAAAGATGTAGCCTCCCTGTCCTCCTCCAGGATATTTTGGGGGAGAAGTGTGAAGCATTGTCATTCAGCAGCCCCATGCTGGGAACTTGGAGAGAGCTTGACACCAGGCACCAAGGGAGGACTGAGGCTTCCAACAGGAGGTTCCAGCCAGTGGAAGACTAATGATGACAAAAGCATCTGTCAAGACTCAAGTGTCAGAGAGGGTTTTATAGGTGATATGGTTCTCTAGCACTTTCCTCTAGCAGATCACTTGGCATCTCAGTGGGTTTGTTGTATTTTACCTTCCCCGAGGCCCAGAGCCAGGCTTCTCCTATCACTAGAGGGAGCATTTTGCACACTCATCACCATTCCAGCAGCTCCTGCTTGTCCTCCATCGTTTCTGTCACAGGGGCACCTCAGATTTTTCCAATCTGGGAACAGGGGAGGAAGGCCAACAGGCTGCCTTTGTGGGGGACATTGTTAATCCTGCCTGATGAAAAGGGGCATAAACCTTTTATGTCATGTGGAGCACAGAAAGCATTTAACACAGTTGAAGCTGAAGTCTCTGCTGCTAAAACATGATTTCCATGGGGTGTAATTCATTAATATTGCTGTACTTGTGGCATCAGATCATTCAGCTGACATTGTGCTTATCTCAGTGTTAACAGGGGGGGGGACTTGCAGGAGAAACCTGGTTGGAAACTCTACATAGAAAACTGCAGTTTCAACCAAATGAAAATGATCATTTGAGCCTCAATGTTATTTTTAAGGCAGATGGAAGAGCATAAATATTATGAGTCTGAAAGGGAACAGCATGTTTAGCTATTATATTTCTGCTAGATTTGAAGGAGAACTCGTGCTTAACCATATTTATAGTATTTGCATCTGAGTCCTATCTGCATGGTATTAACTTTATGGTGTTAAATAACTCTATGGTGTTTTAAAAACACTTTTTGTTTCCCAAATTTCTGTCTCTGGGTGTGAGGACAAAAAATGTAGAGAGGTAACTTACCTAAATCATGGCTAGTTCATATAAATCCTTTTTATTTTAAGAGACATGGAATAAGAAAACAATTCAAAGTGTTCCTCACCTTAAATAGGCCACATTTTGGATGCTGATTTTAGGCATTCAGAAGAGGTTTAAGCCCACTCTGACACTAGCTCACACCACATACAGGACTTCTCATCCCTATGTGGCATACTGTGGAGGTAAATCACGCTGTTCTTTTCCATTTGGAAAGGTTCCCTCACTCAAAGCAAAATGTCCTTTTCTATGAGTTGTTTCCAATTGCATCTGTCAGCAAGTAGACTAATAATCTCCCAGAACTAACAGTGGTGTTGCTTTGTGCAGAAAATATACTTGCTGGAGACAGGGAAGGGAATGTTTGCATGCTAGGCAGCATGGACAGGATGTTCTGGTGAAGAAAATGTACTTTCTTCATGTTCTGTTATTTAATAGCCATGCTAAAAAACCTCTTTCTGTGTGTTTGATGGACTCTGCCTTCTAACTCTAGGCTGTTCCTCTTTTAGGCCTTGGTGTCCCTGAAGCTGCTGGGAAATCAGTTAGTTGCATTGCCTTCACAAGATAAGTGGAATTGCAAACAGCTGAAATCACTGGATCTTTCCAAAAACCAACTTGGGAAGTAAGTGTTTCTTTCACATTTTGCCTGAGAAAACAAAAGCTGAAGAAATAATAGGAAACCCAAAGCCTGGTGTAACACAAAGGGTGTCAGCAGTGAATTAATTACCTGCATAGAAGGCATTGATAGCCACATACCATGTCTCTAAGTATATTGTGTGGCTCTGACAGTGATGAATTATCTTTTACCCATTCTTTGAGCCTTGAGCACACTATATCATTTATTAAATGAATAGATCACTGATAATGGCACTTTAATTTCAGAGCCTGTAGAAATTTCTTTAACCCAGTGTGTGGTTCATCCTTCCAAACCCTGGTTTGTGAGGAGCAAATCCTAAGCATGGACCATCTGGCTGGAGTGCAGTTTGTAGTTAGTGTGGGAGGATTGTTTTGGAAAAACTGAAAAACCTTTGGTTTTTAAATGGAAGTGTAACCAGCTGCAAGTTCATAGAGGGGACTGACATTAATAAGGTCACCCAATAAAACACTGATGCTCTTCTGTTTAGAAATGACAATAGGGATGTCTAACAGAGAGAGTTAAAGGGCTCTTCTCTTCTCCACAACTGCACTGAATTGTGCCATACTCAGATCTTCTTCTTTTTGTGCCTGTCCAGCAAATTTTCTGGAGTCCTCATGAGTTGCTCCATCAGTTGTAAAAGACTAATTGCTGGGGTTTGAATGTCTCAGTGCATTTCCAGAGTCATGGTGTTGGGTCATCTTGTCAGAGGCTCTCTGGTGAGAGCAGGGGGTGGCAGCAGGTTGGTTCTCCAACGCTTCTGGTGAAGCTGTTTGACAGCGTACTTAACCTTCACACCCTTAAAGCTGAGGGTCAAGTACTCTCACCCTGGGAGCCTGAAAGTGCTGTTAATTTGCCAGAAGAAAACCATTGGGCCTGGACAAGTGTTGGTGGAGTCTAGCTCTGGGATTGCACACTGGGTTCCAGTCTCATCTCTCAGAAGCAGGCAGGAACCCGTTAAGAGCTGTACTGTGAATGCCACAGCCTCGAGTGGGGTCAGACTCTGCACCATGTAGTGTCCTGGGCACACAGCTCCAGCAGAGTTCTCCACTGCCCCATCCAAGCTCTTTTCTCCACGTGTCACCACTTTGTTTGGCCTGCAGGAGTGATGAGGGCTTTAAAACGAAGAGGATTCCCTTCTTCACCACGAAGAGCAGGGTGCGCTGTGGCCCAGAGACAGGTAAGCTCCATGGCAGTGCAGAGGTGAGGAAGCCAGTGCTAAGGGTGCCTGGTGAGCTGTGAAGCAGCAGATGTCTGTGGAGTTTGGCTGGAGGGAGATCAGTGTCAGTTCATCTGCAATTTGAAGTACAACAGCATTTAAATCAAGAGGAAATGTGGTTAGATAAAATGTTTCTAGAGAAATGGTGCAGCTGGTTGGTACCATCAATATAGAGAGATGAAGAAGGAGTGAAAGCTGTTTCTTTCACTGAGCTTTGAGGGCCACAAAGATGGTGAAGGGTCTGCAGGGAAAGCCATATGAGGAACAGCTGAAATCACTTGGTCTGTTCAGCCTGGAGAAGAGGAGGCTGAGAGGAGACCTCATTGCAGTTTAGAACTTCCTCACCAGAGATGAAGGAGGGGCAGGAGCTGATCTCTTCTCTCTGGTGACCAGTGACAGGAGCCAGGGGGAAGGGCATGAAGCTGTGCCAGGGGAGGGTCAGGTTAGATCTTAGGAAGAGGTTCTTCACCCAGAGAGTGGTGGAGCCTTGGAACAGGCTCCCCAGGGGAGTAGTCATGGCACCAACTCTCCTGGAATTCCACAAGCATTTGGCCAATGCTCACAGACACATGGGGTGACTTTGGGGTTGTCCTGTCCACAGACAGGAGTTGGACTTGCTGGTCCTTGTGGGTCCCTTCCAATTCAGGATATTCCGTGATTCTGTGGTATATCAGTATATAGTAACTGGTACTAACTGAAGGGCAATTAACCCATAATTAGTCTGATTACTCTTAAGACTGTTTCTGTTGCTGAATTGGTAACTCCCATGTTTTCCCTTGCCCCTGTGGTTTGCACCCACAGTTTGGGGCAGAGCAGAAGAGATGTTCTGGGTTAGCCTACGTGAAACCCCAGAGAGAACAAAGGAATATCTGAAGATATTTGCAGTGCTTCCTGCTCTCTGCAGGATTCATCTGCATTTCTCTTTGTTTGTTTGTTTTATTTTCAAGCACTTGGAGAGCTTTCTCATTGTCAGCTGCCTGAAGAATGGCTTGTCTAAGGCATTCTTTGCAAATCACAGAGTGGCAGAGAGCTGGCGTCTTCATGACGCAGGTCCGAGCAGCCTTCAGCTGCTCACAGGAGGGAGAGGCTCTCCTGCAGCAAAGACTTGCCTCAGTTGCCCTGAAAATTGCCTGTGATCTCAGGTCAACATGAACAGGTAAAATGGTTAAATGCACCAGAGATAGCCATAGCTATAGGGTAGGACTAGAGGTCCTAGCCTGTCTGCTCAGCTGGGAGGCAGAGGCTCTATCTGCACCTCCAGGCAAAGCTAATCCTACCTCATTTTTCTGGCTGTGGAAGTAGAGGCTGCTGTGCAGCAAGTCCTGTGTGTGCACCCTGAGGAGGAAAAAGGTTTGGTCTGCAAAGTTATGCAAGTAAGAAATGGAAATAGAAATAGGGTGACACTGGTGAAATCCTGAATGTGGAAGAACTGGATCTTGGGAATCTGTGGAGCCTGATGTATCCTCAGAGCTTCTCTGTGAACTTCTACAGCAGCATTTCCCAATGGGGAGAGAAGGGCAGGAGCAGCAGAAAAAGGCAACTAGATTCAGCTCTAAGAGGGAATTGCTGTCCTGATGGAAATCTCTACGTGCTGCAAACCCAGCATTAACTCCTGGGAGTTAACTCCTCTGTGTAAAGGAGGAGAGGGTGGGCTCTGCGTTAGTACCGTTCAAAAAGCCTTGGCATGGAATACCCTGGTGCACCTTTCTTCTGCCAGAGGTTGCCTCAGGTTGCAGGAGGGCACAGAGTAGCCCACCTGCCTGGTGCTGTGGTTGAATAGCCACAGAGACAGAGCAAAGCCAGCTCATCTTTTTCTCTCTATTCCTCTGCCAAGTATAGCTTGGTGAGACTAGAGGATGTGGCCAAGAATGTAAGGAACATCAAGAAAAAACAGAAGCTGGAGTACATCAACTGCTCACAGAAGTCTCCTAGCGAGGTGGGGGGCAGGTTTTCCTATGATTTTACCAACAAAGCTATTTACTTAAGCCTAGATTATTTAAAGAGAATCATTTATGGATGCTCACTGTGCCTGATTGATAAATCTCAGAATAGCTTCTTGCACACTCATGTGGTGTTGGTGGCATTTACTCATCCAAAAATACATTTTCAAGATGGGATTTGTTTTCATTTTTCTACAGTTCTTTAAAAGAAAATTTGAGCTCCAGCCAGAGAAATCATAAATAACTCATGAATAAATAATTACAATTCATAAACACCTCCAGCTTGCTTCCCATATAGTCCACTCCTTTCCACCTGGGACTCTGGTGAACTGAGAGTGTTGCTGCTATTTTAGGTGCTTGCTCCTACGTGTCCAACAGGGACTAAATCTGTCTGTGCCTAGGTACAGCCTGAAGAGGAACAATGAAAAGTTTAAGGCCAGCAATGAGCCCAGAAGAGAAGTGACTTGAATCCATGAATGAGCCTGCTGTTCTCCTAAAATAATCCCAAAGATGATTTTGGGTATGAAAACTCAAAAGGTGGACTGTGACACCCTGCCCACACCAGGCAGTCCTGTCACATATAACTAGGAGTCTATCTTACTCCTTTTCTGATCGTAGCTAAGGCTGGAAATGTTAATATTAGAACTAGAGAATTTTCTCCTGAGAAAACCTCTTCCATTTTCTAGGGGCTTTTTCCCTCTTTTTTTCAGCTGAGTCTAGTTACAGTTCCTCAGGTCTTCTCTGTAAGGGAAGAAGATCTTGGTGGGAGTTCATCTCTCCTATCCTTGAGGAAGGGTGTGCCTTGCATCTTAGGGAGTTGCTTTTATTGACCACGGAGGCAGCAGATGGTGCTGGTTGTACTTTCCTAATCAGAGACTCAGAATCTGCTTGTCCCTGTGTGGCCTAGTTTCCTTGACTTCAAGATGCTCCTTGGTACATACATGTGACACTTTTAAGACAGCAACACAATTCATGGCAGCTTTTCATGCCACTATCCCGGGAGTAATTTGTGGAGTGAAATGATGCTCCTTGGAACCAGCTGAATTTCCCTTTGTTTGAACCTCTCCAGCAGCAGCAACTTGGCCATGCAGTTGTTGCTATTATTGCTTGGGTTGCTCCCAAAATGCTCTAATTGCTTCTCAGACATGCAGAAAGTCTCAACTGCTCTGAGAGCTTGCAGCCCAAAATGGAAAAGAGGGGCAAATGCGAGCAGGGTTTTGAAGGCAAGATAGGTGAGCAGTCTGTCAGCTTCTCTGTTATTACTGACTTTGGGCCACCATAAATTGCACAAGGATGCAGCATGGGAGCCTGAACATAAACTCTGACCAGCTTCTGGCTTTTCTCACAGGCAAAAACACGTTGAGAACTGCTTGTGCCCTTAGTGTGGCCTTTCACTGCCAGCTGTTAGGTTGCAGCAGGGGCAGTTCACAAGGTGTTACCAGCTATTCAACAGCAAGAAACAGAATGCCACCAGTCCTCTGACGTATGATTGTCTTGGCAGGCCTTGAGTTCCTCCCTCAGCACCTCAGAAGTCCTGGAGACTGTCACCTTCAAACTGGTGCCTTACCATGATTTTAAAAAGCTGAGATGTGAACATTGATGCTTGATCACCATGTTGAAGGCCATTTGCTTTTCTGCCCTTGCTTCATGGCGGTTCCTGCCAAGGAACATGACCTCATGTCTTGCCTACAAAGTTAAGGTGAAGGCTTTTGGTTCAGAGCCTTGCTGCCTGGTATGTTTTAAAGGTGCAATTTGTTTCCTGTCTTATTCCAGGTCCTTTTTTGGAGTTTCCTGCATTTCTGAGTGATTCTTTGGAAATCCTTTATCTGAATGACAATCAGCTGGACTCTGTCCCACAGTCAGTTTGCCTTCTGAAAGGTTTAACAGAACTTTATCTAGGAAAGTAAGTCCATGTCCTGACAAAACTATGGGGTATTATTTCCATGTTGTTTTAGTGAGCAGTCTTCTGTGGAGCCCCACCCCAGCTGTCCAGTGCTTTTGAAGTTAAAAAGCTACGAATAGTCAGCCCCTTGTTAGTGCTGGGCCCATCTTTTGCTTTAGATAAGGAGGAGTCTGGCTTTGTGAGTTATAGAAGATGATCTAATGCTTTGAACACAGGCCTGGGAATCTAATGTGTGTCTAGTTCATTCTGGCTTTTTGCTGTCAGCTTCCATAGCATTGGAGGCAGTAACTCATCAGTTTTGCCTTGATTTCCTCAACGATTCAGTAAAAATGATTACACTTGTCTGCCTCAGAGGATAAATTGAGGTTATACATCACTTTTAGAATGGAAATTACTATTAAAGTGCTAAGTAGTCTTATTAAAATGTTAATGGCAGATTTCTGCAAGGAGAGAATAGTGTAATCTGAGAGGCTGTGAGAGCAGCTACTTACACACAAAGCCTGGTTGTTGGTAGATTTATTTGTTTTTGTACAGTAACCCTGGTATCCGAGAGCTTCCTCCAGAACTTGGACAGCTGGCTAATCTCTGGCAGCTGGATATTGAGGAACTAAATATCAGTAACATCCCTGCAGAGATCAGAAAAGAGGGTAAGGCTGCTCCTATGTGTTCTTTATTGACTCAAGATAGAATGAAAGTTGTTTCCTCTGCGTGGGCCCGAAGCGGGTCAGGTAGTGCATGCCCAAGCCCTTCTTGTGTGTGCTTCACTGGAACTGCATAGGGAAACCTCCTCCACACCTTTGCAGATTTGATAATGGGTGCTAAGCTCTGGCTGGCTGATCAATTGAAGATAGATCACATGTTAAAATGATGACTTTATAAATGGAATGTTTCATTTGCAGTATGCATGCCAGATGGATTCCATGGCCTGTTCCCTCAATGTGTATATTTTAGGGTAATTAGTCTTTCTAAAGACTGAAGTGTTTAGGATCAGCAGCCACAGTCACACTGAAGTGACTTTATTGTAAGCTGCTAGGTTTTTGGATCTATTACAATGCTGTCTTCTTTTTTGTGTGTTTTAATAAGAAAATCCTGTGGGAACAAAGTTATTAGGAATTATTACTTCTCCAGCACACTGTTGAAGCCTAAATCTAATTTTAACTAGAAACATAAAAGCAGAAGGAAAAACTGAGTATTTTCCAATACTAAATTAGTATTTTATGTTTCCTTTGAGCTTCTGAAGTATACCAGCCACAGCATTTGTTTCTTCTTACAGTGCTCCATTGTAGAGTCTCAGAGCAGTGACCTTTTCCTGGGGTCTCTGTCTCAGGTTTGTCCACTAGAGGTTTCTTTGTTTATTCTCTGGGTTGTCTCAGCCCACAGTGAAACTGCAGGGAAAATATTCATTCAGCTGATGTGTCTGCAGCAGTAGGTTCGGTGCAGTCCTGCTGTGCATATGGACATTGGTAACTGCTAACCACAGATAAAGCCTATTCAATTCCCCCCTCCCCCAACCTTCCCAGGCCCTAAAACAGTCCTGGCATACTTAAGAGCCCAGCTGAGGAAAGCAGAGAAGTGTAAACTCATGAAGATGATCATCATTGGGCCTCCACGCCAGGGAAAGTCAACGCTGGTTGAGATCCTGCAGACAGGAAAGGTTCCGCAGATGATGCACAGCGATGCCACCATAAGGACAACCAAATGGGAGCTCCCCAAGCCAGTGGGACACAAGGCAAAGGTGAAAAACCATCCAAGATCCTTAGCCCCAGTGGGATGTCTGAGCCCCACAGTTTCCCTCTGGGGCTGAAATTGTCTGCCTTTTAGACTTATCATAATTCCTCTTGTTTTGTTTCCAGTTGGTTCTGGTGAACAGCTCTGTTCTCCTGAGCACTCAGCTTTGTATCCTGAAGAGAGAAACATGTGTAGACTGCCTAAGTTCTGGCTTTCCCAGCTGGGGTGGTTTTTTGGACACTGATTCTGAGAGAATGTTTTAAATCAACTTCTCTAAAGCAGATTGTCCTTTCATTTGGGGCCAGAAAATGGGACATGGGTACCTAAAGCTGGACTCCCTTGATACCAGAACTGTCCTAGGTGGGGAAGGTGGGTGGGAGGTAGGATGCCTGACCTCTTGTGTGATCCAAGGATGTCAAAGGCATGCCTTAAACACCCAAATCTCAAATGGCTCGTTCAGGGAGTGTGTGGATCCATACTGAACTCATTTGGACAGCACTGAATTCATTCAAGCATTTGTAGGTGGCCCTGTCCACCTCCTGCCCAGTAGCATGAGGATTAGAGCATGCAGAATTGGTGCTGAGGTCTTGTGAGAGCTGAGGGTGTGCAAATGCATGACTCTGCCTTCCCGGATGGGAGCCATGACCACCAGACAGTTTTGGAAGGGGTGGAGGAGCCTGCTGAGTACAGTTATTCTACAGCAAAGAGTGCCAGGCCAGAGGGAGAAAGACAAAAAAAAACCCCAAACCCTGATTCTTTAAAGACTTGGGTGAATTTGTGCATTTTGTGTTGAGGAGCAGTTAACAAAATAAAACCCTAGACAGAATCAGAGACCTGGAGTGGGATCAAAATGCTGAACTGGTTTTTGGTCCTTATCTCTGAGTCTCTGTCTCTCCATACAAGCAGCCACAGCTGAAGGTCTTTTGGATGAGCAAAGCAGTCCTGGTGCTAGTTAGGGCTTGGTTTAAACAATATGGAAGTTCTTCCAGCTGTTTCTGGGAGACTTCAAACTGGGACTATGCTAGGAGATCAGAGCCCTGCTGAGATACTTAGCTCCTTGCTGAAATCTCATAGGTTAACTTGTCATGTGGAATCAGTCAGTACTTGGACCTGGACCATTAAACAGAGTCCACATGATGCTCTGAGGATGGTGGCTGGTGCAGGGTTTGGTTTTCTGCTCAGTGACAGACTTAGTGCCTCCCCAGGGCTGAGTGATTAAGGGACAGTGTCTTCAGGGACTGGGAGCCTGGACACCATTTAAGCAGAGAGCCATGCTCCCTCTTAGTGCTGTTGTGGGGCTGGATAGAGGAATGGATGCTGAGATAGTTGGAAGAGAGCCAGAGCTAGAGAGGCCTCCATGTAGATGTTCCCTCACAACTCAGTGAGTCTGATTTACAGTGGCTGTAATCCTGGCCCATCTCTGGTGCCACACACACACACACACGTCAGAAGCCTCTGAGCAGCATGCAGGAGGTGCTTACGAAGGGCTTGAGAAGTTTCCCATCTCCTGAGCATCTATATTCTGTTTGGCTCAGTTAGGGCTGAGCTCAGTGGAAGTGATTTCAGCAGGGGGTTTCCTGTTCCCCATAGCAGTGGCAGATAAGTAGCTTCAGCAGTCCTGTGGAGTGGGCACAGACAAGGATGAAACAGTTTCTATTCCAGATGCAGTGAAATACAGGGCTCAGAATGAGACCCTTGTTTGTCCTGGGGAATCCACAGCATTAACTGGAGATTTACCAGCATCAAGGGCACCTCTATGGTTTTAGCAGCAAGTAATTAGTCTTGATTTCCTGTGGGGAAGTGGTAGCCATGCTTAACAATTGCTTGTTGATTTGTCTTTCCTGGAGGCACAATTAGGACATTGAAAACCCTTCTTGTGTCATACATTATGCAGGCATAGGTTTATACTTCAGCTATTATCTCCCTGTGATTTACTGCAACCGTTTGATTTGAACACTTCTCTTTGTCTAAGTAGGTTGATTCAGTGGAGTTCAATGTCTGGGATATTGGAGGCCCAGCAAGCATGTCTACAGTCAATCAGTGTTTCTTCACAGACAAAGCATTGTACATAGTGGTATGGAACTTGGCACTGGGGGAAGAAGCTGTGGCAAACTTGCAGTTCTGGTTGCTGAACATTGAGGTAAGAAGTCACTGGTGGGCTCTAGGGTATCTGTTTATCAAGTTGTAGCTCAGCACACAGAGATGTGATATTACAGCTTCTTTGTGCTCTGCTTTGCAGAACTCTGCAAGCTATGAATTTTGCATAGCTGTTGGAATTCATTTTCCATTCTGCTGCAGGCATAGCCTTGTATTTAATGCTTGAAATTTATCTTTGCCTTTGTTCTCCCTCACACACATCAGAGCCTGAAACAAAAGCTGATTTAGAAACCCTTGCTAAGTAAGGCTGAACATACTTTTTTGGGAATCAGTGTTTGACCACACTGTGCTCCAAGGGGGGGTTTTGAAGCATTTTCTTTCTTGTGGGGGTTAGGCACACAGTAGTCTTTGAGGTTATGTTTTTAACACTTTGGGTTCAGTTAAGCTAGAGAGTATCTCCCCAACAGCTCTTAGCTGAGACTCAGAGCTGCAGTGAATTCATTGGTGTTGACTGGTTTTAATAACTTTTTGGAAAGGTTTATTATTTGATAGCTGTCTTAACATGACATGCAGAAAAAGGGGCTGTAAGCTAATCCCTCTCAAAAACAGAAGCACCCTGACATTACAAAAATATTAGCTTAATGCTCAGCAGCAGTCAGAACCTCAAAGTAAGGAACAAAACCAAAAGCATCATTATGATACTTAAAAAATATATGAGGTGCTTGTGTCCTTAATACACCCCAGCAAGCACATGGTAACATCAAGAAAAGAGACAGAGAAAGGTGAACATGTTGGTTAAAGGTATGGAAACGTTTCTGAGTGCACAGCAATGAAACAGATTAGTCCTCTTCAGCTTGGAAAGAGGCAGATGAGGAGGGCTGCATGCAGACTGATGGGAGGCAAGGAGAAAACCACAAAGGAGTCTTTGTTCAGGATCTTGCACAATAGAAGAATTAGGAGAGAACCAATGAAATAATGAGATGGTAGCTTTGAAACAAACAACAGGAAGTATCCTAAACACAACAGATAGCTAGCCTGTGGAATTTATTGGAACCACAATGTGCTGTAGGTGTCAGAAGTTGAAAAACCAGACTGGTGGAAGAAAAATCCATCAAGTGCTATTAGGTCAGAGATGCTGTCTCATGCTTAGGAAGGTGGTGAGCTGCAGGCTGCTGGATACTGGGAGAATCCACCAGGGAAAAATCTCTACATGCTTATCCTGTGCCTGTAATCTTCACTAGCCTCCAGGCAGAAGATTGGGCCAAATGGGCCCTTTGATTTGACCTGGAACATCCATTGCTCCTCTGTCTGCACAGTGTTTGGGTTTGTGTCATTCAGGGTAGGAGATTTCAGTGGGCATCATAAGAGAGAAATGGATTGACTGCAAATAAGCATATCATATATTTCTGCATCTGAATATTCTGCTGTGATCAAAGTCATTTGGAGCAGCAGGCTGATCCCTGCTTAAGCCTGTGCAATCCCACTCTGTTTGGCAGTGTATTCCCTGAAATCTGGATGCATTCCAGTGCTGTAATGCAGTCATGGGAGGGTTGGAAGAAAACACAAGATCATCTAATCCATTCCTTTGCACTGATTCAGGATCAAGTAGATTCAGACTTTTGTAGCAGTTGATCTCACCTCTCCATATACCTCCAGTGAAAAAGTTTGGGTAACTTCCCCAGGTATCCATTCCAGAGTGTAACCAGCCTTTTCCAAGATATCAGAGTTAGATCTTCTGGCTGCAGGTTGAGCTAACTTCTTTTCCTTTGTCTGGGGGAACAGAGTTCCAGTCATGTAGCTGACTTGTAGCAGCTTAATACCATATGGCAACTCCCTTTAAGTTAAGCCCTGATGTAATAAACCCAAGCTGACAGTTTCCTGCTCTGCAGTAGCAGCAGATGATTAAGCCATATTCTGCAGGAGAACTTCTGTAATACCCAGAGCACTTGTTGCTGTTGTCCAGCTGCCACAACAGGTTGCCTCCATTTCATTTATATCTATATTTCATTTTATTACTGTGGATGACTACCCCCTCTTAGATACTCTACTTTTCAGATGTCCTCACTGAATTTACCATGATGTAATCTGGATGAGATCATTGGCAGTGTTTTCTCTTCCAGGCCAAAGCTCCAAACTCAGTGGTGTTAGTGGTAGGAACACACCTTGACTTAATTGAAACTAAATTCCGTGTTGAGAGGATAGCAACCCTGAGGGCATATGTCTTGGCTCTCTGTCGCTCTCCCTCTGGATCCAGAGCAACTGGCTTCCCAGATATCACCTTCAAGCACCTGCAGTAAGTACTTGTGCCTTTCTGAAGCTCTTATTTTATGTCCCTTTAAACAATTTTGTGGTACTTGATCTCCTTGGCAACAGAAGCCGTGTGAAGAGTCGTCAGGGTTGCATTTCGTCTGTTTTTGCCTGAGAGAATGGGGTGTGATCAGAGAGGGGTTCAGTGTTACTCAGGGTCTGATCATCAGGCTGAGAGCTGGAAGCTCCAAAGTCATGACCTTGGCCAGCCTGCTTTAGTGCTCCTGCTCCACTCAGGTTTCTCACCATTAAATGGTGCTATGGTTTATTAGTCACAAGGAGAGAAAGTACAGTGCTTAATGCTGCAAGGCTTGAGAGCATGACTGTAACAGGCTAGATTGCAGGCTTTGTTAAGGGGAGGCTGGGTGGGAACCTCTTGCTACCTGATGTGAGAATGCAGCTCATGTGGCACTGTGGGCAAGGTGAGGAGTGGGTCAGCCCCTGAGCCTCCAGCAGTCCAAACCTGAGCCATCTGAGTTCTCCAGGTGTCATAAAGGAAGAGTGGTGATGTCTGGAAGATCAGTGTCAGTCAGGCCACGGAGTCTGACACTGATCCCTCCCTTTGACTAATGAAGAATGCCCTTGGGGAGAGGAGCCTTCTGCAGCTGGGAAAGAAGTGGATCTGTCAGCCAAGGGAGTGCAGAGCACAGGGGGAGCATGGATGCAGCAGACTGGCACCAAACTGTGTGACATTACCAGAGCCTGGGGCAAGAGCAGGTGGCAGCTGGCAACTAAAGGAGGCCCCTGCCATGTCCCCAGTATTTCGCATCTGCTGCCTGGCAAAGTCACCAGGAGACCTTTCACACTCTCTTCTGCAGACACAAGCACCACACTGGGCATCCCAGCTGGCTCTTGCCTATTAAGAGGAGTACCAAAGACCCAGTGTGAGGCACAGAGCCTCACAGTGAGAAGGACAAAGTTTTGTGGTTCAGTCTCCTCAAACCTCTTTTCCCATCACCACAGAGTATCCTAACAGATGTCAGTCATTCTTTCTCAAGGAGACTTTCTTTCACCCTGCCACACATCCCTCATGTTCCCCTTCACCTTCCTTTTCCCCCTGCATTTCCTCCCAGTTGGAGTTGTGCCTGATTTTGTCCCTCATCCACTGGGATGGGGCTCTTCTGAGCAGTGCTTCAGGCAGCCAGAGAAGTGTGTGTGCATGTATGTTGTGAAAGCTTTGTGTGGGTGAACCCACAGTGCTTTTATCAGTGCAGGTCCTCTGACATCCCAGTACCACTGATGGCTGAGGTGTAAGAGGGCCTCTTGGGACAGGACAAGAGCTGGTGGTTTTAAACTAAAAGAGAAACATTTAAACTGGACAGAAGGAAGAAATTTTTTATGCTGAGGGCAGTGAGACATTGACCCAGGTTGCCTAGAGAACCCCTGAAATCATCCCAGGTCAGGTTGTTTGGGTCAGGTTATTTGCCAAATGTAATCTGGTTGGAAGATGTCCATGCTGACTGCAGGGGAGTTGGACTAGATGACCTGGAAAGATCCCTTGCAACCCAAACCATTCTATGATTCCATGATAAAACATACTGCTTTAGGGAAGGGTTTTCTGTCTGCTAGAGGAGCGTGTGTAGGATCAGTCAGAAAGAAGCTTTGTTGGGGAAGGTGGAAGAGAACTGTTCTTACCCAGCCCACAAAAAGGCCAAAAATAGTAGGAGCTGGAGAGAACAAGTTTTTAGCTGTTCAAGAAATGATGAAGGCCAGCTTTTAGGATCTAAGCATCAATTCCCAGATCATAGGATCCAGCTGAGCAGAGGCCGGAATGAGGGTGGGAAAAGGTGTCTGGTAGTCATCAGCGTGGCTCTTTGATCTGGTCTTGTCTCCAGCCATTGCCAGAGCAGAGTGTTTGCCTCCTTCCTGCATCCCACCAAAGGGAAAAAGGGGGATGACTTTGGTTGGAGTGCCAGGGAAGTCCCCAGAGGTTCCAGTGCATGGGGGACAGAAGAGCAGTGCACAGCAAATGCAGCAGGCAGAGCAGAGCTTGGCCTCATAGATCTTTTCCAGGCTTCTTCGTATTTTCTCTCCCAAGCTAAAAATGTTCTCTGACAGCCTTCCTCCCATTCATCTGACACAGGAAATTTCAAGTCACTGATAAGAGAAAGGGAGCCTGGAAAGGAAGCTAGTGTGCTGATAAGGTTTGATAATCTTCCCCCTTGCATGACTTTTGCAGTGAGCTCTCCTGTAAGACTCTGGAAGGCCTCGAGGGACTCCGGCAGCTGATTTTTCACGTCACTTGCAACATGAAGGATGTTGGCAGCTCAATTTGCTCCCAGAAACTTGCAGGGAGATTGGTGAGAACTGTGCTTGTTGTGGTGATCTTACCAAAGCAGGGCTTTTGGGGGTCTTGCTTTTGGATTGGGAGATGAACTTCAGGGGTTAGCGTTGATGCAGGGGGTATGTGAGGTGTGCGAGATGACTGGCTGGCTTTGGAGACAGACAGGACTGTAAGATCCCTGGAGAGGGAAGATGACTTAGCCAGTTCCTCTCCAGCAGAGTGCTGGCTGATACTGATCCTGCTGGTTTTTCTCATGTGGTTTGCAGATACCAAGAAGTTACCTTAGTCTTCAAGAAGCTGTCCTTGCAGAACAGCACAGAAGAAGTCAAAATGATGATGTACAGTATTTAACAGACAGACAAATAGAACTGATCATTGAGCAAACACCTGGGAATGATATCAAAGACTATGAAGACTTGCAAACTGGTAGGTCAGAGCAGACCAGTCATTTCTTGGAAATCAATGTGTTACCAATTGAGATATTCCATGAATAATAAAATTGGGGGGTGGGGGAAAGCCCACTAGATAGTTGCTGTGCAAAAAACCAGTTGCAGAGTGCTGTACCCTTGTGTAGAGGTTACTTTGGAAATAGCTAAGGTATAAAATGAGAAATGATGTCATTTGTATTTATAAAGAGTGGACTAGGAAGTTTGCAGGGTTTTTTTGCTTTGCCTGATTTATTTCTGCTCTGGGAAGAATGAGGGTTGCCATAGTTTCAAGGCTGTCTTCTCTGTAGGGCCCAAGTCCTGTCATCTTCATGGTGGCCTTGACCTGCAGGAGCCAGGGAGAGACCTTCCCCTGAGGATGGCAGGAGGAGGGTGGCTGGGAGGTGTGATGGGGACAGAACTAGTGACTATAAAGCAATGGGATGTGAGTTTTACAAGTGAAGTGCCAGATAGCAGTGCTCCTCAGACGAATGTTATTCACTTGGCTATGTGCTGGCTGTATCTGGAATGCATAAAACTGCACAGACTGCCTCAGAATCTTATTCATCTGCAGTGTGGTTTCCTGATGCTGAGCTATTGCTAATCTACAGTTCCTTATTTTTTGCAGCAATTAATTTTCTCATAGAAACAGGTACACTACTGCACTTCCCAGACACAAGCCATGGCCTGAGAAACCTCTACTTCCTTGACCCTGTCTGGCTTTCAGAGTGTCTACAGAGGATTTTCAACATCAAGAGCTCCAAGTCTGTAGCTAAGAATGGAGTCATCAGAGCAGAGGATCTCAGGATGCTGCTGGTTGGGACAGGCTTCACTGAGCAAACTGAAGAACAGTACTTCCAGTTCTTGGCCAAGTTTGAAATTGCACTGCCTGTGGCCAATAACAGGTATGTTGGTAATGAGAGAGGCTTAGCCAGGCTGGAGAAAAATGGGCATTACATCAGCAGATATTAGCAGGCTTTGTCACTGGGAGCAGTTGTCCTGACAAGGACCTTGCTCTGAGAGGATATTAGAGGGTGTTAACCAATGCAAGGGAAGGCACCCATTCCTTTGGGCTGCATTTCCTGGCATGAGCACCCTTTGGTCCAAACAAGCTGGTCTGAAAACTTTCCAAAGCAAGTCTTTGTCCACTCAGCTCATTGAGGCTGGTGACAGGCTCAGGCAGCAGCAGGGAGGGACAGTGACACCACCAGGGATGTGACATGAGCAGGTGGGAGCTGCAAGAGCTCAGCCGGTGCAGCTGCAGCTGGGAGAGGATGTTAGGCTCCTGGCTGCCAGACTTGAAATATTGATGGGCTGGAGTCATCTGTTTCTAGTGAAAGAGCCTCATTTCCAGAGTGTGACAGAAAACTTGGGATAATCAATAATTATAGCAGCCCTGAATGTGGCAGTATTTTATTTCTAGTGAAATCAGGGAAGTGTGGCTTCAGTAGCAATGGGGCTTGCTTTATTTTTAGCCTCAATAGGTGTTGATCAATAGTTTTCCTAGAAAAGGTCTAGGAGACCACATTCTCTTGAAATGTTAATGAGTCCTCCTCCCTCCTTCCCCATCTCTTTTCCTCTGGGCAGACTTCCCTGCTATTTTTCTCTCTCCCATCTGCTTGGCGACAGCCTGTTGTTTGCCTTAACGGTGAAACCATAGTTGTATTGCACTTTGGAGGTGGCATTTGCATTTCACTTCCTTGCCCTTCCAGGACAGCAGGGCTGCATCACCCTGAGCCTCTGGGGAGCTCTGAATGCCAGCACAAGTGCAGCATTCTCTTGGCTGTCATTATGCCTGTCACTTATCCAGTCCCGGATGCCAACAAATTTTCTCAGGCTTAACACAGATAAAGCAGCAATGTTTCTGCTTAGGCCAAAATGCCTTTTGGACTCCTTGTCACTCTCTGCCATTTTACTCTAAGGCAATTACATTGTCTCTGCCTCAGGAACAAGCAAACTGCTCTTTCATGGCCTGGCCAATCTTTTTTAGAGCCATCCAAGCCACATTAGCAGAATATTCTTCCCACTGATGGAGTGTAGCTATAGCAGGTTGGATTAATTTAATGTACTAGCCAGACACAGAGCAGTTATTTGTTACTGTGCTTATGCAATTATTGTCTAGATTGCCAGATAGGGTTTCTGTGCAGGCAGTAGGGAAAGCAGCTGCCAGTTTCTCTTCTGAAAGGGTGGATGAGGGCATGTTTCACATATTTTCAAAATTTGCATTGGCTGTTGTTCAAGAGCATCAGATCACCATCTGTATTGCAATCCACTATGGAGCTGTGGTCCAGAAGGGCCTCACTGGCCTTCTTACACTCCTAGACCCTTTCTTGGATGTGCTGAGGAAAGTTTATTGGCTCTCATACGATGCAGCTGCTACCTTTAGAGAGCAAGAACTTCTAGTTTGATGCACTCCACTTTCCTGCCTAAGGTGCATGTAATTTAGCTGTGTTCTGCTTGTGCAAATGGGGTTGGCAGTAACACCATTCTTACTGTAATTTGGAAGTGAAGAGAAATCTTTCAGTTCTACATTCCAGAGATGTTTCATGGAAGGGATAATTCCATCCTGTAGAATGTCATCAGATGTTATGGGCTGTGACATATGGATAGAGCTGTTGTCTAGAGGTGGCTGCTTTCACTGAGCTGATATCTCAGGTTTTACAGAGTGCTGCAGCTGCTGGAGAGAAAACATGATAGGCTGCAAGCATTAGATTTGGACCCAGCATTAGTTCTAGCTGTGTGGCTAGTCCCTGCCTCTGTTATTTTGGTCAAGTCCCTTGGCCATTTGCCTCATTGCTGTCATTATGTCTGTCAGTGAGGAGCCCCAGATGCAGACATATTTTCTCAGGCTCAACACTAATAAACCAGCAGTGTTTCTGCTTATAAGCAAATCAGATTTTTTTATCCTATAGGCAACTTGGAATGTATCTGCTACAGGAGAGTATCACTGTCAGGAGATTTATTGGCAGGTACTGAAAGCTATAAGCTCTTGGTTTTCAAAACAGTTGTAGTCTTCCAAAAGGTTTTGGCTTCCCAAATAGTAAAGATCAGGACAAATGAATATTCTGTGCTTCCTGGGAGCTCTGAAAATAATTTGATAACTCCATGTTCCTCTACACCAGCATAGTTCTGTTACTTCTGACAGGTCAGACTCAGATAGCACTTAATTTCACCAACACTTGAGCAAAGAACCTGGTTGCAGGAGGAAACTGAGCAAGACAAGTGGTGTCTCTGCTGACATCAGCCTGGCAAAATGAGCTCTTGCCCTAGGAGTTTGTCAGGGATGTGGTAGGGAGTCCATCAGCTGCAGTATGGTGCAGCAGGAAACCCTGTCATGTTGACCCATAAGAAGGAGAGGCAGACAGTCCAATCCCTGCAGCCTGTAACTGCCTCCCACAACACCTCCCCTCCCTACCTTCTGGGCTTCCTGTAGATTGTTTTTGTATTTATCTTCTGCTCCACGTGGGAGCACAGCTGTAATTCTTTGTTTACTAGCAGGGCAGAGTAGTAAAGATACCAAAAAATGAGTCCCAACATCACAGCTGTTGTAATGACTCTTATATCTTAATGCATTTAATTTGTGATTCCACCAAATGTCCTGCTCATTACATCAATTTTAGCCCTGGCTGAATTATGTAATGTCTCTTTTGCCTCTGCTTGCTTCCACAGTGTAAATTAATTTCTCCATGTATGGCTGCAACCTCCTTAGTCTAGAAGCTTTTTTCTCTGCACTAGGTTGTGCCATTAAAAAGCTCTTTGGAGCCTGAATTGCCTTATTATCCAGTAACAATGTACTCCCTGTTACAAGCTGTAGCTAAAATCTGAGCTGTTGAATTTGATGTGTTTCAGCTACCTCCTCCCTCACCTGCTTCCTACCAAGCCAGCTTTAGATATCCATGGGCTCTGCCACCAGACCACAAACACAGTCCAAAGGGTCTTCAAGATGAGTTTTGTCCCAGTTGGCTTTTGGCAAAGATTCATAGCCCGAATGTTAATTAGCCTGGCAGAGATGGACCTCCAGGTAGGTGACTGTGTCTCTCTGCAAGCAAAAGGAAGACAGCTGAAGTTGTTGTTCCCTCTAAGTGGGTGTCTCTTCACATCCAGCTTGCTTCAATCACATTATCTGAGTAAATAGGGAAAGATGAGACTCTGCAATCAAAATCTGATTCTGTTTTCACAGTAGGTGTCATTCAGAACAACAGATAAGCATTGGGGAACAAAGCCTGTGTTCTCCACAGCCTCTTCCTATCCTGATCCCCTGGAAGGTCTCAGTACCTCCAGCATCTTCTAATTACAAGTGATTGGAGTTCTGCCTGCAGCTCCTGCCTGTGACCATTGCACTGGGCCAGGCTCTGCTCATCTCATTTGCCAGTGGAGATCTGGAAGAGCTCCACCAAAGTCAGCTAGCTGAGTCTGTGTGGGGTTAAATGAGAAGGAAATGACAAGACTGTTGCCTTAATGGGATAGTGAGTGCAAGCAGGCACCCTAGTAATGCAAGTGGTATGCATATCATTAAAGTGGTGTTTGTAAGGTTCTGAAAGCTAATGAATTTTGATGTTACAGACACGTTTTTGCAGCAGCTTGTATTTGAAAGCAAAGCCCTGCTGGAACCCATGATAAATACCTACAAAAGATTGTTAGTACCACTGTGGTATCTTAACATCTGTGTTCTGCCATTGATGTACAGAACATGGACAACATGATACCTGGTTTTGGAAGCTCCTCTGTGTTCCAGGCTTCTTGAACCATGTAATAAGTTTACCTGTTTCACTGGGTTCTCTTGGCAACCCCTTGCTTCCATCCTCATGGGCGCTACATAACCCTCGAGCACTTTTGCTAGGGACCTCATCCAGTCCTCATGGAAGTGTATGGAAAGGATCCCAGGCATTAGAGCAGGGAGTCCAGTGGAGTTCTGCAGTTTATAAGTCTTTTGGTTCTAAAACAAAGCTACATTTTGCTCTGAGTGCTGCTTTGAAGCATCTTGGAGAAAAGCCATCTTCCTCCCTTTGAAACAGGTGGAAATGTTAACTCTCTGCCTTGAGGGCAGACTTCATCATTCCCTAGAAGATTCAGCTCTTGAGGTTTACCAGGGCTTTTGCAAATGCAGGATTCATAGGACAAATGTCACAGTTACAGAATTAACTTTGTTCCCTCATAGGAAATTGTTCCTTTTTTGAGGGACATGAAAACTACTTCCATGGCTGCAAAGCCAACTTTTACTGCCTGTATTTTCATTCCCTTGCAAACCATTTTCATAAGCACAAACCACTCTTTAGTGGCAAAGGTATGATGAGAGCAGCTGGGAAGGCTGAAACAAGAAGTCACCTTACTGCTCGAGTAAGACAAGATCCCGAGGAGACATTCCAATCCTGTAATGATTTTTCCTGCTTCCCTGCTTGTTTCAGCTCTTTGAAAACAAGAAGAACACCAAGACAAGAAGCAAAAAGGTGACCATCTACAGCTTCACAGGCACCCAAAGGAACCGCTGCAGCACGTTCCGAGTCAAAAGGACTCACACTGTTTACTGGCAGGAAGGTCTGTTCGTTACCTTTGATGGAGGCTATCTTAGGTAATTTGTGTTCCTAATGCAGCATGCCTGACAGGGAACTAACAGAGTGTATGAAACACATCATCTGAAGGGAGATGAATGGGCCTGACTCGTGCTGTGTGCTCACTCATCAGTAGAAAAGGAGGCTCTTCTAATAGACATAACTCATCTGGTAACAACTGGTGGTAGAAACGATGAATGATTGTTTGGCAGTTCTGAATATATCAACCTGATGTGTTCTTGCAGCCACAGATTTAGAGAAGCTTGGAAACAGCAAGTGATACTCAGAGCAGAACTCCTTGATTGGTGTAAGATCATGCATTTACACATGCAAAGGTTTCCTGACATCAACAAGTTTTCCACTGAAGCTTCTCCACTGTCTGGCAGTGATCCAGATCAGTGGAGGTGCTTTTGTGCTGTCAGACTGTGTGCAACAGGGACTGTGGGCAACTGGTTTTGGCTGGCCAAGGCAGAGTGTCTGCTGGCTGCAAGCCTGGAGGAAAGCAGCTGTCCATGTTCTTTCACAACTGCAGAGAGTGAGCAGTCACTTCCCACTTTCACCTTTGTAGTGCCTGCAGGTGCATTTGCTCTACCAGTCCCTGGCAGGATAGGGAGGAGCCATGGATGCAGTTGCATGCTTGGAGACCAGAAGGACACACTGACTTTCCTGAGTTAATCTAGGCAGTCTGTAGCTGAGTAGAGACTGGATCCCAAACACTGTAAATCACAGGCTGGAGTCCTTCATTCTGGACTGTGGTGATGGTCACCCCTTTACCTTCCCATGTATTTCAGGGAGTTATAGAACTCAACCCCTTCCAGTAAAGCTTTTGGTTTGGTTTGGTTTAGTTTGGTTTGATTGGGTTTTGGTTGGTTTGTTTGTTTGTTTTTGTGGGCTTTGTTGGTTTGGATGTTTTTCTTTTGGGGGGATTGTGGTGATGTTTGTTTGTTTGGGGTTTTGTGTGTGTGTGTGTGAAAATTGCACAGAAATTGTTCTCTGTAAACTTTTCCTGACAATTTCTTGAAGTTTTATTTGTATTATTATGCCACTGGAGTTTTATTACCAATCTGTAAAACTCCTAAGCCTCCATCATTCTGCATGAGATATTTCTGTCAAGACTCTCCATCATAACTCAGTTCACTTGGGACAGAGTTTTCTCTGCCTCTGACCTTCTCTTAACATTTACCTATTGTGAGCAACCAGCATTTCTGTGCAAGAATTCTCTTCTGAAGGCCATTTACAGAACAGACTGAACTGAAAATCATCCTCAAAGTTAGACTGCTTTTTATTTTGATTACTTTTGAACTACATGTTATTATGTAAATCAGGTTTCCTGCAAGAAAGGAAGTTTGTTGACACTGCTACTTCAATGGGACTGTCTTTTGGCTTCCTTAACAGTGTTGAGTCTTCTGATGTGAACTGGAAGAAGAAAAAAAGTGGTGGAATTAAAATCATTTGCCAGTCAGAAGTGAGAGACTTTTCAGCAATGGCCTTCATCACAGATCATGTCAACTCCTTGATAGACCAGTGGTTTCCTGGTAAGAGAACTCCTGTCATTTTCTGTGCAGTATTATGGCTTTTTAACAGAAGGTTCTTTGACAGAGCTCTCCAGGTGCACAATATTGTGTGTTAACTGAAGACCCCCTCAGGCTCTGACAGTCTCAAGCCAATAAAGTTGGAGAAAAGCTGATAACCTAGAGACAGATCAAGATTCTTTCCCAGCACAACTTGGTCTAGACATTGTGTCTGTTGGTCTGTCAGTCTGTCAGTCACAGTAAGCACAGATGAAACACTACAGTTCAAACAGGACCTGCTTCTGTCTGTTTAAGAGACTCTTCCAGTGCTCATAGCAGGGACAGGATTTGGCCTAAACTCCTTGGTGCTGTCCCTTGATGGCAGAACTTGTTTTGACATCAGCTGGGCTCAGCATTTGCCCACCATTTCTAACACCCTTTCAATTATCAAATCATGTGAGAGGGAGGAGTGAATGTGATACCAAGGACTCTGTGCCAAGGTAACTTCCTTGACTCCAGAAGTTGTTTTTTCCTCTGATCAGCACAGATCCTGCTGTTACCCAGCAGGCCATTTGCAACCCCAATATGCTTTGTTTCAAACCCAAATAAAATCTGAAGTGTTCTTTGTCTCCCACACTGGTTTAGAAAGCAGTGCCAAAATCTCTTAATTGGAGGCTCTTTGGAGGAAGCATTTGTGCACTCTCCCATGTTCATGTTCTGCATGTTATGAAGATAAAAGAAGATTTTATTTGCCTTTGGATTAAAACAATAATAATGTTAATCACTGAAGCTTGAGAAGGGTCATGACTTCAAAGGCTACAGTCTGCATTCACCCTGCCTAATTGTAGGCATTTAACAGAGCCTGTCACCACAAAATCCCTCTGTAGTCAGTGGCAGAGGTGTGAACCTCCCAAAGGTTTAGCCTTTGTAGAATCCACGTGTCCTCCAGGGGCTGAAAACGTTGCCTGTGAGAGAGACCCTGTGCCTATTTTGGGGGCTGCAGATGAGTGCTGACTCCTAGGCTGCACCTGAAGCATGCAGCTTACCATGCCTTCCAGTCCACTCCCATTCCTGCTCTCCACCTGAAGCCATCTGACAGCTCACAGTCTGCAGAGCTGGCATGGTTGGGGCTCCTGGGCAGCCTCACAGCTGCCATCCTTCTACTGCATGGTCATGCTCTTTAGCATACAGAGTGATCCCTACATTGCAGTTCACACACAGAGAGAGACACCCAGCAAGTAGGAGGTTCTCTCCAGTGCTTTCTTCATATACTTCTAATTTCTACTGCTCCTGAACATCTTTTCTTCACAAGCCTGTCCATTACCTGTCACCAAAGTAGTTGTTATGTCAACAGCTCTGTCTCCTCAGAGCTGCCCCTGCTACCTGTGTATGCTTTGCCAAAAGCTGTTTCCTTCTTCCAGTAAAAGTGCTGCTTTCATGAGTGTGACCATTTTCAGCCAGCAGATCCAAGTGGTGCCTGTAGACATTTGAAAGCAGTAGGAGCTGTTCTTGTTTCTCAGTTTGTGTGGGTTATGTTGTTTTCTCTTTGCTTGCTTGCTTTGAAGCACTCACAGCCACTGAGAGTGATGGCACGTTGCTGATGGAGCAGTATGTGCCCTGCCACATCTGTGCAGCTTCCAAGCCAGAGGAGAATGAGTGTGGTGAGAAGGCAGAGGATGCACAGTACTTTAACATGGAAGACTGTGTCCTGACTGCCATTGAGCTGGACTACATCACCTGTCCTAATCACCCTGACATCCCTGTTTCTCTCCAAGAGCTGGTCCCAGAGCTTTTCATGACTGATTTTCCTGCCAGGTAATGTAGCCTTTGAGAATTTAGTAATTGATAATAATTGGTAGCCTTTGACTAAGTTTCAGTGTATCTATGTAATCCAGTTGGATTTGTTTCCTAAGTCATTTCTACTAGAGAAACATACTGACCACAGGAAACAAATTCATCCACTCTCAATTCCTGCTCTGGCAGTTCATCTGAAACTGCCCTCCTGCTGGTCAGCACACTTGCCTAGGCAATATGGAGACTTCAGGAGGTCCTCTGAGATCACTGTGGTGCAATGTGAAGTCCCTTTTTAAAGCCACATCTGTCCTGCGTTACCCAATCCTCTGACGAGGGCTACCTGTAGTTGGAGTCTTTTAGGGATCCCAGAAAGGAGGTTTTAATATGGCCAAACCAAAAGGAAGTGCTGCTGCATCACAAAATTGGCACTGAAATCACCTTTAGTTTTGAGGAGCCTGTAGGTGAGTGAATTTCTCCAGACACCACAGGAGAGTTGACACTGAGCAGAGGCTCCTGCTCGGCTGAGGGCTCTTGGCTGTCTTGTAGTAGCGTGGCAGTCCTGAACAGCTGAAACAGCTCTTCCCTACCCACAGCAGCACTGCCAAATCTTTAAGCTGCTTAACTGCATTCCCAGATGGATTCAGCCTTATACCCCTTCTTATATAGTGTGTAGAACAAGTGACCTCCTGACAGCAGGCAGGATAGGAGACCAATGGTTCACGCTCTTTTTAGACCTCTCTGTGTCTGATGCGGAGTGGGGAGATCACTAGACCAGTGTCCTGTTGGCTGCTGTTGGAGCTTTCTGTGCTCCCACTGACCTCTGTCCCTTTTTTGGGGTCATTTTACTGGGCAAACACCCCATCAGCTGGTCATGACAGCCTCCTCCCAGGGCTATCTCCTCGAGATTTATTTGACGGGTGTGAGGCGAGTGGAGATGTTTGAAGTGTGAACAGCTGTAAAAGTAGTCTCTGGAAGAGTGGGGGAATGATGAATTGCAGCCTGGGAACAGTAAGCTGATTTGAATAATCAGGTTTCAGAGTGTGGGGCTGTTCACAAACATCCTGTCCTTCCTCAGCAGAGAAAAGAGGAACAGGAGGTCAATGAAGCAAGAAAAAATGATGAATACAGATCAATAGTAACCATGTCTGCCCCTTTGTCATCTGCCTGGAAAAGGAGCTTATGTGATTTGCAGATCTGTTTGATTCTTGTGGGATAAATTAGGAAAAAGCCTATTTTTGCTTATTTGTCCAAGTTATTTTTTCTGCAAGAAATCTGTTGTACAACAGGAGCCAGCACAAAGTACATGGAGATGGGCAAGGTAGTGTAGGTGATCCAGTCCTTTCAGTAGATGAGACAAGAACCTACTGGGGATTTGTGGAAATGGAAATCACATTAAAACCATGAATTTACAATGTCTTTGCAACTTTTAATTAAAAAGCCCCAATTTCTTTTTGGCAGGCTGTTCTTGGAAAATAGCAAACTGGAATGCAGTGAGAATGAAAACAACATCCTTGGCCAGGGTGGAAGTGGGACTGTGATATATCGGGCACGATACCAAGGGAAACCAGTGGCTGTGAAGAGATTTCAGATTAAAAAATGCAAGGGCTCTCCCACCTCAGCTGCAGGTACAGTAGAGAGAATTGGTGTGGGGAATCTGCTCTTACAGTTTGAGGTCCCAAGCTGAGACCAAGGAGCCTTCACTCTCCAAAGTGCTGGCAGCACCTGTTTGAATACAGCTTCAAAATACACAGCAAAATTGATGGGTTTCTGTGGAGGAAAAGGATGCACCTGAAAGTGTTCTTCAGGAACAATGCTGGAGTGATGAAAGTCATTAGCACTGCAAGAAGCTGCTCTCCTGCAGGTCAGTGGGTGGACTCAGAAGGTGCCAAGGCAGACCTCTTGATTGGGATGGGGAGGCAAGATTTTATGTCCTATTCCCAAGCTGTTTGGCAACAAAAAGTGGAGATTTGCATGGGCTGGCACGAAGGACTTGTGGTTCTCCACCTTTGAGTAAGTCTTTTACTCCATCTGTGCCAGCTGCTACAGAAAGCTGCAGCTACAAATTGGAAATCCTTCTCAGGATCCAAATCTCCTTCTCCTGCCAGCTCCTCCAGGCAGGGGCAGGCTATTGTACTGTCATGTTCTACATGCTGTCTGTCGAGCCCAAGCCTCCAGCAGAGCCTCATTCCATGGGCAAAGGAAAGGAGAAACTGCCTCCTTTTTGTCAGGGAAGGATGCAGTGAACCCCTGAGCTGCAGGGGAGGTGAGCTGCTTTCCCAGTGACAAATTGCCTTTGGAAAGACCAGAAGGCAATTCTGGTAGAATTCTGAAAGAAGGGTAGGGAAGACTCCTTCCACCCAAGGACAAGGTGTGACATCAACACCCAGAGAGTCCCTGCTTTAAAAAGCACTNTGCTTTCCCAGTGACAAATTGCCTTTGGAAAGACCAGACCTGCCTGAGCAGCCTGTGGTGTCTCATGGCAGAAGGACAACTGCTGTGCAGGGTCCCTCTTCTGGCAAGGCAGCCAGGAAAGGGTAGGGAAGACTCCTTCCACCCAAGGACAAAGTGTAACATCAACACCCAGAGAGTCCCTGCTTTAAAAAGCACCGCACAAGTTTTCCACAGGTGATAGGTGAGAACAGTGTGTGCCAGGCACACCTGAGCTTGGTGTTAAGAACCAGGGGAGCACTTTCTTCCTGAGGCACCCATCTATATCCTCCTTACAGCCAGTATCTCGTTAGTGGCTCATGCATCAACATGAGGATGCAACTTAAAGCCTTGCTGTTGGCATAACCCTACAAGCTGCCTTCCCACTGCAGCCTTCGCTCAGTGATTAGCACCTTCCAAAGAGTTTCTGACTTGGTTTCTCATCTGGGGAATGAGAAGGGGTTTGTGTGTCTTGCCAGATACCATGCTGAAACACCTGAGAGCCATGGATGCCATGAAGAACTTCTCTGAGTTTCGGCAGGAGGCCAGCATGCTCCACTCATTGCAACACCCCTGCATCGTCTCCCTCATTGGCATCAGCATCCATCCTCTCTGCTTTGCCCTGGAGCTGGCTCCTCTGGGCAGCCTCACCACTGTATTGTCTGAAAACTCCAAAGGTAAAAACCAGAGTCTCCCTCCTGGGAGAGCTCCCTCTTTGAGTCATGGTCATGACAAATTACTACTTGATTTACTGAAGGAGATGTTTTTCCAGACTAGGGAAAGTGGGAGGGATGGAATTGCTTCTAAACTGTGCCTTGGGGAACCTAGTTAAAAATGATGCTCAGGATTTTCAAAACTACTTTAGAGGCCTGGATTTTCAATTTCTCTGCAAATTAATGAGAAGTGTGTTTGACTTCAGTGCTGCATGGGTAATGCTGTGTTCTTCCCCTGCAGATGGATGTCTGGCACTCTTAACTTCTCTCATAATTGTATTTCTGTCACTGTCAAATGAACGACACTAATTCCAAGCTAGGTTGAGGCCATCTGACCCTCTTGGCACCTTGGCTTTCTGTCAACTTTCAATCAAACAGTCATTTTCACCAGAAGATTTAGGGTCTGGAAGTGAAAGGGTTGAAAACAAGAAATCTAATAGAACTGTCAGATGTGTGTAGTAACACAAACGGTGTCGTTTCAGATCGTGGCATTGAGTGATGGTTTAAAAGGTTGTTAGCTATTGCTCTGGAGTTTAAAAGAGAAAGAGAAGTGGGGAGGGGGGAGATAAAAAAAAGCAGTTATTGTAACTACAAGAACTGGAGACAGGCTGTTCCTTTGTGCCAGGGTCTTCCTTTGTGCCTCTGGGACACATGCTGACACACAAAATAGCCTATCAGATTGTAACGGGCCTTGCCTATCTGCATAAGAAGAACATCATCTTCTGTGACCTGAAGTCAGACAATATTTTGGTGTGGTCCCTGGATGTCAAAGAGCACATCAACATCAAACTCTCTGACTACGGAATCTCCCGGCAGTCGTTCCATGAGGGGGCGCTAGGGGTGGAAGGAACCCCAGGCTACCAGGCTCCTGAGATCAGGCCTCGCATCGTCTACGATGAGAAGGTAACTGTGGTGTACCTGTGGCTGACAGCATGGCTCACTGGTACATGTGTGGGGTGCAGCACTGGCTTTCCCACCATGCCCTTCCTTGCTGTCCTCTCCACACACCAAAAGAGGTCTGCTCTGTTTTATTTCTCTCTGTTTCTGGCTCTAGGTTGACATGTTCTCCTATGGGATGGTCCTGTATGAGCTGCTTTCTGGTCAGAGGCCTGTGCTAGGACAACACCAACTCCAGATTGCAAAGAAGCTGTCTAAAGGGATCCGACCTGTTCTTGGGCAACCAGAAGAGGTGCAGCTGTACAGGATGCAGGCACTCATGATGGAGTGCTGGGACACTAAGCCAGAAAAGGTAGGAGACAGCCCTCAGGAGCAGTGTTTTCTGATCGGGTGCCTTCTTCACACAGGAGAGCTAGGCTCACTCTCGGTACAGCAGAACAACTCAGTTGCCCATTTCCCCTCCTGCTGATGTGGCCCAGACCTTCTATTGACTTAAATGAGAGTTTTATGAATGAAACTATGGCAGCTTGGTGGCCTTAGACATCTGTGGTGACATGAAGGTCCCTTGATGTCAATGGCAGTTAAGCTATTGATTTTGCTTGATTTGATTTAGGGCAGGTAGGGTAAGATGTTACCCATAATTTCTACAAACAGCTAGAGTGTCATGCTGTGGGTGAAACTACTAAGACTTCAAACCCCTCCCAAGACTATAAAAGGCAGTATGAAGAAGAAAAAGGTTCAAAGGACAAGAAAATGATTCTTCTGCATTACATTTTTCATGGACTGCAAGTTGGTGTTTCCGAGCTGCTGTCCTTCAAACAAAGGTCAGCTTGACTCACAAACAGCTAGACACTGTCATGGCAGTGAGGTAGCTTCCAAAATTCATGAACCTGAACAAATCAATTAAATAAATGTGGAAGAGAAACACAGACCAAACCATGGAAGTACAGAAGAGGTTTGACTTCAGTGTCTGGGGTATGGAGGGTGCTAAGAAGCAATCAGGTGGGATTTATTAGGAGAATTTGGTGTAAATTTGAGGAAGCAGCAGAAGCACTTATTAAAGAAGTCCTACTTTGCTCTCTAGCTTTAATGCATAATAATTAGAATGATTCTTTTATTTTATCTGGGCTTCCAGCTATCTTGTGTGACATTCATCTTTTTTCCCTTCCCCACAGCGTCCCCTGGCCACTTCTGTGGTGGGACAGATGAAAGATCCTACCTTTGCAACCTTTATGTACCTGCTGTCCTGTGGGAAGCAATCTTCCTTCTTCTGTTCCCAAGGCCAGGAGTACACTGTGGTGTTCTGGGATGGGAAGGAAGACACTAGGTGAGATAGCTCATAGTAGTTTCTTCCTTTTGTTCTTTTTTCTTCTGAGGTGAAAATCCTTCAGTGTCTTCACTTATGCTTCCTGGAGGGAGGTAAAGGTGGAAGTGAGTCTGGGTGAGTGCCAAGGATATGGTGAATAACTGTTTTCCCAAACTCTTAATTGGGAACTGTGGTTGCTTTATAAAGGATATTTAATGAGCTTAACTCTGCTTCACTTAATATGAGGAGAAGATTAGGGCAGTGTAATGATTCACACACACAGGACGAGGCATTTGCACATGAGAACAGACGTGTTCTGCCTTTCCTAATGAGGCCATTTAACACTAAACCTTTCCTAATTGAGACTGCAGTTCCATCTCTCTTCTGCAAAGCAATTAAGCACATGCTTAAATCCTCTTGAAATCATCAGGAGTTAACCACATGCCTGAAGCTATGTGTGCATCCAAGTGTACACTGCCAGTAAGAGATGTCCTAGCCTCAATAGGTTTGTGCTTTAACTGTTATTAAATTGTGACTGAGCTGATGGTATTTTACACAGCCACATATGACCCATGGCTAGTTAGGTTTATTTTTATGGATGTTACTCATTTGGATAGCCCCAGTTTTATGTGGAAAGATTGCACCAACTGCATTTTATATTCATGTGTTCATTATTTCTCCCCATTAACCTAATGGGAAAGGTAGGTGATGTGTTCAGGGAGGGTTTGCTCTGCTGCTCTGTGGTGCCTGGCCAGTCATTCAGTGCAGCCAGCTGAACCATTCCTGCTCAAACTGGTGAAGCACATGGGACTCACAGATGTATTTTGAATACATGGATGTTATCCAAATAGTCACAGCAATATATCTCAGTGAATCTGCTTCCTGACTGGACAATCCACTTGCTGGAGACTGCTGAATAACAAATGACTTCTATGGGACAGATTTCAGGATGTGCAATTGCTTGTGCCATGGTTGGTAAAACATCTGTGGCTCACAGATGTGCTTGAGGAGATCCAGTTATCCTTCAAACACCCAAACCCAATAAATTTCCCCAAACCCTAAACAAACAAAATCCTTTTAGTTACAAAAACATCAATTAGCCATCTTCACAAATGCTTTTATCAGGTTACAGATCTTCCCTCTTGTTTGGAACAAGCATGCTCTTCTGTTTCAGTGCTAGAATAAGTAATGAAGGCAGATAGAGTACTGAGGCAGTGAACTTGGAGAACAAGCAGAGGGTCTCTTGAGAACCTCATGGGAAGATGGGCTAAGACCTCCCAGCTGTTAATTACTGCTGTTCAGCTGGAGCTGTTTGTCTCACAGCTGAATTATAGCAACAGAGCAGTTGAGTTCTCCTAATCCATTTCCATGCAAAGTCAGAGAGCTGGGTGTAAATCTTCACAGAAGCAATTGCCTGTCTGCCCCCTGAGGAAGAGCCTTGGCACATCTGTATTTCTCTTCCTCTACAATGTCCTTTTGGAGGGTGTAGATCCCTACAGCAGTGTCCACATCTGGACAGTCTTGTTCTGGCTTAGCCAAAAGTGCTGAGAAGCATCCTGAGGCAGTGTGCAGGCTGAGTGCTGGCTATAGGACATTGTTCTTTCCTCCTTGCAGAAACTACACGGTGGTGAACCCAGAGAAGGGAGTCATAGAAGTGGAGAGGATGAGCTGCCCAGGAATGAAGCTCTGCTGCCAGCTCAAATTTCAGAATGCTCTCTGGGCTGCCACTGAGGTGAGAATCACAGGATCTTCTGAGTTGGAAGGGCCCTACAGGGATCATCAGATTCAACTCCTGAGTGCTGCCTGCACTTCAGTGCCCTGCTCCAGAGGAGCCTGGTTAGAAGAGACACAAATGAGGAGGAAGAGCCTGTTAAATGAGTAAAGCTAAGAGTGGCTGAGACAGTGGGTGTCTCAGATGAGCAGTGGGACTTTGCATCTGCTGTCTCTGGGTTTCTGTTGTTTCTGCCTATCACATAGCTGATACCTAGATCAAAATCATGCTTCCTGGTGTGCAGAGCAATCCTAGGAACCTTGGCTTCCCGAGGTGAAATTCTCCAGATGGCAGTGCATCTGTACCCAGAGTTTCATCTGGGAAATGTCCTTATCTGGGAGAGATAAAGGGAAGCAGTGAGAGAAACCATGCCTTTAAGGGTGGGGTTTTGAAAGAGCCTCCAGGGAGTTGAAAGTTGGTGGGAAATGGGTACCCAAGTTTTGTGTTCACCATGGAAAACTATGACTAAAAAGATAAAGAGAGAGCATGGCTGAGTTATCCCTGAGCTCCTGCCTGCCCATCAGGAAGGGCTGTGTTAAGTCTCAGCTGGTTCTGACACAATCCTTTGGCACAATCCAAACAAAAAAAATAGCTGAAACAAATGAAAATGTTCCTGAAGTTCAGTGTTTCAGAGAGGGGGGGAAAAAAGAGCACACTTGCTGAATAAATCATTTGTGTTGGTCACTTCACCCCACCCTAGCTAGCATGGGTGCTGGAACTGAGTGAGAGTATCAATCTTTTGTTCCCTATAGGAAAATGTTTTGTTTTTTCTATTCCCAAATGGTGGTGATTTTGGTGGCTGTTGGAGAGGGTATGTACTGCCCACAGCTCATCCTGAGGAAGGCAGTACTTGCTTTGTACCCAGGGATAGGGCAGATGATCTCCAGGGAAAACAAAGAGGAGAAACAAATGGAAAAACACAAGTGAAAACTGGTTTTGGAACCAACTTGTTCTTGTTCAGGTCTCAAAATATGAGAAGCATGGAAGGTGATTGAAATTCATAGACTTTTATGTGCTCTTTCCCAGGACCAGAAGATTTCTGTGTATGGATTGCAGGGCATGTGTCCTCTAAAGACTCCACAGAAGGGTTTAGACACTCCTGCTACTGTGAGCTGCTTTCTAGTGATGCCTGTTGTCAAAAAGGTAAGGAAGAACCTGAAGGAAAAAGGGACATCAGTGAGAATGATGCTGCCAGGCCAAGCTGCCAGAGCTTGTGTGGCTTGTAACTAGCTGGTGTTGAAGGATGTTGCCATGCCCAGGAACACTTTGGCAGTGTGAGGAGAAGGTTTCCAGGTCTTTGTACCTCTGCCAGAAGGCAGAGGTGTGGGCAAGAACCTGAGTCTGGGGACCAAAGCTGGCACTTCCAAACCTGCTGGGAAAATAGTCAAAACAGATCAAATTCCTCTGCAAGGAAGTTTTCCAGCTGTGTTTCCACATCACTGGATGACAGGGTTGAGGCTGATCAGGCAAAGGAAAGGGGATGGGAAACAATAATTAGAAGAGAGATTTGTTAACTGCTAATGCAGGGTTTAGGTTTATCCTAGCTCTTGGACCCTCTCTTTTCCTGCTGTGTGTGCATGCTGTCATTTGTCTGCACGACGGCCTTGAAATGTTATCTAGGCTCAGCCACACTTTGTTTTGGGGTTTGCAAGAGAACCCTTTAGATCATACAGCTCTCAGGGGTAATAACAGAAGTTCTAGACTCTCTGACCAGTTCTGGAATTGCTAACATTCAGTTCCTGGCAAGAGAAATCTGACATGACTGCCTATTGTGGGCAAGTCTTGGGAGATGTATAAATACTGGTTGGGGGCTAAATTGCCTCCGGTTTGCTTACAGCCACCTCAAGTCAAAACATGTAATTATGTCCCAACATTATTGGTAGCTGTGGAGTTTTTGCAAATGCCAGCAGACTGCTATGTGTCTAAAAGCTCAATATGGAGCAGCTCTTGAGGAGAAGGAAGAGGAGGCTCAGGGGTGACCTTATCTCTCTCTACAGCTACCTGAAAGGAGGTTGGAGCGAGATGGAGGTCCGTCTCTTCTCACAGGCTCCTTGTCCACTGAGAGGACAAGAGGAAATGGCCTCAAGTTGCACCAGGAGAGGTTTAAATTGGATAGCAGGAAAAATTTCTTCACTGAAAGAGTTGTTAGACATTGGCCCAGGCTGCCCAAGGCAGTGGTGGAGTCACCATCCCTGGAGGGGTTTAAAAAGCATAGAGATGTGGTGCTTAGGGACGAGGTTTAGTGGCATGGTGGTGGTAAGTTGATGGTTAGACTTGATGATCTTGGAGGTATCTTCCAACCTTCATGATTCTGTGAGTCTCTGACAGTGGAGCTGTTTTGTACCACCTGCCCTTTCTGTCTTACTGTCCATTTCTGGCTCGTTTGCTGTGTTGCTGCAAACTGAATCTGAGGCAGGTGGTTGGTGTCACAGACTCACAGAGTGCCAGGGGTTGGAAGGGACCTCGAAAGATCATCTACTCCAGGCCCCCTGCCAGAGAAGGATTCTTCCCTGACCCCAGGCCCCAGCAGTGAGAGCACCAAATCCTAACCACTAGACCACCACATAAGGTGCATCCCTCCCAAACATGGGGTAAGCAGGACTGAAGTAGGGCATAGCTCTAAAGTTGGCCCAGGAATAAATTTCCCCTGCTGGGAGGCTGCATCTCTTGGCTTTCTTTGGCTCCCAGACCTGCAGCATTTCTCCACTGTGGAGTTTCAGTTCTGATGTGCAGGGCAAATCTCTTTTTCATGCTGCCTGAGGTTTTGTCCAGGACAGTCGAAGGAGTCTTTCACTTTCAGCTTTTCCACTGTCACACAGCTTGCAAAGCCATTCCTCAGGGGTTACCAGTGGCTTTATGTCTCCTGGTTTCTATTTTCAGGTTGTGGCTTGCCTAGAAAATGTCATAAATAATGCCAGGCCCTACAATAGTCATATTGAGTCTAGACACCTCCCTTCCTCCCCCGACCCGACCCAACCTTCCAGAAATCCACATCCCTTCAGTGCACTCCTTAGTTTGTTGGACTTACTTTTTCCTCTTTCCTTTCTATGAATGAGTTTGGCAGTGAAACAGCCAGAGGAGGAGCAGCCTTAGGGATGTGCAGACCTGGCTGGCAAGGAACAAAACTGGGTTGTTTTTTTCTTTTGAAGCAGCCGCTTCTTCCAACGAGGCTAAGTGGAAAGCTTCCACTTGTCAAACTCACTGTACAGCACAGAGAGCTGCATCAGAGTTATCAAACAGTCAGGGGTTGTCCAGCAGAGAAGAGAATTGCTCACATTTCCCTGGGGAGAAAGCCTTTAACTGATGAGATGTGAGGTAACTTGCAGTCAGAATATTGCCGAGGGATGTTGCTGGGAAAGGGAATTCTTTATGACTGCCTTGGGAAGACTAATCCAAAAGAAATAGTTTCCAAAACTTGGTTTCTCATCCAAAGGAAGCATCATGGAAATTTAAAAGCAGCAGAGAGGGGCCCAGAATCCAAAGCTCACCCGCCAAGGAAAAGTCTTGTACAATATAAGGGTTTTTTTGCTGCGTGCTTTCTGTCCCCAGGATCATTGTTCCTGGCAAACAATAGGATTTGCAGTAAATTCAGGCAAAAAGGCAAACCAGCAGGTTAAAAAGAGCAAACCCAGGTGCTTTCTGACTTGATTTGCAGCATTCTTACAAAGAGGTCTTGAAGGAGAGAGAAACTGAATGGGTGCAGGCCTCTGGCCTCTTGCAGAAACCTGGAAGGGGTGAAAACAAAAGCTGCATTTAAAGGCTGCAGCCTGCCACAGCGTTTGCTGCCAGCACTTGCCAGACCATGGGGGAAGAGAGGAGGAGGTGGGGGGGGGGGCTGTATTTTTTCTTTTAACCTGCTTGCAGCAGCTCTCCTGGTGGCTCTGAGCCTTGCACTGTCCTTAGCTGTGAGGACAGGACGTCTGGAGCCAGCTCATCTGCTGCACATCGCAGACCGTCACAGCCCTGCTCAGAGGCCTTTCCTCCCTGGCACAGCAGGACTTCTGGCAGGAGGGAGACTTCAAATGCAGTTTTGTTGCTGTGTGTTTTTGTTGGCTCTTAGGGGAACCCAAATGTTGAAAATGAATTCTGAGAAAGTTACTTAAGGTTTCTGGAGGCCTCTGCCCTGCCTGCCTTTGGTCACTGTTGTAATAACCTGCTCTGGAGAGTTTGGCTTTGCTGCCTGGCTGCACCAGCAGCTAAGAAAGTCTGGGGAGTTGGTAGCACCCAGGGGTGGGTGTGACCTTTGCTGTCACCTTCTGGGAAAGGGGTCACTGCCCTGTGTTGATCAGGAGAGGGATGGCAGAGTTGAGGGCATTTCTCAGCACTTGAGTTCCTACTTCTTCCAGAATCCCAGCATGGTAGGGGCTGGAAGGGACCTCTGGAGATCATCCAGACCAGCCCCCCTGCTAAAGCAGGGTCACCCACAGCAGGTTGCCCAGGATCACCTCCAGGTGGCTTTGGAATCTCTCCAGAGAAGGAGACTCCACAACCTCTCTGGGCAGCTTGAGCCAGGGCTCCAACACCCTCACAGCAAAGAAGTTTCTTAACTTCTTTCCTCATTTCTTAAACAGAGAGATAACAACAGTGACAGGATAGAAACAGGTCCTGATAGCCAAGGCAGTGAGTAGTATGAAATATCTTCCAGATTTGCTTTCACCACCATTGTGCTTTTCCAGACAGGCTAGAATTTGGCAGAGTCAATATGACTGGTAAAGCTGAGTGGAGATCACTGCCAGAGCTCTGCCTGGTTATGGTACTAATTGCTCAGTGCCAGGGAGATTTGGCCTCTGGAACCCAAAAGGAAATCTGGATTCTGTTCAGCAGTAGCCACCACTAATCAAAGAAATCAAAATATTTTTGTGAAGACTATGCTTGGGTAATACAGCATTTTCAATCAAGTAAGATTAAATTCTAGAAGACTTTTAAGAGTGTCCTTTGTCATGCTAGGAGCAGTTCAGGTTGACATAACCCACACTGTGGTTAACTGCAGATGTTCCCATCTCAATTTCAGTTATTCAGTGAGAAATACCTGTTGTGTAGGGTCCTTTGGCCTGATAAAGCTGAACCCTTTCCACCAGAGAAATGTGAGCTGTTCTGCTTTGTTTTGCTCTGTTTGACATCATCAAAGTGCTTTCCAAAGAAATCATAACCCCAAACCCAGCCTGTGCAAAGCATTGTGCCCATCTTCCAACCTCTTGATGCAACTCCCTGGCAAACCCCTAGCCAGGAGCCTTTGCACCAGATCCACATGGCAGCAGGGACGTGGCAGCAAACACTGCAGCCTGTTTGGGTTTCTTTTAATTAGGGATTAGAGATTTGGGACTGGCCTGAGAGAAAGTCCAGGTCTCATTTCACAACTTTCCACTTGCTTCCCTAGTTTTTCCCATTACAGTAAAATTCTGCTGTGATTTAGATTAGTCATAGGGCTCAGCACACTCATGGTTTTACTCAGACTTTGCATGCAGATAATGTCTTTTTTTGTCCAAGACTCTTAATGAGCCTTGCAAACAGTGCTATCAGTTAAACTAATACTTCCCTCTTTGCTATCTGCCCCTTGATATCTGGGAGCTATTCAAGGTACAGCTTTTGGCTTCTATGGATGTAAGCAGCCTGGGAGCTCTCTTCCAGGGCTGGCACCTGAATGGCAAAGGCTTCCCCTCGATTTATGAGCAGCACAGGGTGAGGGCAAGTCCCCATCCCCTCTGGCAGAGGTGGGCAGCATCACTGGCATGCTAGGCATACTAGGAGAAGTACTTGCCTCTGTGGCTGGGCTGTAGGGGGGTGTGCTTGTGCCCCTTCAGCTGGTGATGTTCTGTCTGATTCTGTTCAGCCAGGTTGTAACAAACAGCAAAACAAAAAGCCCTGGGCAAAGGATCTTTTTTTATACAATGTATTGATCCCCAGGGAGGAAACAGAAAGGCCTTTGAGGGGGGTATTGTTTGATCTGCTTCACAGATGGTACAAACCCAAGGTCATGAGGACCTTTATTCCCCAGAGATCCATTTCCCAGTCTAGTTAACATCATTTTGCACTGCAGTGATGAGCTGGAGGACTTGGGAGACCCTGTGAGCCGTGGCCTTCTCACCAGCTCCCGTGTCCATCGCAGCAGCGCTGCAGGGCACTGCACCAGAGCTGGACATCAGCTGTGGCTCCTGCAGCCAAACACCTCTGGACATTTAGGGGCAGGTTTTAACTACCTGCAGAACTGTTCATGGCACTTGGCAGCCATGAACTGCTGCTGCTTCCTTGCCTTTCTCTGGGATGTCTCTGAGGAGCCAGGGATCCCAGCCCCAGAGCAGGTTCCTGGGAGGAGCAGACAGTGGATTGCAGAGCCATGTCTGAACGTTCCTCTTTGGGGGATGATTGCCTCCCTCTCTTTCTGTTTTTACTGTGTTTCTTCCATTCCTCTCCTACCTACCCTGGTAGCAATAGCTTTACTCCCTTTTGGAAATGAGCCTGGTTGCTACAGCTGGATTCCTAGGATCATGATGGCTGTCTCTGAACATACTCCAGCTTGAATTTGTTAACCTTTGGGGCGAGCTGCCAGGTCTGTCTGTCCTCCCTTGCCAATAAAGAGAGAGGTAATACTGGGTGAGAGGAGTATGGCTCTGCAGCAGCTTCTGCATAATGACTTCTTTTTATGCTGCTGTTATCACTGAGAGATTTGGGGGAGGTTACCAGTGTACTTGCAGGATTGTGAGAGACAGCCAGAGCCTCTGGGATTGAAAGCTCTTGTATTGCAGAGAAGTAAAGAATCTGGCTAACCAGTCTGTTTGCTTCCTTGCAGAACTCCTATGTGGTGCTGGCTGGCTTGTCAGATGGACTGGTAGCAGTGTTTTCAGTGTCCCAGGGCATCCCAGGGGACAGCTGCTCCTACCTGTGCTCCCACACGGCGAACAGGTCCAAATTCAACATCGGTGACGACGATCCCCGGCAGAACCCTTACCCTGTGAAGGCCATGGAGATCACCAACAGTGGAGCTGAGGTCTGGTACAGCAATGGGCCTGGCATCCTCATCATAGACTGCACCACGATGGAGATCAGCAGGAGGCTGGAACCCTTCCACCCCCCCTCGGTCATCACATCCATCGCCTGCAACTCCGAGTGCCACGGGGAGGAGGTGGTGTGGTGTCTGGATGACAAAAGCAACTTTCTGGTGATGTATCATGCCACCACCTACCAGCTGTGTGCAAGGTACTTCTGTGGGGACTGCAGCCCCCTCAGAGACATGTTTACAGTCCAGCAGCCTTCTGCAGCCATCCCAGCCACAGCACCTGTCAACCACAGAGCGATGGAGAGCGACCCACTGGTGGACATGAGCATCATCTACAGCCCAGAGGTTGGCACCCAGATACTAAACCACCAGGACTCACTCACAGATTATTGCTCTGTGTCTTCCTGCTCCTCCTCACCTCCTAACAGGATAACTCCCTGCCCCTCCAGCCTCCCCAGCTCACCCATGAGCTCTTCCAGTGCACCACTCTCCACAGATTTGGAGGAGTCTGACAAATTCCAGGAGCTGAAGCCTTCTCTGGATGATGATGGTATGCCTGTGGGTGACACACAGCATCTCCAAGCTGTCAAGATTCTTCCAGTGAAAGACCTTATATGGATCCCCAGGTAAGTGGGCACTTGGCAAAGCAACTTCATCAAAATCCCTCGTGGGCTGAGTGTGAGATCAGCTCAGGGGAAGTCAGGAACTTTTGCATTCCCAGTATGCCTTGCCTGCCCAGAAAATCAACTTCTCATTAAGAGATTTTGCTCCCAGTGCAATGGTACATTGATTTTTCTACTCCTTTTGGAAGAGTTGGGTAGAGCAGCCATATCTAAGGCCTTGCAGGAGTGATTTGAACAGAAGAGAAATGGGGTTGATAAGACTCCAAGCCCAGTTTCCCCAGCTGCTGAGGAAACAAAGAACAGCAGGCAGCTCCCTCACTCAGATACAACCCTGGCAAATGCTGTTGTCTCCAGTTTTGCTGATGGAAACCACTGGGAATCCAGTTCTGCCTGTCACAGAGGGCACTCACTGGACTGGAACTGGGTTCAGGTTGCTCCTCAGTGGCATCACAGAATGTTAGGAGCTGGAAGGGACCTCAAAAGATCATCTAATCCAACCCCCCTGCCAGAGCAGGATTCCCTAGACCAGGTCACACAGTCTAGAAGTTCAAGTGATGCTTTTTCCCCTGTTCCCTGCAAGAGGTCCTGTAGCTGCAGGAGGGATTGCAGCAGAGAGGATGAATATCCTGGGTGGATCTTGCTCAGCTGTTAGCTGTACATGTGACATCTCCCTTGCTTCTCTTCTAGGAGAGGAGGGGACATCATTGTTATTGGCCTGGAGAAGGAGTCTGGCACCCAGCGAGGCAGAGTAATGGCCGTGCTGAAGGCTGGGGAACTGGCTCCCTATGGGTGAGGCTGGCTGGGGGCAGAAGGGGACTGGGTGGCAGAGGGTGGCTCTGCAAGGTCCTAGGGCTCGTGGGAGCTGCTTCGTGGCTTCCAGCAGCAGCTGAGAAGGTCCCAGCTAGAGGAGATAACGGTTGCTGATTGCACACCCAGGGATAGATGTGCTTTTACAGAGCAACAGCTGGTGAGGGGAAGGCACCATGACCATGGTCTGGTCTCCAAAAGCCACAGAGACCCAAGTACCCTTCTAAAGAGACAGGCAGGACCTTCTGGCACAATGCACTAGAAATCAGCCTGATCCTTCCTGGGGCTGACTGCTGGTGCTTTGAGGGCACCTGGCAGAAGATGGCTGGAGCTTGGCAGACTCAGGCCCTGCATTAGGAACAAGAGGTGTATTTATGCAGAGTGCAGTGCTTGTCTGTGGCTGCTTTCACGTGGATCAGGTTGAAGTTCTGGCTCTAAATGAGCACCTTTGTGCTGTTGGCAGTGACAGGCTGGGGGAAGGCTCCTGGAGCACAGGGGAGAGCAGTTATATACATTCATTTAAACTGTTTCATACAGCAAATGAGAGTCCAAGTAAATAAAGAGCTGCTAGACAGATGGAGGTGTTCCTGCTGCTCACTTAAATACCAGGCTGGGATTGTACTATTTATGTCCAAACAAATGGAGGTTAAGCAGCACTAAGGATTATTAATGATCATTTATTACCACTGGGCAAACACAGCAAGAGATCAAAGTGCTGCTGCCATTCCCTCTACTTGCAGACTGTGTGTCTTTATCAGGGAGTTGGGAGCAGAGCATTCTCTGTAGTGTTTACAGGTACTCCTGGGCTGGTTTTGCTTTACCCCAGTGAAGTGTGGAGTTAAGGGGAAGTGACTTGTCCTGCTCTGCTGTCTTGAAGCCTGGCTGCTTCAGGCATGGTGGCCCTTGACTTGCCTTGTTTTACCAGTGATACAGCTGATAGTGCCTGCCTCCTCCAAGCCTCTCCAGTGCAGACAAGGGTAGGGAGGTGGCTTCTTAGGGGTAATTTGTGATAAGAAGCAGCTGTTGAGGGCAGGCCTTGTTGCCAGTGCTCCCCAGCTAGGGGAAACAGTTTGAGTCTGCTCAGAAGAGTCTTCCCCCACCTGCTATCAGAGCTGTAGAAAGAGCCCAGCAAGGTTCCCTTGAACCCTGCAAGGACACAAGTGCCATCTTCTGCCTGGCCACCTCCCTCTGGGCTATCTGCAGGGCCTGTTTGATCAGGTAATATGCTCAGAGACCACCAAGGGAAGCACATGCAGCTTGATGCTGTCATGCAGAGCATCTTCCACAAGAACCTTGTGGATCCCTGGGCTATTGTTGTAGGCATGGCTGCTGGTGTGAACTGGGGGGCTCAGGCCCTGGGCTGGCAGAGCTGGGCTCCATCCTGCTTCCACACAGGATTCCAGGCTGCAAGAGGCTCTCACAGCCTGTTGGCTGTGGCATGGAGGAGATGTTTTGAAAATGCTCAGCTGGCAGCAGGCAAAAGGATCTGTGGATTTAACAAAGTGGGAGATTAGCAGCAACTTCACAATGTCATGGCAGACTTGAGCACCCATCTGCATGTTTAGGCACCTAAACCCCTCCAAAAAAACCCCTTTTCCTTGTCACTGAGCTGCTTGCTTGTGCCATGCTGTGGTTTCTGATCCCTCTTTTTGTTACATTCTCCTTTCTCAAGGATTTGCAGCTTATCAAAGGAGATTCAGTAGCTGGAAAGGAAAGCCTGGGAGGCAGTTCCTGCCAGGTGAGGAGCTGTGTAAGCAGAGCTGCTCTAAAGCCCATCTCTGCTCTCTTCTTCCTTCCCCAGGACGCTGGTGGATGCTGCTCTCGTTGCAAAGGACACAGTTGTGTGCTGCTTTGAGAATGAAAACATGGAATGGTGCCTGGCTGTCTGGAGGGGCTGGAGCTCCAGGGACTTTGACATTTTCTACCAGGCCTACGAAGAGCTAGGAAGGCTTGAAGCCTGCATGCGAAAAAGGAGGTAGTGCTTGTGGTTCTCAAGGGAAGGTGAAGTGTCCTGCTCTGAGCATGCCTGGACTCTAAGACACAGCCCCGGAGAGGAGGGGATGAGGGGCACAGGGGAGGAGCCTGTGTCTGGATTGCTGCTAGTGAGCACTGTGGGGTTCCCGTGGCTGGAGCCCCATCAGGGCTTTTGGGGACTGAAGAAACCAGTGTGAGCAGGGCACGGAGGAGCCCAGCAGCTAGGCTGCTCTCTTGTTCAGTCACACTCCTGCAGTAACTGAGAGCAGAAGGTGGAGGTGGCTGCAGTTCCGCTCACGCTTCTGTTTCCAGTTTCTTCTTCCCTGTTTTAAACTCCTTCCTCACCTTCAGCATGCCCTGGCTGCTGCTGCTTTAGAGTGTATCTTGTCAGCCAGGAGAGCACCATGAACCTCAGTGGGCTCTTCTCTGGGAGCCTGAGGAGGTTGCAGTTCCCACTGCCTGCTGGCCGGTAGTGGCTTCACTCTGAACTCATTCACCCTGCTCCAGGGGAAGTGCAGCTGCTGCAGACTTTCACCCCCATCCCTGTGAGTTCCTTAGAGGCAACTTCAGGCATAAGAACCAGCAATAAGCTTTGGCTGGTCACTGTGTTTCTGGTTCCTAAAAGCTATTGTGTACAGTGTTACTGGGAAGGAACCTAAAGCCATCTGCCAGTAACACTGCAAGGGCTCAGTAAATGAGTGAGCTGGTTAATTGCACTGCTGCAAAAGCAATTGTCGATAATGCTGACAGAAAGCAAAGTCACTCGGTTTGACAGATCCTTCCTGCTGTAAGTGAAGGGAGCCCTGTGACCAGGAAGGCTCATAAACTGTCTTTCCTCCTTTCCTCTTTCTCTTGGTGAATGCCCTCCGGGCTATTGGAAACACAATAAGCTTAATTTGCCTGTGTATCTGCGCAGCTTCTGCCCACCACCGCTTTGAGTTTCTCTTCATTAGTGGCCTGGGATGATCCACTGGCTCTGAACACAATTGCACTCAGTTAGCCCAAGCATGTACAGCAGTGTAAGACAGTCAGCCTGGCTAAGCCCCCTGTACAGAGCTGTACAGTTGGAATTTTGGACCCTTTGGTTTTTCTACCCTGAGAAACTCCTGTGAGCATCGGCTAGGCTGGCCAGGGCCGAGGGGGCAGGTTAACCCTCTGCTTCAGATCTCTGTTGCAGGCTGCTAACATATCCTTCTTCAGAAACAGAGTATATCTTAAAATAAACAGATTTCTCCCTACAATCACACTGTGTTGGTGGCACTTATTATGGGCAACCCCTTGCCTGCATCACCTGCAGGGTGCTCGGGGTTTGCAGCCTCTCATTTAAATGCATGGCCTGGGTTGGGATTCCAAGGCCACACTCCCCATACCCAGCCTGACCTGTTTCTGTGCTCTACTATGCTCCAGTTTGTGCTCCAGGACAAGCTCTCCTGCCTGTTATCTCAGAGACAGGGAGAAGATGGCTCAGAGGTGGCTCAGCTCTTTGCTGCTGCTACGAGTTGACAGGCATTTCACAGCTGCCCCAAGAGCTTATCCTGACTCCAGCTCAGCTGTGCAATAGCTGTATCTGTGGCAGGGCTAATGAACTGCATTGCCCTGAAACTGTGTCACCTACCTCGTGTCCTGCTGCATAGCCCAAAGCCTGCATGTCCTGACACACCCATGGGTGCCAGATCTCTTCACCTGCACATACTATTTTGTGATCCTCCAAGCCCCAACAGGGGCTATCACAAGCTTGTATTTTGTGAGTCAGCCTTGTAGGGTTTCTTGATCAGCAATGGCCACAGCTGCTCCTTTTCTTCCTTCACTACAAGGAGGACATTGAGGTGCTGAAGCATGGCCAAAGAAGGGCAAGGAAGCTGGTGAGGGGGTCTAGAGCATGTGTCTTAGAAGGAGCAGTTGAGGGAACTGGGAGTGTTTAGCCTGGAGAATAAGAGGCTCAGGGGAGACCTTCTCACTCTCTACAGCTCCCTGAAAGGCAGTTAGAGCGAGGTGGGAGTTGGTCTAGCAAAGAACTGGAAATGGCCACAAGTTGTGCTAGGGGAGGTTTAGGTTGGACATCAGGAGTTATTTCTTCCACAAAAGGGTTGTCAAGCCCTGGCACAGGCTGCCCAGGGCAGTGCTGGAGTCAGCATCCCTGGAGAGATTTAAAAGACATGTGGATGTGGTGCTGAGGGACATGGTTTAGTGGTGGCTTGGCAGTGTTAGGTTAATGGTTGGACTTGATGATCTTAAAGGTCTTTTCCAACCTAAGCATTCTATGAATCTATGTTCTCAAGCAGAACCTCTTGGGCATCATGCTCCTTCCAAAGCTGGCATGGGCCCACGCTCCCAATGGGCTCCCCAACAGCCAGGGGGTCAGCCAGAGCCTCTCTCAAGCCTTCAGTGGGCACTGGTCGAGGCTCTGCCACAAAAGGGGCTTTGTTCTGCTCAGTGCTGCATGCTGTGGAGCTGTTACTGCATCCAGCCATCACATACCCCCAGAGACACCAAAAACATCCCTGCTCCCAAACCCCTGCTGCCACCCTTGCCAGCCAAGTTGGGGTGGTCAGGGACACACACACACACACAAAGACACATGCACAGACAGAGACACACACAGAGACAGAGACAGAGACACAGACACACAGACACCTCCCCACCCCCCCCACCGCCTCCCTCGGGGAAAGGGCCGAGGTCAAGGCCAAAGACAGGAAAAGCCCCAAAAGCCCATCAGGAAGGAACTGCCTGAGCCTCAGCCCCTGGGATTAACATCCCTGGTACCAGCCCTTGCCCCAGGACAGCTCCATGTGTCACATTCCTCACTAGGTTATTTTAGCTTCTCAAATTAAGCCCAAGCAGGGGCATGGGGGGGTTGGATTATTCCTTCAGCTGCCCCAGAAGAGATGAGAAAACAGCTTAGTTTTATTTTGTCAACATCAGGTTTCCCCCAGCCCGTCTGAGAGCAGCAGGAGCTCACAGAAAGGGCTCAGAGCAGGAAGGGAAATAGATGCTCTCAAATGAGATTAACCCCCAGCCCCAGCAGCGGGAGGGGGGTTGGTGGCTGCTGGGACCATTAATTACTTGCTGAGGAAGCAATGAGAGGCACAGGACCTGCTGCCACTGGGATTTATTGAGCTGTCAGTGCCCAAACCCTGGCTCAGCCAAACCCTCCCCAAGCCTCATCCCCTTGGCCAACCACCTCCTGTGAGCAGGTAACCGCAGGCTGCACCCCGAGGGCTGCCCTGCAGTGCTCAGCTGCCCCTTACCTGTCTGGACACTGATTCCTCCTCCTGGGTTTGGCTGTTTCTTCACTGGCATTGGTACGGTAAGGAGGATGCAGGGGTAGGTCCTAGGATGGAGAAGACTCTGATAGTTGGGTCCTGGGTGGGGCTCAGGGCACAGTCTGAATGTTGAGGGTTTTTCTGGGAGGTCAGGTGTGATGGATGGAAACTCCTGGGTGTGCCCCACATGCTGGTGCTTGCTTAGGATGTTTTGGGGACCCAGGACAATCCCCCAAGTGCTGTGGTCACACTGTCAGCATGGGGATGACCAAAACAGAATCACACAGAATCCTTATGTTTGGAAAAAGACCTCTGAGATCCTGGAGTCCCAACCATCCACCCACCACTACCATGCTCACCACCAAACCAAAACCAAGCAGCTACTTTTGTGTGCAGGAGGACAGGGCAATGTTAAAGCTAGTTCTGCTAGAAAATAAAAGAAGGGCTGGTTCTTCACACCCCCCCGCCCCCACTCACACTGCCCTGGGCAGTAGTGCAGGATTGGGCCCAAACGCTTAGGACAACTCCCAGAGCAGCCCAGCACCTCGATCCCATCCCTCTGCTGGAGGATGCAGCTGATGGGATTACACCCTGCAGATACCATCACCAGGCACATCCCTCCTGCTAGTCCAGGCATTGCCTGTGGAGGAATCCCCAGAAAGGGCAACTTAACAGTATTAAAAGTCTTGGCAGTCCTGGCCAGATGCTAAAATAACCTTGGCAGAAAATAGGTGCCCTGCACGCTGCTGCCCTAGTTGAACAGACTTCTGCCAGCCCAGCAGCATCCCTGGGCTGTGGCTCCTGCAGTGCCCAAATGCAGCAACTCTGCAAGGAGACAGGATGCTCCAGGGACTAGGAGCAGTGGCTGGACACCAGACAGTGCCACAGGAAGGATAACAAATCCAATTGACTCCTCTAACCTTGCAGCGTGATCAGAAACTAAACACAGGGCTTCATCTCCCCACCCCTTGAACAGGCTCTTCTGCAGCTCCTCCACAGCAGCTCTCTGGCAGAACTTGAGCTGGCCAAAGCACAGGAGCTGCTGCCCAGGCTGGTTCCTTCTCCCCCTACTTCTCACATTAGCATCATGCTGCCACCAAAAACTGTTTAGATATTTTGGGCTGGGTATCAGGAAGACGTTTTTCACACTGAGGATAGTGAGGCACTGGCCCAGGTTGCCCAGAGAGGTGGGAGATGTCCCATCCCTGGAACCATTCTAGCTCAGGGTGGACCCTGGGGCTCTGAGCAACCTGCTCTAGTTTTAGGTATCCCTGCTTGCAGCAGATGACCTCTAAAGGTCCCTTCCAACCCTGACCTTTCTATGGTTTCATTAAAACAAGGATGAGCACATTAGCCCACACCACCCCTGCCTGGGCCTGCCCTTGCCCAAGAACCAGGCTGCTCTTTGGAGGCTGAGAAATGCTATTTTTTTCAGCTTCACTTTTCCAGAAGCTGGGAGACTCCAAGGGGTTTTCCTCTCTCTGTTACATTCAACATACAGAAGAAGAAAAAATATCCAGGGTTTACTATCTTAGAGCCAAACTCACCTGTGGTGCCCCAGTGACATGTGTGGGGGCAAAGGAGCACTTCCACCCCAGCTGGATGCTGTCCTCCTCCTGCATCACACCAAGGGCTCTTGGCTTCAGCATGAGGAGAAAAAACTAAGGTGGTTTTTGAGGGCTGTGGGGAAAAAGGGGCAGTGCTGGCTGCTTTGTATTCTGCTGCTGAAGGGACAGAGGAAATTAGTTTTCTTGAAGCAAACTTTAAAGGACAGGAAATACTGTGGCTATTCTGGCCTGCTGGCCTGTCCTCACATACCCTGGACCCGTGGCACTGGGATGAGCAGCACTGTTGGGCTCTGGTGGCTTAACTGGTCCTGTGGTCCTGGCTTTGTTCTCCCCAAGGTTCCTGTTCTGCTCAGGGCTGGTGGCTGCTCTTCAGCACCAACACCTAACAAAGGCACACCCAAGACTTAAGCAAACCTCACAGAACTCCAAGGAAAGGCTCATTCCCAAAGAGCTCAGCTGCACTTACACATCCCAGCCCAGTGCTGGGAAGTTGCTTCCCTCTGCCTGTGCCAAGCCCTTCCCTTGTTTTTTTTCAGTCCCCATTGCTCCTGTGTTCACAGCAGCACATCACCAGTCCAGCATGTCTCCACAGCTGCCCATGCCCTGCAGAGGAGATGGCCTTCAAGCTCCAGTTGGGACCAAAACCCCCTCAGTTGGCTCCAGTCAGCACAGTAACTCCTGTGGAGAGAGGCCAGAGCTGGGCACAAAACCACAGAGAGAGGTGCTAATGTGAGCAGTGTCCCATCAGCCCTGAAATGCTCACAGGCCAGAGCAGAGAGGAGGAGGGACCTGGAAACATCTACCTCAGGCAAGGCACTAACCTGGTCTCCATTTTTAATGCCTCTGCAAGCTTTTCTTTCCAAAAGCTGTGGAGTGAGGCTGGCTCTGCAAGTGGAGTATTTTTAGCAAGCATTCACACAAAACAACTCAGGCTAATAATTTGCAAAGTGAAGTTAGAACTTCAGCAAAAACTCAAGAGTAAGCAGATTTGGGGTCAGCAGGACTTTCTTGCTGATCTTGCTGAAAGGAACTGTTAGAGCCAGGTCCAGGAGAGCTGCTGGAGCTGGTCATTGATTTCTCAGGGCAATAAAATTTCACTGAAGAACCAAAACTTGAAATCCTTCCACAGACTGACACTGCAAAGTCCCATAGAATAGTTAACCTGTAAATAGTCCCATCCAGCCCAATGGCCACTGAAAGCACCACCTTGTCCTTCCTGGACCAGCACTATCCCTGTCTCCTTTGTCTCTTTTTGTCATTCAACCTAAAGAAAAGAGATGAGCTCCTGGGAGGGATGTGATTCAGAACCCAGCAGTAGCAAATCCAGCTCCCTCCTGTTGCCTCTCCCTCAAGTTTCAGCTGCAAATTAACCCCAGTGACTAAGGAATGTTCATGACAAAGAGCCCAGTGCAGCCTCAAGATGCCCCAGCTTGAAACTCACAGTGAACTTTAGCTGTTCCCCCCGAGAGCCCACAGAACAACCAGGCTCCCCACTGCACCTCACAAACAGCCCAAGCAGCAGGAAGAACCAAGGCTGGCTTTAGGTTCCTCTGCAGGTCCCTCCAAGACCTTCACTTCAGCCTCTGCTGTTAATCAGCATGATCTGCTGCAGGCACCAAGGGCAGCATCCACCAGAGCCTGACAAATGGATTTGTCTTCCCTCTCCCCAGAAGCAAGGTTTGTGCTGTTTACTCCAGGTGAACAGACAACACAGAGGTCAAAAACCCTTTCAGAAGGGGGAGATCCTTTTCCCTTCCTCACCTTGGTGGCTGTGCCCACGCTGCAGGAGAAGTCAGGGACTGAGGCAGACACGAGGAGCTCTGATTGCAAATTAAAAAAAGAATCTTTATTGCATCTTAGAAGCAAGTCTTTAAAAAAAAAAAAAAGAAAGGAAAAAAAACCACAAAAGAGGAGGAAGATTTTCCATTTTTCCATGCACTGAATCCATCCAAGTACCTAACATCCTTGGGACTGTCACCAACAAACGATGAACACTGTAAGACGTCGACTCTACGCTAGCTGCAGTTCATATTCCACACACGTGTAAACAATGGCTATGAGCAACGACTCCATAAGATCCCTTCAAACATGGCAATGACCTAAGCATTGGTTTGTCTCCATTCCTTTGCTCATCTCCACTCCCCAAAGAGGAAGCAAAGGGGAACTGAGAGCAATGAGGAGCAATGGTGCTGGAGGATACGATAGAAAAATAGATTGTTCGCTGGTTTTGATCTTTGTGTTTCTGCTGAGCGAGATATTTACAGGTAGGCAGGTCCCAAGAGATCATCTGCTTCTGTGACAACTCACTGTCTAAGTCTCAGGGTAAAGGGTTCCCTTTCTGGCTTTAAGGCACTTTATTTTGTGTATTCTCTCTTACCTTGCTAGGTGTTCATTCACAGGGATGACGTTTTCCTTGTGTTCGGCCTCCCCATCCCCAGTTCCTCTTAGAATACCAAGAAGATTCCTAAGCTGACTGACATCATTCCAAAACATGATAAAGGAATTGGGAGGGTGTGGAAAAAAAGGGTTCATGAAAAAATATTTTAGAAAGTAATCTTTGGAGATCCTTTACTGCAAGTATGATGTGTACTACCTTGTCAGTGAGAAGATGCAATACATTCCTAATATATATATATATATTTACACACACATATATATATATATAAAATATTAAAATGACTAACAGATATTCAAGGAAAGGTCAAGAACCTAAAACCAATGGATATTAAATAAATTAATGGTCTAGCAGATACAGGAAAAAAAACCCAAACAATAACCCCAAAAGAAAACTAGTAATCAAATGCAATAATTGTTCCCAGTAACATCACGTAACCGACAGGACAAAATCAACGCCATCGGGCGCAGGACACTCGCTACAGAAGATTTCTCAACCTTCTCATTAGGGATCTCTAATTGTTCATGGCTGCAAGAGATTTGCATTTCCCATCCTCTTCCCCTTCCCTCGTTGCACTTTGGCATTCCTCGAGCACATCCTCTCGGCTCTAGACAGGACAGCGGCGGAGGAGAACACGCAGAACCCACCACGGATTCCTCAAACACGACATCCACATATGGACTAAACAGAAAAGACACCCATTTCTACAAGGAGTTAAGGGGAGAGCAGGTTGTGCTTCCTTCCCTTCCCTCCCTTGAAGTCTCCTGGCCATCAGAAGTGGATTTTGAAACCGAAATAATCAAGCCATTTGGCAAACAAAAACCCCCCCTCCTGCAGTGACCGCCCTGATCATCTCCACACCCTTTCGGTCTGTTCTAACGCAACCGACAACCTCACGGCTACCCTTACCCGAAGGAGCAGCAGCTCTGCCCGGCAGCCACCACCACCCCACCTTCAGGCACACCACACTCTGTCCCTGGGTTTGCAGGCTCAGGTCCCAACTTACAGAATCCCAGCAACGGAAAAGGTAGGAAACAATCTTTTGTTCCTAAGGAAATTGGAATTCAAGTCAGATTTCCGCTGATTGATTGGTCAGAGAACTCTGGATTTTTTCCTGTTTGAAGGCAAATACTGATCACAGTTTGGTTCAAACCTAAAAACACAACAAGAAGGAAAAAAAACAAAGCAAACCCAAACCCAACGGCCTTCTTCGTCTCGAAACGAGCTCTTTGTACGAAAACAACGACGATTCCTAAAATATATCCTGTGTGGTCTTTTAAAAGTGAATTATCAAAAAACATTTTCCCAAAAATAAATTAGATAATTAAAAAAAAAGTCTTCTCCAGCATAGCTGGACATTAGGCTGTCCTCACTGAGCCATTAGTATTGCTGCTCTTCCCAAAACTGGGGTCATTTTTTTCAAACCATATTTCAGCCAGCTGTTGAGTGGACCCATAAGTTGAAGCTTTGGACCCCAAGCACATTTTATATTGTTTTGGATCGAGATTAGGGTCACAAAAAACAGGGTGATGCACATGGACTACTCCGATTTCTTGGCTTCGGAAAGTTTTTAAGCCAGCTTGAATGACTTTGTTAAAGAGGTCTACGTCTTCGAGGCCCCAACCTTGGATGGAGACATCAAAGCCACCTGCTCGAAGAAGATCACCTTTGTAAATACAGGTAATACCAAAGCCATAGTTCCTCCAGAAACCTGTTTTCTGGGTGAAGGCGAAATGATTGTCACTAGGAACTTTTCCACTATAAACAATCTTTGGATCATACTGGCTAAAAATGATGGGAAAGTAGACTTGTTGACCCAAGACTGTATTGGCTCTACACCGCTGGAGGAATTCTGTGGTGAACACTAAGTCAACATCACAGAAAAAAAGTAAAGACTCATTCTGGAACTGAGAAGATCCAACTTCCAGAGCTAGTGCCCTGGAGAACTCCCCCGATACCGGTAAAACCTGCATGTCAGCCTTGGGGTATTTGGAGCGGTAATCTCTCATCAGCTCGATCTGCTTCGCTTTGTCAGGGTTGGAGTTGGAGTTGAAAAGCAAGACAACCAGCTTGACGTTCTGGTTTGGAATGAGGCATGTCTTTTCAAAGTTCCCCATGAACCTTGCAAACATGTCAAAACGTCCAGAGAGAGGAATCAGGATGTTGATCTTCTTGTCTTTGAGTTCCTTCCTCTCTACTTTTGATCTGCTGAGCTGGAAGGGAACAAACATCTTTAGCGAATTGGAGAGGAAAGACAAGGATCCAGAATCCTGGTTGATGTTGCCGGCCAGCTCTTTGGCATCCACCTCTTCGTGCTCCATAAACTGGATCTTGCTGAAGGTCTGCTGCAGGTAGGCGTGCCTCCGGACGGGGACGGTCATCTTCTTCCCCTTGTGCTTCTTGTAGAGAAGCAAGAGGTCGAGCACGTACTCCGCTCCGTACATGGGATTTACTCGGCGATAGCCATACTGGATCTCCTTGAAGTCGATGATCCTCCCTCGGGTCTTAGCGTTGGCGTTGATCATTTCCATCACCTGCATAACGATGTCATCCAAGGCTTCCCGCTGAGAAGAGTCCATTCCTCTCCGCGGGGGCTGCCCATCAGCCCCCGAATACAAATACTTTCCTGTCAGAAACTCCCACTCCAAGATCTCTTCCCGGTGGCGGGGCTGGAATCGCATGAAGGAGGGGGGCATGCCCAGCTGGAGGTCATCTTTGTGGATCTCTGTGTTGCTGTATTTGCTCATCAGGACGATTTCCCGGTGTAGCTGTATGGTTCGGTGACGCAGCTCTGCTATCTTGCGGCTCAACATGTAGCTGTGGAGTCTGTACTGGTAGGGGGGGTTCTTATTGGGGTGCAGCGTTATCGCTCTGTGGATCTTGCTGTTCCTCAGGTCTCGGATATAGCCTTTTTTGTTCTGCTCATAATTCTCATAGAACAGCTGCTGCATCTACAAGAGAGAAAGGAGAAGTTAGCATCTCGGCAGTGCTCTCCTCGGGAAAGTCAGCCCACGAAACCCCCGCTGGGAGACCATTCCTGCTCACTCGTGGGGACAAGCACTTTCTGAATAAGCTCTTCTTGGGCTTAGGCACAGGTTGTAGCAATACCAGCTGCTCTTCAAGGAAATTAAGAGGATTATTCCTTGTAAACTGGTGAAAGAAACATCTACCATGGATTTGGGATTACTACAGCCCATTCTAGAGACATCACCGTCGGCCAAATAACCGAGCGGTAAGTCAACTGTAAGCTCCTTTTTTCACAACAGCATAGCACCATCAGGAAAAACAACCATGAAGTGCTCACTGCAAAACTCTTCACTATCTGTCTGCTTCCCATGGGCTTTAATAACAACCATAAAAAAACCAATAAAGAAGGATGCCATGTAGACAGTAAGCAAGTATGACAACACCTTTCCTGTAACCCCCACATGCTCTTTCAAAATCCATCTTGCTGAGTATTTCAGTCGAGATGGCAAATAGATTTATCTCAAGTGCTGCAATGCAAAGCTGCAGTTCCCCCAACATTTTAAAATGTCAATAGAAAGTAAAAGGCTCCTGGGATTCCCAGGAGTAACTCCAGAAGGCAGGTAATACAGGATGCCTATGTACACTGGAATAAAAGCATCCTTAAAGTGGAACTTACTATTTCAGAACAAGAAGATGGGGAGCTAAGATTAGGTTTTGAAGCTTTACAGAAAGCCCCAACTCGAGCAATGCAGACAAACCAGCTTTAGAGCTTTCAGTAGCTCAGGCAGTAGCTGATATAATGAAAGGCATGTGCAAACCAGGATGATAACGTGGAAAAGAAGCTGAAAAAACAAAAGAACCATGAAGACAAACCCCTCAAGGCCTCAGTTATATACCAGCCTAGACAAGGGACACTGAAAAGGATCACAACACAACCTGCCAGAAGAGCTCACACAAAAGCTTCATTCAATATAGGAACCAATCTATGTTACCGGGAGCAGAATTTGCTATAGATAATACAGGCAATAAAGCACATGGCACCAATCCCCCACCCCTTCTCCTTTCCTGCTCATGTTCAGCTTCTTGTGTGCTCTCCCCAGTGAAGCCTGCTGCTTCCATGCTGTCTGTGAGCAATTCAGGCTCCAGTTAGATAGAACCAATGCAACCAGGCAGCCAAAGGAGAACATCTTGATGATGGTGTCCTGGTGAGCCCCAGATGAGCTGCCTGTCAAGATGTATACTCCTTCAGGAGTAACTCAAGACTATAGAGTGCCACTGGCAGAGGCCAGTTGGTCTAATCCTATGTTCAGCTCAGAGTAAGCCAAACTGAATGAACCTCATGCTTTCCTGAGAGCATGTTTTTCCACTCACTCAAAGGCTGTTCCTCATTTGCATCCCTATACTGTTTCTTCTACTAGTAACACTTGAGGTTTTGAGCACTTTGAACCTTGCTGCTTCTGTCAGGGGCTGTAGGACACCTCAAATCACACCAAATTATAGTCAGTCCTGTGAACACCACTGATTACAATGGAGAGCTCACACAGCACAAACAAGACCAGTCTAACACTGCAGGATCCATGTGTATTTTTACTGGCTCCACTGATCTAGCCTCTCTAACACTAATAGATAGATAGATATTGAGATATATATATATAAAAGACCTACATAACTCACTCTATATATAACACTACAAGTATTACATGTGTATGGTAACATTTCACTGACATTTTAACTACAACACAACTAAGGACCCAGGCTTTCCCAGGAGGATTGTGGCATTAGGTAAAAATTCTGAAGTCATGTCATTAGGCACCAATTATTTAAAAGAAAATTGACAATGGGGCTTAATTTCAAATCTTGTTTTGAATTTTGAAGTAAACAAAACCAATGCAGCCTGAATGCATTTCTTCCAAAACTGCCATCTAGGGCAGTCTGAATTAGCTATGAGAGGAAACCATGAGAAGTAGAAAGGCTTTTAGATTACACAACAAACTTTTAATAGAATACTGATGGAGTAGGAAAATGTTATGAAACTTCTCAACGGAAGCAAAGAGATGAACTCCTAGCAAAGGGTCCCAAATAAAATTAGTAAGTGTATCTTAAGGCTCTGGCTTGCCATGCAGAAGTAACCTCCTAGCTAGCCTGGGTTAACTTCTGAACTTCTAATACTCCTTCTTGCCTCTTCCAAAAACTAGCTGATGTTGAAAACTGGACTGAAAAAACATATCTCAGCCAGACCTTCCTGGTGCTCCAACACAAAGCAATTTACAAGTGAAACAGCTATTAACAGCCACCTTGCTCTGGCCAAAAAGGTGACAACTGTAACAAACACTGTGTTCCAGCCAAGCCTGCAGTGCAACTAATGAGAAGCACCACGGTGCCAGGCTTTTATATAATCCTGTTTTTCAGAAGAATGCCTTCCACAGCTGGCACACTCATTGTTTTTCCCCTCAAGTGTCCCCCTCTCCTACTCTAGTGTCCCCCTGGTCATCCTTGCATCCAGGAAGCTGCAGCAGGTCCAGGACGTGCCAGCATCCTGCAGTCCCGACCCATGTCTAGGAACCAAGGTACACCCCACACATGGAAGGGTACTGGAAGGGGTTAATCAATTCCCTACAGAGACTATAGAATAACTTACAAACTATTTAACACAGTGGCATGAAGTGCTGCAAATGAAGCCCAAGTGGTCAGCAGCCAACAGAACAATTTAACCTTTCCTGGGCTGAGGTGCCTGCGGATGCTGACCCAGTGCTGCAGAAGCCCTGTGATGCCCACGGGCTTTCCCTCATGACAAGGAGCTCCACGTGGATTGCATTTTCTCACCTCACACCTGTAAGAAATAAGCAGTTCCCTCAAGTCCATCAACTGTAATTTGCCTAAATCATGAAGGCAGTGCTAGCCCTCAGCCCTGGGTTCAAGCACTAACAAGGGCAATGCCTATCACCCATCCCTGCTGACGTAGTTTCTACCTCATCTGGGTCCAAACCATTAAGCTCAGTATTACCTATCACAATACATAGGCTTTCAACTCCACACAATACCAGAAAGCTGTAAATAAGACTAAAAGTCCTAATTACCTCTTGTGTATATCACTAATAGGTGGGTGGGAGAAGGTGACAGGGAAAGTAATACCTGTAATTTGTTTGTTCCTCCCATGTAGCAGCCATTAAACACACACACGGGGAGCAACACAAGCCCAGAACATGCATGTCTCTAAAAGACATTACGTGCAAACCTCCCCATCCCTGTGACCAGACTCTTCTGAGTTGAACTCCTGCAAACTCTTAGTGAAACAGGTTTCTCTATGATGCTTGAAAAAACAAAAAAGAACCTTTCATAGATATTAATTTTGCAATGATTATATTCTAAGCATGCTTTATTCCAGCATAGAGCACTGAGAGCATAGGGATACAAAGAAGAGCTACTCTTTATTGACCACTATTTACTCTAGACCTGTTGAAGCCTTAAAAACCCTAATGTTCCCCAAACCATTAGAGACTGAATGTTTAAACTGTGGTACAGCTGTTGTGGGCACTGCTGGCTCATGTCCAAAAGACCAACTGAAAGGAGAGAGTGTTATGTTCTTCGTTTAAATGAAGAAGTCTTTTGCAGGCCAAAAAAAAGTGTACTGGAGAAAATGGACTTTAAAAATAAGACCAGTTTATGCAGAAACTGGCCCACAGCCACAGATTAGCCCCTGAGGGCTTTCTCTCACAGCTCCAGATTGTACTAGCACAGCCCAGAAAACGCAGCCCCACAAGTCTCCTGAAAAGCAATCATGGCCAAGACATGTCGTATGGCAGGGTTCAAAATGCCCAAGATGTGCTTTCAATACAAAGCCAAACTAATTAAAAGCTGAAAAGATGGCTAATGTCACCTAGTGGGTGAACACCTCAGTTGGGAAGAGATGAGCAGGCAGGTCCCTCTCCCCAGCTGGTGTAGAGCTGTTCCCCTATGGAGTAACGTGGGTGTGGGACAGCCCTTACCCTGCCCCACAGCTTTGCTGCCTAGGCTGCACAGGATGCTTGCTCCCACCTCCTTCTTCTGAAGAGGTGTAAGGGAGCATTTCCTGGGGGTTGGCTGAAAGGAAAGTGAAAGGAAAGCTGGTTTACACCCATATCCCAGAGAACTGTATGAAATAATTGTAGCTTCACTAACACAGCTCTGCCACTTCAGAGTGAGTCACCAAAACAGATCATTTAGTTTTCTGGATTTTAAATCACCAATACAGCTAAATTGCTGAAGTATTTTGCATCTAGACCCAGTGGAAAGGAGCAGTGGGTCTTCATTTACTGCTGTCCTGCCTATGGTGGAGGAGAAGACTGCAGTGACCTCCCTGGATACAACTGGATGGATTCTTTCTGATCTTTCCCTTCTACATCCCGATGCTTTATGTGTGATCCCACAGCTAACCACTGACATGACTGAAGTCACTCCTGGGCAGAGTTATTATGGTGGAGACAAACATGGGGAAGTGATGGATAAACACTCACTTCCAGGGAACTTGGCCACTCGTTCATCCCTGCAACCTCCCCAGTTGCCACTACAGGAAAGGATACAGGAAATGCCACTCGGCGCTGGAAGATCAGCCTTCCTCTCTCAGCTGACAAGTGAAGCCCTGAGCTCTGGAGCACAATTAAATGATGTGATCCCTCAGACAAGTTATTTCTCACACAAATTTCATCATGTACCACTAGTTCACATTGGCTTTGGTAAATTAAAGAAGGGTAAGAAAATCAACTGGACATCCTAAAGAGCCAGTACTCGAAGTTTCCCTAGCAGATTGCTAGAGAGGCAGAGCCAGCTGGGATATGCTGTGACCTCTGTGTGCAGTAACTCCAGGCATGCTCTGAAGCAAGAAGTTTATTTTGTACAACACAACTGCCTCTTCTTATATGATACTAAGCAAAACAGTGCCTGCCTCGCTCTAAAGCCTTGCAGTGCCTTCTGCACCGCTCTCCTCTCCAAAGTGTTCCAGAAAGGAAGCCAAGTATCTAAGGCAAGTTTCAAGCACAGCAAACTCAGGGTCACTGGATTCCCAAGGAATCTGTGAATTAGGAGAGTTACTGTTGGAGTTCAGTCTTTTGTTAACAATACCAAGTAGCTGCTTAATTAAACAACTCTCCTTCTCCCAACCCTTTCTTGTTTAAGCAAGTAGAAGAGCTTAAGAATTCCTTATTAATTTGTAAGTTTCTCAAACCAAGTAGCCTTTAAAGTACTCCCAGCTTGGCAACAGAAAGGAGGAAACCCACAAAAACGAATGTGTCTTCCAAACTGGCATCATGCACTTCACCTCTGACCTTCAGTTTGACGATCTCATTACCCAAAAGCTACACATGGGAGTAATCCACAGCGCTCGGGAACTCAGCTCCTCCAGCTCTGAAGCACAGAACATCTCTCTGTCTGGCCCTGCATTCATTCTGCTGCTTCTTCCTGGTCTAAATGAGGATACAGGATTCTGCTCTCTCCTCTTAGTCATGAAGTGAGGATTCCTTCCTATTTTGGATAAGGAGGACAAGTTGAATCAGACCTGGTGTGCAAAGGAGAGAAAGATTAGTGCAATGGTGCAACCCTCTCTAAGAGGAGAGTTGCCTGTTTATCCCCTTGGCTGTATCTGACACATAAACTACACAGGTGCCATTGTGTACTCCATAAAGCCTGGAACTGCTTCTCTGGAGACACAGATTTAGGTTTTGAAAAGCATAAACTAGAATATAACCTAAGAGCATTTTGTACAACAAGGAGTAACCAGATAAAACAGAATGTGCCATTTTAGGATATTTAGATTTAACTGTGCAAACCTGAGGAGAGCTGGATGCAGTTGCAAGGTTTTCATCCAAAAGGCACAGATTTAACAGAAACAAAAACAAACAGAACACCACTAAACATTAACAAATGTTCTATGCTACGGCTCTTAGCAGCAGAACATCATAGGTGCTAATGACTAATTATCATTGCTATTGTTTGAGAAAGCCTGCTCATCATTTGTTTCTAGCATGATTTCCAAATTACTAGACCTGGTAATTCTGCACATGGTTCTCTCTCACTTGAGTTAAGGCTCTGACCCAGGGGGCAAATGATTCAGCTCTCCCTCTCCTGCAGAGAGGACTGCCTGTCCCAGATCCAAACAAAACCAGGAATACAGCAACTCGCTGCTGATTCGTTCATTCAAAGGCAGACTCGGGGATGATGCCAAATTAACTTGCCCACCAAAGAGTCTGTGTCTTGACATTTCTTTTCCTTGTTGTCAACTCCACACTTTTAGTCTCTGCAATACAGGTAAAGTACAAGAAAAACTTGGGCTTCATTTGGAATTTCAACAGGCTCCCAAAAGAAAGAGTTGCAGACCTGGAAATCTCTCTCTGCTCTTTCTCATGCAAAGTGTTAAGATTTCAGAGGAGCAGCATGTGACCCTTGGAGGGTTGCTTCTTGGAGATGATGAGCAGAAAGCTGCTGACATTCTGGCAAACAGGGTTTTTTGGCTGTTGCAAAGAGAGTTAGAATGATGCAGACTTCTCTGAGCCTACAGAGACTACAGAAGACAAGACCTCCTCTGGACTGCTGCATGATTTTCCACCATGTGTTTCAAGAGGCAGTAATGTAATCATTTAGAAATACTTTTGTCCATGGAATTCCAAGATCCCTATTTGGGAACTAGTTTCCACATCCAGTGACTTTGTAGGAGCTGTGAGCCATGACAGATGAAGAGCCCTTTTGGTCCCAAAACACTTGGCAAGGCTACCCCAGGCTTACAGGGGGTGGAGAAGAAACCCTCTGCTCAGACAAACTTCATCTGCAGCCTAGGCATCCATGCACCATCTCAACATTAGTCCAACACCAAAAATAAAGCTGGAGCAGTGCTGCTTCTCTACCAGACTGCTTGGGGACAGCAGTGATTTTGTAGCACACACCAGAGCAGGTCTCCAGGTCTCTGCCAACACTAGTTTCATAGAATCATAGAACTGTTTTCCTTGGAAGGGACCTTTAAGATCGAGTCCAACCGTTAAGCCAGCACAGCCAAGTCCACCACTAAACTGAGTCCCACAGCACCACATCTACATGTCTTTAAATCCCTCCAAGGTTAGTAACTCTACCACTTCCCTGGGCAGCCTGTGCCAGGGCTTGACAACCCTCTCAGGGAAGAAACTTTTCCTAATATCCAACCTAAATCTTCCCTGGCACAACTTGAGGACGTTTTCTCTTGTCCTATCACTTGTTACTTGGGAGAACAGACCAGCTTCTACCTTGCTCCAACCTCCTTTCAAGGAGTTGTAGAGAGCAAGGTCTCCCCTGAGCCTCCAGGCTAAACGACCCCAGTTCCCTCAGCTGCTCCTCAGAAGATTCTGCAAGAAACCTGGGGGAAGGATTGGCCCCAGAGGATCCAGCTGCAGGATCCAGCCTCTTCAGCCTTGCCCACATCACCAGCTCAGGAACCCCCATCCCTGAGTAGGTATACAGTGCCCTACATGGAGACAGAGCCACAGTAACAAGTTCAGGGTGAAGGAGTCACATCAGCACAAAGCTCTAAATCTCTCTGAGCCTTCACAGGAGATTACTGTGAATTTAATTAGGCAAAGATTTGGCCTCACGACAGTTACTGCTACAGTTCTTCCCTGGGTGTCAAAAGGTGGGGGTGGATGTTAAAAAACAGATTCATCTTCAAGACTTTTGGCACTTCCAGCTTAAGCAGCACCTTTTCAGATGAGGAAGGACACAGCTCCCTTCTTCATGGCAACAGGCCACGCTTGCTGTTTGTGATCCCTCACAAAGAGTCGTAGCAGGAACAGATCTTTTGGAAGGGGATGAGAGGGGAGCTGGGAATGCACAATAAAGTCCCCAAGACAAGACCAACTGCTGAGCTGCCTGTGTCAAAGCTGCAGCCCTAAGAACCTGCAGTGCCAGTAACAGTCTCAAAGTGACAGAGGATCATTCATAACTGCATTTAGAAATCTGCCTGCTTTATGCTTTCCTAACAACCAAGGGTAAAACTGCTTCTCTGCCAGCAGCATCAGTATCAGCTAATGAAAACTGACAGAAAATTGGGACTAGATTAGATTTCTGACTTCCCTGCTAGCCAGCCCAATCCTCCTCCCAGCTGCCCCAGCAGCTGCTCCCATGGGTACTGCTGCACTGCACCTCTGCCAGGTGAGCAGCTGGAAAGAGGGAAGTTGTTCAGGACACGCTCTTGACACCTTAGCCCCTTCCAAATCAGTGCTGACCTGTCCCTAGGAGGAGGCAGCTGCACACCATCTCATGCAGGTGGGGATGCCTGAAACACAGAGCAAGCCACTGTTGAAATAAATCCTGAGTGGGCTCATTCCAGCCTCACTGGATGCACAGGGACACGTCAGATCAATGCTCTGTTCTGTTCACATCTCACCAGTGTTGCTCAGCTTGCAACAGCACAAAGGGACAAGGTGGTGGTTGAATTGCTGTTGGGTAACAAGGTGACAGTCACCTCTCCTCCAGGCTTGGATTTTAACAAGTGCTCCAACATGGTGCTCATTAACTGCTTTTTCTAGGGTCCTGCTGAAGACACTCAGTACTTCAGATGATTTAATACCCCACAGCCCTTCAGCAAAAAGGGGCATGCAGCAGCTCTGAGCTTGCAGGTGATGGGAAGCTCCATGGGAATTCAGCTGACTTCTTTCAGATGACAAGTCTCCTCCATCTGACAGCTAGCCCTGGGACTAATTCAGCATAGTCTGAAGGTCACTGCAGCCTCCTAAAATCAGAAAGCCTCCCAGCAAGAACCACGACCTCCCATCGCTCGGGACCAGTACCCCAGGATGCCCCTCCAAGACATCCAGCAGCAAAGCAGGAACTCAGTTCACAATCCTCTGGTTGCTTCTCCAGCTGGATTTAAAAGAACATCTTTTTATTCCTCTTGGTGGAAAATAAGAACAAGCTATGGAGTTCCTTACAAATTCCCACCAAACCAGTGCCCAGCACAGACATTTGTGAAGCAGGCAGATGGCTTCACCGCTCCTCTTTTGCCAGGCTGTGAGCTCAGATTGGTTCTTCATCTCCAGTCTGTTTCTTCAGCCAAAGCCACCATTTCTGGAGCTGGTTTGAAGACTGTCTACAAGGGCCTGGACTCAATTGCCAGCTTGCTTCACACGGGGAACAGCACAGGATGACAGCTTCCAGGGTTCACTAAAGCCACACAGCATTGTTCTGAAGTGTGTGTTTTAAACGCGTGCACATTCTCCTTTTGCCAAAAGCATTGTTCAATAATTGCTCAGAGGAGGGGAGGGAAATAACACCACAAACCCTTGTTTTATGTGGGGAAGCCACATGTTTCAATCAGCCCATGAGGATCCTACAGCTGAGCCCTGGCCCTGGGATAACACAGCTTTAGAAGGCTGTGATGGTGAAGAGCATCGTGTGGTAATGCTGCTGCAGACAAGAGTTTCCACAGTGAGATGTCAGGATTGCAAAAGTGTTTTTCTTGACCTCAGATCATTACCACACAGGACTTAAAGTCTGCTCATCCTTCTGGGCTGAGTTTGGAAGCAAAATCTGCCCTTTGCCTCATTGCTGGAGAACATATGTACACCATCCAGCGTAGACGTGGCACTGCCAAAACCGTACGACGACCCTGCCTCAGAGTTCTGCCATCTAAAACATGTGCAATCCACAGTAGTTTGGTTATAAGAGACACAGCTTCTTGACCAACAGGGGATCAGCAGAGGAAGTCTGCCCATTCTGAAGGCTGAGAACCTCTCATGAATTTGACTTTCATGCCCTCTCTCAAAAGCCCCATAAACTGTGCACTAATAGCTTTAACTACAAAGGTCACCTACTTTCATTACTTACTTTGCTGAAGCACAAGGGGATAATATATTTATAAACAAGGCATGTTTTAGGAGAAAGCAATTCATTAATGCAAATTAAAGCCTCAGGTGGAGAGGGTTGGCAGGTTGGGTGCAGATTCAACACCCCAGAAAGCAAAGTGATGAGAGGAAGGCAGGGGAAGAAGGGAAGAAGCGAAAGAAGGGAACAGTAGTAGAAGGGAAAAGCAGTGGAAGAAGGGAAAAGCAGAGCTGCACGTGCCCAGGTTTGGGACCAACCCATTCCTCTGCAGTTCCATGTATGCTCTGAACTAGAAGGAAGGCAACATCTTTCTAGGCAGCCCCAGCTTTTCTTGTCCTCCTGTCAGCGGAACAACTTTCTCATGATTAAAACGAGCTGTCAGGCAGACTGGCATTTCCCTCCTGGCGGTGGCCAAGTTAGCCTGTTCGTTCAAATATGGTTAAAGACTTCACATAGTGTTGCTGGCTAACTGTATATGGTCTGAGGTTTTCTGGAAGTTTGCTGTCTGGCACAGTATGGAAAAATCACAAGCAGTGTTACTCTGCAGTGCTCTGTAACCAAGTGCCTCTTGCATTACACACGGTCTGTCAAACCCGGGGGCTCACCTCTGGGCGGGTGTGTTTAAGCTCTGCTGATGTTCACCATCCATCATCTAGCTTTGACAAAAAGAATATTCAACTGCTGCTTTTGTAATGCCCTAAATTAAAGGAGGAGATGTGGAAACTGACAAATGTAGTTATGCAGAGTCAAAATGCATTAGCCACTGGTAGAAATGGAAAGGAAAAAAATAAATTAGACACTGCTTCAACTATTCCCAGGCCTGGTGAAGGATTTGCTATTCACACAAGGCACTGAAATGAAGAGGGGTTTGGTCCCTTTGTAGGGTTTTCTTTGTTCCCCTGCTTCCAAGCTGCAGAACACATCTCTTCTGGTTGTGAACAAGCTACCACAGGTACAGTTTTTTGGGGAGAGCAGGCCTGGCTCCAAAGCTGGTGCCCATTACCTGCTGCCACTACTGCTTGGTCCCTTCAGCAGCCAGCAAGTCTCTACTTGCACCCAGCTAGTGTTTTCTTTCCCTCTCCCTTGAACACTGCAGCCCTCCTAGAGTCGGAAACCAGGCAGCCTGGAGGAATTTTAACGTTTTCATTAGTGACTTTGCCTTAGCCCATCAACACTTTTCACTTATCTGGGAGGTTTGGGCAATGGGAGGAGCAGGGAAACACGGAGATCTTCTGGGTGGGTTTGCTCGCTGGGTCAAAGTCCCATTGCTTCAGGAAACCTTGTGGGTGGTTGCTGCTGCTGAGCACAATGGAAGAAGGCAGGGAGGGAGGGAAAGCCATGGCTGAGGAAGCAGAAGCAGCTTTAGGCAAAAGGCTGGTGGAGTTAGAAGCTTGGTTCACCAGACAGCGATGCCTTGTCTTCTTATGACCCATTTTTAGTTGTTGATCGAGGACATTTTGGGGATTCAACTCATGAATAGCAAATGACTTGGGCTGAGTTTGCCAAGAAGCCATCTCCTTGCTGCAGGAAGGCAGGGCTGCTTTGATGTAGCTCCTGAACCAAGACAATTTACAGCCTGACAGCTTAAAGCTGCATTGAAAGGGGCACTCGTTTCCTTGGGGCGTTATAAATCGCCGCGGTTCAGAGGCAGGCAGGAGGGCAGGGGGCATGGCTGGGGACTGTGTTCTGCTGTCCCACCAAGGCATGTCCACGAGGGAGCCAGAGCCCTTCAATGGGGCTTTCAGAGGGACACACAGGACTACTCTCTGCTACCTTTTCCTTAGTCCTCTTCTGAGATGTACTTGTATCATCTGAAGTGCAGGTTGTTCCTGAGTTCAGTGCGGTTTGGAGCTGGAGCTAATAAGGGCTCTGACGTGAACCCCAGGAGCAAATAGGTGCACTCCCAACTCCCAGCTGACAGCAAGCTCTGAAACCGCTGCCCAGGGCAAGCTTTTGCAGAGAGGCTCAGCTGGCGGCAGAGGGATGTGTTCCCCATTGCTGCTGACTCAGGCCTGGGGGTAGCACTTTGTGACAGAAAGCAAGGTGGGTGGGTGAGCACAGACACACTGTTTGCATCTTAAAATAGCAGTACCGTTCAACACAGCTCATCTGGCAGGGCCTGGAGGCATCTGGAGAGCTGGGGTGGGAGGAAGGCTCTCGCTCTGCTCAAGGACGGCTGTCAAGGACGTGCTCTATAGTTACAATCTGATTTGTGATGTCTAATCCAGTGTTATCAGTATTTGCCTCTAAAGCCTACAGGAAGAGCTGTGCAAGTACCCCAGAATTCTCACCCCTCATTTCATAGCTGTTTGGGGTTTTTAACCCAAAGAGCCAGCAGCAGCATGCAGGGTGCTAGACCATGCTTTTCATCATGCCATGTCTCTGCTGCCCTTGCCTCGATTCAAATGCCAAAGTCAAATAGAATCCACCCACCCCAAACAGATGTTAGAAACCTGTCTCCCTCTCTCTCCAGCTGTCCTCTGAGGTCCAATGCCCAAGGGGATAGCTCTCTTTCTTATTTTTAAGGCCATGATAATATGTTCAAAGGCTTTTTTTCCTGTTTGGAGAAGGCAAATCTACACCTGGTCCAGACCTGCTTCAATACACACCAGCAAATAACAACCCTCTGTCTCGGGGGGAAGTCTGACCCCTTGCAAAACCATTTTTTGCTACCTTCACAGAAACTGTAGCAGCTCATCTGGTAGTGCCATAGGAACACAGGTGACAAATTGTGCCCAAGCTATTCAGTGCTATCTTTTTCATCAGCAAACTGTCAAAAGACAACCTTTCTTTTCCTCTCTGGAATGACATTTGTTTCTACAAGTCTTTAAGTCAGCAGAATAAAGAAATGATCTCTGAGTATTTTGATCTCCAAGGAAACAAGGCACCATGACAGCATTTCCCACAAATAAAAAAGAAGAAGAGGAGCAAAGGATGGGCCAAGAGAGAGGGAGAGACTGGAAAGGAGAAGGCACAATGGCAGACCAGCAGAAACTGTGACATCTTACAGTACTTTTTAAGTACTCTTTCGAGTACTTCATGTCCTAAAAAAACCTTCCAAACGTAACAGCAATCTGTGTTGCACAAAGACAAAAGATGGAAAACATTATGCTAACCTTAAAATGTAGCTCAGGGGCCTGGTGCATCACAGACTGTTGAAGTATTAGCATTATCCAGAAAAGGACTGAAAAATGCATTGCAGGATATTGAAGAAATCTAGACCCGGATATTAAAGCTAGTATTCAGTAAACTGCTAGGAGTGGCTATCACAACATGGGCAGACCACAAGCTTAATGAAGCCTAGGAAATAAAGCACCATGACTAATTTGAAGCACATTAAAAGGAATCACATACAAACCCCACTAAATCCATCAACTCAGAAAGGATACTTCCTTGCCTCACTTCGGCCGGGTGAGGAGACAGACACATCTGATTTACACAACATGCTGCACTGCTCATTGCTTTATGCTGGCTTTCAACAAAAGCACTGCCTGTTCTTGAGCTCTGGGATTTCACACTCAGAGGATTTCTAAGAAAAAGGCTTGATGGTTGGAAGTGATGTGGCCTGAACCTGAAGACCTGGCACACTTGGCACCTGCCTGCTGCTGCCTTTCCGTTACACAAAGCACTGTCCTTTTTGGCAGTAAGGATGAGTGTCCAGATTTTGTGAGCCACTAGCAGAGGAATGGTGTCATCTGAGCAGATGTAGAGTGTTATTTGCAAGGAGTCAAGAAGTAGGTCAAACCAGGTCTTCCTGGTCCTGAAAGTGCAGCTTCCTGGGTTCCTCCTAGGTTGGATTTGTCTTTGGGTAGCCCTCCTGTCCATTTTGAATGGGAAAGAAACCACCTGACTCATTAGATGTCAGCTTCTCCATTTTGTCAAGGGGTTTATAAGACACTGGGAAAGTAAAACAACCCCACAGCATCAAAAAGCACACAGCAAAACCCAACCCTATCCAAAACACCCTTCTCACCTTCATGCTTCAGACAACTCACACTTGCCACTGAGACTAGAAATCGTCTTGAAAGGACATTTACCTGAGCTGGTCTGCTCTGGTTTTGCTCCATGTTCCACAGGAGAGCAACTAGACAGGCATCAGACCATGGATTCACAAAATCATTTAGGTTTGAAAAGACTTTTAAGATCATCAGGTCCAACTGTTAACCCAGGACTGCCAGCTCACTACTAAACCATGTCCCTCAGCACCACATTTCCACATCTTTTAAACCCCTCCAGGGATGGTGACTCCACCACTGCCCTGGGCAGTCTGGGCCAGGCCTTGACAACCCTTTTGGAGAAGGGATTTTTACCTTATGTTCAACCTAAACCTCCCCTGGCACAATTTGAGGCTGTCTCCTCTTGTCCTATCACTTGTTACCTAAGAGAGATGGTTCAGAGGCATGAGGAAGGGTGCAGTACCAGCAGCAGATGACTTACTCAGGGTGGCAGCTGGAACTGTAGGAGCAGCAGAGGATCACAGAGCAGTTCTGCACAGATACCAGGTTAGATAGGAAGTTGTGTGATAAATGCCAGGCTGGAAATTTCCTTACAGGAAAGGAAAGATACTAAAGACTTCAAAAGAGCAGAAAACAGTAAGAGGTTGTAGTTTATGAGTGAGAGTAGTTGAAACTACTGCTAGTAATTTGTGCTCAGCACCACAAAATACCAGGAAGAGTGAACTAGGTGACCTCCCCAAGATGCAGGCTTTTAAGAGATCTACCAGCTTATGTCACTGCTGACTGATGTCAAAGCCAAATGTCAAATCCACTCACTCCACTGGTGAGTTAGCTAGCTCTGTATTAGGTTTCTTTCTTCACTTGCAAGTTGCAGAAACCATTACCCTGGCATAATGGTTAGTGTTTTAATAGCTTGACTCTTTTGGTCCCAACCATGAAGAAAAATAATAATAATAATAATAATCTGCAAGCCTCACTGGCAAAAAGAATGTAATCTTGATTCTCTTGCCCACTACATAATTATGCTTACATCATGCTAAAATAGAAGTTTAAGTTGTGCTTTCTGTTATTCCAAATAGAAGGAAGAATTCAAACTGTCCATAGAGATGGAATTATAAATCTGAGCCATATATAACCCAGACCAAAGTATGTCATCAGGACATAACAAATGGAGCTTAATACTCAGAGGAAACCACAGCTCTGGAAGACATTTAAAGGAATATTTCCATTTTCCTAGGTGCTATATCAGGTTCTTGGCCAGACATTTTTGATTGCACTGCACTAAAAATATAGCCCTGGTTTCAGAAGACAAAAATGTTAGAAGCATGACGAAATGTGAAAGGTAATTGCAAGGCACCACTGAGCTGTTTTATTACATTATCTAACATCTTTAAAGAGGAGATTAGCTCACAGTGCAAACATTCTGGTTTCCCTGATGTTTAAGTCCTGGCATTGACACAAGCAGCAGAAAAAAACGTTCCTGATGATGGAGGAGTGGTGCTAGTGAGCTTCTGGAGCAGGTTTCCTCAGCACAAGAGCTACAGCCCCTTGGTAAATGCAGCCCAGGAAGACAGCTAGGAGAGGTGTGTGACCACTTGCCAAAGCCTCCTCAGCAAAAATGAAATGGCCAAACAGTTATGGGTCCTGCTACAGATATATAAAGCAGGGGGGAACTGATATGAAAAGCTGTCAGAGGGTCTGCAGGAGCTCACAGCCTCACAGAGCACACTCACTGGTAGTGATTTGTCTTCCCCCTTACCTTCCTTCATTTAAACCTAATTTCTCCCCTTATCCCCCCAGAAAGAGAGGGCACAGCATCAATGTGATAATGACTTACAAAGTCACCATGCCCAAATAAGCAAGAGAGCCTCAGGTTGCCCAAAATTAAGAGAGATTTAACTCTTTTAAGAAAAGGCAAAAAAACCACCACTAGAAACAGCAACAGTGGCTACAGCAGAAGGGACTCCCTACACCTGCAACAAATAACACACTTGAGTGGATCAGATTTGCACTACACAAATCCCTGTGTGCCTAGGAGATCTGTATTTACAATGGCTGCAGTTCTGTTTTTCTTCTGCTCTCTTTGCCCTCCCACCTGTCACAACAAACAGCAGCCACTCCTGCAGCCACTGCTACTTTCCCTTCTTCTTGACCCTCTGGCTGGTTAGGCCAAGAAATGGATCTAGTCACTGGACAGAAAGCAGGGAGAGAGGAATTAGTCTCTAATAATTACTAAAGAAACTTCTGTTTCCTTTGTGCAGCCAGGCTCAAAAATCAAATAACATCTTCCCTTCCTTAAGCACAGGGTGAATCTCTCAGGAACCTGCATGCAGGTGGATCTGGCATGGGATGGAATGCAGGGAATAAGCAAACATCTCTCAAGAAAGGAAAATGGAGGCAAAACATCAAGGTCTTCAGTTAAAAGAACACAGTAGCTATGTGTTGCTCCCATCCAGTGTAGGACATTGCAGTTTAGTGCTCTGTAAAAGGCAGGTTTTAATCCCAAGGGCTGTCTTCAAGCAGCAATTTAATGGTAGGGATTCACATGGGATATTACAAAACCAAAGACAAGACTGAATAAATTGTATTTTGAATGTTGTTTTCCTAAAAGTCTCCAGTCTGCCATAAAACTACTCAGAGAAATGACATCAATGACATCCAGAATACAAGGTGTCAATGGTCAAGTGTGTCCTCATTAGAGGGTGGCCAAGTGATCTTTATGTAAAGTGTTCTGCACTGTGAATTAAACATTTCTTTTACAGCACCCAGTGAAATAGCTGAACCTCATTTTGGCAGCTGTGTCAATTTTACTCCCACTGCACTGACAACTGGCTGTACTACCTTTGACTTTCAGGCAGTCTCTCTCCTCCTTTTTAAGAGAAAAACCTAAAAAGCAAGAATGCCAAAAATGCAAACCCTTGTGTTATCAGCCCACAGTGTGTAAAAGGAGGATGAAAGCAGATCACTCCTCAAGACAGCATCTTTATTAAGGCTGCAGATGGAATTACAGTGTGAGAATGAAAGTCTTTGAAGACTTGGCAACCTTGCCCTGCAAGGGTGACTCTTCTAAAAGATCTGAGCACAGACACTTTCTGCTCCTGGAATGGTGGCTTAAACAGGGACCATATTAAACATCATTTTGGAGAGCTGACCCTTGGTTCCTTATCCCCTCCTAAAGAGAGAAGGAGCCTTGCAAAATTTAGCCAGATATCCCTTGTAGATCCTCCAAGGTGGCTAAAGCTAGAGATGGCAGCCTGCTTTTAATATTTACCCAGTCTGAGAAGTGTTTTGGCATGGTTTTAACAGGACTGCATGATTTATCCCATTTCAAATGCTCTTTGGAGCATAAAGCAGAGCAGTGCTGCTGTGTGTCACTGTTCCATTGAATCAGCAGTAGAAACATGCCACATCTTCCACCTCAGAACAGGCCTGGAAGGCAGAATTAGCCTTTGCTACCCAAGGGACTGTGGCAGCAGATGACAAACTAGTCAATACAAAAACTCTACCAAGAAGACATTGACATCTACTTCTCTTGGGCAAAGCAAATTCCAAAGGCACATTTTGGCAGACCAACAGTTACTTCAGGAATCACACTGCAAAGGAATTGCCACCACATCTACTGCCCATTGGAGGGTGGTTTAGGAGCAGGAGTAACAGAGTTGGGATATAAAGCACAGGAATGAGAAAGAGAGAGTTACAAGCAAGACCATTAGGATTTGCTTCATTTTCCTTAACTAACTTAAGCAGAAAAGGCATTGCCAAAGATTAAGCCACCATTTGAACACTAGGTGTGGGCAGTTAGGACCTGACAAAGTGGAAATGGAGTTTCATTCATTAGAACATTCATTAGATTTGGTGGTGTTAAATGTATTTGTGGCTGTAAAAGGTATGGGTGGAGAAGATCAGAGGGGCATGGATACTCAGAAGAGTTGCTGAGCATCTCACACCAGACCAAGTCTGATGTAAGATATAGTCCTTTTCTCAAAGAAGTATGGCTAGATAGCTGTCCTGAAGGTCACTGTTGGTCACCAGAGCTGGTGTCAGGAATAATTCCTATTCCAGGACAGATGGGAGAATAAATCCTAACCCCAGAATGCTCTCCAACATGGGATATGCCTCTCTCTTAGGACCACTTAAGTACCTCTCACCTAATCAACTGTCTGTGGAGAAGATCAGGAATTAACCTCTCTCTTGTCCCTCCCAAGCAAAATTGGATTAGATTAAAGTTCTTGAGTTAATACAGAGATACCTGGGTGAAACTCAACAGCCTGTGATGCACACAAGATCAAAGTCCAGCAGGGGACATGACCAAGTGCTTCTACAAGCTCCATACAACTCAGTGCAAGCACCACCTGCTTTTCCAATCACTTATGCTCAGCACAGACAGAGTGGATTTAGAGCTGTAGCCCTGAGGCTGTGGTGTGGTGGATCTGAACCAGCCCCAGTAACTCTCTGCCTCCCTCCCTGCTGTGAGGAGCAAGGGACAGCAGTGCCAACCCTGAGCATCCAATTTCCTAAGGAGTAAGGGCTCAGCAGCAGCCAGCTCTGGGCACTGCTGTGTCCTGCACCTCGTGGAAAAAAACATTGTTGAACACAGTGCAAAGCCAGCTAGTTAAAGGGTGCCAAGAACTGCCTGAAAGCACTCCCAGTCTTCCCATCCCAACAACGTGGACAGGCAACTCCCACCAACCTGCAAAGACACAATATTCCTCCAGACACCAGCAAGTCCAGTTGGACATTTTCTGCTGCTTTGGTAATGGCACTGGTTTGAAGTGATCCAAGCCTCAGCCCTGATGGATAACTATTTGAGAGGAGGAACTCCAAACCTGTGGGCACAAAAAGTGGCTTGGGATTAAGTAGCATTTTGCTTTGCTTAGACTAGTACCTTGGGTGGAGCTCAGCAGCTGGTCCAGACATCCCTGAAAAGCACTTTGCTGTGCAGTACAGCTGTGTCCTCAAGAGTTTTGTCACCACTGGAGACCAAAAAAAAAATAGCCTAGTTTGATTTTAAAAGAGCAGTGGATAAGGAATGCTGACACAGGATTTTAGGGTTCCCCTCTCCAAGCAGTGCTAGAAAGGTGCTGTCTTCCAACACCCAAAGCAAGAGAATAAAGGAAAAATAATTCTTTGGGCTCTTTCAGCAGCCACTGAGTGAGAACCTGAATCAGTGCAATGAACCAAACCTCAGTGAACTGCCATCAAAATGCAGCCTGCTTTGAGTCCAGAGAAAACCCAGCTTTTGCAACCATTTTTTTGCCCCTCTTCCAAGACCTGCCAGCAGTTCATGATGCCTCAGCTGCACTGCAATGTGGGGAAGGTCAGCAGACAGCAGGATGAGCCTCAACAAATGAGAAGCAGCAGGTTCAGAACAGGGAGGAAGGGAAGGGATGAGAGAAGGAAGCAGATTACTGGCTGCAGCCAAGGATACACTCATTATATAGAAAGGAGATGAAAGGCTTTACTTAAAGTGCCAACCTCAGCTCAATGTATTTAGGAGGACTCAGACAAGTCCCAGTGGTGCAGAACAGCCTGAAGGAGCTTGGCCTTGGTGTAAACCAGACATGGCTGGAGAGTGCACTGAACTATGGTGGGGTAGCTTGAACTAAAAGGCTGTTGTAAAAGAAATCCTCTGATAAGAGCAATTAATGTTATCCTAATGATGTCTTTTCCCATACTTGCTGCTTGCTGCCTTGTGGCCACAAAGGTTCCTCCCAGGCAGAAAAAGAAGAAACTACAAGTGAGGTGGAGACTTTAAAAATAGACTTGAGCCAATTTCTTTTCAATCCAGCATACTGAATACAAGATATAAAAAGAACCCCTCTGCAGCCTTTTGTTCTGTGATGTATTTTTGTTACTGTCAAAACCATTAAGCTTGAGGTTTTCTTATTTTATCTTCAGGTTCAGTTTTTTGGGCTGGGTGTTTTTTGGCTGGGGTTAGGTTTGGGTTTTTTTCTTGGTAATCAAAATGGCAGTAGTTTATTATATGCTTTGAGGTTTCCTGCACACAAAAAGGAAAAAAAATAAGGCTGTGCTACTATTCCTGTCTTTTAATTCATCCCTTTTGCTTGCTCTGCTGTGGGCAAGGCATCAAATCATAACCAGCAATTTCATCTGCCTCCTAGTTACCAAAAATGACTGCTGCACCCACTGGTGATTCACAGAGCCAGAGAGACACACGTGCACACGTGTTGGGTACCAGGACATCGATCTGAAGCAGCAGATGCTTGTGGCAACTCTATCTTTCCTTCATCCAGACATGAAAGCAAGCCTAGAAAGTCCCCCCTGATAAACTACTGGAACACAGGCATGCACTTTCAAAGAGGGTTTAGGATGATTAGCTGGAATAATGTTTTCAAGGCAAAAGGGTGACCCTGGAGCACTACACATCCTTGAGATATGTTATCTGAACTGTAGCATTCCTTATCAAAATGGATCTGTCCAAAGGCAAGAATCAAAGCACTTGTGAGAAGTGTATCTACCAGAGTATCTGATTATTTCTAAGAAAGACATGGAAAGGGAGAGAAACCTCTCCAGCATCTGCATATTTAAAGACAATTCCAGCTCCAGTCAGCCAGGATGTCCCTCAACCTGTCTGGCAGATGAACTCAGCAGTAAGGCACAGCTCAACACCTCCCTCAGACACCCACTGCAAAGCACTGCCTAACACCCAACTCTCTCAGCCATCTTCCATACAGCATTTGCAGAAGAACAGCTCATTTGCATCCCCAGAACAATAGGGAAATTAAGGGAGATGACTGCAATTCATACAGCCTTGTGTCTGCAACGGTGGAAAGGTCAAACAAATTAAGGCTCTGAATTCTGGGCATAGATTTCAAGCTGGCTCTCAACCTTCACAACACAAGGGAATAATTAGAAAACATCCATCAGCTCCATTTCCGTCAGAAAGCCTCTTTCTGTGAACATGGTGATGAGCTGTCCTCTGCCTAGCTAGATCTGCTCTCAGATTATGGTCAATTATTGCTCCTCAAGTATTTCAACTCCCAAACACAGACTTGACTTCCTCCAGCTCTCAGATCTCTGCCATGTCGACCACACACAATACCCCCTCACAGAAAGAGTGTGGAAGCCAGTGGACATGCTGAGCCCTTGCAGAAAACCACTGCAGCTCCCAGAGACATCAAGGAAGGGGAAATGATCCCTGCATTAAAACCCAAAAATCAAATCTGTAGGTACTTTAAAAAGATAATAATAAATCCCAGGATTTCCATGCTGCACACACAGAACCCACTGCACCTCCTTCCTTGTAACTGGGGAGCCTTATTCATATGCTCATCCTCTTTTCCAAGGAAGCATCCTGCTGAGCCTGTAGGATGCTTTTAGATCAGGGGACAGGAGAAATGCAGGACACTGCAGATTAAAAAGCACATTTGATATGAGCTGCTCCACGTGAGAGCTTCCACACCCAGATGTTTCACTCCCCCACAGAGCTGGCACAACCTTATTTTTAACAGACCAAACCAACCTGTCCCCCACTGGGACACAGAAGGCTGCTCAGTGCTGTTTTGGCACTCCCTTTAGGACTCCAGGCTTTTGGATCTCACAGCTGAGAAGGAGACTGCCAGTTGCTGGAAATCTGGGTAGGGATCCATAAACCTGAGCCATGTCCCCAGCTACACTGTGAGGAAGATGCCAGGAAAGATTCAATGCAGGAGCCTCAGCAGCCTGAGGAGACAAAAGGAGACAAACTCCCTCCCCAGCCACCTTGGCAAGGAGAAAAACACCACCTGAAGAGATGATTTAATATCAAAGCTTCTCCTGCCCCAGGAGAGCTCTCTCAGACACATGGGAGAAAAAGAGACAGGAGGAGCCCATGTGAATGCCAGCCACTGTGCTGCTGCTGAGCAGGCAGTGATGGGACATGTGTCCCTGCTTGCTGCTTGGCTGATCTGGGTGAGGAACTTGCTGCATGGTCTCTGTCAATCCTCAGCTTGCACAGAACCAACATCTCCTGTGCTGCCCCTTATTCCCCCTGGGCTAAACTGCTTTTCCAACTCTTGACAGACCCTAGGATCAGCAGCATTTCCCTTCCCTGCCAGATCCTCAAGTCCCACCTGGATTATCAAGGTCCAGATCTCCTTTGATCCAGGATTGCCAAGAATAGGCACTTCCATTCAGCATCATCCCCATGCTGAAAGCCACTCTGAAGCCCACTGCCTCATTAACTTACTCCCTGGCACAGGAAAGCTCACAACTGCTGCACATTTACTTTTTGGTTTTGCTGCAGCATGGCTGCCAAAGCTAATATTGGTATCTGGCCATAATCCCTCCTAACCCCATGGAGAGCTTTGGCAGATCATCATGTTGCAGCAAAAAGGTTTAGGGGTTAATGGGTGCTCCATAAAAACCATGGCCTTGGAAGTTTTCTTGAAGGTTCTGCTGGTGCATCCCACTGTGCCCTCTCTGTGGGAACAGCCAAGCAGCCAGCTACTGCACTGCCCTTCTCCCACTTACCCAGTTTGCATGTGTGTTCCTTTTCCTGCCATTTTTGGGGGTTTTTCAATTCCATTTACATTGTCTCTAAGTGCTAGGTTAGCTCCCTTACCTAGAAATGGCACCAAAAGGAGAAGAAGAACAAAAACCAACCAGATTTTTCTGCCTTTGGAAATAAAATTGGCTGCCAAAGAAAAGAAGGAGTTACACCCATGTAAAGCTTTCACTTAGGAACAATTAATACAGCCAACTGTTTCTGGATGGACTGCCAGCTAACTACAGTATGAAAAAAAAAAGGAAATAAGAAGAGGCCCAAGCCCTGTCCTCTCCCATGAGACTCACTCCAGTTTCTAGCTTCTACTGGGTTCCTGTCCAGAGGGAAATCCTTTGTCAACCTCTGTCTAGACTTCTCACCTGATTTTCTCCTGGAAGAAGGAGTGCTGAAAATTCATACTCTCAAGAAGCTGAAATGCAGCTCCCAGGCCCATAAGCCTTTCAAAGCACCCATGCTACAACACACATACAAACACTGGTTTATACACTTCAAATATTTTAGGTACATGTATCTCTAGCATCAACCCCAGGAAATTCCCTGCCATGCTATTTCCTTGCTGACCACCAAGTCAAACATTCCCATCCTCAAAATGCTTTAGGAAATGCCCCTTTAAAACAGTTAGAAGCTGCACATGCAATTCCTAGCATGAATTACTCCATACTATGGGATTCTAGCTTGATCCCAGATGCCTCCTACAGAGCCACTTAAGCTAAAGATCTGCCCAGAAGGACATGTAATCTTGCATATAATCACTGCTGAATACATAGCCATACTATCAGAGCTAAATTCCCAGCCTGGAAAATTAGAGATTTCATTCCTCTATTGTCCAACTGCAGATTTCATTACAGGCTCTATGAATGCCTCTCCTTTAACTTCCCTAATAATCATTAGCAATAATGAAGCAATGATGATGCAGAAGACAGAAATAAGAGGTTAATCAGAAGGGAGTGATTCTTATTTTTGCCTTTTAAACAAGTCCAGCACCAGTGTTCACACTAATGAGCTGACAATTTCACAACTGCCCAGCAAAAAAACAAAACCCCACATGGCAGAGGAAAAGAAACCCTGGAGAAATCAGGTTCTCTTACCCCCCCTTGGCTTTACTGGTGAGAAGCAATGCTGAGTGCACATCTCATTAGCTTGCTTCAGCCTGTGCTATGTAAGAGGATCTGCTTCAACATCTCTCCTTATGTCGACTCACAGAGCAACAGGGACACTCTGTTTGCCACCTCGACATCAATGCCTTGTATTACAGCACAGCATGGGCCAGGCTGTCAGAGGGCTGTCAGCCGCTGGACTTCATGACTCATTCCACGTACTCGCATCCCTGGCCTCAGCACCACAGAGGATCTCACTGCTGCTCTCTCTCCTCGTCCTGAGCTCTCTGCCTACTCCCCAGAAAGACAGAGAAGGGATTTTAACATGAACTAGATCAGCTATTCAAACCTTTCTCCTGGACCAAGTGGTGAGAGAAAGAGGAATCTCTGTATGGGATGTAATTCTCTTCAGTTATGGAAGCTGAAGGAAACACATTCAAATGCATCACAATTAACAGCACAGTGACTGGAAATTTCCCACTTCAAAATAATTTACAAATTCAACTCCTGAGTGCATTTCCTCTCCTTCCTCCCTGATTTGGAAGCTTCAAATTCTGAATAATCATTTCACCCACAGGCACAGCCCTAAAACTCCTCACAAACTAGGCCATCCCCACTATATTCCAAATTCCCAAGCTCTGCTCCAACTTGCTTATCGAATGTCTGATGAAGAAGGCAGTGGAGACAATCAGTCTATGCACTGGTGGCTCAAGTATCACACACTCTTGCTCAATTTTGTCCTGGGTGTGTGGGGTTTTTTTTCCCCTTTCCTTCAAAAGAAAAGGACAAGCAGCTGTTCCAGCAGACAGCTCCTGGATTTCCCTGGATGTGCGTCAGTGCTATGATGCATGCTCCTTCTCAATCTGGCTGCCTTCCTTCAGCCAGAAGAAGCTAAGACCATGGTCATATCTAAGCTACTGAAAATCTTGGACATCATCTGTGTTGTAAACCAGACAGACAGCTTCCAGTGCTTGCACTTTCTAAAAATGAATCATGAAAAGCCACCACAGTCCATAAAATGGTTGAAGCCAACCAGGCAAAAAGAAAGCCAAAGCAGAACAGCACTGCCAACGTTGCTCCACGATGTCATTTCACATTCAGGAAGGTCTTCTAAGCATTTGCAGAGTCTTAAATGAAGCCACCTAGTACCAAACTGGCCAGTGTGTGGACATTCACCATCACTACCCAGTGAAGCAGCAGCGTGGTGAGCCTGCAAGCTTTGCCTTCCAAAAGCCATTTTCTTCTTTGTGCCTTTTCACAGTGTATTTTCAAGCATGGTTTCACCTTTAATTAATGCAAGATGTACCAACTGCACAATAATTCAGCATCCTCTTCCCTCCCTAAAAATATTCAGCCTGAAAGTCAGCTTATCAGTTTCATCTTGAAAACCCAGGACACAGCCAAGATGCAGCTGAGCTCAGACTTCCTACGTCAAGGGAATCAAGCTTTCCAGCCACAGGATGGCATGGCCAGGGCCACAGCAAACACTGGAAATGCTACAAAACAGATTTACACATCTCTGTTGGAAAACCTCCAGAGAAGTAGTATCTGCTTTGGGCCCACAGCTTCCCACAGAGGATGACAAACTCAATCTGAAGTCAATGAAAATTTGTCATGTTTTGTGAGGGAAGAACTTACCCCAGGAGCCAAAAGGGGAGAAGTAGCTGTCAGTCTACCCTGACAGGGTGCAGCTGAGCCAGGAAAGAAGCCAGATCCCACATCTCCTGACATCAACTGATAAAGCCTAAATGAAGACTCTTTTGCCCCAAGCACTATTCTGACAGGGCAAAGCCACATGCTTAGCAGACCCTTTCTTTACCACATGCCTTGCTGGGCTGGCATGCTGAGAAACTGTTAGGTGTTAATCTGACACACACAGGAGTTTCTACCTAGCAGTAGTATCACTCATGAGACAGGAATTTTTGCCAGGATTGCAAAGAAGGGGCTGTATCACATGTGAAAACAAGATCTGTTTCACTTCCTTGCCATCTCCTGCCTAAAAATTCAACCCAAACAACAATAGCCAAAAGCCGTCCCTGCTGCAGGCATACCCAAGACCGTGTCTCACTTCAATCCCTCACAGAGCAGTTCCTGACATTCTTTCAGATCAGGATTAAAGAAATCCTCCTACCTACCTCCAGAAAGCTCACCCTTCCCCCCACCCCTCATTTAGATTTTAATAAAATGCAGCATTAAAGCTACCAGAAGAAATAGGTGCAAGTGGCCAAACAGAATGCCAAAGCTGTAGGCGATCCGGCCATGCAATGACAACCCAGATGTTCCCCATCCGTGTCTCCTTCCCACCTCCTCATGGCATTAGTCACTCAGCAGACATCAGAACAAAGCCACATTCAGGCTCACCAGATCAAGTTTTGTTTGTTTCAAGAAGACCACAGTGGTAGACAGTTGCTGCACATTTTACCCTAAAGTTTGAGTGAGCTCAAGATTACAGCAGCTTTGATTGTGAAGGACTTGTGAAGGACTCTAAGCCCAACATCCTGCTTGAAGCAGGGCTATTGGCACAACTTTGAACTCCAGGAGCTTTATTATGTGGTCATTGCTGTTTGGACCATCAGGATCTATCAAAGAGTTTGATTCTATAATCTTCACATCTGCCCTTCAAATAGTTGTAGGTGGCTGTCAGATGACTGCTTAGCTTCTACACTAGAGGAAACAAATCTAGCTCCCTCAGCTCTTCCTTGGAGGTTGTGTGACTCATGGGTCTCTGGCCATCTTGGTGGAGCCTCTGCTAAACCCTCTGCAGTTTCTCCACAATGCTTTTGGGCTGAAGGGATAGCCTTTTAGATGTATCTCACCAGTGTCAAGCAGCAGAGGTAAGCAATTCCCTTATCCTGCTGGCCAGGCTTCTAATATAGACAAACACTTGCTTTATTTGTGGTAATTGCACTCTGGGCTTGTACTCAACCTAGGGCTCACTGTGACCCCCATGTCCTTTTCAGCCAGTACTGACCCAAGCATCATTCCACACCACCTGCAGAACTTCACAATTTTTCCTTCTAAAACCCACAACAGTGCTGGCAGCCCAGCCTTGAGCTGACTAAAATCCCTACACACCCTCTAAGCAAAATGAGATCAGTTTGCTTCAAAATGTATGTTCTTTGTATGGTTCCCCCTCTACTCTTCCTTGGCCTGAAAGTGTCTCCCCACACACAGCAATTCCCTATCCTATATAGGATATATACATCTCCTATATCCTATGACACCAGATTGAAGCATTTCTCCCCTGTCATCCACTTTCTCCATTTAAAGAGACAAATACAGATCATCATAGAATGACCCAAGGTGGAAGAGACCCTAAAGATCATCTAGCTCCAACCCCCCTGCCATGGGCATGGATGCCACCCACTAGACCAGGTTGTCCAGGGCCACACCCAGCCCAGCCTTGAACACTGCCAAGGATGGGGCATCCACAAACTCAGCAGAGCTTCCAGATGCAGCAGAAAGATGAAAGAAGGGATGGAGGTGAGGAGAACACATTTCTTTCCCTCCTCCACTGTACACATATGTCTGTATGTTCTTCCCTGCAGTCTCTCCTACGCTCTTCAAAGCAGGCTCATTTCTGAGTCATACAGACTGTGCTAGGAGCTGCAGGTTGGAAGCTGGTGGCCCTTGAGGTCTATAGCCCTGTTGCCTTGGCACACATCCTCCTTTCCAGGGAAAGCAGCTCAAAGCCACAGAAGGCAAAATCCTCATGTCAGCCCTGCACAGCCAGCCCCAGGGCAAGAACACCTCCCCAGGCAGTACAGTACACATGGTACTGGAGACATGCCCCAAAAGGACATATTTTGACTCCAAGCTCATCCCAGTACCCTCAGGACATCACCTCTCCCATATGCTGGGTCTAAGCACTAACCACCACAGAATCCCTGCGAGTGCTTTGTTCTACTTCATGGCCTCTTAGACTGACAGCTGTTTAAAAGTTCTTTCCCCCCCCCTTTTTTTTTTCCTCTTTCTTTAAGAAAAGGAAGATGCTGACACTGCAAGTGACCACCCAGACTTTCAAAGCACTGCAGGAGGTCAGAAAAGAAAGTCACCCATCAAGCTGCTTGTTATCCTGACTGTCTCTACAGGAAAGGCAGTTCCCACAATCACTCCTATTTACCACAGGCTGTAATTCTGCCTGGATGGCAGGACCAGCTCCTCCAGTACTGCTCTGGTTATGTATGAAAGCTTTCAAAGCAATCTTTCAAACTAATTAAGGACAGGTTTGGGGTCTCCCTCCTGCAATGTCCCATGTCCACGTGGTGGTGATTAGTTTTAACATAGTCACATGACTCTTATTGGTGCAGAACACACAAATACCCACCCTGATGGGGAAGAAGAGTGTGTAATGGTGCTAAAAAAAGTGACAAACCTGTGACTTCTAACACCTCAGCCTCCAGCTCAAGACCAACAAGCCCCAAGAACAAGTGCAATTTTACTGGGCACGAACAGAGACAACTGAGATGACACATACAAGGAAGTCAAAGGTTTCCATCACTTCTGAAAAGCTCTGCCCTACTAAGCTCCTGACAAGGAACATATGGCTCACAGCCATATTATTTGGTTTAGTTTATTATGCATAGCACAATATGCACAGTAACAAGTGCATGTCAGGATGTGGCTTGTCAAATGTGTTGAAAACATTTACTGGCCCATTAGCAACGACAAGTTTCCCTGCCCTTGTATTACACAGATAGAGGTTTACCACATGCAACCCAAATTTCAAGGCAGTGCCCAATTTGCATCCAACAGCCCCAAGTTCCAAAAGTTTTATGAGCAAGCAACTTGGACTCCTCCCTCTTTGAATGCATGTCAGCAGTTTCAGTGGGAGTTGAGTTTGCACATCCAATAGGCAACCACCCATTGCAAAAGGCTTGCAAAATGGTTACACTTTCCAGTGGTTTACCAAACGGTAAATTCCAGTCCAAAGGCCACTTCAGAAGTTTCAGTAACTGTAACAGAACAAATGAGGCAAGAAGGGACCTCTAGAAATCCTCCAGTCCCACCATTCTGCTCAAAGGAGGGCAGCTTAAGCAGGTTGCTCAGGTCCCTGCCCCGTTAGTTGGGTGCTGACTTGTATCTAAGGATGGAGACTCCACAGCTTCTCTGGGCACTTGGTTCCCATGTCAGACCACCCTTGCAGTAACAAGGTTTTATCTCATGTTTAAGTGTCATTTCCTGCATGTCAGTTTGGACTCACTGATTCTCAGCCAGCCACTGAGCACCACTGAGAAGAGGCTGGCTCCATTTCCTCACTACCCCACCAGATATTTATATATGGTGTTGTCAGGTTGACACTTGGACTTGATGATCTTAGAGGTTTTTTCCAAGCTAAATGATTCTATGATGAGATCCTTTCCAAGCCTCCTTTCTCCAGGCTGAACAGTCCCAATGCTCTCCACCACTCCTTCTACACCAGACACTTTTCTCAAGGCCTGTCAGTGGACTCACTCCACTATGACTATGCCTCACCAGTGCTGGAGAGCCCAGCACTGGAGTCAGCACCTGAGATGTGCCTCTCCAGGACTGAGCAGAGGGGAAGAACCACCTCCCTCAGAGGTACCAGTGCTGGCAACCCTCTTCCCAAGGGAAGGGCATACTGATATCTCTTGTAGAACAGACTGCCCACCAGGACCCAATGTCCCTTAGTCTGCAATGCTGATGCCAGGGAGTCAGCCACCAACCTATTACCTACCTAAAATCAGTAAGCAACTGGAATTCTTTCAGATCTCTTACCCTGATTCTTATTTGAACTCATATAGCCAGAAAATGCCAATGCAAACAGCTGACTGACCAAATGCACAGGGCAAAAGCCCAAGTCTGCCCAGAGCCTTACTCTCTGCACTGAGCTGTTAGAAAAGGCCACCACCAGCATGGACACCTGAAAGGTCCTTCTCTTGGTGTCAGAGAAGTACAATGCTCAGATCAGATATGGATCAGAAAGTGAGCCTAATGTTGTAATCAGTGTAACTAAACAGGCTTTGAACCACTGAAGGAAGAGCATGTGAGGAAATAATATTGTAAACCACCACATAATGACAGTGTCAGCACAGCAATTAGTGTTTTCAGACTTAAAAGGAAACAAGGTAGCAAAGAGCAGACCAGTCAAAGCAAAGCTTGAGACAGCAAATTAAAACAACCCTCCAACCACCTTCCAATTGTTTCACTTTGAATTTGCACCCTGTCACCCTGAGAAGACTATTACCACCTTTTGATCTCTGCAGGCAAGACAAATGACATTATTGTGATTAAAATTCAGGTCCTGCTGCTGCACCAGTGAGTAGGACACACATGGTACAGCACTGTGTCCACCCCTGCTACAAAGGTGCTGGAGATCTAGAGAAGAGCACAGCAATATTTCTTTCTTGAAGCATCTCTGCTTCTGGATACAAAAGAGTTAAAAGTCTTAAACTGCTAGGATTTAACAGATGCTGAGCTTCTTCACCCAGAGTGCAGAGCACCAGGCTGCCCAAGATAGGAAATCTGGAAGCAGCTCTCCCAGAGGTGAAATTGAATTGCACACAACCATTATTTGATTTCTAGCTGCATGTGTAACAAAATTAAAAGGGGAGGAGGGAAATCAAGTTAATTTGACCAAACCTAATTGGGAAGGGAAGGCAAGCAAACTACCACATCTCTCCTTACCCTTTCAATAAAAGCTGCCTCTGTCAAAGCCTTAACATCTTGTAAGTGCATGCCAGCAAATCCATTTAAAGCTCAAACACACAATTTGATTCTTCTGTGCCCACACAGCAAAAGAGATCATTCTTCCTCTGTTGTGCTGGAAGGATTTGGGCTGAAAACTGGCAAGAACCAAATTTTAAAGCTGGGTCACTACTTGCCCACTGCCTTTTCATCCTGGAAGGGTCCTGATAGCAATCTTTGGTTTCAGTCAAAGGAAATGAGGGAGAGGTTCAGAAGCAGCATGGTGAGAAAAGAAGAAGTGGTACCTTTAATGATTACCAAGGAAGACTTTCATGGTGTTACCATAGGAATTAATCCTTATAGTAATATTTAAAGCATGAACAAAGCAAGGACTCTAGAAGAAATGATGGGGGAAAAAGTGTGAGCAGTTTGCCACTTGAATGCACTAATTACAACTTCAGAAAGAAAGAAAGACTGAGACCTCCAAGGAACTGTGCTGTCTAGATGACAGGGCAAGCTCAAAACCACTTTCTTCCCCTAGATGTCTTCTCAAGTGAGCAGCAAAGCCTACCTAGATTTTTACAGGTCTCCAGAAGTGTACTCCCTTCTCTACAGCTTTTGGAAGGGTACTTTTTGGAACTGGAGAACCTTCTTGTTAGCTATTAGCCTTCCTGACATTTCCATGCCCTGCTCCCCCAAACTTCTCCGCAGTATCCTGTAACATCAAGTTTTGAAAGCACTCCAGAGCCCTCCTAAGCAAACCATATAAACTACATGGCAATGAGATGCAAAGAAAAAAGAGAATTCCTTCCCAAATTCTGCAGGGCTGTTCTCAGTCAAGACAAAGTCTGGCACCATACCAAGCCCTAAAACCAAAAAAAAGGCAGGAAGGTGTCGGCCCAGATTTTAAACTGTATCTTAAAAAGCTTAGAAAGAGCAGACATCCTCCTTTGGATCATTGCTTCACTGCAAGTCTGACCAGTACCTTCTCAACTGAAGTCCAGTTAACCTCAAAAGAGCCACAGAAGGCAGAGCTTAAGGGGACACTGTTCCCTCTGCAGCAAGGATGATGAAACCCAGCCCTGCGTGTGCGTGCAGAAAGAGCTGTGCCACTGCTGCAGAGGGCTGCGCGCACATGCTTTTAGTCAGCTCCCTCTTTCACTGAGCTCTCTTTTAACCCAAGAGGCAAGCAAAAAGCACAGCAGAGATTTTGCTCCTTGTGGTGGTAACGTGAACCTGCCTGCTCCCAGGAGGCTGAAATCCTGCCTAAGTGCTGTACTAAAACTATGGGTCGTGCAAGATGCACAAGGGGCAGAAAGGTGGGGGTCAAGAGAAAGTCTCTCTTTAAAAGCCATTATTGCAAGAGAGCTTGCAGATTTCAACACCACTCCATGTAGGAACTGTGATCTTCAGTCTCCTTTTCCCTGCCAAATTTCCTCAGCCTTTTGTGTTGTTTCTTTTCTTTTTTTTTCTAAGAGAAAACTGTTCTCCAAATGCTGCAATTTTAAACCTTGCACATTTATTCTCCTCTCTACCAGGCTGTTAGAAGGTTTCTTCTAAATTCATTCCCAAAAACATTTGGAGTACCTCCCATGGAGGGGAAGAGCATGGAGCTTCTGGTCCCTTCACAGAAGTGGAACAAAAAAAACCCCACCCCAAAGCTTTAAGTAGCCATTTGGATACTAAAGAGCAGGCCAGGGAGCAGAACACTTTATTCCCTCCAGCTCACAACAGAAGGTGAATGTTCTGTTTTCCCTGGCATCTTTGAAATGATCTGAATTCTGGAGATTGTGTGGTGGCTTTGAGATGTGAAAGCACTTAGCTCAAGGAAAGAAATGAGATTTTTAGCTCTTACAGAGGTAAGTCCATTTAAATCACATACTGCAGTTAAAGTGAATAATCAAATGCTTCAAAACCCTCATGTTACAGAATGAAGACATTTGGGGGAGTATGCATGGGAAGGACAGGAAGACTAATAGCTAATAAGAGAGCTCTCCAGTTCCAATCTCCTCAAGCTGATGTCCCCAGTACTGCTATGACAGCAAAAATAACAAGTCTGTCTTTTTTTTTTTTGCCCTTTCCCTGCTAGCAACAGCTATAAATGTCATCAACAGTACCAGCAGGAAACCTCCACAGAGGGTGGGATGTGAAGAAATAAGATGCTTGCTTGTTTTAGAAACCATTAAATTTGCCATTTCCACTGAACTCCTACAGTCACTTCTTCCTGAGAAGTTCAGGGACTCCAGAAAAAAAATGAAAAAAGCCATCTTAGCAGAAAAAGAAACTGCCTGTGCAGCAGAGGAGCCAGCACTTATGGTCCTACACAGCTCCTGGGGAGACTTCCAAGCCTGATGGGATTGGAACGGGCCACAGCGGGCAGTGGAAGAGGCCAAATTCCTTTGGGTCAAGAGGTTCAGAAACTGAATACTAAGCCCTCTGTCCTGACCAAAAAAAAATACAAGATGATTTCACAGGAAAGACCTCCCAGTCCAAAAGACCCTGCTCTCCAACTGCCATGAATTACCTCCCTACTCTCTCTGGATGGCTAAGAGGAAGGAACACATCTTTTTGGTGATCTGTTCCTTTTCTGCCTTCAAACAGATATTCAGCACCACTGAATTCAGCCTCCAAACTTTCTGTTTGTCTCAAAGACATTGGATAAAGTTTACAAAACCCTTTAAAAGTTAACTTGCAAGCCTGTGTGGAACTGGAAGTCAATGAGACACAGAAGCCAAGCACCAGAAGTGCCTGTGATAGCTTTAAGTGTGCCTCTTTTAGGGTTTGGAGACCAAACAAATCAGGGAAGTACAGGAAAAGCACAATTAAAAGCAGTTCTAGCAAAGGCTGTTTCAAAGCCAAACCTACTGCTAGAAAACAGCAGCACTCAAAAGAGGCCTCTACAAGCAGCAAGACAAAACTCAAGATACCTCCAGCTCCTTCATATGCAAAGCATTTTACATTGCAACTTGCTGCAGTCGTGTGGTGGCTCTTCCCTGATGGTGGGAAACAAGTCTCAGCCATGCAGACCAAGCAGAGGCATTTCCAGCCTAGCAACCCCCAGACTGACTTGAAATGCCTTAGCTCAGGGAAGGAAGCTTCCTGCAAATGTCTGCACCTGCCATAGCCTCTTTGTTTCTTGTACCTTCCTAGTCCAGCCTCTACTTTTGACACCACCCTGCAGCCTGCACTACAGATACACCCACAGGAGCCATTATTTTTGAGCTGTTAACTACCCACAGTTTGAACAAACATAATTAGATCTGTCAATGGGCTGCCTAAGCACCAACAGAACTTGCAAAGACAGTAATGCCATTAAAAAGCAGACCACTACATGCTTGAAAGACATCCTTACAAATGCCAGGTAGCCAGGGCCAGCTCACATATGCTTTCAATCAGCAGGTTAAAAAAAAATGTAATTAAAAAACCCCAAAAGATCAGTTGAGCTGTCTTCTACACCACAGATTCTGGTACCCTGTCACTGACAAAGGCTGCTTGTTAATATAAAAAAGCAGCACAGCAAGAGCAAGAACCAGCTCCTTGCAGGGTGTTAATTCTCCTGCAGTGCACTTCTGGAAGGGAATATGCAGGAGGGAACAAATTCAGAGCTGTGCTAACCTCCCCACGTTCTTCCTTCCCTGCTCTTTGCAAATATGACCAAATACATTTTGTTTGAAAGGTCAGGATCTGTCACAAGAATGTTAATGGCTTCACAGTCCTTGAAGTAGCACTTCAAGCTCATCTGCAGAAAAGTAAGTGAGAAAGAGTGGTCAAGAATACAATTCCTCAGCTAATACTAAAAATCCAACACCCAAGAACCTGAACATTTCACAGTACCCACGTGCTTGGAAGGAGGAGACCTTCCTTCCCCAGCAAGGCACCTCCATGCAGTTGTTCTCCCCACCAGTGCCAGGGCCAGAGCAGCCCCAGTGCTGGTAGAGGCTGGACTCACATCCCTTCCAACATGTCCATAGTATTCTGGGACCTATTTTATTGATGTGCCTGTTCTGAAGGGATTTATCCAGCCTGCTGGCAGCAAACATAAACCAGGGCACACCACCTCTTAAAGCAGGTGAGTAACTGGTGCTCCATTCCATTGGGAGCTGCTGGCCAAGCCCATGTTTCAGTGCTTCCAACAGACAGGAACATGCAGCTAGCCAGTGGAAAATGAGGAGTTTGTGGAGTCTGGTGGGTAACAGCACTAAATGAAGCCCAGGTTTCTGCAGAAAGGCATAGCAAGAGCTGCAGGTAACACTAGATGATGCAGCAGAAGCTCCAGTAACTGAAAAGCCTAGCTACAGTAAAAGAGAGGAAACCAAAGCAACCATCTGCTGCAGGACTAGGCTTTAAACAGATGCTATCTGGACTTCAAAATGAGAGAAGTTTTCAATAACTGAAAGATGAAAGGCCCCTGTATTGTCCATGCTACTTTACAACCCACTTCAGGGGAAAAAAAAAATCTAGCTGGATAGCATTACCAAATGCATCTTGATGATTTAAAGGCCATTCAGAAGCCTTATGGAAACCTGCCTAATTCACCTAGAGACAGTTCTGACAAATCCAAACCACTGTGTTTAAATGTTTAGTGAGGAAACATTTTTCAGGAGATGTAATACCTTTTATTAAACCAACAGATACAAACAAGGAGCCCAGGGAGCTAGGAGGGAGAAGAGACTGACAAGCCTTCAGCATCTAAGTCTTCTTTTCCAGTCTGAAGAAGGGCTGTTGGCCTGAAAACCTTTCCACTCAGACTAAATAATATTCTAAAACCCTTAGAAAACTTGGCTCCTGCTCTAAACCTCACTTCATTTGTATCCTTAAACTGTCAAGGCTTCACCATTACTGCATTAAATGATGAATACACCTTTGGACAGTGTATTTGAATACAACAAAAGGTTTGCAAATCCCTTCTTTATACAGTAAGAAAACTTAAATCCATATATGGGAAGTGGAGAGTGTCATCTCTCACCAAGCTTTGCTTCCCTGTCCCACAACAATGTCACACAGCTGCCATGGTTTCCAGTCAGATGAAAACTGCACCAAAACATTAGCAGGAAATAAACATATCAAGATGCAAACAGCTGGAGTCTTCTACCAAGCCCAGTTGCCAGTGCTTTAGAGAGAGCTGGCTTTGTGCTGAAGACTTTTAGGGTGTCCTTCACCAGCACATGTTGGAGTAGACAGGTCCCAAAACCTCAAGCTGTCAACGTGCTGGACTGCCAACCACTGCTCAGCTAAGGAGCTAGTGAACATTGAGAAGATGAATGTTCCTCCAGACTTGCTCTTTGAGAGTTTGATGGAATAAAAGCCCTTTTTTTATTGCCTTGTAGCTAGGTTGAGCTAGGGGAAAGCAGTGCTTAAAAAAGCTTGTCACTGCATGCATGACATACTGGAACATGTCACTATCCCCAAAGAGGATCAAAGAAGAAATGCACAAAGACAGTTTGGAGTTGTGTTTGGAGAAACATGACCTCAGTGTAATGCAGCTTTGGAATTTCCTTGCTGCACCTGAGGACTGCAGCATGTTGGAGCAGATGCTGACCATGTGTCCTTCCTACAGGACCCTGAGGTGGGCTCAAAGCAGCAGAAGTCCCAGCTGGCTTTCTGAATGAGCCATTCTGTATGCACTGCACAGCCTTTGAAAGGAGACAGTTGTCTGATCACTGGAGGTGTCTGAACTGCTGTCATCTAGTCACCACCAAGGACAGCTGGTGGCTGCTTTATGAGCTGTACTAAGGCTATTGCTAGATCCAAGAAGTTCACAGGGATCTTCACCAAAGGTCATGTTTAATGGTGTGACATCTTCTGGGAGGGTTTCACATTAAGACCACCACCACCAAGACATGTTCTACTGGTAGGAATGCAGATGGTGTGACATGTTCTGGGAGGGTTTCACATTAAAACCACCACCACCAAGACATGTTCTACTGGCAGGAATGCAGATACACCCTCCTGGCCAATCACTCCTAGAACCTGGTCACCTTACCCAAGGAAAGCAAATGACAGAAGATCCTCTTCAACAATCAGGCATGGGTGGATAGCTCAAGCAGCAAAAAAACATCAGCACTCTGACAGCTGGCTTCTGCTATTCCTCAGATGAAGGATGAGAGACCACAGCAAGCTATGGCTGAAGGACAGAGAAGGAAATCCAGAACTGTGCCCATCCTTGTGTCTGGTCTCACACCCAGGCAGTTCTCAGAAGAGAGGAGTTTGATCTCCTTGCCAAGCAGCCACTTCTGCTTCCAAGCCCGGATGCAGAGAGGCTGCCCAGCCTTACACAGAGGGTTAGGCACTCAGCCTGAGTGTGTGCCACACAAAGCCAGCAACAAGGAGGATCACAGCACTCCAGTCCCTGCAGACAGGCAAGGTTGCAGCAGATGTAAGCCTAAGAAACACCTCTGAAGGTCCTTACCAGCATACATCCTTCAGAAGGGCCTGAAAAGGGAGAGCTAATGACACTGGAGAGCTGTGCCAGGTAAAGACAATCTGCAGTAAGACTTCCCACTGTTCAATGCTTGGAAGACAACCAGGAATCAAAAAGAAGAGGGAGATATTTTAAACACCAGCTTCTCCCACTCCTCCCTTAAAAAATATGAACCAAAACCACATCCAAATGTGAGGACCTACAGGCTAATCTAGTACCTTAAATAAGAGAGGTCAGTTTTGCATTTGACTACTATTTTAATATTAAATTATATTTTATATATATATATATTTTGCTATACCCCTTAGTAAAAAAAAAACCCTTAAATAGATGCCTGAGGTCTTTTGGGCTGTTATTAACAGCAGAGACAAGTCTTTGAAACACACACCCTGCAGGGATCTCTGTGCACATATCCAATTACACACATTTCTATTTCCAAAGTTTTCTTTCCTGATAAGTGTCTGGAATAATCTGAGATTTCTGCAGCATGCAGATCTTCTGGGATGAATTTAAATGAGCATCAACAGCACTTTATGAGCAACCCCTTACAAAGAGGAAAACTAAAAGACAAGGCCTATTGTTCAAACCAGGGTCTAGGCAAGCTTTTGCCAGAAAATTCCTGTGTGACTTTGGGGAAATGTCCATTCCATAGACTGGAAATTGGAAATGGAAATTGGACAGGTACAAGAAACTGCTCTCCCATGCCTCTAAGAAGCCAGAAAGGCTAAGTGGTATAACAGATTGGGCAGAGCTGTCTCTAAGCAGGCACTCTCTCCCTGCCTGTGGAGAGCAGCTTTGGGGAGCAGTAAGAAACAGTCCCTGTCAGAAAGAAAAGCTCTAGTTTATTGTCAGGTAGGCAGGACCTGGGATCATGTGTTGGGAGTCAGAGAAGGGTGAAATAAAAAAAACCCCCTCAAACATTTCAAATGAAGAGAAAAATAAATAAAGAACTTGTCAAAAGATACTTTATTAGTGTGGATTCCAAGCCAACTGTACAAGGGCTTGCAAGAAGCACATAGCTCTGCCAGACAGCTGTGAGAACTTCACACTCATCAGGCAACCAACTTTGGCTCTAACCACCACCTCCAGTACTACTCCAAGAAAGATTTGCTCAAAATCTGCAAGTTAAAGACAATTCTGTTTATAACTTATAGTCTTGGGATGGCCAAAGGCTCTCTCTTGCCCCAGATGAGAACCCTTTGGGTTTGGTAATGATACCAAAAAAAAAGGGGGGGGGCAAGAAAATACAAACACACAAAAAACCCCCAAGAAAAACCACAACCTCTCTCTGACCTCCAAAATAACAAAGCAAAAGTAAGGTGACACACAACAGGCAAGTACAGGCAGAGAAGACAGCACAAGGCAAAAGGTGAGGTAATACCTCAGCATGACAAGGCAGTGGTGTCAAGAAACCAAATCCATCTGAAAAGGACCTAGAGAGGCAATGGAGCTACAGCCTGGCCATAAAGAGATAAAAATCTAATCAAGGAAATGCAGATCCTTCCATCTTTACCCTTTAATGTGGAGGTCCTGCACACTGAGTATGTTAAGCACACACCCTACCCACACCACTGCTGTTCACAAATACAGAGGGCAGGTAAAATACAAGTGACATGCCTAAACTTGACCCTGCAGCAACAGAATATCACCCATTATTGCCCCAAACTTTGCCTTTCAGCTGTGGCAAAACTTAAGGAGAGAGGAAAGACACCACCTCACACTGGTCCATATTCTTAAGAGAGTTCTGTACACTGACTGTTCAGCAGTGAAAGGTAATGTATTTGCCTGCTATGGCTTACAACTGGGAAATATTTATGGAATGAGCTGCATGTTAGCATGTCTTTATTTCCAGCAGTTCAATGAGGCTTCTGAGAGTCCTCCCTAATATTGTGGGCATTGGTTTCATTGCCTAAAACTTTGTGCTCTGGTTTAGGATTAAACTGTCATAGGGGGATTTACTGATTTAACTGAATACTTGCTTTCTGAGAGAGAAATTCCAGTTGTCTGCTTCTCAGCTCTATCTATACAAGCCAATTGCAATTTCAGGTTTCCTGAATCCCTGGATTAAAAGAGGTGAAAAAAAATCCATTTTTGTGCATGGAAAAAAAGATCAGCAAAGATAACAACAACAAAAGCAACTAAATCATCAAGCAGCATAAAAAAAAATGCACAGGCCTCTTCTAAAGATACTGAGAGCCTCTTCTGCTCAGCCTGTGTTACTTCCAGCTTCCTCAAACACCCAGAGTTGTCAAAAGCTGACATGCAGAAGGGACTATTGCAGGCCTGCCTTCTGCCTGCTGTCCAAACTTGTTCCATCCTCTGAGGAGCTGCAGAAATGGAAGGAGGCAGCAGGTTTAGCAGTGCAGCCTTTGCTGCCCCAGGCAGATGAACACCCATAAAGCACAGGAAGGTAAAGTTCCCTCTCAATGGAGCTAATCACATCAACACTTTCAACTTACTTTCCACACTGTGGTCATGTTCAAGCAGAAACATGCTTATCTTTATGCTTAAGATAGAGAAAAGGCAAAGCACTGCTGCAAAGATCCCTTTTTCATGTCTGGGTCTGTTGTGGGAGCTATAATTCTGAAGAGAAAGAAAGGATTAAGAGCAAGCAGGAACTTCATTTTGGCCTAAAACCTGCAGCATTTGGAAAAGTCTAAGGGATTGTATGCATTAGTGAAATGTGGGAATTTTCTTTGTTACTTACCTTTTCCTAAGGCAAAGCAATACTATTTATTTTAAAGGTTGCAGGCAAAGGCAAAAGGATAATATCAGCAAGTCAATCCTATAAAAATATCATGTTCCAACTCCAAAAATCATTATTAACAACCATTGGGTTTTTTTTTTAGGAAGCAACTCCTAAGCTGTTCACCTTCCAAAACTGTTTTTCACCCAAAAAAGCTTTCAACTGAAATCTTCACTCCTGCAACACCAATTTTACAGACAGGAACTACCAGATCCTCTCCTTATTCCAAGGAGACACAGAAAAAACCCACAACACAAAGAGAATAATGAGTGCACAGTTGGAATGAACACCAGCCTAACTTCCCCAGAAATGCCTACAGCTTTAGAGTCAAGGGAAGATGATTTGAGTGGTATCAGAAGTAGCAAGGAGTTAAAGATGTATTTCTTACCTTCTGAAACAAGTGACATTGAAATGTCTACAACATCCTTGGAAAATGAACTACTACAGGAGTGCTCAGATCACAAAAGCCTTTGTGCCTCTGTCAAAAGCTTACTTTAGCAGTGGGGTTGGACTAGATTATCCTCAGAGGTCTCTGCCTCCCCCTACCATTCTGTGAGTCTGAGATTAAATTTAAGCTGTTGGTTTAAAACTAAGTCCTGACAGAGACTCAAACCAAAGAAATCACCTTCTGAGCAACTGAAAAGGTCAAGGAGCCAGGGTGGAAGTGCCCTGGTCTTGCTAGCACTTAAGGGGTATCTAGATTTTAATGAGCCACCACTTCAAGTGAAATTGGTTCAGCAGGTTAGCTCCATTCTGCTTTGGGATACATGCAGCAGTGGGGAAAGGCCACTCAGATGGTTTGAGGAGCAAGCTAAGCCTATTTACTGCTGTTACTGCTGGAAGGGGCCCATCTTCCTTCTCCTAGCACTGGCACATGAAGCTGTGGGGGCAGCCAGCTCAGAGAGCTGATCTGGCTGCAAATGAATCACTTGGTGTGATAAGTACCAACCTTTTTCTCTGAGACACTAAATACTCACTGCACTCCTTGCCTGTGTCTGCCATTTCAGCAGTGCCTCAGTCTGCTGTTTAACATCACCCCTACACAAAAGAGAGGCCAGTTCATATGCAAGTGAGTTGGTAATGGGTACCAGAAGGTGGCTCTTCCCCAGCAGGGCCAAGCTAGCAAGAAGGAGAAGTGCTATCCTTCCACCTCCAACATGCCCATGCTGACACCAGCTGGGGTTTTCCAACTAACTGCAAGGGTCAAATCCCAGCAGTGCAGGTTAGGCACAGTTTAACCAGTTGTGTGACTCCATTCAAAACCTGGAAAGGTTTCCTACAGGACAGAGAACAAACACAAACCTGCCAAAAACTCTAAGAGCCAGAAATCCTGAGTCATCAATATTATTGATCAACCCAGGCACTGTTGTTAAACCACCAGACATCAGTAGAAAAAGCAGATGTGTCTCTCCATCTTTCCCACCTGCACACATCTAGCTCCAGGCCAATTTCCTTCAGAAAAGATATTAACTCAAATTTAAACAGCTCTTGGCTTCATGTTGCATTGTGAGGTGTTCCCCTTCTGCTGCAGTGCCCTTTGGAGAGCTGTAAAGGACAGGGAAGATTTAAAGAGAGGGAAGAGGAGAGAAGCAGGACAAAGCATTCTAATTTAAGGCAATCCAGCCCCATCTATAAACTGAAAGTTAATTGAACTTTCAACTGAAAGTTCACATTCCCAGGACACAGAGGAGAAAAGCATTAGATCTGCTGATGTAAATCAGGAGAGAGCACACACAACAACAACAACTTGGTACCAGGTTTGGGCAGTCATGCAGAACACTGCAGTGGCCAAAGTCCAGTGAGCAGGTAAGAACTGAAGTCACTGATTCAGCACTTCTTAGGATTTCCTAACATAGGAGGGCCCCTTTGGTCTATTGTCTCCAAGTAATCTTTAATCTCAAAGCAAATGAAAGACACAATTGCCAGCATCTCAGAAGCACTTGCATAAGCTTAAGATGGGTATTACTGGAATACACACATTCAGGTGCCCACTGCTTTTCCTAACACCAAAAATAATCCTACCTCACAAAGCTTCATTAATCACTTCCTTCAGACACAAAGCACTAACCTTTATTAAAGTGTTTTCAGGTGCCAGCAGAAAGGGCACTAAGCAAAGAGAAAGGAAACACTACAGATATAACCCTCTCCCATCAGCAATTAAAGAGGCTTTTCTTGGGAAAACCTCCCTTTGCAATATTTGCCCTACTTAGCATTAGCCCTCAATTAGTAAGAGGGAGTGCTCCAGAGGATGGTAGGAATCCAATGAAAAAATATTAACAGGTAGAGAGTAGAGGCTGATGGCTGTTACATGAGCTCACAAGGTCCTCCTGGAGGCAAGAAGAGGAGGAAAAGGGGTTGAAGTAAACTGAATGCCACTTCTCAGTACAAAGCATGGAGGTGACACAATGCAAACCCACTACAACCAAAAAGCAAACTGCACACAAGTCACTTGGTCACAGAGGAAGATTGGAAAGCACCAGAACTAAAAACCTATGGAGAAATGGGCATGTGGGAGAAAATGAGCCCAGGATGTAGCAGAGTACAGTACAATTCTGAGACACCAACATCACAAAGAGCTCAAGCAGCAGCAGTGACACAAACCTCTCTGGGAGAGGGACAGCTCTGGAAAGAGGCTCATTAGATAGGGAAGAAGAAACCAAGTGTGCCAATGAGCCTGTAAAAGCCTTCACTCATCTCTCTTGCAACAGAGAAGCTCAGAGTGCTGGGGGGGAAAAAAGGACAGAGGAACAGTTAATGTATTTCATCTCGTTTCATCCTGTTGATGCAGTGAAACCAGATGACAGGCATCCCGAGTTTACAAGCCAGCTGGCAAACATTTTGGACAACTGAGTAAGTCAGAGGCAGCACCAGAAGGAACTTAAGAACATAAACATAGAGCAGCCACACTGTGCAGGAGTAAAGCCCACCTGGCTTACATCTTGTCTGACAGTGGGCAGTTGTGAATCCTCTGGGAAGCATCCAAACAGCAGGATAGGCACAGGATGGTCCTTGCCCTCATGCTGCTTTCCAGCAGGAAGGAGCTGAGGTATGAGCTACTCAAATGTGAAGGGAGCAGTCAATGGTGTAAATAAGGTATGCTGTGATCCTAAGACAAGACACTATTTGGTTATAACTGAAAGGGGGGAAAAAAACCCCCAAACTTCCCAAGTGATTAATGAAAAAAGTCACTGAGAGCATGGTTGAGATGCACAGAAATGTCTAGAACATGGCACTTACAGGAAGAGCAAGGAAGAAGTCTTGGCTTCTCCCTTGAGATTTCAAGGGAGAGGAAAAGCAAAGTTTACAGAGATCATCTCAAGTCCCATTCCCCTTTTCTATTAAAAAAAACACCCTTCCCCATTACATTTAGGAAATTTCAATGGTAGTGCAGAATTACTTTTTCCTGTTACTTTTCCCCATCTCTGTGTCAGAGCCCAAACCAGGCACCCACTGCTTTACCAGAACTCTGTGCACACAATGAATGCATCCTCCCAACTCAGGAATTTCAGACCTCAATTTATGTGACAATGTGCACAGGAGAACTGTTAACTTCTACAGTTGTGTAAGGACCAACTCAGGGAGCTGCATGCAGTGACTGCATGAACCACAGCTAGCTGTCTTTCCATTTACACCTGCCTTGTCCTGTCTGATACATTTAAAACCCCCAAATGTTCAAACCCAATCACATTTATATTGGCTCTGCTCAATTGCTACATAAAGAATGGAAAAGTCACAGAATACTAGAATCCCAGCATGGCAGTGGTTGGAAGGGACCTCTGGAGATCATCTAGTCCAATCCCCCTGCTAAAGAAGGGTCACATAAGAGCAGGTTGCCCAGGATCACCTCCAGGTGGGTTTGGAATCTCTCCAGAGAAGGAGACTCCACAACCTCTCTGGGCAGCCTGGGCCAGGGCTCTGGTACCCTTACAGGAAAGGAATGACTCCTCAAGCTCAGGTGGAACCTCCTGGGTTCCAGTTTGTGCCCACTGCCCTGTCACTGGGCACCACCAAGAAGAGTCTGGCCCAGCCTCTTGCCCCCATCCTTTAGCTCTTGCTCAGCATTGAGCAGATCCCTTCTGGGGCTGCTCTCTTTCACACAATACTCTAGATGTGGCCTGAGTAGGGCAGAGTAGAGAGGGAGGAGAACCTCCCTCAACCTGCTGCTCACCCTCTTCTTAATGCACCCCAGGTTGCCATTGGCCTTCTTGACTACAAGAGCACACTTGCTGGCTTCTGGTTAAAATGATCAAGAGACTGTAGTTCTGACTATTAATATTCACTGAGAAACAAATGTAAAAACAAATGAATAGAACTAGTAGATTTCTGGTTGGAGCCAATTTAACCAGCAAAAAAAAAAGGATTTTCAAAGGATAGGTCCATGTTCAACACAATGCTGATACTAACCAGGGTTGCTTGTTCTTCAGAAAACAACTTCCTGCCCTATGGAAACAAGGTCATTATTTGCATGTCTGAACTAATGCATGGTAAACCATGCAGAAAAGACTCAATGTCTTTACCTAGGGGTTGCAGGAAACTATTTCTTCAAGTTACAGTCATCCTAGATGACTGTGACATGTTATATGTGCATTTTATAATGTATGGATTGACTTCAGTGGGTTTACTTATGTCAGAACATTTTTCACATCCTTAATTTCTCATTTCCCTCCTTCACTTAACCTCCAAACATCTATTGCCATGACAGTGCTGATCTCTCCCTCTGTCAATGGAGACAGCAGACAAAACAGATAACAACTCATAAGAAAACTGCTTCTCCCACCTCTCCAAACACTGAACTTGCTCTCTCAAGTTCCCATTTCTTCCCAAGTCACAGTACATCCAACACCTTACTGACATCTACCAAGAGGAGATCTTACCTAGCTAATAAAAGCCAGACATTTTACAGCTTGTCACCCCATCTCCCTCATTTATAAAGGGCTTTATGCATTTCAAAGGCAGATAATGGAAGAGTCCAGTCCTGCAAAAGCCCAAGACACTGAGCTTTCATGTCATGCCAGTCTTATGTACAGAACTGCTCTTTTGGGTAATTACAGAAGTTGTAATAATGCCTCTAGTCCCATGAAGTTGAGCTCACTCTAAGACATGTAGTCTTGCAAGCAGGAACTCCTTCAGAAGGGATCCAATTTGTTTTAATAAAACACTGTTGAACAAAAACATCCTTTAGACCTCACTGTTTTCTTGTAGTACTTGTTTGCTGTCACACATTCTAAGCCTAACCTTTAGGTGATGGAAATCAGCATAAGCTTTCCCACCTGATCAAGTTACACCCATTTACATCAGAGGAAAATTCAACCTTATGCCAGCTCCTACCTGGAAGTAGCTCTTCTAACTCATTTGTATTTCACTTTTAGTATAAATAAAATAATAGTTAAAAAAACCCCCTTAAATGTTATCTGCTACAGCAGTTGTTTCCTGAACTGAGCTTTCCATTACACCAGAATTCACTTCCTATTGTGTATACATTAAACACAGTTCAGTCTGAATTGATTGAGAGGTGTCTGTAGAAGGTTCAAGAGAAATATTTATGATGCTGGTTTTGTACAAGGAAGCAGAGAGTAAACCCAGTCCTTTTGACTGCAGGACAGCTGAAGGACAAAGACCTCAGTAAATGGATCAAAGCTTTTCCTCCTGCTCCTTCATGTTTCCTGAGCTCCTGCTCATGGAACACATTTTAACTCTCCAAACCTATCAAGAGGTGGTTGACCACATTTCCAGCTTCTCACCAAAGCACAAAGACCCACATGCCTCATCCACCAGTGTCCCTGTGTGTGTATTTTCTGCTGCTATGTGAATTTTTAGCTGTTCACTCAAGCCCAGAGGCTTCATAGAGCTAGTTAGTGCTCTCCAGCAATGAGAAGACTGCTCTCTCCTTGGGAGGGAACACTCTGTTCTTCAAGCTGGCAAAAAGCAGTGAAAGCCAGGAAGAAACCCAAAAAAAGAGTGACAAAATACTAAAAGCTTGGTAGCTCCCATGCACCTCAGTTTGCACTGACATCTTTAGTGCAGCCTCCACGTTTTCAAGCTCTTACTGTTAAGCAGGCATGATTAATTCCCCTCCAGTTTTCCAAGCCTGTTTCTGCTTAGAAGCCAATTTAGCAATTAAATTAATTGTCAACTATTTCTTGCCAGAGAATAAAAATGGAGTTTCACCTTGCTTGAGCAAAACATAATTCTCAAAGGGTTGGAGAACTTAATAAGTTACCAAAAAAATGTAAAAATGGGCAAATCAGACAGCCAAGAGAGACAGGAAGTGACAGATTGAAGAAAATTCCTCTAAAGTAGAGGAAATGAGTTGTTCTTGAAGAAGAAAACATACATATAAAACACATAAGACAGAATATTCTTTGTAGACTTGACTAAAGAAGGAAAGAATAAAGATTAAAAGACAAGAGACATCCTGAGCAGCATTAAAAGCAGGACAGCTTTGGTGGTTAGCCTCAGCTAGTTAAGCTAGAAGTTTGAACAACTTTAAAAGGAGTTGCCAAAAATCTATCTGTGAAAGGAAAAGAAAAAAAGAGGAGGAAAATAAAAGAGAAAAAATCCAACTAAATTCCTGGAGAGGAGTGAGCCAAGCTAAGAGGTGCACACACAACTCCTCATGCTAGGGAAAGGGAGAGTCACTGTGCTGTCTACTCTTGTGTATTGCAGGTAAAGCCCTACTCCTGATGGGGTCATCCTGAAGGGATAAAAGGAATTTTTTTCCAAAATACAATATGCAATGGCTCCTCCTGGGACACATTCTGAGAAAAGCCCTGGCTTGAATTTCTGCTTGGCTGAAGCTCTCCTCGACGGAGAGGATTCTACAGCCAGTTAGGAACTGGAGGTCTCTGTTGTTCCAAGGGGTTCCATGCACAGCTTGGGGTGTACCTGAAGATTCACCTTCATCCCAGGCATAACAGGCACTCACCAAACTCACACCAGCAAGAATTGCCTGCCTGCACCCACCAAGCTCACACACAGCCCATGCAGCAGGTCCAGGAAGGCACTGGCAGCACTGCTGAGGAAGGTGTTAAGAGCTCTGTTAAGTGACACTGACATTTGAAAAAGGAAGCTCAAGCTAAGTAGAGCCTTGCTTGGGTGAAGTTAAGTCTTCCTTAAACAGTTGTTACAATGCAGGAAATGTCATGGATAAAAGAGCTTTATCTGAGTGCAAACACCTTGGAGAGTAAGCTTAACCTTCAAGATTGTGTGTTCATCCCTACAAAAGAACATTTATTGCTCAGACATGTTCAGGAAGGTTTTGTTGGGGTGGGGGTGAGGGAATGCAAGAGGAGAAAAAACTATTTTCACTTCATTTTACAACTGCAAAAGGCATTTCTGAGACATTTCTGTAGAGCTGTAATGTTCTTTTTCATGATCATGTTATCTCATTAAATATAAATGTACCTTGACTTGATTCTTTACTTTTGGAATGATTTAAGACTTCTTTCACTAGGTAGAGAAATTAGACCAATTAATAAATGTGCAAGCCTTCTGCCACAAGGATTTCCCCTGAAAGGGCTTTAACAGCAAGGTTAGCACTAAACTGCTTTAAGCAAGCTCACTGCCTAGTTTTTCCTGGCTGTAAAGGCAGCAGCAGCTACACTAAGTAACAAACCTCCCACTGTAATACATCACCCATCACAGCCTAACTGGCATGATAAAGTGTTCACTCGTGAAGGGATTGTGTGGCCAGCCCAAACAAAGACCACTTCAGCTTTCATCTCCTAGAAATCTTTTTTTTCCCCTCCTTTTAAAAACCAGAAAAAAAAGTTCACATCTTGCACTGTGCCTATGGAGAGGGCTGGGAAGCCTCAGCCACCCCCCAACCCCCAGCCTTCACTCTTCCCCCCACAAAGCAGAGAGCTGCCTGCCTGTAACCACTCTGTTGTGGCCATTCTCTATGTGTTCCATTCAGTTATAAATGAAATAATATTATAATCACTTGTGGTTTTATTACTGTTACCTGCAGACATTGCCAGCAGCTTCCTCCAGCAGCTTGCTGAGTGGATGAGATTTGCAGCATATCTGAATCAATCAAGCCAGCAAGGTCATCTTCATTGCAGAGCAAGAAACAAAGCCTGGATGAGCCTCAAACACTATTTTGCCTCTTGCCTTCCTCATCCCAGCCTGGTTAAGCAGGACATCTGAGTCCCCACTCTTAAAGACTGAGGGACAACTTCCAAAAGCTGGCAACTTACAGCAAAGGCATGGGAGGGAAGGTGCTAGCATTCCCAATGCTACATGCCTCATTCACATATCTTATGTCCAACAATCACAGGACAGCTTATCCCCAATCTCTGGGAGCCTGCTGGCTCTTCACCCATCTCCTTTTGTGGATGGGGTTTCCAGTGAGCCCAGGCTCACCCCCAGCAGAGTTCCTACAGGGCATCCATCCTTGATCCCATGGGAGAACCAAGGTGGCCACTCTACAGCAGCACACATTGGAGGTGACAAGGCAAAGAGGGCAGATGAGAGCTAAGGGGGAGCCAAAGCAGCCAGCTTGACCACGAGAGAAGCCAGAAAGCTCTCCTAAAGAAGACAAGAAGTTCTCTCTTGACCAAGTTGCTGGTGTAAACTGAACTGAGTTTAACTTAAGACATCATTAAAAAGTCTCTGCATCTATTCTTACTCTCTTAATGCTGCCCATGGTGCTGTGTGGTATCCTCCCATTTTCTGTGCCTCTCTTAAATCTCTTGGCACATGAGCTTTCCAAGGCAAAGGCTGTTGCACCCAACCCTCTGCCCTTTCTGCACAACAAGCAGACTCCCAGCAGGAACACAGCAACCCTTACAGGATTACAGACTCCACATCACAGTAGATCAAACACAGAAGGAGCTCTCTCTCTGTTCCAGTCTATCACCTTCAGCCCAGGACCACTCCTAGGGAATGAAAAATAACCCAAAGGGGGATCATATATATATAACCACAGCACCATAGGCCAATATGAACACTGTCCTAACAGGATATGGTGCCAGCAACTTCTCTGGGCAGGACAGGCACAAATCCACTGGGCAACTGGATCTAAGAAGAATAGACAATCCCATGGCTTGTTTGAAACCTTATAGAAGACACAGGTTGAATGTTAATCAGAAAGAAAAAAAGTACTGATCATCAACATATCAATGGGCTCAGTTTAGCTTTCAGTGCTCATTACTGTCTGGTGGGAGATGCAGGACTGAGTTTGCACAGATATTTCCAAGTTCCAAAGGTACAGCTATGGTTTCATTCCCAAAGGCTGATGCAGGAAGGACTCCAGCATCCCTCCAAAACAATGGGAGGATTTTCAGAGATAAGAACACCCAACTCTTTGAGAGCACCAGCCAAGTTATAATGCTCAGGAAGAGGGTCTGGAATATTTTACAGGGATTCTGTTATATTCCAGCACACACGAGGATGTGAACATTTACTTTAGCAAAGCACAGAGTGCGTGAGCACGTGCACGGTGCTTTCCAGTTGGTGACAACTGCAGGGAGTTGAACCAGAATCTTAAGAAAGAGCCATATTTTGCTATTATTTACCATCAAGGCACCACAAGAACCACTGCAGCTCCTTTCTTCTGCATATAATGATCATATTGATAAAACTGGCACCAACCCCAAACTGGACATGGCTTTTTTTGTCCCACCATACAAAGAGAAGCACACACAAAGACAACCAGTGACGTTATATTGGCTAAGGAAGAAAACAAACTCTAAAGCCACTGCAGCTTAATTCATTGCACACTCACTGCTTGGACAGGAAGAAAACATACTCTTAGAAGTCACTTTTCAACCATGTTTTTTGGATAAAGAGTTGATGTTTGGATGGTAACTAGGCATGAAATTATAGCAGCTCCAAGGCAGGCTGCTCAGTGGTTTTCCTATGTTGGCCATCAGTCAGGTGCACGAGTGCTTCCACTTCGATTCAACTCAGCTGCCACGCCAGAGCACAACCCATCAGCATCACACAAGGCACTTCAGCCCAGGATGGTTTTGCTGGCATGTCTCAGAGTACATTGCTTTCTTGGCAGGTATTCCTCCTTGCCTAGGGGGAGACTGACAGAGGGGAGTTCTATGCCCAGAAAAAATAAGATGATTGTAGCCCATCAGACGTGATTTCCGGCTCAAAGGATTAGAGCTGTGTCCCAGGGAGAGCCAGGGAAAACACTAGCTTGTTCCTCTGCTTGCACCTTGTTACATTTCACTGTTTACTTGCACTTACTCTTTTTTTTTTAATGTTTAAGGTTCACATTGTCCTCACACTCCTTAAGGAGACAATTTCTTCAGCAGTTGCAAGTGACTGCTTCTCCTCCACTCTTAGCACCTCCAACCTCAATTTTGATCGTTGTGATGACCCTCTGCAAAGGTGAGCAACTGTAAAACAGGTCCTTGATTCACACAGGCAGCTGGTCTCTCCCTGATGGCAAAAAACTGGTTCACTTGGAGCAGCAGTTACAAAAAGGAGCAACATCTGCTCCATAACCACCAAGCAGAGCATTGCACAAGAGCAGTTACTTTAGCCAGCCTGATCTTGCAAATGCCAAAGGAATTTGGTTCCCTTGTATCTCTACTTGCAGGACCTCTGTTTAGAATATTTGAAATTACTTGGACTCCACCACACCAATAAGACCCCCCTGGGTTTCACTCTGGCTCTCTTGCTTTTGTCACCTTTCACCTTCAGGAGGTTCTTTGCCATTCTTCCACTGCTTGCTGGTGCCAGCAATGAGTTTCATCCACCCCCCTGGTAGCTTGGCTTCCCCCAGCTTTATTAAGAACTCATCTCTGAACCTCTGGGCCATGGTTCAGAAAGGCTGATGGAGAACCACAGCTTTGTCTCTGCAGGGTTCTTTGCTTCCACCTCAATTCATTCATTCTTTGAGGCCCTCTGGGAATTAAAGCAGACAATGCTTATTAATTTTGCACTTTCCTACCTGTGACTTTTCTGCACCTCACTGGTGGGGAGGGGACATTTCCTGAGCCTGCTCTGGGAAAAGGCCCATTCTGGCAGAAAATTCTCTTCTCCCTCTCACTTCTGAACACAAGTCTGCTCTTGCCTCACCTCACTACAGCCCTGACAGTGGAATTTTAATTGAAGTGACTGGTGAAAGAGGGGAGGGAAGGCATGGTTTGGCTGCAGGACAAAGAGTCAGGACCTCTTACGCTCTACACCTTGCCCTGATGGTACCTCCTCTGGTGCCCTGGGGATAACCCCGTGCCATGCAGGGAGAGCTGTGGTTCCACAGGGTGGAAGAAGCATGGGAAAGGTTTGTGAAGTGCTTTGATGCTGAAGCACAAAATTCTAGACCTGAGGTAACAGTTCCCTCAATGCACTGGGAAATCAGGTTCCTCCAAGTTTCCCTGCAAGCAAGGTCAAAACCATACTTCTTCAAGCTTGCTCGAGAATGACAGCCAGGCTAAAATGAAGCTGAGAAGTAACTTCTCACCCTCTTGTGAAAGAGGCCACAAATGCATCTTCAAAGTCTGAACAGATCTTCCAGAAGAAATACTCCCCAGAGAGGAGAGCAAGTACAGGCATGTTCACAAGCTAGAGATGGGCACTGATGCCAAGGCCTGGGCAGGGCAGAGCTGCTGCTCTCGAGTGACAGGGACTTGCTGGTGTAACATACCATGGACCTGCCCCAAGCCACCTCTTGCCACACACTCAGCTACCAGCTTTCAGTATTTATCCATGCTAGCAGATATGGAACAGAAGAGAAAATCAATGGCAAAGCAAAAGGGCTTAAGATGAAACAGGGCACATCCCTCGTGATCTTCTTTCACCCCATGAGACTTATCTCGTGGTCACTTGATGAAAAGTTGTTTTTTCCCCACTAAAGACTTTTCTTTGAGTCAAGAAGCCAGCAGTGACAGCATCAGCATGCTATTTGGGAAGGGAACTGAGGAGCTGTCAGAGAACTCTGTGGGGTTAATAACAACCAACACAGAAAACTAAACACAGAAGCCAAGAGATGGCAAACCTTAAGATGCCTGGAAGCCAAAAGGAGACAAATATCAAGAGGTTCAGAGCTCACCAGGACTTTGTCAGCTTACAGAGCCACCTCTCCCTCCCTCCCCTACATTTCAAAAGATGAGTGTGCACTGCTGGGCAGGATTGGTTTCAGTGAAGTCTCTCTGTGAAATGAGCACAAGGACATATGCAGGAGGGAAAAAAATACCAGAGGAGAAGGGAGGAGATGGAAAAACAATCCAGAGGCTGCAATAAAGTTCAAAACCTTTAGGAAATCAGGGTTTTTTTCCAGTTGCTAAGTGCCCCTTCCCTCTGCACTGGTGCACTCAAGTGTCTTTCAAGCCAGGAGCAGAAATTCAACACTCTCTTCCTCAGAGAAAGTTCTATTGTCCTGCAGTTACATTGCCAAATTCAGACAGTTAATTCAACGTGTGAAACAGAAGGATTCCAGTCCTGCTTTTAAAGGGAGAATCTCCAGGCTCCCTCTCCATCACATAACTAACACTAGCTTTGTTCAGGGCAGGACACAGCACAGCTCCCTATCCTCAAAAGGAAAGGGAGGCAACACATAAACAACATATCACTGTACATCACAGCCTCAGAGCCTGCATACCTCAAACAGTAAGCAGTGCTAACAGGCTGAGGCACCTCGACAGATGTATAGCCAAGCAGCTATAAAAGAGCCTTTGTGCTGGCTGAAGAGAAACAAGGCATTTTCTGTAAGGGAGACAGCCCTGAGCACCTAGCAGAATAAAGGGGGTTACACATTTCACACTTCCCCTGCACCAGGGAGCACGAGGGCAGATGGCACAAAGCAGACACCCTGGGCTAAAGGAATCATCCATTTGCTCCTGTGGAGCCATGCCAGGGATCTGAAGGAGCCACATTACAAGCAGAAGGGAGATGACATTGCCCTCACCTTCCCTCTTCCTTGCTTGCAGCTCCCCTATCATGCATCACTTGCTTTACATTTGAGCAGACCTGCAATTCAGCAGAGACTTGCCCCTGAGGTAGAGTCCACACAAAAGATCATCACAACTACTTCTGATTCTCCAGCCAGAGCTCCAGACAAAGGCTCCTCATCCTAATGCCTGGGCATTCAGCTCCTATTCTGTCTATTTTGAAATATCCTTTTCATCTTCACTCTAGTTTCCAGTTCTGAAATGTGGCTAATTCTGTAAGGTTGCAGGAGCCATGGTATTATTTTTGGCCTAGAAAAGATAAGAAACCATGTGGCCATTTCTCCCCAGCACAGGTCCAGGCAGCAGTGATGCTACCATCAGCAAACTTCAGGATTCAGCCAAACACAATCACTCCACAGGATCAGAGGTGGCTTCCAGTTGGGCCCAGTAAAACACAGCAAGACAATGTGCAACTGCAAAAGGTTCTCCCAGTGACTGCAGCACACATTTCAACTCAGAGTCAGAGAGGGGGGGAAAAAAGATTGCTTGAAAAAGTGCAAGAAAAATGGCTCTGTCCAAAACCTGGCAAAGCCACAGCTCACAACTACTGCCAGAGAAGCAAAAGCCTTGGTGCCTCATGGAGATTAAATCTCCTATTGTCTCCCACTTGCTGGTGGTTGGGGTTTTAGTTTAAATACAGTTCCCCTTGGCCCAAGATGTCAAGAAGTGCCTTCAACAGGGGAAGGCTATAAACCCAAGTACATCAGTTTAAGTCATCTGTAAACAACAAGGTAAGGTAAGGGTAAGGTTTCTTGACAAATCATCTGTGATAAGGTTAAGCAAATGTTTCTTTATTGTTAGAGTAGCAAAGATACACATGCAAGGGAACAGTATTTTTCCTGATGTGGACAATGGATGTGAGAGGTGTATGTTCTGGAGTCACTCAAGTCAGACAAGACTGATTTTAGTGAAGCTTCTGCTCTGAAGGCTGCATGAAACCATTGAGAACAAACTGGGTGAGACATTTAACCCTCCCTGCACCCAAACATTGAGAGGGACTGTAGGAGAAGACAAACTCAGATCTAAGATACAGTTCCCCATTGAGTAGTTATGCAGAATTACACATAATATTAATTCTCAACACCCACTAAGAACTTTCTTAGTCCTTACTGAGGACAAAGAACACTGCCCTTATGCAGAGATGCTGAGGAGTGAACTCTGCTGACCCTTGGGCAAAGGTTTTCTCTTTCTGTAAGACAGTAACACATTAAAAAGTATGGTTACAAAGGATTAAGGCAGCTCAGTTAATGCAAACTAGCACTCTCTCCTGCATTCCTCACTAATACAGTGGTGACACAACCAGCCAAAACATGTAGCCTTAATTCAAATAAGGTTTAAAGAAGTTACTGCCAAGTAATTACACCCATTGAAGCCCTGTGAGCAGAGGAACCTTCTTTAACACTCTGCTGCTATTCTCAAGAGCATTTTTCTACCCAGTTGCACCAATCTGAAGTGGCAACCATGAACAAACTCCTGCTTGCCTTTCCCTGAAAGCACACAGACACAGGGTCTGAGCACAGGCAGAACTCTGGGCAAGGTGCAGCACCCAAAGATTGGATGCTGCCTACTCAGAAGGGAAACTCAAAGGTAGACAGGTTTTCTGATAACATGCTTTTCTTTGCAGCTGGAAGAAGGTGACAGTAGCAATCCTGGAACTGCAAGGAGCTTTCTGCTCCCCTTCTCTGCTTTCTAATGAACTGCTGGCTGAGTCCAGACTATGGGTTCCCACTTATTTGACTGCTAATCCCAGCCTTTGCATAAGAACCTGTGCTTAATCCACAAAGAGTGGATGCTTCTGAAGACTGCTTCCAAGAACAAAAATATAGCACTCAGCTGGAGCTCCCTAAAGCCATTCAGTAGGAAGGATTAAACCCAGAGACTTGGATGGAGCTCAGATCCAGTGGGCATGACCCTACCTGTGCTCTCTTCATTACACAAGGGCATGTCATGCCTTTCCTAAACCTCTTTGGAAGCTAATGACTAAAACACTGGCTCTAAGAGCCTCATCTCACAGCTCTGCATGAATTTCTAGGGCTGCCATCCTGTACTGACATGTGCTCTCAGCTATAAAGCAGAACTGGTGTTAAATGAAGCAGTTTGCTTTACCCTAGCAATGCTCCCAGGACATCAGACCACCAAGCACAGAAGCTGATCACTGGAGCTTCACACCCACACTGCAGCCCTTGGAGCAAGTCACTGCCAGCAGCAGAGGTGAACCAGGAGCAGCAGACTGCAAAGCCTCTTGTGAAGCAGAGTAACTGCTGGGCTGCTTACCTGGAAAAGAGAACTCACTGTAGTGGCTTTTCTTTTACCAGCAATACCTCCAATCAGGGTGTAATGCTGCAGTGTGGATAAAAAATAAATGGATAAAGAGATATGGACAAAGTATAAAGGATAAACACTTTTGAGTTCCTGATAGCAATTTAAATTCCATGCAGGCTCTGCCTCTTTTGCTAAAGTCACCATTACAACAGAAGCTGCAAGTAACTGGCACGAAGTTCAAGTGGTACTCAAAAATCCACCTCAAAATCAGTCACAACTGACTTTTGCTTCATTATTCTACCAGTACTTTCAGCTTGCTCAAAGCACATCTGAAAGAACCATTGATAACTAACCTGCTTTCACTGAGGACATCAGCAGTAATTCACTTTTCTGCAAGAAACCAACCAGAAACAACCAGAACTCAGCTTTCTGCAACAACCCCAAATACACTTTCAGCTGAAACTTCAGCATTTAAGAAACAAACCCAATTATTTCTCCACAAATCCTTCCAATTATGTTCCCCAACTTCTTTGTGACATATAAAGGTCATTTTGGTCTAGGCACACAGGAGGATAATCCCCACTCTTCAGGCAATCAGGATTTCTGGCAAGATTTTAAGGTCTCCAGCTGATAACCATGAAAGTTCACAGCACCAGGAGTCCAGATAAGCTTTTAACACAGGAAATTAGTGCTAAAATGTTTTAAGCATTTTAAGGATCAATTAAAGATGGTACAACAGGCCAGCAAAGTAGTGAACTAAGTTCTCTGCTCCAAATCAGATGGGTTTAGAACACAAACCAGCAGCAGCAGCACTTCAGTTGGGAAAGGTCTACCGGAAATGAGGTTAGACAAATCCCGGGCAGTTAATCCTCTGTACAGTCAGATTACATCCTCACACCATCCAAAGAGCCACCAGACAACCCTTCAGGACACCCAGTTAAACTACTACCTGCCTCCTGCAGGGCCTGGGTGTTGCAGGTTGTCATCATGTACCTCCCCTGTTCATCCAGGAACCAACGGTACTCCCACCACAGCCTAAAAAGCCAAGCTCCTTCCTGACTCCTATGAAGTTCACTTGGGTACAATGCATGGGAAGGCTCAAAATAGAGAGTTCTCATTCTTAATTGCAGCTGCAAGCCATACAGAAACATGGCTGCATACTCATTAGCACTTTGAGGACCACAAAGTCACTGAGGATGGGGACTTTAGGAGTCCTTGTCCCTGTTTTAGGCAACTGGGAAGCAAAAGAGGAACAGGCCAAGGAGAGGAGTTGCCTGCTATTAACAGATCTTTTCAAGTTATCTCCCAGCACCAGCAGCAGCCCAGTGACTGCAAACACAGTGAACTGGCAAAATGTAACTGTACAGATGACAAAGTCATCCTCAGAGACAGCCCAGAGAGCACATGGAAATGCTGAGGAAGCAGCTGCTCAGTCCTGTGTCAAGGCAGAGTTAGCCAATGTGCTGTTTCCTCCAAAGGCATTAAGAAAAGCTTCATAGCAGGTTAGTGCTCCAGACCAATACAGCTGGCTCTAAGCACTAGAAGAAGTCTGGATCATGATCTGTGTTCATTCACTCCAAGTTCAGAAGAAAATCCTGTTTTACACTAAATTGTTCTTACAAAAGGAAAAACAACTCAGGTAGTGCATCAAATGCCACCATACCCATCCATTTCAAAGATTCACCTTCTCTTCTTTCTCTGTAATAATTCAACTGGTTTTACTTCAGAAATTCAACTATTTCTCCAAACACCATACTCCAAGTGTAATACAGCTGGCACTGAGAGCAGCCAAGCTGAATGTGTTTCTACCACCCCTCTGGTGACCTCAGCTAGTTTATATTAAGCCCCTGCCCCACATCAGCACTTCATTTCTATTTCCCATCACCAAACAAGTCTGGCTTTTCTCTCCCATGCTTACAGGCTCTGACACCTCCAGGCTGCTGGCACTTGATGCTGCACACAGAACTTGGCTCTAATAGATTGAGGGGAAAGAAGCAAATATTCTCTCCAAATGTACACAATTCCACCCTCCCTCCACCCAAACATCCATGTCACAGCTACCCTCTACATACAGATCAGCTAAAAACTTCCATGCTGAGAGCCTCAGCTGAAGACACTTCATGTCCACTTCAGCTGAGAAAGATTTTTTTTTTCCTGTCTAGTCACATGGGACATTTCACGGAGATTCTGTTTATACAGAGGTAGCCATGAAGTGGTTTGTTCTTCCCCCCTCATCTTCTATACACACAGATAAGCACTAAATAAAATGGAAAAGGAAACTTGCCAACTCAAAAGTGTGGTCAGACATAATTGACCCATGGGAGATCACTGACTGCACACGTATTACTGGGATTTCTACTGATCAGCTTTAGAATCGAACTGTGTCCTTCCAGTCAGGTGGGATTCACCTACAAGAGGCAGTGCAGCATGTAGCTCTGATCGCAGCACAACATCATTTCCTCCCAGCACTCAGCCTCCCAGCTCCAGCAAGAATCTACCCTGCAGAAGAGAGAGGGCTGCCCCCTCAGTTCCAAAGAGAAAAAAACACACTAGAAAGATCCTGGTCACAGACTTCTCTCCCTCTGCCTACCCCAGAACAAACAGAACAAACTCAAATCCTCAAGCATCTTCTGTGTGCCTGAATTAAGAAACTGGGATGATCAGGTATTTTATTAAGAGTTCTTTGTCCTGTCATGCAACAAAGGATTAGCCTGTCCTGACTTCTCCTCAAGATAACAATTAATCCTGATGGCTTCCTAAACTCAACAGGATACAGAGAGCCTCATTTCCAACCAAACCACTGCACTTCAAGAAGACAATAATGGGGAAAAAAGCAATACTTCTGCCTGCTGGATTCATGGCTGAAGCTTCCTTAGACCCTGCACAACACCATCAAAGTCTTCATTTCAGCAACCCACATCAGCTTAGGCATTAGATCAAGACATCCAGCTAACCAGGGACAGATTAACTATGTGCTAATAAAAACTAGGTCAGTCTCAAACAGGCTCTACAGCCTGGAAAGGCATGTATGTGTGGGTACAAATCACAGAGCCTTCCTCTTTAAAATTCCATCCACCAGAAAGTTGGGCAGATCCAGATTCAGGCAATTTAGCACACTTAGCACTAGGTACAAAGTGGTTCTTGATTTCTACAAGAAGTAATGAACTTTTACCACCTTCAGTTCAGAAGTCACTAAGAAATGACTTAGTGATGTCAAGTTCTCCCTTTTGGAAATAAGTGGTTCTCAAATACTTAATTGTTTTCTGAAGTGAAAGAGCTAGGTCAGGATTTAGGTGTAGATCTGAGATTTCTCTCCTATTCCAAACCCTCCTAACCCACACCTTGATCCCACAAACCCAAACTGTAGCCTTTGCCCTCTCCTTTGACCTCTCTGCCCTTCTCCTCAGCAAACACTGCTACTAAAATTAGACCACAATGGTCATAGCACACTGCCTCCCCCACTGTCATCACAGACTCCCTGTCACATCAGTCATGTGTTTTAGTCTCAGACTGAGCCCCATGCATCACCTACCTCCCCCAGATAATGCTCTTCTCTAGTCTTACCTGTCAGCCCTTTGACAAAATGCCATTTCTCATCACCTTCATGGAGCTCAATCTCCATCCATTTCCAGAACAGATGGCCACCCCCTTCCAACTTACTCTGAAGCCAAAAAGACATCTCTGAAGTGTTCCAAAGACAAAATCTAGTGCTTAAGAAAAGATCATTTATAAACATCCATCCTGAAACACTGAGCATGCCTGCATCCTCCCTCTCTCTCTCCCACACACACCTTGCACTGTACCTTTCTTGGTCTGCCAAGTTCCTATGCTCTGACTTCAGAACAATGCACAGGTTTTGAAGCAGGACTATATATATATATTTATATATATATTTATGTACTATAGCATCTGATTTCTGAAGTGCTGCTGGATGCTCCCACCAAAGACAAGTCTGACATGTGTTGCCTGGAGTCCAAGGCAAGGGTTTACAGAGCAAGAGCAACCAAACACCACAGTCCAAGTCCTCTGCTCTGCCCAGACTGTAGTGAACTAAGGTACTTCACAACACTCTGCCCAAAGCACCTCCTCACAGCCCCCATCCTGCCCTGCTCAAGTCACCAGATGCCATGTGCCATACATCTGCCAGCTGCAGTCTGGCTGAATCTCCTTTTCTGCTAATGAAGAAAGATTCTTCCTCAGAGGACAGAGCAAGGGAACTGAAGGTTAGCAGTTACCAGTTGCATCTGTCCCCAGGTTTTCAGTTCTGATCAATCAGTGCAGGACTTTGTTTGGGGTTTCTTTTGACTTCTTTCTATCTTACAGGAAACCATAAACTTCAGTTTTGCTCCTGGGAGAGTCCACTTCAGAAACTGTATGTACTTGGCAGACACAATGTGCATTTTAAGGGCTTTCCTAACTTCAGTGAATTGCAACCTAGCAATTATCTTCAATTACTCCAGATGAAAGACCACACAAAATGCTAATTCAAACTCCCCTTCTTCCAGAAGCCCCTGGCTACCCCCAGTCACCACTGCCCTACTTCTTTCTCCCCCTCATCAACACCCAAAAGGTTGGACCTGCTCTTTCCTGATGCTCACCTTTCCTGATGTGGTCACTTCCTTTGTCATAGCTTCTTTTCCATGTACACTCTAAAAAAAATCCTGCCTCACCTCAGGACACTTGAGACTATTTGTTGCCAAGTCTGAAGAAAGCACTGCCCCTTCCACACTTGCTGTTTCTTACCTAATTTCTCTGACTACCTCAATCAGAACAGAAGGAAAAACAGCCAAAACATCTGGGCATCTGCAGGAGCAGTTAGAGGCAGCATAAGCTGCTCCATTGGGTTCAGTTGTTTCTACCATGCTGTAGGACAAGCAGCTGCTAATGTCACCTGAAAGCAGTGTGTCAGAAGGGGTTTCTTACTGAAGAAATTAATGAGATATGTATTAGCACTGCCTTAATTTCTAGCAGCTACCAAGAGCTTGTCTTAAAAGTTCCCAGTGCCCTGAAGGTGAGGCTATTAAACACAAACTGAAAGGAGGCTGAACAACACTAAGCTCCAGAGCAATGGCTTTGTAATTCAGATGCATTTGAAGGAAACACTAGACTCAAACGAAAACTGAGATCAACAATAGGTTGGATCCTTTAAATCACAAATGAGACAGCTTGTCATCAAAGCTGAAACCTGTCCTCAGGCTCAATAGCCAAGACCTTGCACGGCACTGCACTGCAGTGCATGAGGAAACAAAACTGGAACCTCTCTGTGATCCACACAAGATGAACTAGAACTACTAGGGTGAGGAAATGAGAGAAGGAAGGAGACTTAAATATGTAAACTTGTTCTGAGAAAAACCCCCAGCAGTGTGCCAGAAGTCCAAAATACCAATATTCACCAGAAACACAGAATCCCTTCCTAGCAAGTCCAGTACAAGCCTTTTGTCCTCTTCCAGAGGAAGGACTGTGCTCTGTATCACTTCATAAACTATCAGGCTTCCATCTGTAAGCCTCAGAGCTTTCATCACAGCTCCATTCTTTTCATTATCTTTTTTTTTTCCTTCCAGTTTGCTGCACAAAATCCATCCCTTTGGCTGCTCCACCCTAGAGAGGGCTGACTTTTACAGCTATTAGTCAAAGAGCAGTAACAGTCTTAGTTTTGTTTTTATAATGATGATAATCCTTGCCATAAAGAACTTGCATTTTAAGAGGCATGGCTCATCTGTGACTCACTCAACCTGAGTCTCATAAGCCAACAGCTACAAGCCTGGTCACAGGAGCCTAAAATCCATCATGGGCTACAAACTGCTCCTGAAGCAGTAACGTGGGTAGATCAGATGAAGCTCCCCAGAGCTCAGGGAGCTTCAGTTCTCCTCCAGCTTGCCCATAACCACTGCTGCCTCTTTTCTAGGGTGAGATGAAACAGGAAATCCAAAGAATTGTGGTGTCAATTCCTTTACTGTATTTGCTGAAAAGCTCCTGACAGCAGGAAGAGTGTGAACAAATCCTTACAAGTCTTGAAACGGGCAATAACCATTGCCACTAATGAAGTGGTCTAAGAGGCACCACAGAGAGCAGCAGAGTGACAGAAGCACAGGAAGGGAGGGAAAAAAAAGGGTTTTGAGACAGACTGCTGAGAGCAGAAAAAAAAACCCAAAGAGCCAGGCCTGGAGATGTATCTGGGCACACCACCAGAGGCAGAGCCAGAGAAGATGAGCAGCACAGTAAAGACATTGTGAGATCCTAAAATCAGAGAAAGAGGGCAGTGACAGTCATGGAGATGAGTAAAATGACTCTGGGCATAGAGCCCACCACAAGAACAGTGAAGGGAAATAAACCACCCACACCGAGGTCTGGCAGGACAGGCCATGTCCAAGATGCTAAAACCAAAGAGCTGGAGAGTGACTACAAAGGCTTGAGCTCCTTGTTTGCACTGAGACTTGAGACTCTTCAAAATAGGAAGTGCAGAAAGCAAAGAAGTTTCAGGTTTGGGTTTCCTGAGGCAAACACCATTCTGTTTGTTGAGTCTCATGCTATCACTGCTTCCCTTTGAACAGGAATTGTGAAGAATGTGGTGGCTGTGCCCCAGCAGAGCAGGCACAGATAAAGTTTTTGCTCCATCAGAAGCTCACTGAAATACAGTGCTCTGCAGTTCACTCACAGTGGCCTGCTACGTGATGTTCATGAACATACAAGACATGGAGAACCAAGCTTTCCTAACACAGCTGTCAGGACAGCTGCTGTATTTCACACAGCTATTGCTTTATCTTCAATCAAATATCAGGCACATTTAATCTAGCTGTCTGGGCCATGAAAGGACCAGATCAAAAAGAAAGATGCCAGGCTTTTAAATTTAAATCAGCCTCAACTAAATGGGAGTGGCCTAAACGAGAGCTTCCTTGCAGAAGCAGCTTGCTTTCACCACCACAACTCTTCCCCTTCTCCAAAACAGCTGAGCCTTAACATCTCACATTCATGGGTTACTTCTCAACATCTCACAGTTTACACACTTGACACAAACCAATTTTCAGTAATTCATGGCACTTGGGAGAATCCAGCACTGTGGACAATTGAACAGAAGCTGATCAAACAAACCTGATGTTGAGAAAAGCCCAATCTAATTCTGTCAGACAGTATTCCTAGCACAACTGTGTGTCACCCTTGGCTATTTCAAGCCAAAATTGAGGATACTCAATTTAGGAGGTCTTTGCTAGTTTCAGTAGGATCAAAATGCTGATTTTCAGTAAGATATCAAATGTCACATGGCACAGGCATTCACACTCTAAGTTATTTCAACTCAGTGTCTAGAGTAAAAATGTTGTGCTGCTAAAAACTGTGGAAAAAGTTACTGACTCCTTATGAAAGGCTAACCATGACTCTGGCAATACATAAACTAGTTCCAGGTCTGCAAGCAGGGAATGTGGAGAGCCACTGTTAGTCCAGAAAGTCTTTATGCACAGAAGATATGAATGAATTACCGCAGCTGGAAACCTCCTTTCTCTTCCTCAGAGGCTTTCCTGTCACTGAACTGTGAACTGAAACGAAGTAACAGCTTTTGGGTGCAGAAATGCAGTGTCAAAAGTTTAACACCAGTCTTTGTCAGTGAAAAAGAGGGTCAGCAGCAGCATCTGTCATCATCTGTGACCACAGCTCCTCTGTCACACAGGCAGAAGCATCCTCCCCTTTCCCACATCTCGTAAGAGGACAAAGCAATAGTTGTGTACAAGTCATAAATATTTGGGTGTAAAGACAAACTCTGTTCACCCTCTCTTCTGCTCTCACCTTCTCCCTTATTTCTAAGACAGACCCACCAGCATTTTCCCTGGTACTGGGGAGAAACTGCAGCTCAAGCCCAGCATGTGTTTTCCATCAGACAGTCTGTAAACACGCGGGACTCACTTCAAAGAGCCCAGCGCACCCGTGCAGGAGAAGACCCCCCCTTGCCCTGGGAAGAGCTGCCAGCCTCCAGCATCCAGCAGGAACAGCAGCAGGAAACTCTGCCACAAGCAGGTTGAAGACTATCTTTGTTGGGCTTTTTTTTTCCCCCAAGATGCCAAATTTTGCAGCTACATCAGCGTGTGCAGACCCTGAGTTTCAGGCTAAGAGCAGCGGCTTGTCTCTGCTGACGTCAAGGACCTGCTGAGTAGGATGGGGCTGCCGAGTCCTCTGAGCAGCAGAGGAGTTGGGCTGTGGGCAGGTTGGGAGACAGCTCAGCATACAAGGTGACAGTGCCAGCTACCATGAGACATCTCTGCCATTGCTCTAGTTTGGGGCAAAATCTGTCACTGTCAAGGTAAACATCTGTCAGCCTTGCACACTTAAACTGCAGTAAGAAACAGTCACTGCACAATCTATTTTCTGCACTGACACCATGACACACCAAGCTGAAGAAGATAAAAGAGGCCTGGATAGCCAAGACTGCAGGGACCTGTGGCCATTTTGATTTAAGCTTACTCCCTTCCTAAATAAAAACATGCATTATGAATAATGAAAGTTCTCCCACACACTCCAACGTGCCTAGTGTCAGGCTCCATTTCCCTCCTTACTGTTGCACTTCTCTGTTTGCGTAGATCTTTTCCAGGGCGACATTTGTAGGAAGCAAAGGGCATAGAAACTCTACGTGGATGGTCAGGTGGCAAAGGGAGGTGAGCTCTGGAGCTACACAGTCACACACAGCAACCCCTGCTGCCAGCCTCTCCCACCCTCTCATCTACCTGCCCCAAAAACACCCACTTCAGCCTCCATGCCCTCATCCTTACCTCGTAGGACCACACACACTGCACTCCTGCAAACCTCCGCACGCATCTTCCCACTTCCACGTCCTCGTGGGTGGTGTACATCTCGCGCAGGCACTCGCCGATGTGCGGCACCATCCTCCGCAGCACCTCCCGGCTCATGATCACTCCTGGTCCCCCCATGCAGAAGTTCTCACCCGGTTCCAGCGCCAGCTTCCCCATCTCCTCTGTGGTGCCCAGGCCAGTCTGTCCAAGGAAAAGGGGTTCACTGCTGTTCAAACTCCTGAGGAAGTTCTCCAGTTTGTCCCCTTTGATGTAAACGTCATCATCAGCTCTCATAAACCATTCGTATTTGTCCAAGTAGTGGTCATGCATGTATTTGAGCATCATGAAAGATTTCTTCTGGGGTGGGTAAGTGTCATCTACACCTGGCAGTGGCACAATGGGGATGGGAATAGAGGTGTCCGAACCCTCGCTGGAGAAGAACTCAACCTTGCCAGGAATGCTTTTGGACCACGTTCTAGATTGAGAAAACAAAAAGACAATAAGGACCAGTTCAGTATTCAAACAAAGGCAGGCACAGAGAGTGCTAGCAGAGTCACTCAAAGGAACTCCACCTCATCTGCTTTACAAATCATCTTTTTAGATGCCTTGAAGGGTTATTTTTTTTCCAAGCAAATAAGGCCATTCACATGGCACACAGAGCAACTGGTACAACATACAAAGATTCTGACCTGACCAGCATCTGAATATCATTTCTGCATCTTTAGCTGACAGAAAAGAATTCAACAGCAGTAGATCACTAGTGGCATGCAGGCTTTCTTAAGAACACTTGGTACTGGTCACAAGATACAGAGTGAAGCCTAAAGGAGCCAAGATGGGCCAACAATTGACATACAACTGGATCTAATGCCTCCAAAGCTTCCATGCAAGTTATTCAGCATCATATTCACCTTCCATTCCCTCTAAGCCCTCTAAAATCTCAGATGTGTATTCAGAAGTACTGACTTCCAGAGAGTAAATATATGCAAATTTCACATGAACTTGTTGAGGAATCAGTATCCTATGGGAAACCAACCAACAACTTCTCCAGATGCTACCTGGAAGGACTTTGACAGAAGCACAACACTCCTGCCTGTTTGTGACAGCCAGAGAAGCACAGAGCACGGTAGCAACAGTAACCTCAACTGGGTCTGCCCATGCCAAAGATCTAGTAGAATAGTCCTAAGAGATTAATACAAAACATGTAATCCCAACAGATGACCTGCTGCTACCAGCACCCACACCTCCAGCAGCTTCCCACACGCTTCAGTCTGGATTTTAGTAGAGAGGAAGATCACAAAAGAGAAGCAGCCTCTTCTCTGTGAAGCAGCTCAGCAAGGACATCTGCTCCACACCTTCCATGCTCCTCACTACCAAATCCAACCCATCTGCGTGGGCAAACTGGGTCACTTCTACTGCAGGAAGAGACGTAGGCTGATTCCTCAAGGCAGACTGCAGAATCCTCCAAGGAGGATTTTCAGTCACGTAACTGTTACAGACTTGCCCTAAACATGATGAATTTTAAGCTTTCTAAAGCTTAAAAAAACCTCTAAAAAATTTCAACTATCTGAAGTACCATTTTCTCAAATTCTACCTGGGATAAAGTAGTTTCCACATATCCTCCACAGAAACTCACGGAAAACTATCTTCATTGGGAAACCAACAGAGTTTGCCCCTTTTTGTATAAGGGCAGAATATTTGCCAATTATCTTTGGTGCCTGTGCCCAGAATAACACCTACATTCAAAGCAGAATGTGCAAACACTCTCAAGGTAAAGGACACAGTATTCCCTCAATGCATCACTGTCACTTTTACCAGATGCCTCTCAACATAGGTTTCTTGCCAAAAGCAGAGCAGATTTTGGGCAGTACAGATTCTGCAATCTGCAGAATTAGCTATCATGAACAGTCCAAAATGTAAAAGTAACCACTTCTACAGTTACTAAAGTAAAAATATTTCAGAAGACTTAAGCTCCACTGAGAAATGCAAAGGTATTTAATTAGTACTAGCTAAACACCAACTCTGACACCTTAGTAGTCACACACGAATTCAGCTGTGTAATGAATATCGACCAATTACTTTAAAAGCTTTGTCTTCTGGATTTCCTACTGCCATGGGTAGTGTTTCCTAGCACTCCTCAGATCCCAGCTTCCCAAAAGACCAGAGAAAAGCCAATGGAAACACTCCTGGTGACTTCATAACAGAGGTAATGAGGCTTTTAATCATCAGTGATGCAATCAGTGCATGGTACTACTGGCTATAAAGTCACATTCTGTTAAAGGACTGAGAACTGCTTGGTTTAACACGAGCCATGCTCATACTTTGAGCTTTCACTAACTATTAAGGAAGTTCTGTTGTTTGCTTTTTGACACCCACACTCCATGTACAAATCATCTGGTCTTGAATGAGAAGACTACATGGTAAATTGCTCTTCCCATATCAACTCTCAATCTAAGTTTAAAACACTTCTTCACTAAAGGTACTTGATGCATTCAAATTTTAATCTCACAGAAACAAAAGGTAGAAGAAGCTACTGAGAAATTCAGCTCAGTTCATCCACTGTGACCAGTTCCCAGTGCAGCTTCAGGTAGACTCAGGATGCTTTCCAGACAATCACCAGGTGAAGTTATAAGCTGAAGCTTTTTGGACATTTCTGCTTCTTGACTTTTTTTTTTAATTAAAAAAACAACAAATTTCAGATTTGCTCTCTATATCCTGAAAGTTCTGCCTTTGCCACGATTACAGACAAAGCAGGATGTCTTCTACCAGTCCAAGCTTCAGCTCCTTTCTGGACTCTTAAGGAGCAGTCTTCAACTGTTTTGGGCTTTTTTTCCACACCACCACCTCTTCTGTTGGTTCCCAGGTTAAATTTACTCCCTGCTCTCCAACAAAGTACCCTCACCTCAGGGGCCACCTAAGTATTATCAAGAGAAGAATTCCCATTCAATGGAAAGGGAACAAAACACATTTGATTCCCAGTCCTTGTACTGCATTAAACCACACAGCTCAAAGCCAGTCTAACCCCATCTTTTAATGGATTTAGGCCACATTTAAGTTTCATACTAGATCAGGAGTAAACCAGAGACTTTCTGGCATACATGGGGATCACAATGCATACAGAAAGACCATGCCCTAAGATAACCACACCCCAAGGATCAGCTTATAACTTGGGTCAGCACCACGTTACTTCAAGCCTTGGGCTCCCAGGTCTGTGTTGCCGCAGCACAGCCTGACTAAGCCTTTGTTCATTTCCTGCAGCAACGCAACTTCTAGGATGAGACAACTCCTCCTGTTATTTCTGACTGTGGCTTTGAGTGTTTGTTCAAACTCAGACAGAAGAAATCTGCTCCCACACCACCAAATCGCCCGAGTGTCTGTGTCAAACCAAGTGCTGCTCAGTAGAGGCTGAAACAATAGGAGCTACCATGTGCTGCTCCTTGTGTCTACACCATAGCTCGCTGTGGTCCTTACTGGGGGGAGAATACAGCCAGAAGAGTTTACTCAGGAAACACGTTGCTGTACTCGGCCCAAGAAGCCAAACCACAGGTTGTAAGATGAACTGTAAGCACATTTTTCTGACCCCAGCTATCAGCAGAACTAAGGACTGGTAAATGCAGGGATGAATTCTGATCAAAGCTACTTTTTAACATTTTTATCTGACCTTGCAAAGAATGAGACCTGGCTCAATCCTGAGCGCTTCTGCAGATCAGTGTGTTAACAGCTATGTTTCTTGCTCATCCTGCCACCTCCAACCCACTTTACCATGTCTGCTCTCAGGTGATGGGCAGCAACCTGACCCCTTCAGCTCCTCAGGCAAAGAGCTCTTGTCTCAACACCTTCCTACCTCCATGACCCCACCTGCAGACCTCCAGTGCAGTGATCACTGGTGGCCTCAGACAGCTTCAGGCCATTTCGACTCTGCCTAGAGAGAAATATCAGGTTCTGAATACAACCGATACGTGTATTGAGCTGGTCACTTAAAAACCCAGCAACTGACCGGCTCTGACAGATCCCAACCTTATCTCCTCCACGTAATCTGAATCTACTCAGTTAAACAGGAGGATGTGCACGAATCAGGACAGCAAGGCTCTCCATTACCTCCCCAGCAGCAGCGCTGAAAGCTCGCATCAGCGTGCGACCTGGTTTCTCTCAATGCACAGGGCACATAACTCCAACCAACCAGAAGCCAGCACTGACAAGGGAATCAAAGTGGAATTTAAACAGATGCAGGTAATGTTTCCTTAGAAGAAACTTCTTAGCAGAAGATATTAAGACTGCTCCAGTACTGGTGACTTCCAAGTCAATTTTACCATCCCTTAACTGTTCTTATGCACTGGGTATTCTACATGTGCCCTCACCTGAGCAAGCCACAAACAAACTGGGTGCAAAGATTCTGTCCTGGCTGGTACAGGTGTTGAGGAAATACATAAAACTCTGCAGAGATCTAAACCCCCAGGATCTACTAAAAGGTGACCACTACTACAGTTACTAAACACTGTCAAAAGTCATTCCTTCAATTACAGAGGAGTTTTAAAAGCATAACTTGGAGCAGGAGGAGTACAGATCTGAAATGCTTTATCTTCAGTTTCCAGTGTTTATTATTTATTTGTATTACCTTGCTTTGTTGTCAGCTCTGCAGACTCAGCAGAAGCAGAGTCAGCAGCATTATGCAGACAGTGCTCCCTTTGTAGAGACCCAAACTGGAGACGATTACCAAAAAAATCTATTTGTTTTTTGTCTGCAGCTTGGGAAGCTCCCTTAGAGGACATCAGAGAAGCCATTTAAAGTTGTGAGAAAGTCACCCTATGCTGAAGAAAATGATAATTTCTGAACAACTCAGCAAGATAACAGACCTAACAAAATGATGTCTTGAATACATGGCTCAGCTAAATTTCATGTTGACTTAGGGCTAGTTTTGTGTAACTCTTCTTCAAGGTCCCATCTTTCCAGCAATGCTTGCTACAGGGGAAGCAATGAACCATGGCTCAGGCAGGAGAGCTGAGCACAGAAACCAGCATGCTGCTCCTGCATGGGATACTGCAGACCACCACGAGAGCTCAGAAAAACAAGCTGTGTTGTTACATTTCCAGCTAGGTTCGAAAGAGCTTGTCAACTAAGATCTGCATTACAGAATTCAGATTCTGAGGGAAAGTTCCTTTCAAAATTTTGCAGGACAGCTTTAATGGAGAACCCAAGCAGCTTCCACAGTTCCTTAGAGACCTTCAAATCTGACTCCTCAAAGTTAAAGTGATACCAGTTTTCTGTCCATGGATATCCATTCACCTTCCTTGTGAAACCAGGGACAGAAACAGATCCATCATCCCTAGGCACACTGATACTCCATGGGTCAGACTAAGACCAAAGCTCAAGGGTCCCAGAGTTTTGGGCCCAAAGCTCAAGCATGTTATACTTTCTGCTAGAGGATACAGCAGCCAGGACACACAGAGTTCTCACTATTGCAATGCTATGGTACAATCCATAGATTAAGCAAAAGACATATGTTCAAAGTCACTTCAGGCTACCTCCTCGCAGGAGATGAGACTGCACACTCCACAATCCATTCTACCATCTCACTGCCAAGCAGAAAGGACCAAAACCCAATACCACCCAAGAGCCTCCAGCTCAGCTCTGAAGTTAAAAGAAGCCCAATAATATGTTTTGTATTACACTTCGGCAGCAGCTAGTACAAGTGTAGACAGATAATACAAACTCCTTTACACCCTAAATCCTTCTGGTTGCCTTTCAGTGAAGTTTTGCCAAGCACTCAGGTATTTAGATTCCAATGCAGTCTGCTTCCTATAAGCCACCACAAACAATGTGGCATCACATTTGAAAAGGAGCCTCTGAAGAGCACCTTTCTGCTGTGGGAGGGGAACAGCTCCACACAAGCCCTGGCACTGCTTACAGTCATCCTGCGTGTGGCCTCGTGGCACTTGAAGATGCAGTGGGGACTGTCCCAAACTGAGAAGTATTGCAGCTACATTCCTCCAGAGACACTGCCAGAGGCCAACCTCTGACATCTCGCCATTAACTGCATTTACACTAGTCTCCTGCCACGTTTCCCAGGAAATCTAGTTGCTATGGAAAAAAGAAAAAAAACTAAAAAGAAATGGGTTAACTGCCTGATATTTCTGTTCCTGCCTGAGACAGCACTTAAATCTTCTGGGACACTGCTTATTTCCATCCTCTCCTTCCTACAGCTCTTTAAGGACAACTCCCCTAAACTGCAAAACCATTAGCACATATTGTTGCACTTTCCCTGAACCCCAGCCATACCTTAACTCCTTCCTGTACAGCTCTTTTCCTGACTATTTCTTGTCCTTTGAAGTGACACCGCAGTTTCTGCTGCTGCATTTCACCAGCCTCCTGGAAGGGAAGCTTTGCTAACCTGGCTGTCAGATGCAATAACTCCCGAAGCCTCCAATCTGCCCTCCAAAAACCTGTAGATCTAAAGCTCATTCTCTGCCTCCCAGACGACAAAAGCACGACTGTTTCAAAGATCCAGCAGCTCCTGAAAATCCAGCAGGCCCGTTTTGCCTTGCAGTGGTCATTTTTGCTCATGACTGATGTTCAGGAAGTGGATTGCTTCCCCTCTTGTTAGACCCTATCTGGATTCACAGCAGCAAGGATCAGCAAATGCTTTCCGCTCTGGTCCCTTTGAGCTGGGTCTGTAAATAGCTTTTGAGCCACAGCAATTTGGAGGTATTCAGCTTCTGAATCCCTAATTCCTTTCAGTGCTCTGGCTAGCTTGGTATCAAGGCTCTGCACACGCTGCCACCCCGGGAATGCCTTGCTAGCAGCTTCCCATTTCACTCGCTGTGCCAGCGATTCAGCTCACCAGGATGCTTTGTCAATGTAGTAATCCCAGCAATTGTCTGCTCCTACTTCATGGCAATCAAAGGCCATTTACGATTTCAGGTTTGTCTTCCTCTTCCCCCCCCTACCCACTTTCACCCAAAGATGTCTTCCTGTTACCAGGATATTAGCTCATTTCTTTTACCAAGGGAGGTGAGAAAAATGCTTTTAGCCCTACCACAATGTGAAGAGATCTCTTTATTTGTCCTTTCCGAGAGCGGACATCATCTTTAGAGGTTAAACCAAAACAGTAGTGCAGTAAAAAGCACTATTCAGATCTCCTTCAGAGGGCTAAAAAAGCCTGATACCATCAGCAGGATTTGTTAGGTTGGATCTTTAGCCATTTTGTGTGTGTGTGTGTGTGTGAGCAGATGTTGCAGACCTGGTTCTGTAAACCCAGCACGGGACTGTTCAGCAAGCAGGAACAAAGACAAGGACAAGAATCCTTCCCACACCGGCAAAGTGAAATGCTCCACAACTACCACCCATCTCTGCACAATACTGGGATAAATTTCCCTTTCTTGAATTCTTCATGGAGAATCTGATGGATGCTAGAAAAACTATTCTGCCATAAAACCTGTTACGTGATGTCCCAGCGCGACTCCAGCCTTTCTGTATGTAAATGTCAATTACATGGCTCGTGCAATTTGCAATCCGAAATGCTCCATCCCACACAGTGAAGAAGAATACATAACCCTGAAGAAACAGATTCTTTCATCCATTTCAAAGCATCAATCACCACTCTAACTTAATTATACGTCTACAGCTGAAAGAAGGAATTAAGTTGCCATCAAAACCATTGCTGATGGACGATATGCTTCAGATTGCCCAAATTAAGCAACTCTCCTGCATTTGATGCCGATATAAAGAGAGCTACCCCTTCCTGAGACCAGTGCTGGGCAGGGGAAGGAAGAGGAGATGGTTCATCAGACACAGTTTTGCCATCCTGCTCTTCCTGGCCAATAGGGCCAAGTACCTTTCAACCTGAGCAGGCAAGAGATGGAGACAGGTTTGTTATAATACAAGAGTAAAGGGGATGTTTTATTAGAGAAAGATCTGCCCCAGAGCTCCTGTCTGCTCCTCTGATGGCGCTGGCTGTGCAGCACTCAATCGGTGCAGGGGTATACACAAGCTGACATTTTAGCTCTTAACTCTTTCAGATTTCCCAAGCAGGCTTCCAGCACAGGCTCCCAGCACTGCCTTGCTGGCACGAACACCGGAGCAATAAGCATATTTCAGCAGAGCAGAGAGTTTCTCCAAAGCCACAGACACGTCTCTCACAGAAGAGATCATTATTCTAATGCTGCCAAGGCTTTGGACAGAAGTCCTGTTAGCATGCGGTGCTCACAACCATACCCAGCTCCAGCTGGAGACCACGCTGTGGGGGCCACAGCGAGCAGCACACAGTGCAAGCACAAAGATTGTCCCTGGTCCAAAAATAGGTGTCCTCAGGTAATAACCACATGGCTCAGAGACCCTGGTTCCTACACTAGCCTCACCAGCCTGAAACCAGGAGCGTTCCAACCAAGCTGACTTTCTCCAGGGAGCTGTTTCGCTAACTGGTCCAGCCTTGGGGACAGCTGTGAGGAGTGGAGGTTGGTTTTGCTCTTTGTTCCCAGATGCGTTTCTGAGTCTCATTCCTAAGCACACGCACTCAGCTTGGCGCAGTGGTCTTTTTTTTCCCCTATCCAGGGGGTTATAGCAGCCTCCAAACTTTTATGATTAGTATTATTACCAGTCTGTTGGCTCTCTCCAGAAGCATCAGCCAAGGACTACACCAGCGTGATGTGGTCATGCCCAAGGGAAAAATACTGATGGGAGCACTTCGACCACTACATCTGACTCAGTGACGGGTGGTGGGTGCCCCCTCATTATGGAGGGGCTGCCTTCCCTGGGTCTGTCTGCCAGGCACCGGCTCAACCAGACCATCTGAGAGGATCAACAAGACTCAACTCACCCGTCACGTCTCCACCGACCTGTCCAGGCAGCGGAGGAGAGCTCGGGGAACCTCTCTTCTCTCAGCCCACCCCCGGCTCGGCCGTCTAGAGAGCACCCCAGTGCTGCCCGTCCCATGCCCAGGGCTGCTGCGAGAAAAGCTGCGTCTGAGTGTGCCCTGAGGGGGCTTCTTCGGATCGCTCACACCTGCCCCGGGGAAGGGCGAGTGGTGCCCGGGCTGGCGGGAGAGTCCCTGCCTCAAGGGCCTCGCCGCGGGAGAACTCCCGCCCCGGGGGCTCCTTCCTCAGAGCCCCTCCTCAGGGGAACCGGCCGTGCCGAGAGCCAAGCACAGCCGAATGTAACCGAACCGAGCGAAACCCAGACGAACACACTCGAACAGACCCCAGCCCAGCCGACCCCACTCGAGCCTAGCCGAACCCATCTGAACAGAACCAAGCCCAGTCAACCCCCCCCGAGCTTAGCCGAGACCGGCTAACCCGAACCCAGTCGAGCCGAGCCCAACCCATCCGAACAGACCCCAGACCAGCCCTGACGACTGGACCCTAGCCCAGCCGACCCGAGGCCAACCGAAGACAGCTGAGTGGACCCCCACCCTCCACTCGCTCACCGGNCCCCGCGCGGCTCCTCACAGCGCCGCCGCCGCCCCGCGCTGCGCCGCCGCCGCCAGCCGCGCCGAGTCGCCCAGCGCCGCCATGAGGGGAAGGGGCAGGGACGGGAAGCAGAGGGGAGGGAGGAACGGAGGGGAGAAGGGGGAGCCCCCGCCTCCTCCCCGGGCCCAGCCCCCTCGGCACAGGCGCCGTGTGCGGCCCCCGCCGCCCATCGCCCCGCCCGTCCATTGGTGGGGCCGCCGGGCAGCAAGCCCATGATCCCCTAGCATCCCCCAGGGATGGAGCACAGGGGGAGAGGCCTCCGAGCGGGATAGGGGGTCTGGATACTGCGGTGGGGAGGGCAAGTGAGCCCCGGGATGTGAGCCTGTGACGGGGAACGGCTCCCAAAGTACCATCACGCTGAAGCGACACCTTGTATCCTGGGCTGCATCTCCCGCAGCGTGGGCAGCAGGTCAGGGAGGGCATTGTGCCCCTCTGCTCTGCTCTGGGGAGACCTCACCTGCAGTGCTGGGTCCAGCTCTGGAGTCCTCAGCACAGGAGAGACGTGGACCTGTTGGAGTGGGTCCAGAGGAGCCCACAAAAATGATCCAAGTGCTGGAGCACCTCTGCTGTGAAGAAGGGCTGAGGGAGTTGCGGTTGTTCAGCCTGGAGAACGCAAGGCTCCGGGGAGACGTTCTTGCAGCGTTTCAGTACTTAAAGGGCATATAAGAAATATGGGGACAGACTTTTTAGCAGGGCCTTTTGGGACAGGACAAGGGGTGGTGGGTTTAAATTAAAAGAAGGAGTCTGAGACTAGACAGAAGTTTTTTACTGCGTGTGGTGAGACACTGGCGAGGCTGCCCAGAGAGGTGATAGATGGCCCATCCCTGGAACCATTCCAGATCAGGCTGGGGCTCTGAGCAACCTGATCTAGTTGAACATGTTGCTTCTCCCTGGAAGAGAACTGGACTAAATGACCTTTAAAGTTCTCTTCCAACCCAAACCATTCAATGATTCTATGACAAGGATCGGCACCTTGACCAAGCACCTCACACAGGGGACAGGAACCCTGACCCTGCATCCCCAACTGGGACCCCAGAACCTTGGCCCAGCTGCCCAGACCAAGAGGTTGGGACAGGAGTTTGAGAGTGTATGAATCTCAGGACAGGAACTGAGACCCTGCACATAACCCCAGGACAGAGACCCCAGCCCAACATCCTGCACCAAGACCCTGGCTCATGAGCCAGGACTGGGACTCCAGCCTAGCCCTTTGGACCAGGATGGGAAGGCACTGGGATACTGGTACCCCAACCTGGGACAGGCACCAGTTACCCATGCCTGGTGACAGATATCCATCACCCATCCCCACAGAGACACAGCCTGCACAACCAGAAACACACCATTCCAATCTCCCAGGGTCAGGTCCCCACTGCCCAAGCCCCAGCCCACAGCACATGCAGAGCTGGAGGGGAGGCATGGCGCTGAGGAGCATCCCTCCAGCCCTGCTCTCACCTGGCACCGGTGCTGCTGGAGCACAGGCAGCTAGCTGGTTTTTCCCACCTTGCTAATTAAACAGACCAGAACTAGGTCAGTCTATTTCCACCCAGAGGCTCTAATGAGTGCTTGACAGAGTGAAGATGTTAGCTGTGCTGAGCAAAGATTTCTTTTTTCCTTGTCCACATAAACTCTCCACGTGTGTTTCATCTACAGAGTGCTTCAGCTTCAAATACTGCAGCCCCAAAAACTCCAGACTTTACAGGAAAAAAAACCCTTCCAGTCTTTACAGAACAAACAGATCTGCTACAGCCCACTGACATCTTGCTTCTCACTGTGGTTTCTTCCATTTCCTACCCGTTTTTGCATCTCCAGTTGCCAGTCTTTCCCCTTTTAAAGTGTGTTTATAGTGTGGTGTCATCCCCAACGAGCTGAGAAGAAAGTCTCAGCATAACAGCAGCCTGCTCTTGAGCAAGAACCATTGCAAAAGAGGACACTGTACCAGAAACAAGGAGAAAGAGAGCCATACATGACAGATTTTTAGGAAGCTTGTACTGTAAGGAACTGCCACACTTCTGGGAACTAGCAGATTATATCCCAATCTGCTCATCTAGTGAACCTGATGATATGGCTTGAAGAAAATGCTTTTGTGTGGGTTTTATTGCTCTTGTGGTGGTGCAATCCTCATACAGAGGTCAGCACTGATGAACTCTGGTGATGTCAGGAGCAACAAATAACAATAGGAAAGTAACACCAGGATTTATGGTGTTAAACAAAGATAAAATCAAATATAAACAGAAGCTAGAGAAGAAACATGAGCAATTAACAGGAAAGAAGAGCAGGAGGTCTCCTTTTGATTGCCCACAGGCAAAACAGAGAAGTATCAAGTGAAATGTATGTTTGTGGGAAGAGGAAGAGAAGAACTAAATGGTGCAAGAGAGGAAAAGGGAGAAAAGTCTAAGCTGGGACAGATGGGAGGTAGATGAAGCCAGGGAAGGACAAGATCTCCATCACTTAGGAAAAGCCAGCTAGAAGGTGAGAGGAGTTCTGAGGGTGAAGCTGTGTGCCTTTGAGAGCTGCCAAACACTGGGGAAGGGTTACAAATGCAGCACCAGCTCGGGTGCAGTGAATGTTAACAGTTTCCCAACAGCTTTTATGTGTGCCACCAGGCAGAGAAGAGGTTGAAGAAGAGCCTCAGAAGGGCTCCTCAAAGGCTGGCCATGCATGAGACATGGAGACAGTCCCAGCCTCAGGGCTGTGCCCAGCTGCTGGGCCTGGCTGGAAGCCCCGTGCCTGCTCTGACAAAACCAGCACAAAGTTCCCTTCCTGGGACCTTTGTGCAGGGAACAGGGAATGAGACCCATGTCCTACCTCACTTCTTCCCTAGTAAAATAACCCCAAATTGCTATTTATATCAAGAAAACCTCTTATTTTAGACTGTCCTTCCCATCCCTTCCCTATGGGGAACTCCACCCATCAATCACTACTGTAATTCCTTTCTACCTCCAGGATTTGCAGTGCTTCACTCTTATTTCTAACAACTGGTTTCTTGCTCCCTTTCTGTGAAATCTGGGACTATCCTCAGCCTGTGCCACTCTGTACATGTGGATCTTTTACTCCACTTTCAAAAGCTGCTTCAAAAGGAACCTCATCAAACTCTGCTTCTCCCTTCTCACCACAAGCCCCATAAGGTCCTGAAATACAGGACACAGACAGATGTCCAAGCTGAAATAAAAAGTAAGAGCACTCTTTTCCAAGAGAGAGGGATGTGGCAAGTTCATGAGCAGGAACAGGATTCCTTTCAGCATGCTCCCAGTCAGCAGTAAAAAATCTCCTGATTCAAGGGAAAGCCACTGTGGCCTATGAAATACAGGAAAAGGCAGAGCTTAAGTGGTTAAAAGGCAATAAAAAAGAGAAGGGTTGGGGCTGAGGAGCTGTCACTTGGCTTCTTCCCATCAAGAAAAGAAGTTAGTCATCAGAACTGAACAATCCATGGGACTTCAGCACACATGGAAACGATGAGGCTGAGCAGCACACTCCTGTGTTGGAGCTCCTCAGCCCTGAGCTCTTGTTTGGCACATTCCCACCTCCCTGCACTTCCAGTGCAGTTACAGTCCTGGACCTCACTGTGCCCAGGGGGTGAGCAGAGAGTGCCTGGGGAAGGAGAAGAAGGAGGAAGGGGCTTTCTTGGGGATAGGATTTAACCTGGAGAGGAGACACCTTTAGAGTTCCCAGTGCTGCCAGCTGTGAGGCCAAGACATACAGCTGTAAGGAGAGGGATGAGATGCTCACACCACCTCTGCAAGCACATCATTTTATTTCATTTATTGTGCCAAACTCATGTTCCAAAGTGTTAAGTGGGCAAATGCTCCTTTTGTTGTCCCTTCTCTCTCCCCTGTTGTTGCAGAGAGAAGCTGCTGTTTCCACTATAGGAAAAAAGAGGGGGGGGAAACAAACATAAATGAAGGGAAGACTTGAAGGGCATGGCTTAGTTCTTCCAACTGGATTATAACCCTACTGTTACCTGCCTGGAGTATGTTTTTAATCTGGTTGGCACAGAAAGGTCATTCTGGATTTAAGTGCCTCCCTCAATTAACACAGCCCTTAGTCTCAATATATAGCTGACCCTATATATTATGGCTCCTATACATTAAAAAGCATGGCATTTTTCTCATACAACACTCTATACAAGCACAAACTTTTTTTTTCCAGCATGTTTTCTATTCTAGGTGTCATTGCTGGAGGAAATATCCTGAGGGCTCTCCAAAATGTGAAGAGGATGCACATTAGTGTGCATACACATGGTATGTGCTCCATCTCCCTGCTCCCACACCACCCACCCTGGTGAGATTAGCACTGGGACCAGCCAGTGAGAGCCCTCTTGACAGGCCCACACAGTTTAGATTCATAATCAGATTACCAGGACAGTAATCCTATTTTTAAGGTAGGAAAAAGTCAAATCCTCCAAGTGAAGAGCTGTTTTCTGTGTGCACAGCAGAGACCTCATCCTTTGGGAAGAAAGCAGCTTAATACCAGAAGAAAAAAGTTTCTTACACACAGACTCTGCCCTATAGAGGAAAGGGGAATTATCCTGCATTAAACCCACATCTTTTCCCCCTTGGTTTGATTTTTTCCATGGTGATGAGCCCACTCCAATCCTTCCAGGCTGGACCTTCTACAATACCTATTCTTGACCATATTTTTAAAGAAGTGAACTCCAGCAACTTTAATTATGAATGTTCCAGTACTTAAACTGATCCTTTACAAACTACCCAAGCACTGGAAAATGAGCATACTTCATATATTGAAGGTAACAGACTCACAGTGGAAAAATTCTAGCTGGGCAACCAACAGCATTTGTCTCTGTCACAGTATTTCCAGCACCGTTGTATTTTCCCAAATGATGCAGAAACTCCTTCCCCAGCTCCAGCACCCACATTTCTTTTTTCCCCTCTCCCCATCCTCTCCTGGTTCTGCCACAGCCCAGCCCCAACCTTTCCTCTCGGCTGAGTCACTCAGAAGATGCTGGCTCAAAGGGTAATAAAAGAAGTGCCACCGGTTGCTTCTTGCTGGAAAGCCAGACCAACATTGCCATCCTATGGCCTGGCCCCGCAGTGCAGCAGCTCTCCCCGGGTCTCCTCTGCCCCTTCCCAGCTGGGGAACCCGGCTGAGGGCTCTGGAGGTGTGGGAGAACATGGAGAACTCTCTTGCTCCCCACAGAGCTCCTCAAGCCTCCAGGTCTCATCGTGCTAGGGTTCATCAAGGCATTTGAGCTGTGCATGATGGAGGGGAAGGTGATTTTTAACTGGCAGACCAGAGTTAACACAATGTTGAAACAACTCCAGAATGTTTAAAAATCAAGTGTCTCAGCACAGGAGAGACATGGACCTGTTGGAGTGGGTCCAGAGGAGGCCACAAAAAAAAAGGCTGGAACCCTTCTGCTGTAAGGAGAGGCTGAGAGAGTTGGGAATGTTAGCCTGGAGAAGAGAAGGCTCCAAGGAAACCTTCTTGCAGCCTTTCAGTGCTTAAAGGACCTGTAAGAAAGATAAGGACAATCTTTTTAGCAGGGCCTGTTGGGACAGGACAATAGGTGGTGGTTTTAAACTAAAAGAAGATGATTTCAACTAGATAATAGGAAGCAATTTTTTACTGTGTGGGTGGTGAGACCCTGGCCAGGTTGCCACCATCTGGAACCATTCTAGATCAGGTTGGACCTTGGGATTCTGAGCAACCTGGAAGGGAATTGGACTAAATGACCTTTAAAGGTTCCTTCCAACCCAAACCACTCTATGAGATGCAATACACCTAAACAGCTGGCAGAACAGCTAACAAAGTGGCAACTACATCACCTAAGGAGCATTAAACTTAATTTATGGGGAAAGTTCCCCCCTTCCCATACATGATGGTGTGAAGCTTTGGGACCCAAGTCTGGGTCCTCTTTTAGGCCAATCTAGCAGTAACTCCCTCACTCAATGCACACAACAGAACACTAAAACTAGACTGAAAGGGCAAGTACTCCAGTGCATCTGTTCTCCTTCCATTAAACAGAATTTTCCCAGTTGTTTCCCTTGCCATCCCTACATTGTCACCCATGGTACCAGCTCCAAAGCTGTGCTCAGGAAGCAGCACACAAAAAGAATCTTGATTAGTAAACTATGGTAGCCACAGAAGGAGGAATGAAATTATTAATTCATCAGTGGAGAACCTGCTCTGTGCTGAAAGTGCTTTTTAGCAGGTGTGCACCTCAAAACACAAATGGTCACAGGAGAAAACTACACATCAGAGCAGTGGCCACATACCTGCTAGTCCCTTACAACAGAGAACTGCAACAACACCACATCTATTCATCACCAAAACTGAGCTGAGGAGACCTATTCCACCACAGCCATGTACCTGCCAGCCCCTTACAACAGAGATCTGCAACAGCAATATGTCTATTCATCACCAAAACTGAGCTGAGGAGACCTATTCCACCACAGCCATTGGTTGCTTGATAAAACCTGATGGAAGTGTTTGAAGTCACTGGCTCTGGAGCTGGCAATATGAGCAGGGTGTATGTGTCAGCTTGGAACAGCTGGTTTAGAAGCTCACACAAAGTCAGCTACAGTGGTGCAGCAGGGCCAGGACACTACCCAGCCAGCAGCCTTTGCTGTATGCTTTTCCTTTGTGGTCACAGATCTGTTCCAAAAGCTAAGCTTTCATTCCAAAAGAGGGGAAATAAAAAACAAACCCACAAGTCTTCACCCCATCCAAGTCTAGACCAGCTTCTACAGCTGGAAATTATATAGTTACAGTGATAACATGGAGAGAAAGATGCTCTGCTCCACTCTTGGCTAACCTGATCCCTGAAAAGGTGAGCAAAAATCATCCAAGGGGTGGATCTGATCCAGAGATCTGTGCTGATGTGAAGCCAGGCTTGAAAAAACACAGCCACAGGAGATGGGATCTGCCTTGTTTTGCACAGGAGGCATAAAAGACAGCCAGCAGTAGGATGATGGTTCACATGCAGCCATTAACTGCACCACTGCATATGGGGACTGTCACACTGGATACCCTCCATGCTCAGAGAGCTCTCTGGGTGCTAATGATCTCTTCATCTTCCTAGGGAGGGGAAAAAAAGACACAAAATCCAAGAGAAAACACCCTGATCTAAACACACACATACAGAATCCCTGCATGGTAGGGGTTGGAAGGGACCTCTAGAGATCATCTAGTGCAAACCCCCTGCTAAAGCAGGGTCACCCAGAGCAGGATGCCCAGGATCATCTCCAGGTGGCTTTGGAATCTCTCCCCAGAAGGAGACTCCACAGCCTCTCTAGGCCAGGCCTCTGGCACCCTCACAGCAAAGAAGTTTCTCCTCCTGTTCAGGTGGAACCTCCTGGGTTCCAGCTTGTGCTCAGTGCCCCCTGGCCTGGCCCTGGGCACCACTGAGCAGAGTCTGGCCCCAGTCTCTTGCCCCCAGCCTTTAGCTCTTGCTCAGCATGGAGCAGATCCCCTCTGGGGCTGCTCTTCTCCAGGCCAAGCAGCCTCAGGGCTCTCAGCCTTTTCTCCTCCCAGAGATGCTCCAGTGCCCTCAGCATCTTCCTAGCCTCTGCTGGACTCTCTCCAGTAGTTCTTTGTCTCTCTTGAACCGAGGAGGCCAGAACTGGACCCAGGACTCCAGCTGTAGCCTCAGTAGGTCAGAGTAGAGGGGGAGGAGAACCTTCCTCAGTCATGCTTTTCTTAGGGCACCCAGCCTAAGCTGAGCTCAAGTGCAGAACATCCTAATGCTTGAGTGTTGAGTCAAAATAGTAGAAAACTGCATAAACCACAGTAGATCAGACATGTTAGTACTGACATTTCACCTCTGCCTTCAGCCTCTGCTAGGAGAGCAGTTCCTTGCAGACATGGGTGCAATGAACTTGGATTACACACAGGTAACTCTGGGACACCCAGGAACAGCTCTGCTGACAGATTCCATCTGCCCTCACTCCTCCAACTCTACCTTCTGGTGTTTGGTATTAAAAATTTCCAGTATAGGGAACATTTATTTTTCCAACAGCTACATATGCCACATCACTCTTCAAAGCTTTCCCTTGCTTTATAAAGCCAAATAAATTTTATGAGAGTGACAACATGAGGGTTTTTTTCTGTTTTAATACCAGTGCTCTGTATCTCCTGATGAATAGTGAAGAGAACTATGCATAAAGTCGACCTCATCTGCAATTTAAAGGAACCCAAAAACTTTGTTCCTCCAGCACATTAATCATCTGAAAAGCAGTGAAAAAGACTTAGCTGTGTTTCTCCAGCAACTACCATTTTCAGGATTTTGTTGTGCCTCTGAACACTTGCTTGAACTGGGATTTTTCAATACCCAAAATTGATTACTCTTCAGTGATTAAGTACCATTATACAGCAGCTTAACAGCATGGCATCAACTCCCAGTTTGTCCACTAACTTCTTCCAGAACATCTGCATCAGTAGGGTAAGAGGCTTCTTGCACAACTGCACTAAGAGGAGGGGAAAAAATATCTCCTGAAGGCTTTTTAATATGATCTTTCATAACTCAAGTTCTTGGGGATTCATACCAAAGGAGGATTCATTAAATAGTTCACTTTCACCTCATGCCTTCTGCATGCTTCACTCTTAAGCTATAAAGCAACAAGCAACCACCTTCCTTGTCTGTGGCCAAGGGAGAGCTTCAGAGGGAAAAACCTTCCCTCTGCTTGGGCAGGTTGGCAGCCAAAGGAGAGGTTTTACAAACTGAGGCTCCTCCTCCCACCTTGTTCCACAGCTTACAAGTGTCTGAGCAAGAAAAACTTAAGGGACTTGAGGGTTAAAATTCCAAACATAAATAAGGGACAGAGAAGGTTGATGTTTCCAGAAGTGGGCAAAAATCCATGTTCCCAGTCCCAGCCAGAAGCAAGCCTTGAGACCCAGATTAGCATATGCTCAGTTCAGACCTGCTATTTATTTAGTTCAGTGTTTTTACTGAATGAAAGCAACCCATCCTTACTGTTTTAGCAACACAAGGAATTCTGCTCCTTTAAGACAACAACCTCCCCCACCTGTTTCTCTGGAGACACCACCTCACTCCCTTGCCTCTTCTCCCAACACAAAGGGAAAATGTTGCCCTTGAGGCATGAGGAAGATAACAACCTAATCCTCAGATCTTGAAAATATCCTTCCCCACCTCTCATTTTTCTTTTTGCTTTATGAAACATCAAAACCTGAAGTTACCTACACCAGTCTACAGCACAACAATGGAAATTTCAGCTTACATACCAAAACACCCAGAAGCCAAGACATGGAAACTAGTTTCCCTAGGAACATCAACAGCTTCCTCACTTCCTGCTTGAGCAGACACTTCATGAGCCTAAAGCAAAAGGTTCTTGGCCTTTTCATTTCATTTCAAACACAGTGGCAGCATGTGACATCTATAGCCAAGAAAAAGCCATGGCTCACTGGAGGTACAGATACCACACACACAGTGTGCTCAGAACTGGCTCTCAAACCTGCTGATGAACACATACTCCAAATGTCAGTACTTTGAAACAAGTGTTCAGGCAGCCCTAAGCTATGCCAAGGAAACACTGACAGGTACTTCAATGCCTGTATTTAAGCTTGGTAACAGTAATCAGACACAGGGACACTTGGATGCTGACAGGAACTATGTCACTCTTGAACAAGGGCAGCTGGATTTCACTCTGCTGCATTTTGTGCTAGAGAGCACATCAAAATGTTTGGAAAGCTCCTTTATGATGAGCTCTAACTTTATTTCCTATCCACAATGCTGGCTATACACCAGAAGGATGCAGACCACACACACTCTCCAGTTCCTCACTTGCCAGTTTGACATCTTTGGTAGCCAGAAGCTCTCTCCAGCCCAGGACACACTCAGCTTTTGTGCTGCATGAGCTAGCAGCAGGGTGAGAAGGCACCTCAGCATCTAGCTGGGCTATCCAGGACAGCCATGCAGCCATCAGTTCCCACCCTGACACATGTTCAGAACAGAAGGAAGTTCTTCATGTCCCCCAGGTGTAACCCTAACACTGCCCTGCTCAAGCTATACAGTCCTGCTGCCCACACCACACAGATCTCAGCACAGTTTGCAGCTTCTCTCTTCCCTTTAAGCACCTTGCAGTGTTTGAATCCCCTGCTCCTCACACCACACTTGCCAACAGACAACCCCACAAGACTGTAAATACCAGATGTATGATTTGTTTGCAATTATATTTAATATTCTTTTGTTTTTACAAAGCACTTGAAATTGAAAACAACAACAACAAAAAAAAGGGATAGCAAGAACCCCCATCTGCTGTCTAGCATCAGTAATCCTCACTGGTTTGTTTACCATTTATAAGGAAAACATCATTCAAGGTAGCTTGTCACAGAGACTCTTCTGCAGTTAGTGGCCTTTGGTGCAAGTCTGTGGTGTCTGGCAGTTCCTCTAGTTCTTCTGAAAGTCCCTCAAAATTCAAGGTATCTGCTGCTGCTGCTAACTTTCCCCTCTAAAGTATCTCCCAGCCATGGTAAATCTGGGAACACCTGTCTGAGGATGGTAAATATCCTCATTTTACAGAGGTAAACCAAGGGTAGATAATTACAATTGCCTGAGGCCAGTCTTCTGAGTAGCCAGCCACAAACCCCACCTCTCACAATCCCTCTCTTGACAGAAGAGTGAAAATGAACTGATTATGCTGAACTGATTTCTTTCTTCAGCCTCTCTCAGAGGATCAGGTATTTTCTTTGTGTAGTATCAGCTTCTGCCTTGCTATTTGGAAATGGTTTAAATCTTAGTTTCAAGGTAAGACCTGCACTAAGCCCAATCCCAAAGGAGTCACTGTGACATGCAAACTGTAGGCAGTCAGACTGTGGGGACCACCAAGCCTCCTAGTGCTGTGAGAACACTAGGGAGGTTACCCTCATCCCCCTGCTGAGGGACCTCTCCGGCCTGGTCTCCAGGAACAAGTGCCACCTCCTTCTCCAGACAGTGGGTTATAGCCTAGAAATACAGAGAAGAAATCCACCATATTAATATTCATCCTCAAGAGGCCTTCACTTACACCTGAAGAACACCAAAAATAAACCTTACAATTATTTCCACCTTGTTCATACTTAGCAATTGAAGGAAAAGGAAAGCAGAGAAAATACCCAGACTTGAGGCAGTTTATTTTTGTAGTGCTAGCAGTACAAGCTATTGCAAACCACTTGTGTTTTGATTTGAGCAATTTGGATTAAATTAAACTGAAATTAATTACCATTTAATTTCTCTTAGTCTGCACTACAGCTTTAGTGCTGCTGCTCTGCAGAGTAAACACAGCAGTAACTCTTACAGTAAATTCTAAGAGTGTAGCTGTTCTCCAAGAGCCCCAATAGTTAGGGACTGCAAATAATCTTTTATTCCAGACCTACCAGGAAGAAATAATCTGAAGATCAAAAGGTAGAACTACTTATTACTCCTGTCAGAACCTCTTGAAAGAATCTGGAAAGGTGACTATGTGCAGTAAGACAAACAGATACTCGAGTTCAATGTCCTCATGCCTTAACTACAGAAAACTTCACTTTCTGAGTGTGTACTCAGAAAGATACAAGTTGGCAAACATCCTCAATTTCCTCTCTACAAGGCAATGAAAAAGGCAGCTGAAAACCTTGCAGGTTTCAGAGCAACCTGTTCCACTGAAACTTCAAGCATCACCTCCATCTCTGAAGTTTATTTCTCTCAGATTAGCCAGGTTCTGCTTTCTAGCTTAATTCAGCCACTGAGCAGTGCAGGGAGTTCTTTCACTTCATGCTGATCTACTTCATGAGAAGATCAGAGACCTCTAATTCTATAATCTTTTATATAAAGATTTTGCTTAGGATGGAACTAGGACAGGTAGCAGCTGGAAGGATGCCTCAACCTTGCCCAGCTGCCCTGATTCTGGTTCTTAGGGCAGCTATTACACCTTCCTCATCCCCCAAGTGGTGTATATCCCATGGAAGAGCTATGAAAGACCTCTGACAGTATCAACCATTAGACTGGATTCATATTAAACAGCATAGGATGAATCAATCCATCAGTTCCTGCAGCTGTTGACAACAGCTGTCAGTAAAACTATTCAAAGCAGCAATTTCAGCACTGAACTGTTCAAGAATCTATCCCAGCATGGTAGGGCTTGGAAGGGACCTCTGGAGAGGTCTGGAGAAGCAGTGGACACTTTACAGGGCATGTTTTATTTCTTCCTTGAAGAAGAGTAAAAAATATGTATAAAAAAATGTGCATTCTCTGTACACAGCAGGGTAAATGCTCTGTTTCAAGCTCAGAACATCTTCAAGGTCTCCCACTTACCCCCTCCTCGCAAGGGCTTCTTGTTTGGCTTAGATTTCGGGACTGCTGCTGAGGTGGAGGCACCAGATTCTACTTCTTGCTGTTCACAAAAGCAAAAGTTACTCAGAATTTAATCAACATCCACTTCTTCTAATCACCCAGGCATCACTGGAACCTGATGAACACACTTGTTACCTGATTTAGTTTCAGGTTTCCTTTGTAGCTTTTTCCTTCCTGCATACTTTCCCACATGGCTATCTTCTGCCTTCGCTTCTCTTCTTCAAGCTGAGACACGAGTCCAGGAGAGGCAAAACAAAGATGTCAGGACTAACAGAATCCCCAGTGCTACAGAAACAGCTCCAGCAGGCTCCAAGGCATCCAGCTCTCTTGATCTGCTGCAGTATCTTTGAGCTTAAGGAAGCATTTACTCTTTTGAACACCCATATCTTCCCAACCACCCCTCCTCAATATATACAGACTGTGTCTGCAGCTTCTCTTGACCACTTGGTGCTCTGAAACAGTTTGAAGGTAAACCACAACCAAGCAGAAAGCTTCAATCCTGAGTTTACACAAAGTACTGAGTAAAGAACATTGCATATGATAGTCATGCACAATTCTTCTGCAGAAGAACACATGTACTTCCAATGAAGACAGCCAGCTACCTATTTCCATCCCACTATGCATTATCAGCAGTTCTCCCAGCTCCCCTCTAAAGCAATTTATCCACAGAACTAAATAAATGAACTTCAAACCATTACATTCCAGCAATGTAAACTACATCACCAAGAACTTCTATGTGCCAGCAAGACCAGAAAATACATTTAAGCACCAGTAAATCCCCTCCAGCCATTCACTGTGCATACAACAAAGTTCCTGCAGATAGATTCACCTGTAACAAAGATAACATCAGGCCCACAGTGTCACACACACACAACCCAACTTGTGGAGAAGCAAAGGCCACAGAGATGAATTACTTCAGGAAGGAGCAGAATGTTGACTAGAATGATTGATGCATGTAGCAAACAGCATCAGACCACCACAGCATTTAAGCAGGAGCATCGCTGGAGGTCCACTGCAATACCTACTGCTCATTGCTGCTCCAGGGATCAAACCATATCCAAAGTGGTCCAGGTAGGGGGGAAAAGCCCACCACCCACATTCCAGCAGGGAGAGCTGTTCTTCTGGTATCTAGCATGGAATGAACCTTTCTGTAACAGCAGCAAAGAGCTCACTGACAAATTTAGGAGTTGAAAGAAAGAAATGCTCTCTGGTTACCTGTCTTTGTTTTTCTTTGTATCTTTCAGCTTGTGCATTCAGCTCCTCTTGCATCCTGAGGCGAGCTGCTGCCAAAGCTTCCTGCCTTCTTACCACCTCCTCAGGTTCTAGGAAATTGGGAAAGAGTTTCCAAAGCTATTCAAAAGAAATCTGAGATGCTCTCCTCAAAGAGCTGTAATAAGGAAAGGCTCACATCTCTCTCTGCAGCTGTTCTGCAGAAAATCACAGCTCAGATTCAGTTTCCAGCTAATCTTTCACAGTAATTTATATACTGATTTAAATGTCACTATTTCAGTAGTTTAAGGCAATTACTTGAATGGGATTTTAATGAATAAGGACACCTGTGTTACAAACCCATCCCAAATTCAAATTCACACTTCTAGGACACTTGTTTCTATTCCTGAAGGATTTGTTTGATACAAATAACTGCAGAAACATCACCCCCACTTTGCAGGGATTCCAGTTTCACCCAGAGAACTTCTTTTAGGCAGAAGCATGAGGCAACCAAGCCACATTCATTCCTACTCCTTCTGCCAATATCAGCTACAAGTATCCCATGTAGCTCAGAAAATCTACATTGAGTCACTGCTTCACTTCATGCCTGGCCTTTAGGAGAAGTCAAAACACAAGTGATATCCAAAGGCACAAGTATTGCTCTCTCTTATTCCAGCAGCTGAAGTATCTCCACGTGTTTGTCTCCTTGTATGTTTGCTACCATCCAGTGATGAATAAATAAATGTCAGCACTTTCAGTAATTTCATTTTATAAGCAGTTCTGGCAATTAAATCAAGATTTAATTAGCATTACAAAAGAACATCAGTAGGATAAGAGCATGTGAGTAATATTTTCTGGGGCCCCATGCACTACCATGCCAACACACCAAAGGAATTGGTGCCAAGCACTTGTTGTTTTGGCAGAGAACTAAGCACACTCTGTGCTTCAGGGCAGCCAGTCTCCAAAGGAGGCAGGATCATGACACTATAAGATTTAAAACCTGTATCAAACTTCAGAAGATAACACAAAGGAGAGGCAGTTGCACCCCAAAGGTACACAATCCTGCCAGAGTAGGAACTCTGAAGGAATAACTGAGAGACAGATGATGAATGGTAAGAAAAATTAATATTCATCAAAAGATTTTTTTCCCCCAGTATTTAGATTTGGATGTTTTGGTTTTGTTTGGTAAGTCTACAAAGTTATCTGATGAGTGACTACAACAAATTTTAACCACCATTCTCTCAGCTCCTGCACTATCAAAGACCAGCTATTCCCTTGTTCAGCAATGCCTTCGCTCCTAACCATGTTACTTTGGGACACAATTCTTCCTTGAAACCTTTTAAAAACACTTCTCTCAGTTCAACCTCTCCACAGCAATCTGTTCAGGAACATGACCTGTGAGTTTGTGTGGGCCTGCACAGTTACCCCGAGTATGAGTGTAGTGCCAGGATGAGGGTCACAGTTTCAAACTGAGGGAGATTTAGATTAGATGTAAAGAAGAAATTCACTGTGAGGGTGGTGAGGCACTGCAACAGGTTGCCCGGAGGGACTATGGATGCTCCACCCCTGGCAGTGTCCCAGGCCAGGCTGGATGGGGCTTTGAGCAACCTGGTCTGGTGGATGGCATCCCTGCCCAAGGCAGGGAGTTGGAACTAGATGATTTTTAAGGTCCCTTCCAACCCAAACCATTCTACGATTCTGTCGTTCACCATTAAAATCCCTCAGAACTTAACTTCTTTTGGGTTATTATTATTGGGACTCTGTGTGTGGCTCTGAGCAGCTGCCAGATGTCCCATCGCGACTGGGGCACACTAGCAGGAAGCCAGAAAAGACACAAGCACCAACCTCTAGAGAGCCAGCAAAGCACTACTCACCCACAGCTACGTCAGCTGCTCCTGGCTGGCTGCTCGGCCTGCTCGCCAGGCTCTGGGATAGCTTCTGGATGAGAAGATAGATGGCGACAGCGGCCAGTAGGATGTACCAGCCATAGCTGGACAGCAAGGAGCCCACTGCGACGGGGACAAGCCTTAAGTGAGCGCAGGCCGCGGGGGGAGGAGCCCACCCAGTAAGGAGACCAGAAGAGGGGAGGCCTCGCCCGGGCGGGTCTCGGCTTCTGGCCCCAGGCCCGCGGCCAACCCCCTGCCCCAAGACCCCACCCAGGCCCCGGCTGCCCCTCACCCGTGTGCTGCAGGACATCGAGGCCACCCCGACCCAGCGCCGCCGACCCAGGAGCCGCCACGGCCTCACCGCCACCTCCCCCCAGCTCCATCGCCTGCCGCTGCCTCACATCCGGGAACCGCTCCGCGCCAATCATCACCCTCCTCGTCCTCCGCCACCTCGCGGCCACAGAACCAACCAGGAAGCGAGACTCCCTTGCGCGGGCCAATGGGAAGGTGGCGCTTCCAGTATGGACGGTGACCTCATGGCTACGCCAGCCAATCAGAGACGGGAGGAGGAGCGAAAGGAGCCAATCCAGGTGGCGCCCCTCCCGCCACCATAGCGGTGCCGCCACCTCGGCCCCTCCTGCCCCCCTCACTCCGGGAATGCGACGCCGTAGCACGGGGAGAAAAAGGCAACGTTCATTTATTGAGCGGAGAAAGGCGCAGGGCCAGGGTCGGGGGATGGCTACGCGCAGGACAGGGCTCTCGGGGAGCGCGGCCCGCGCCTACGAGCCGTTGGGAACAGTGTCTTCTTCCATCTCTTCTTCGGCGTCCTCCGAGGGGCCTGGAGGGAACAGGGCAGAGGGTTAGGGTGGTTACTAAACACGACATTCATTACACTCATTTTAAACAACTTTTCAACTCCTTGTTTGCCCCTTCCAAAGTAACTCCTTACTGAGAGCACGTGAAGCAGCAGGAAGCAATGAGCAGAGATAGGTTCTGTTTGGGAAATAAAGGTAAGAGAAGCATAGAGTGACCTGATTTTCGTTCTCTGCCAGGAATCTGCCCAGCCTGTAGTAAGCCTTTCAGTCTCTCCACTTCAGCCAAAGTCGTGGCATTTGCTATAGCAGCCTGAAAAACAGACAAAAGGCCACAGTGAACCTTCAACTCAAGGTACCTCAGGATGTTTAGGATAAACAGAAGAACAAGATTTTTTCAGATTAAGTGATGCTAAATTCCACAATATTCCAGCTCTAGAAGATTCCACAAATGACAAAGCAAGATCTTACTTTCCTCCCTTTATTAAACAAGCTGCTCTAGTCTGGGAGAACTGGAACCTCAGACCAATGTTTCACTTAAATTGGCAAAACCCAAGTATAAACTACCAGGAGAAAAATGAGAGCACAAGCACCTAAACCAGAGGTAGGACACACATTGTTCTAGCCATCCCAACAGAGTCAGGGGTTCCCAGGAGGAAGGAGGTGTGTTCAGTTCCCATGCATGACCATTTTTCTCCTCTACTTTTGCCTACATTTGCTGTCTGCCATATTTACCTTGATTGCCTCAACATCCCCAGGAGAGGGCCCAGCTTTCTTTTTGTCAGTTGGCAGCCCAGCACCTGGATTGAAGCTTCAAAGGAAAAAGAAAGACCTGTTACACCCTTTGAAGAGCACATGCTCCTCTCCTTCCAAACTCAATTTGGAAGTGTTTCAGTCAATCAAGTGTAGTATCTTATCTTTGTTAACAAACTGATACAGTGAAGAATTGCCTCCTTCAGAAACACCAGCAACTTGCCCTGGCTGCCCCATCTCCCCCCCCACCTTCTCAGCTCCTCAGAAAGAGAGGCAGACCTTAACTTCAGAAATTAAGCTGCTGACAAAAGCTCTTTGATTTGGATGTTGTTGAACACTCAGGTGTGAGTTGCCATTACCAAAACAGGGTGGATAAATGAATAACTGAAACACACTTTCCTGTATTCCAACAGGCTACATGAAAGCCTACACTAGGCTGGAGGTAATCTTAACACTTAAAAGGCAAATGCTCTCTGCTGCTGCTTTTAAGAGGAAAAAAAAAAAACAAAACAGAAAAATCTGTGGTCTGTGCAAATGGCTGTTAGTGACTAATGAGCAGAAAAGCATTTCCTGAAGTGCTGACCTAGCATCAGTGCTGCAAATCTTTCCTGCAGCTATAGATTTTCCTCATATCTGTTCATTAAGCTACTTAGCTCAATCACCTACTTATTCTATCACAGACCTGAGCCCCTTCCCATTCATAAACTAGAGCTAGAGTCCATCTTCTACAGTTTTAAAAGCTAAATATGTTCAAGGTATTTATTTGATTATGAATTTGGAAATACTTTTGCCATACATGGGCCAAATTCTGTTTTCCAAACAGGCTGGTGGAAGATTAACCAAAAGATGTGATGTACCATAAAGAATGAACCTAAATATCTATTTGTAAACCTGTAACCACAGATTTTCATCTGCATTTCTCTTCCCAACTCCAGCAGACTTTACAGTTTATATTCCATTTTCAAGGTGAGGCTGGAGAGGGTTCTGAGCAACCTGATTTAGTTGGGGATGTCCCTGCTCACTATAGAGGGGTTGGACTAGATGACCTCTGGAGGTCCCTTCTAACCCAGATGATTCTATGATTCCCTGGCAAAATAAAACACAAAGTTAGTTACCATGGCCCCAGTTAAACAACATAAAGAAAAATCCAGTGAAGGTTTTCTCCTTGTTGACTTCAATCCATCCACCCTGACCAAACCTCTCTTTCCAAGATGCATTCACCACCATCCAAAAAAAAAATCAGGATGCTTGGGTGGCTCCCAAAGCTTTGCAGGCATCTTGCCAGTAGCTGAGGTTTCAGGGCAGTGCCTAATCCCCCCCACCAGGTGGTGTTTCTGAAGGAGGCTGCCAGTGGAAATTGGTTTTTTTTTGGTCTTACGTTTTTGCTCTCCTGGCAATATCCTTTGCAAGCTGTGCACCCCGTTTGCCCTTGAACATTTTCTCTGCCTCCTGTCGCTCCTACAGCGATACCACACACACAGAGTTAAGGGAGGAACATTGCAGTTTGCCAAGCTTCTCTCTCTTTGCAAAGAAATGCTGCTTTGGCTCATCTGCAGCACTGAACAGTAGTACATGGAGAGCAGGTTGGGAAGAATAAGCACATAAACATGTTCAGACTCAAGATGTATCAAATTAATGCTCTTAAGAGTAAGGTCCCTTCCCCGCACCCATCTCCACTGGAAGCAGAGGGCTCTGCTGCCATTGCTCATTGCTTTGTCTTCCTATCCAACACCAGAGAGCCAAGAAAGAATCAGACTAAACAAACAAAGGCAGTAAAACTTAATGAACTAGAATTAAACAGATCATATCCTTAACAGAATAGAACCATGGACAAAAACCTGCTTTAGAGCCACTTATGACACACAGCCTATGGCAAAACGTTTCCTGTTACTGCTGAATGTTGAAGAATGTAACAAGGCAAAACCAAAAACTATTCAGTTCATCAGCAGAAAGCAGACTTACCTTGAGCTTCACCTTCTGAAAATCCAGCACTCTGACCTGGGGAACTTTGTGGATTACATATAATCTGTAATGCTTCTTATTGGTTACAGGATTCCTTAAAATGCTACAAAGTAAATACAAGGGTAGAATATGAAATTCTTGATGGCAAATGTTTAAAGAACACTCATGTCAAAATACACTGGCATACTTAAAGACAACAAATAACACCATTAAATAAGCCTAGCAATAGTGTTCTTTCTTCTTATGAAAACCAGAGTGAAAACTTGCACTGTATTTATCAATGAAGTAGATTTTATTGAAGAAGAATATAGAGAACAACCTCAAAGTATTAAAAATGAAAAGATCCAAACCAATAAATAACTAAACCATCATGGGAGAAATGATTTTCTATTCTGTGGTCCCTCACTGAGTGTAACATCACTGAAAAGCCACTGTTTACATGTATTTTAAAGTAGCTAATACTTTTAAGTAACAGTTGTTAAGCTGTAACAACAGCTTAAACCTTTAGGTTTTAGGGTTTTAAAGGTTAAGGTTATGTCAGTGCTTGTGTATTTGTTTAGAGAAATGTTACATCTTGGTCTGTCAGGAGTGGAAAGCCTCACCCATTAAACACCAGCTATTTCTGAAGTGTACTGGAAAAGCTGCTTATCAATTCCATTTTTAGGTTGACAAAAAGCAGAGCACTCCAGACCAAAGCAAAGAGCCAGGCCAGCAGCAGAGCTCAAACAAACAGCAGAGCTCAAACAGCAGAGGAAGAGCAGCTTTTCTTTTCAAGGTTACATACCTCAGGTAAGTCAATGACTTAATAGTTGATAAAGGATCCAGTTCACCCTGTGTAATGGGAACACAGTAAGAAATCATGAGTCCATGTAGTGAAAAATCAAACATTTGAAAACCAAGTACTGAATTCATATCTATTTTAGAGACTAATTGGCATTACTAATTGGTCTTAATTAGAATTACTGCAATTAGTTGAACAGGAAACCCACTAAGACTTTGTGACTGCTGTTCTACTGCAATAATAATATGGGCAACATTAACTACTACCAAAACCATATCATACCACTCTAAAGAACCAACTATTACTGTTTTTATTGGCCAAGAAGGCCAACAGCCTCCTGGGCCACCAGTCTAGCCACCAGACTGCCTAGAGAGGTTGTGAAGACTCCTTCTCTGGAGAGACTCCAAAGGCAGCTGGAGGTGATCCTGGGCATCCTGCTCTGGGTGACCCTGCTTTAGCAGGGCATTGGACTAGATGATCCCCAGAGATCCCTTCCAACCCTCACCATTCTGGGATTCCCAAAAGCATGTGACACTACTCTCAGGGAAAAGATTAATTAGAAAGGTAACACAGACAAGATTTCAGCTTGTTTAGATTTAACCTGCACTGCTAGCTTACCAGTTCAGCAATGTTGTTGTTGGTGAGGATGAGCTCTGTCAGGCTGGGCAGAGCCTGCTCAAGGTTTTCACCAATCCGACTGAAAAAGAACAAAATCCAAAGGTTCAACTTCAGCCAGAACTTAGCAATGCTCAAAAATCACACAGAAACACAACAACATAGAGGATCCTCCTGTAAAACAACCCAGTCTGACACAGGCAGAAGGCTGGGTTAGCATCCCCTGCTCAACTTTTTCTAATGAAGCTGCCCATAAATACCAGCAGATGCTGTGAGAATATCAGATGCAGTTTGAGATTTACAATTCATTCCCTTGCATCTCATTGACCTATCTGAAAAATGTAGATAGGGTCCCTACAGCACCCACATAAAACAAACACTTCCACACCTACCCAGCACTTAAAGACACTCAGAAGCATTCTCATCTGCCCCAGAGCAAAAATCCTTACCAAATCCTATTGTTATTCATCAGGAGAGTTTTCAGCCTTCTCAAGAGAGGGAATCCATCCAGCTTTCGGATCTCATTGTCAGAGAAATCAATTGCATCAAACTGGTCCAGAGTGGCACCCAAGTTCTCAATAACAGGGATTTTATAGCCTGGGAAAAAAGCGTGAGACAGGAGTGAGACGGTGCCCACGGGAGAACAGAACAAAACAATACATAGCATGTGTAGGGAGCATATGTAGATGGACCAAGGATACAGATAAGACTCAGTCAAAACATCTCTGAAACGACTCTCCTCCGTATCACTCACAGACCAAACTCTCCTTCTCAAAGCCAACAGCCTCCACAGCTCTTTCAAAGCGTCCCTCTTTCCCCTCCCTCAGCAAACACCCCAAGTCCCCCCTTCCATGAGTCCCCTCATCCTAAACCCACCTTTCTGGCACATCCCTCGTGCTTCCCATCCCCACCACTGCAGGTTTCTCCCACATTTCCCCCAATTCGCCCTCCATTTCCCCCCCCCCCCCCCCTCCCCCAACCCCCGTTTCCTTGCCACTGGAGCCTCTTTAACCCCACTCCAAGCCCCTGGTCATTGCAGATCCCTCCAGCAACCTCCTCCCCGGCTTCTCCCGTCCTGCTGCAGCCCCTCCTCCTGTTGCAGACCCCAGGTCCCGTCACCAGCCGCCCCGGGCCTCAGTTCTCCCCACTCCGCAGGCCCCTTCCCGGCACAGGCCGCACCGCTCCCCCCACGCTGTAAACTCCACTCGCCCCGCCAAGCTTCCGCACCGCGCAGGTCGAGCTCTCGGTCGCGGACGGCGTTGGTGTACTGGGCCGCCTGCTCGATCAGCTCCGCCGTCAGCTTCACCATCCCGCCAGACCGCACCGGACCAGGCCCCGCCGAACCACCCGCGCCCCTCCGCTCCGCGCCGCACCGCCCCCAGGCCAGCCTGCCGAGCGTCGAGCCGCGCCAGGCCAGAGCAGCAGAGCACCGAGACAGCGAGGGGCGGGCATCACAAACTCATAGGCTAGTGTAGGTTGTAAAAGAGCTGTAAGATCATCAGGTCCAACCGTTAACCAGAACTGCCAGGTCACCGCTAAACCACGTCCCTCAGCACCACATCTACACGGCTTTTAAATCCCTCCAGGGATGGTAACTCCACCGCTGCCAGGGCAGCCTGGGCCAGGGCTTGGCAACCCTTTTGGGGAAGAAATTGTTCCTCGTGTCCAACCTAAACCTCCCCTGATGAAAATTGAGGCCGTCTCCTCTTGTCCTATCATTTGTTATTTGGGAGAAGAGATTAATCCCCACCTGGCTACAACCTCCTTGTAACTGTATGAGGTTCAACAAGCACAAGTACTGGGTCCTGCACTTGGGTCACAACAACCCCATGAATGCTCCAGGCTTGGGCAGGGTGCCTGGAAGGATGCCTGGCAGCACCTGGAGCTGCTGGTTGATAAGGGCTGAAGATGAGCCAGCATTGTGCTCAGGTGTCCAAGAAGGCCAGTAGCATCCTGGCTTGGATCAGCACTAGTGTGGCCAGCAGGACTAGGGCAGTGATTGTCCTCCTGGGCTGGGCACAGGGGAGGTCTCACCTTGAATTCAGGGTTCAATTTTGGGCCCTTCGTGTTTAAAAGACATTAGATGTGGTGCTGAGGGACATGGTTTAGCGGTGACTTGGCAGCTCTGGGTTGATGGTTGGACTCAATAATCTTAAAAGGTCTTTTCCAACCTAAACAATTCTATGATCCTATGTTTCATCTCAGGGTGTTGTACAGAGCAAGAAGGTCTCTCCTGAGACTCCTTGTCTCCAGGCTAAACAACCCCAGTTCCCTCAGCAGCTCCTCACACCACTTGTTCTCCAGACCCTTCACCAGCTTTGCTGCCCTTCTCTGGACATACTCCAGCACCTCAGTGTCCATCTTGTAGCGGGGGGCCCAACCCTGAAGGCAGTACTCTAGGCCTCCCCAGCTCGGGTCGGTGCCAGGCCGTGCCCCGCAGAGGCTGCAGGCAGCAACTCCCCTCTCGCCACGGCAGCGGCAGCGCTGCGGCAGCTCGTCAGCAGAGGGACCTGCTGTCCTGCCAACGGCTCTTCCCTCAGCCAAAGCAGCCCCGAGCCTTCTGGGCCGGCTCCCCGACACCCCAGGGTCCCGGTGAGGGCTGCTCTCGTGCAGCAGTGCCCGTTAGGAGAGAAGATCCCTCCTGGGAGGCTGCTGGCAGCAAACCTTCTTCTTGCTGAGCTGAGGTTCCTCCATGCTCCCCTCCCTGGGGACACGGCATCACAGAATGGTTTGGGTTGGAAGGGACATTTCAAGGTCATCTAGTCCAACTCCCCTGCAGTTAGCAGGGACATCTGCATCAAGAGCAGATTGCTCAGAGCTCCAAACGACGTGATCTGGGATGTCTTCAGGGATAGGACATCCACCGCCTCTCTGGGCAACCTGGGCCAGGGTCTTAATACGCTCAGTGTCAAAAAGTTTCTTCCTTCTATCTAGTCTCAATCTCCCTCTTTTAGTTTAAAACCATCACCCCTTGTCCTGTCACAACAAGCCCTGATAAAAATCCTGTCCCACTTTTTTATAAGTCCCCTTTAAGTACTAAAAGACTGCAATAAGGTCTCCCTGGAGCCTTCTCTTCTCCAGGCTGAACAACCCCAACTCTCTCAGCCTGGCCTCACAGCAGAGAGGTTCCAGCCCTTGGACTGTTTTTGTGGCCTCCTCTGGACCTGCTCCAACAGGTCCATGTCTCTCCTGTGCTGAAGAGATGTGGTTTACCACCCCAAGGTCCCAAATCCTGCTGAATGTCACCAAAACACCATTTCTGTGGCCCTGGGGAAACGCTTCCTCAGCCTTCTAGGTTCCCTGAGCAAGGTGAGGCAGAGTGATTTCTGGCCCCACTGCTATCAAGAGATGGATTTTTACTGTGAGTTGTGACATTTCTGTGAGTCCAGAGGATGGGATAATAAATGAAATCTTGTAGCCACATTTGGCACTACACAGTGAGAGCTCATACTTTTCTTTTGGGAGCATCTAGCAGCATCACTCACAGATTGACATCTGGCTCACTCCCCAGGACTACAGAATCACAGCTGGCTCTGTACTGGCTGGTGATCCCTGTGGAGGTGTCAGCTGGGGTCAGGCAGCTCCTGTGCTCCCTACTTAAAACACATCCTCACCAAGGCTGTATAGGAAAGCAGTAGTCAAGTTTTCATAACATCTGCACTTGTGTAAAGGCACTTAGGAGACAGCAAGAAAAAAAAGAGAGGGAGCTGTCATAAACCAGAATGAAGAATGAGCAGCCCTGTTGTACATGACTCAGGAATCATGCAGTGGGAAAGACAACAGTCTTTAGTCACTTCAGGCAGTCCTCAAAAGGAGACTCTCCTCAGCCTCCTGGAAGGCAGGTCCTGCCTCTGACAGGGCCAAATAAAACATGAACCTCTCTCCCTAAGCACAGTACAGCTGTATGCAACAGCTCCACTGCCCTAATAGAATTGCAATTGAGAGCAAACAGATTCTTGTTCTCAGCTGCTGCACACAAGCTCTTAAAGGCCCTTTCCTTGTAATGGAAAGGCAAAGCAATGATTTTTAAGATATGTGCTCCCCACCTGCCAACTACAAAATGGCAGAGGGCTGTGGATGCAACCTCTCAGCCAAACAGCACCAGAGAAATCAGGCTGCACTAAGGAGATTTTCCAGAAAAATAGCTATTATAGATTGGGCTTTGGTGCCAAGAGACAATAGAGAAACAGCCTTTAATAAATTGCCTAAATATGCATTTATCTTGAAGACACAGCCTTTTTCATCCTCCAAGCATACCAGTGGCAGACAGACTTTAACAGCTCCAAGCAAGCATTGCAATAGCTTGGATAAATAATCTGAATTTTATTACTTTCCAAGAATGATTTTGGAGGGAGTTAGTGCCCTGGGAAAGGCTGGGAGCTGATGTTGTTGCATGAATTGCATGAACTTGATGTGTACAATTTTTCTCTTTCCCTGGCAGGCTGGAAGGCAGCAGAAAGCAGGATAAAGCTGGGAGTGCTAGGGATTGGTCATCTTAAAGTGCATTGCTTCACAAAATACACACCCAGTGTGTATTTTAAGTTATGCCAAGGATGTAAGGGTAAACATCTGCTTTTTTTTTTATAGCATTTCAGTACATCTAAATATACCAGTATTCAGAGGCAGGCTGCCATGTGCCAGAGAACTGAAAGGGCAGAGCTGACCTAGTACTCCTGATTCACAGATCCATTTTTGATTGTGTGACACAGCAGCAGAAATGAAAGTTTGCTATTTTACAACCAAAGGGACAGAAGCCAGGAGCATTTCACCCCAGTCCTGACCTCTAGTTTAGCCCAAGACTAAAAGGAGAAACGTGGAGCAATGGAAAGAACCACTGTGTGTGATAAATAATCTGATTAATTCACATTTATCATATGATTAACATGAAGACCTGTAAGATGCAGGTGCTCACAGTAGCACAGCTCAGAGAAAGTATCTTCCTTTGTGGGAGGGCTCTGGTGTTTTTTCCCCACCCCCCACACTCTTAAAAAGCTCAGTTCCAGATATCCAGGCACTACCCTGGGCACCTGGCCCATGGTTAAACATTGCAAAACCAACATGACAAACAAAAGCCTCCACAGCTCCCTCCACTCCCCAACAGCTCCTCCCCATCCCCAGGCAGTGGAAGGGGGAAGGTGGCTCTGCAGTTCCCAGCTGTGGTGAGGCACTGGGATGTTCCCTGTATGGGTGGAAAAGGGGGAGCAAGGTCTCCTGCCAGCTGATCCAGGATCCCCCACAGATGGAGAATACTGGAGAAGTTGTGTTGTGCAGTCTTCTTCTCTGGAGAGATTCCAAACCCACCTGAACATGATCCTGGGCAATCTGCTTTGAGTGACCCTGCTTCAGCAGGAGGAGTTGGACTAGATGATCCCCAGAGGTTCCTTCCAACTCTCCCCTTGCTGAGACCGATACACCCAGCATTGCCAGAATGCTGCCCCAAACCCCAGCCAGATGACCTTAAGTGTACCAGAGATGTCAGCTCAGCCTGGCATGGGGCAGGTTTTAGTTTCCTCAGAAAATGAAAGACCTCTATGAGAAGAAGAGTGATGTTTTGACAGATGCAGCTCATCTGTTCCTGTGTCATTTCTCCTGCAGGTGCTCTGAAGTGACCTGGAGCTCCAGCCTGGAACAAATGCAGATGTGTGGTACAGCACTGCCCTGCCCTGCCTGGGATGGTAGCTGGATGAATTTGGAAAAAGCACAGGTTCACTTGTCAGGGGAGATCAATAGTTTATTAACTTAAAGGTCAGGTCACCAAAGCTCCATCTTTCCTGGGGTTTGGTCCATGTGGGTGAGGACCAGTGATGGTGTTGCTCTCCCCTCTTCACCTGGCTGAGGTAAGCTCTAAGCAGGCAGGCCCAGACAGGGCATATGTCATTGCAACTGAAATCAAGCAGGGATTATCCCAGCTCCATCAGGAACTGGTGACAAGCCATACTGTGAATTTCATTGGCAAAAGGTTTAACTGGGTAAAACTACTGAAAATCAGAGCATGCAGGGTAGGAAAGAGTGTTTACATAGGTCTGGTGCAAAGAGCAGCTCTGCAAGGTCAGAGAGGAGAAAAGGAGAAGGAGGCAAGACACAAAAAGATTCCCCACTCCCATATAAAAAAATAGTCCACAGAGAAAAAACTAGGATTGTATAAGTTATTTTTTAAAAATCTGTAAAACAACATAGCCAAGGATATTTTAAACACAATTATAGAAACACCACATGACTTACTATTGAGAGAGCATGAAAAGGTTTGTTTTGGGGCTGGGTTTTGGAGAATTAAGAGTTTCCTGGCCAGATCCCTGGAATGTCTCTTTTGGGAAGAGATGCCCACCAAAAAAATCCCCGTCTTGAAAAGGAGGATTTTGTGTGTGATGGAGGGAGGTACACCCAGTGAAACAGGGGAAGGACTGCAATGCAAAATGCCAGAAGAGATTAATTGGGACACCATCTCGTTTAGAGGAAGGATTTAGCTCATTCCAGTTAATCTCACTAGCAGTTCCAGGAGGGAAATACATTTCCTGGTAAGGCTCTGACCCCACAGGCTGCTCCGTGCAGGCGAATCCCCCACCTTCCCCTCCCAAGTCCATAAGACTTGCTGTAGGCACATGGGGTTTGCCTTGTCTGTGGTTACCTGCAGGGCAAAGCCCTGTGGCCTCACTAGGCTGACACACCTGCAGAGCTCTGGGGATCAGCTCTCCCTCTGGTCCTCAAATCTCCAGTTATTGCCACAGCCAGAAGAGAAAACCAGCTACAGCCCAAATCCGAAGAGGAGCGCCAGAGCAGGCTGGAGGACACCGCTCCAGGAACCACCTCATTCATCGTTTAACCTATGTACAGAGCATGGCACTGGGTGTTTGCAATGTGAGTTTATATCAGCCATCACCTAGCAGAAATGGGTACCAAAAACTGAGCCAGGAAGGGCTCTTTCTGCCCAGCTTAGCTCAAGTCCTGCATCCTTTGCAGCGAGGCCTCCTGCAGCCAGCCGCTGGAAGCGGGCAGATCTGTAGGGTTTCTGTGAAGAACCAAGCGTGTGTACATGGATCATGCACTGGTCCCTGCTCACCAGGAGTGTTTGAGAGGATTAATATCACCACTTGTCTGCTGCCTTTCAGGACTTGATCACTCAGGCTACGATCCAAACCCCTGCTTAACACATTGCTATAGAAACGCACTGACAGTGATATTAAAGCTATCAAACTTCGGAGCAACTGCTTGACAGCACCACGTCAACTCTCCCAAAGCTGAAAAAATAAAACTTTTTTGGTCCTAAAGAAATTTGGCAAAACTGGGCTGGCAGTTGGTGGTGGAAGTCCTGGATGGATGCAGCCGCTGAACTTTACCCGGCCATGAGACAAGTCTGACAGCAGAACTGCACAAACAGCTTCTTTTCACAGAGCTTGTTTGATTTCACCATCTCACAGAAAGTCTTGTCAGCTGGGAACACCAAGGCGAGGAACAAGAGAAAATGAGAGCAGATTAACATTTGAAATAAACAAACATGGCTAGTAACAGGCAGTGCAATCCCTTCCAGTGCTGGAGGAGAGCAAAGTGAAAAGGAGTTGCTCTTTGAGGGAATCTTTCACATGGTTTGAATGAAGGAATAAAGCAGCTCTGCAGCCAGTGGGAGAATTAGCCCCAAAACTACACTATATGAAACAAATGTGTGGATGGGGATGAGCAACAGGCAGATATCCAGCAGCTCTGCCAAGTAACCTGCCTGCCCCCCACAGCCAGAGCCCAGCTGACTGCAGCTGTCCCCCCAGCAAGCCCCAGGAGCTCCAGTGCTTTCAACTTTCTGCTCTAAAGGGAATCCCCAAATCCCTCATTTTTGCTGTTGGGGAAGCACTATGGTGCCAGCAGATCTGCCACAGCTACTTACCGTTGGTGCAGGTTTCGTTTGTTACACAGGAGCCACCGAGGAGGCTGAAACCTTCTTTACACTTGAGGCAGTTTCCACCAGAGCCCTCACAGGCTGAGCAGTGGTCATCACACCTGGGGATACAGACCTCACCATGAACCAGAACTGACACCCCAACCTCAGCCATCCAAAATGGGCTGTTGGTCAGATAATCTGTCTGCCAGCTCTGCAGCATCCAGACTGAACCAGAAAACTTAGAAAATGGCAAATCTGAAGCTCAAAAATGTACTGAAACCTTGGGGAAAATGGCACTGGTGCCAGCTCAATGCCCAGTGACAGCTAGTGATATCCCAAAAGCCTGCTGAGAAAGCTCAGCAGGACATGTACCTCTCCTCAAAGCAACCCCAGTTAGAATAAGGTCTGTGAGAGGAACCTGTGCTACTGCCACCTCTTTGGCTTAGGGAAAAGAGCCCGTCAGCTGTGCTTCCTGCCTGGGGATAGTGGCTTGCAGAGATGGTACCCAAAATCCCTGGGAAGGGGTGCCAGACTCCTGTTCCACCCTGCTGGAGAGCCAGTGTGGGTGAGTGAACCCCTGGGCAGGCAGACACTCTGCTGTGTGTTCCCAAATCACCTTTAATCCTTCCCTTTCATGTTTGCTTTAATGAGGCTGGATCCACTCCCACTCCCCACTTAAAGCACAGTGCCGGTGAGTGGGAGCAAATCGCTGCCCTCTGGCATCTCCCAGTCTCCTGCACGCAGCCCATGCTGGGCCAAGGAGCAAGCCAATGCTCCTCCAACATGTCCACAGGGTGAATGGAGCAGGTTTGATTGAAAGCTGGAATATTTGCCTAAACATCACCATTCCTCCTTCCTCCCACACCTCCTCCAAAGAGCCTAGGGCCAGGGCTGAGCACCATCCACTGTAGCCCTAAGACATCTTGGCTGGCTGGCTGACTCTGGTTTCCCTGCTCTATAATCTCTAGGGCTGAGGTGTGTGGGGTTTAGCCCCACAGCTGCCCTGGCTCCCTCTGCCCTGTTTTAATTTCCCCAGCAAACAGCTCCAGCTCTGAGCTGGTTTCAGCATTATGGTTTTTATCATTGCTGCCAAGCACTCCCCATCAGTCCTGGTTTTGCTCTGATCCTGATCAGGGAGGAAGAATCATAGAATAGAATCATAGAATTGGTTAGGTTGAAAAGAACTTTAAGAACATCAAGTCCAACTGTTAACCAACACTGCCAGATCACCACTAAACCATGTCACTAAGCACACCACATCTATAGGGCTTTTAAAGCCCTCCAGGGATGGTGACTCCACCACTGCCCTGGGCAGTCTGTGCCACTGCTTGACAACCCTTTTGGGGAAGAAATTTTTCCTAATGTCTAACCTAATCCTCCCCTGGCTATCACTTGTTACTTGGAAGAAGAGACCAACCCTTACCTTGCTCAAACCTTCTTTCAGGGAGTTGGAGATAGTAAGGTCTCCCCTAAGCCTCCTTTTCTCCAGGCTAAATGACCCCAGCTCCCTCAGTTGCTCCTCACAACACTTGTTCTCCAGACCCTTCACCAGCTTCATTACTCTTCTTTGGACACACTCCAGCACCTCAGTGTCTTTCTTGTAGAGAATGGCCCAAAACCAAACCCAGTATTGAAGATGAGACCTCCCCTGTGCCCAGTCCAGGAGGACAATCACTGCCCTAATCCTGCTGGCCACACCAGTGTGATCCAAGCCAGGATGCTGTCGGCCTTCTTGNTTGGAGATAGTAAGGTCTCCCCTAAGCCTCCTTTTCTCCAGGCTAAATGACCCCAGCTCCCTCAGTTGCTCCTCACAACACTTGTTCTCCAGACCCTTCACCAGCTTCATTACTCTTCTTTGGACACACTCCAGCACCTCAGTGTCTTTCTTGTAGAGAATGGCCCAAAACCAAACCCAGTATTGAAGATGAGACCTCCCCTGTGCCCAGTCCAGGAGGACAATCACTGCCCTAATCCTGCTGGCCACACCAGTGTGATCCAAGCCAGGATGCTGTCGGCCTTCTTGGCCACCTGAGCACACTGCTGGCTCATCTTCAGCTGCTGCCAACCAACACCCCCAGGTCCTTTTCCTCCAGGCAGCTTTCCAGCCACTCTGTCCCAAGCCTGCAGCATTCATGGGGCTGTTGTGACTCAAGTGCAGGACTTGGCAGTTTGCCTTGTTGAACCTCATCCCATTAGTCTCAACCCATTAATCCAGCCTGACTAGATCCCTCTGCAGAGCTTCCTACCCTCAACAGATAAACCATTTCTACACAACTTGGTGTCATGTGCAAACTTACTGAGGGACCTCTTGCAGACCATACCTCTTGCAGACCTTGTTGGGCAGCCCGTGGCTGTCAGCAGGGTAGAAGCCCTCGCGGCAGGCAGTGACACAGCGCCAGTGGGGTCCAGAGCCCTCAGGGGAGCAGGGTGCACAGTCCTCTTCACCCAGCCCTGTGGGGACAGGGGAGAGGGCAAATGATGTAGATAGTTTTGGAGAGAAGGAGCCATATCACTTCTGCATGCCTGCAGCCCCTCATGAGATGAGGAGCGCTGGCTCGGCTCTGCCCTGCTCATGCCTGGAAGTGAACAAGCTACTTGTTGTGCCACCAGGGTCTTGCATGGCTGCTTGGCTTCCATCCCAAAAACCACAGCTCCCATGCCACAAAACCACAGCCCTCACCCCAAAAGACCCACCTTCCACCCCAAAAAACCCCACCCAGGACTCAAGTGTCCTGCCCCTCTGCACTGGCCACAGGGTCTTGGCAGGGGCCAGCACACCAAACCAACCCCCCCAGGACATCATCCACCTTTCCCAAGCATGCACTAGTTTAGCTTTCCTACCCTATGCAAAGCAAAACGTGGAAAAAGAGATGCTAAATTGGGCTGTGGAAGAGCTGGAGGAGGGAAGGGCTCAGGAGAGGAGCTGGGAAAACAGAGGAGCCTGCTCTGCTGCTGCTGTGTTGTGGCTGGGCAGCAAACCTCAGCGATGGAGGCTTTCCATGCACCAGGCTTGAGAAATGGTTATGCAGGAAAAGGAGACAAAGAAAAGGCTTGAAAAATAATTGTGGTAGAGTCCATTTAGACTGACTGGAATAAGAATTAGAAAGGAAGTAATTTTCTTAAGGGATTAAGAGCCTGCTCCCCTCCATGCCTGCCAGCAAGATCAATAAATATTTTGGAGTTAGCCTTAGGAAATTGCCCATGTATGATAGATGAGATTCAGGCCACCAAACATGAACTGTCTGGAGATCATATTATCATCAGATCTATGATGATTCCGAGGGCAGGCACAAATATTAACCACAGAGCAGACTTGGGACTTTCAAGAAGTGAAAGAGGCAGAATTTAAAGGAAGCTCTGAGTGACTCTGGGCAGCAAGGAGAAGGTGGCAGCCGCCAGCCTGGCCCTGTGGGATAGCTGGAGAACATCCCTCTGCTGCCTGACATTTTTATGTGAGGCAGAGCCATCTCCCATCACTCAGAGGGTTTCACAGCCTCCCCCACAACCTTATTAAACTACAGCACCTGGCTGCAGAGGGATCAGGGAATAAAGAATGGCTCTAATAAAAATGGAGAACTCCCTAAAAAACCTTTTTAAAATGAATATATTCCCAACACCTCCTGGGACATGCTGGAGAGCTGGGATTGCTTCCTCTCTGGCACACTCTGCCGTGGCCTGAGGTGGGGATGGTGGGTATCAGCTCAGTGCATGAGGGTTTGGGGGGTTTTCCATAGGGATGCTGGGGAGGGGAGGTGGGGAAGGATGTACCTGTGCTGGCAGAGCAGGTCTCACACCGGCGGGGCTCCCGGCTGAGGTACATGGCTGGCTGGCACTCCGGCACGCAGCTTTCTCCTGCCAGGCTGCCAGGAAAGCAGAGAGGACATTTGCACCCAAAGCTACAATCTGTGAAGACTTGGCATATCCTGTCTCCATCTCCACAATCCCCAGTGCCCTCCAGGAGCCTCAGCCTGCAGCGTGGGAAGCATTGGAAAGCCAGCTAGTGCTTCAGGAGAGATTAAAGTCCTGCCTGGACCAAAGGGATGGCTGCAGGTTCCTTAATTAAGTATCCAGGAGGAAATAACAATTATTTCTTCCCATGGGCAGCCAGCCAGGCTCTCCCAAAGACCTTCTGCACCGTGAGGCTCCCTGGAATAAAAGGAAATGAGTTCAGTGCCGTGGCTGGGCCAGTGCTGCTTCACTATGGCAGGGATGATTTGAAGTGCTGGCTTAAAAGGATATTAGACAATAAAAAGCAAGCGCCATGCGGATTAAGTCCAACAAGTGCCTCCACTTCTGCTTTTCTGAGGGCATAGATAATCTTCTGGCAGTGGCAATTTCCTTGTCTGACTGAGCCCTGCTGCGACACCACGGCTCTGCTCTGCTTACAGCCCCTGAGTGAAGCAAAGCCTTTTGGGAGTATACTTCCATGTGAGCTTGGGGATGGCAAACAGCTTCTCCATGACTGGGCTCTGTATCCTGCAGGGGCCACAAGGCCAGCAGGGAGGGTGCCCAGTGCCCTGCCTGCACCTGCATTGCTGTAAAACCACTATTCTATAGACCAACCCCACTCAGAGACAACAGATAAAATTTTCCTCCATGCATGAAGCAGACGGAAGGGTTTCTGCACCTGCAGGGAGCATTTTCAGCCTGTCTGGAGCAGCTCAGCCTGGCACTGGCTCTGCCAGGTGAGCAAAACCAAGTGCCCTGTTTGGCTGGGGTGGCTCAGACAGAGCCACCTGAGACTCAGGAAAGGACATGGGCTTTGCAATCTGTGGTGAAAACGTTTTCCTTGCTTTCTTCCCCCCTGACACCAGGAGCTGCTGTGGTCATGGGTCACCAAATTTGGACAAGCACTTCTGAGCCAACATAACAGCCCTTACCCACCACTCTGGCAAGAGCTGAAGAAAAGGAAACTAAAGTGAAATCATACCTTTTAGCTAAGAAAGGGACACAAATCACCACCTTCAAATTCCCAGACCTCCAGCACTCTGTGCCACAGCTGGAGTACCATGAAAGCAGGATCTTGGGTCTTTAAGTAATTCACTTTCTAATTTCCCATTGGTTTTCCCAAATGTAAAACTCAAGTACCCATGCTGCAGGTCTGAAGTTCTCCCATGCTGGTATTTTACCTGAATCCATCTTTGCATGCAGTACATTTGTCTGCTTCACCAACACATTTTTTACAGCTTTGGTGGCATTTCAGACAGCGTTTCTGACCTTTCAAAAAACAAAGCAAGGACAAGACAATAAAATCTGGACAGCAATTTGCAAGTGGCAGTCAGAGCTGCAAAGCCCCACTGCACCCCAGCACCAGCCCCCCAAGGTGGATAGGCACATTCCTTCCCCCCACCTCCAAAAAGGTCTCTTGCTATTGCAGGTGACCTTGTCTATGATTGCTTGCTAAGAAATACTGAGTCACACACAGAATCATTAAGGTTGGAAGAGACCTTTAAGGTCATCAAGTCCAATCATCAACCTATCACCACCATGCCACTAAGCCATGTCCCCAAGTACCATATTTCTATGCTTTTTAAACCCCTCCAGGGATGGTGACTCCACCACTGCCCTGGGCAGCCTCCACCAATGCCTAACAACTCTTTCAGTGAAGAAATTTTTCCTGATATCCACTCTAAACCTCCCCTGGTGCAACTTGAGACCATTTCCTCTTGTCCTCTCAGAGACCGACCCCCATCTCACTAAAATCTCCTTTCAGGTATGCTTTGCAAGCAAATAGGATCATTAATTACAGTCTTAAAAGAGCTGAGTGCCTCTGCTTTGCACCACCCCCTCAACACGCAAAGGTTTTCCTCCTCCCCTCACTCTGCAAAGCAGGTCAAGGGAGTGGGGGAGAAACTCCAAGCCAATACTCAAAAACCAAGGTGTCTTCTCCACCCCCAGCACTTAAACCAGGAGCAACCCCTGCACAGCCTCACGCTACAGCTTGCAAGCCACAAAGATCCTTACGTTCCTCGGCGTAAAAGCCAGGTGGGCACAGCACCACGCAGGTGCCCATCTCCTGGTGGTGGTAGAGGTTCCGTTTGCAGGCTGTGCACTGGGTCGCTCCCCTCCCCACGCAGTGCTCGCAGCCCTTGTAGCACCTGCGGCATCTCCTAGCACCTTTGTCGCCAAAGAATCCCGTGGGGCATGAGCTCACGCACATCCTGGAGAAAGAACCAAGAGCATCCAGGCTTTATTTAGGGCCAACAGCCAGTCAAGGCATCTCCTGGCAGTCAGGCACCCACCCTCAGTGGTTACAGTGGCCCTACGCCTTGGTGGAGATTTGGGCTCGTTTACTTCTTATGCTGAAGGTTTAGGGTGTCTTGAACCACAGAATCGTGGAATCATTAAGGTAGGAAGAGAGCTTTAAAGATCATCGAGTCCAACCATCAACCTATCATCACCACAGAGCTGGGGACAATCCCAGCTCTGGGTAAAATTTCCCTGGGCCAGCCCAAGAGATTGAGGAGTGGAAACCCCAATTTCAGAAGTGATTTGGCACCTCAACCAGCTGTCCCTCAGGCATGGGTGACGTCAATGCTTCTTCCCCAGCAGGGCCAAGGTCCTCCAGGGTTCTCCATCTCCACATCCTCCACCCCAACATATCCTAGGTCCCAGGCAGAGATCCCCACACCTTCTCCTCCCTCTGTTTTATCTCTCACATGCTTCTTTCTCAGTGCAAACATCACCCACTCTGCAGCATGAGCCCTGAGGAAAGACACTGCTAACACTCAGGGACCCCATGGGGAGACCCCACCTCCAACCCTCACCTGCCCGTTTTCACACTGCCCAGGCTGTAGTGGATGCAGTTCAAGCACTGATCAGCATTGGGGCCATCACAGCCCTGGTCACCGCATTCAGGGTGGCACGGACCTAGGGAGAGAGAGGCCAGCTCAGTATGGGGGAAAGGATGAGCATCCCCCAGATCCTGCTGCCAGGATGCTCTGAGCCCACCCTCTGTGGAGGGATGGATGCAGGGAAGGAGCTGGGGACCCCTCCACCTCCACCATCCTATATCTATTCTAATCTTTTATATATCTTATTCTATCTATCCTATGAAGCTGCATGGCTCTGGGTGTTCACCTCTCCTCTGGCTCATCGTCCTGGAATCCCACCCAGGATTTTTCAGCTGAACATCCTGATGGAGGAGCAGCTTTGAAAGAGGAATAGGACCCACTCCTCAAGGACCAGCAGGGACACTTGCCTGTGCCCACACTGGGGCAGAAGGTGGGCAGAGGAGCTTTTTTTACTCCTCAGACAGCTGCACCACCAATTTGTGGCAGGAACGCTGGGACCAGCAGTTTTGCTACCTTCTAATTTCATTGTCCTGCTGCCCCACGCCAGCCACAGGCACCACTCCTCCCAGTATGCTTTGACCCTGGGCAGGATCAGACTTCATGTCTCCCCTGGTTTATCTAGGGTTGCATTTTCCTAGGTATTTGTGGGGAACAATATGGTGCCTTGGCCAGTGCTTACCTGTATACTCCTCCTCCTCCTCCACCACTTCCACCTGGCTCTGCAGGAAGGCAGCTCTTGATGGCTCCATCTCTGATACTGGCACCTCCAGTGTTCTCCCACGGGACTGGGAGCCACCCAGCACAGTGTAGGGGTGCTCAGCTGTCCCATAGAAGAGGAGGCTCCACTCCTTCAGCTTACCTATATGTGTGGGGCAGGCACAAAGTTACTTAACCCACTGTCCATCCTGCTTCTGTCCAGGGAGCTTGGTTTTGGGGGAAGCAGGAGGAGGATGGACTGGACTCAGAGGTTCAGTGCTGGCACAGCAATGCAGAAGCAAACAACAAACATCCAGATATGTTCATAAGCCCCTGACCCACACAAGTGCAACGATTTAAGGCACCTACAAGGGATTTTTAATTCTGTAACTTATCTGAGGAACCACAGAATCAGCATAGCCCAACGTGCAGAGAGAACCATTAACTTTAAAAGCTCCATAAGGGAGGATTATTTCTGTCTGATTAAAGCTGCCTGGCACATGTTGGATTAGATCTTGCTGCTGTTGTTCCAGCCACCACTCTATCTGACATGGCAGAGGTATGAGCTCAGGATCCCCCAAAACACTGTGGGGCCACTGGAACTTGTTCTGCACCCAGGGGCTAGGGACACCCACGGCTTTACACCCACGCCGTTTTGGGCAGGGGGTCTGAAAAAAATGCTGCTGCTTCTTTCCAGTGCTGGTTGTCTTTCAGTTCTCCATTAACATGAGTTACTTCATGCCTGCAGCATGCTTGGCTTTAACCACTAATCCCTGCCTTTCCAGGAAGGGCTTAAAATTTCCAACACCCAAATCCCTTGGCTCTCTGGAAGGGCTGAGAGCATCCACCTGCTGCAAGCTGGTGTGGAGCCTGCAAAGGGAAGAGCTCAACTGCATGCCTCCATCAAAAGAATTAAATTTGCTTTAAATCTACAATGTCAGGCATGAGGAAAGCCTGGGCTGCATGGGGCTGATGCTGGGGGTGTGCCAGTGACTGGACACCCACAGTATTGAATTAGTAGTAAATTAACAAATTTAATAGGTTTAATTTAATGGTCTTAAATGGCCATAAAATTACTGTTTCTGTCATGGGCTGGGAGCGTCATTTTTTTTTCCCCCTCCTGCTTTGCCCTCTCTGCTTCAAACCCAGGGCAGACCTTCTGAGGGAGGGTGACTGAAGGCACTCATCTTCATTTTATTTAGCAGAGCCAGGTAAAGCCAAGCCCTGATGCCCATGAGGGCTCAACAACACCCACCCACAAACTGTAAATACAGGGGTGGGGAGAAAGCAGCTCTGTGGGTGCTTCGCTGCCGCTCTCTGAGTTCAAAGGAGTTTGGGTGAAGGCAGCAAACAGAAATCCCTTCTGCCCAAGCAACCCCCACGTGTGCCTCCTGCCAGAAAGTCGTGTGGGAGAAGATTTTTAATATACTCCTGGCTTCCTATCAATGACTTTGTGGATTTTAAACACCCCCGCGACGAGCGCCAGCCCCAGGCAGGGTGTTTCATGCCCTGGCGAGGTGGCTACCCTGCATCCAATCATCCCAGCTCCTTTGCCAGGAAGGAGCCAAGGAGCAGAGAGCCAAGCCAGGGAAGAGGAAGGGAACATGGCACGGTTGGGGACATGCAGGGGGCCAGACTGGGCCCAGCCTGGTGGCAGTCTGGGGAGGATGTCTGTCCGTCCGCAGCCTGAGGGGCATGGTCCCCTTGTGCCGTTGCACAACCAGCCCACGCGCCAGATGGCTCAGCAGCGAAGCAAAACAAACAAACAACAATTACAGCTCTTGGGTTTCCTCGTTTTGACTCATTACAGTTTAATTTTGGAAACCTGGGTCTTGGTTGTAACCAGTTTGCTGGTGGGAGAAAACCCATTCCTGGCTCAGCCAGACTGGCAGCCTCCTGCACTCAGGGCTGAAGTTTTATTCCCATTTTTGAATAATTTGGGCAATACAGAGTCATGGAATCACTAGAGTCGGAAAAGACCTGAGATCATAGAGTCCAACCATCCCCAAAGATCATAAAACACAGTTAAAGTGGCACCCAAGCAAAGGAGCCTGCAAAGAGCTTTTGGGAGGGGGACCAGTGGGCACTCAAGGACATGGATGCTGGGGCACCCTTACCTTGCACTGTGGGGTTGCGCACTTGGGATGGAGTATCGTGGATCTCCAGGGTCCACTCCCCTGCTGCCCGCTCCCCCCAGCAGTGGACAGTCATGAACTCCCAGCCCTGGAACCCCTTGTTGGAGTGGTCAAACACCCTGCAATGGTAATGCATCAGTAAAGCATGACTATAAGAGTCTTATTTTATCAGAAAAGGTAGACAGGCAATTAAGGATTTGAAAGAGCCTTGCATGCACCCACCCTTGCATGAAGCCCTCCTGCAGTTGAGACTGGAGCATGCTCTCCACCTTTCCCCAAAAACACCCCAAGCAAACTTGCAGTAAGCCCCTAAACCAGGCTGCTGCCCAGCCCAGACACATACAGGCTCTGGCTTCTCTTACCTTCTGGAGAGAAGCTGCGACCTGGTCCCTGCTGGAGAGATGAGGCTGATCTGGAGGTCACCTCGGCGCGGGTGCGAGATGCTGAGCCGCACCACGACATGCTCCAGGTAGAGCACGTGCTGGTCACGGTGATCAGCGCAGGCACTGCTGAGGGTGCTGGTGCGCAGCACGTGGTCTGCACGGATGTACCTGCAGAGGATGGGCAGAGCATCAATCACCTTGGGGACAGCAGTGCTGCCCTGTGCCCAGCAGCGTGGACACTCAGTGTTGAAGTTGGTCTCCTACTGCTTCATGGCAAAAATGATCTCATCCTCTTCATTGCAACACAGCATCCTAACATGGGAATTTGCTGAGTTGCCTGATGGCACGGAGATGGGTTTGAGGTGCCTCTAAGATCTATGCCTTATGGGCTGCAAGGGTGCTGCTTTATTATAATTATCAGTGCAATGTTCCTCTTTGGGTTGTAATTAGTGTCTGTATCAGATAAATAGTTTCATGAAGGCACTTGGCTCCAAATTCTTTCCTGCTTTGCATATGCAAATCACTCCAAAGGAGCTGCTTTTCTGACGAAAGGCCAGGCAGTAGTAAACCAGGAGGGATCATTTGGTCAGACCCTTGATCACAGAATCATAGAAAACCAGAATGGTTTGGGTGGGAATGGACCTTTAAAGGTCTTCTAGTCAGAGCTCTGTCCAATCCTGCTTGGAATAGTTCCAGGGATGGGGCAGGTACCACCTCTTTGGNTCTCTGGGCAGTCTGTTCCAGTGCTCTGTAACCCTCACTGTGAAAAAATACGGCCTTCCAAATGCCAGGACAGCAGCTGAACCTTTGCAACACAAGAGCCAACTCCACTAAAGCTCCTTCTCAGTGCCATGTGCCCAAAAAGAGTCCCCACACCCCACAACACTCACTTGGCCACCCTGTCCAGGCTTCCCACACAGACGTGCTGGGGAGGGACTGCCTTCCACTTCTTGGCTTCCACCACAATAGCATCTGCATCCACCAGACCAAAGCCATATAGATGGCTAACTGGAAAGAGAAAAGACTCAGAAACCCACTGCTTTCCAAACAGGAGCCAGCAGCTCCTCCCTCAGAGCTTGGTGGAGCATCCTCCACTCATCATGGAGGGTATAGAGTTGATCTGTTTGGATATGAGGTGCTCCAACACACAGAGCTCATAGTCCTGCCCAAGTTACAACACAAATCTGCACTGACACCACAGAGAAGCCACTGTCAGGAGCAGCTCACCAAAAGACCTAGCCAACTCTGCAGCTCAGGAGAGCCTCCAACCAAGCAAGGCTTCCAAGCATGTCTCCGAATAGATTACCGCCCTGTCCTCTCTCTGCTCAACAGTGTGATGGTAGGAGAGCCCAAGCCAGCCAAGAGCCAGGGTGAATGCTCCCATGGGGAAGGCTCTGGGGACCTTTATCATCCTTCTCATGGCCATTTTCACCACACCATGCCCACCCTTGTGGCCTCTCACCTTTATGTCCCGCACCATTGGTCTTCCAGTCAGCTGCTCTCAGGTGCACCGGCCGCGAGGTTTTGACCAGCAGATGCTGGACATCCCTCCAGGTGAGCAGGGGGCTGCAACAACACATGGCTCCTGTGATGGCTCTGCTGCTCCCAGTCTTCCCAGCAGCAGCAGGGACCCCCATTGGGTTAAAACAAAAAACCCCAAAACCTCTTTCCTGCTCCAAAATAGCATGAATTGATGACTTAAATGCTGATGCCCTGCCTAGAGGTTGGCCATCCTGGAAGGTGGCCCCAGGGAGGGTTGCCACATGCCCATGGGCATTGTAGGATTTATTCCTGGCCAAGGGTATTTAGCTCTCACGCTCTGGGGTATAACTGGAGCAAGTGAGGAAGGTTTTTCCCTGTTTTTTTTAATAGGATATAGGGAACAAAGCACATCCTGAGGCAGGAATATTGCTGAAGAATTTCCCATGCTCTTCTTACAGTTGGTTCTTCAGCATCACAAGTTGGGATTTCTATTGCTTGAGAGCACCACTTAAAAGAAATTCAATTTATTCCTTCTCATCGTAACAGAGTGCCTGAGCACCAAGCTCTGGTACTTAATGGTGCATTTCATGCCTCAGCTAAACAATTCAAAAAATTATATCAGAGCTCTTTAATATATTTGTAACAAAAATGGCATCTCTGGAAACATGCTCACACAACCAGAAGAGAGGAACTGGAGCTGACACACCAGGATCACCAGCCCTGGACACAACCACAGTGCTGCCCTGCAGCTTATTCCCAGCCTTATTTTCATTTCCACTCCACAAAATTAATCATAGTAGTGAGAACTTCATGAGAAGATGCTCCATGGAGCAACACTAGACTGGGGGACTGTGGTGGGATGCAGATTGGACCAGGATAAGACCAGAATGGGACTGGGAGGCAGACAAGAGGCCAAGAGCAGCTGATTTGAACTATGGACTGCATCACTGCTGGTCATGTCATGTAGGTTTTTGACATTATGCAAAAATAGTCTTCTCCCCCTCCCCCAGGAATGAAACACTTGCTGAATACCACCACTTCTGCAAGCATTTTCCATTTCCCATGTTGTTTTCTGACTTTTTTTTTCCCCAGGAAGTATTTCTAAACCTTCTGTTGGAGCTGGCTGTCAGCTGTTTCAAGGCACCAAATGAAAAGCCTGACTTCTCTTCCCCAACCCCAACTATTTAACAGATGGCAACAAGTGAAGAATGAGCTCAATAAAACACCTGCAGGAAGATTAGATGCAAAACAACAACAGTCCATCAAACCTTGCCAAAAAGGAGAACATCACAATAACCTTGCCCCATTTTGAGTTGCTCCAGAGGGGGGGAAAAAATACCCTAAAAACCAACCAAAAAAGCCAACTCCAACACCTTTTTTCTTTCTGGTTTTGTTTTCCAGCTACTAAATTTGGAAACATCTCCTTGCAAGTCATCAGTGAGGTTACACTTACTTTGCCTCCAAAGCCAAGGCAATGATGCCTGCAACCATGGGGGCAGACACAGAGGTGCCTGTGTGGCCATCAGTGCAGCGGTGCCGGAGGTCTGTGGTGACCTGTGGAGAGAAGAGCTGCAGCCCCTGCACTGTTGGAGAAGCCTCCTGGCTCAGGGAACACCCCTTTGAGCACCCAGGTTTACTTGGGATGCAAGCAGCAGGGTGCTGAGCCTGCAGGTAGCCAACCCTTACCATGGCTCCCTCACTATTGGAATGCCCAGAGGCCCCAAAATGGGCTGCAGATACATTTGGTGCAGGAGAACACATCCCTGCCTGTGTTTTTCCTTTGCTCAAAAAGGTACAAAAACTATTGGAAAGGGGGGGGGGGGGAAGTTAATATTGCTGCAGGTCAGCTGGAAGAAACTCCAGGTGTGAATAGGGCAGGGCTGGTGTGGGGGACACACCCATGGGTGCATGTTGAGCTGTGCCATATTAAATGCTTTCCTAACAGCTCTAGTTCCTGGTGTTGGGCAAGAACTTCCATTTGCATTGGGGGAAAAAAATAGGGAAAAAGAGCCTTTTTCAACTTGCTTTGTTTCAGGGCAGAATATGGTATTTGGCTACCAAAAGCTGGGAAAGAGGAGTTGGACAAAGAGAGGCTCAGTTGGTTACATTTTTAAAAGCCTCCTGGGTTTTGAGTTCATCTGGTGATTTTTTGGGGAAGGACACAGTTGTGCCACCCAGTTTCTCTCTCAAAGTCTCTCTGGGAGCTTCTTGTTTGCCCAGTGATTCTCCACCAGCCCTGGGCTGGTGCTGGTCTCAGCAACACAGAACACTCCTGAGTGCCATGAAAGTGGCAAATGGCACTTAGGTTCTGTTTTCTGGCTGGAAATTAATCTTTTAAAGGCCAAACAAATTACTCTTCAACCAACCAACCAAATAAATAATGACTTGTTGAAAAACCCACATTTTTTGTCCAAAAAATTAATTGGGGTGGAAAACTCCCTAGCAGCTTGGGTAAGGCACAGTTGACAGTGGGGGATGGTTTACTGCCTGAGGTTGGGATGATGCATGGGGACCTTGGTCATGAAATGCTTTGCTGTGACAAGACCACAGCAGTTGTTGGGACAGGGCAAACACAGCCTGGGCAGCAGGAAAAACCAGGCTGATCCACATGTGCACATGCTTTCAGGCAATTCCTGGTCTCCAAAAACCACCTTTGCTTCCCATTTGGGGTTGCCACATCCCTGCCAAAGACCTCCACCCGCTCTCTTTTCTCTCTGCCAGCCTAAAACTCCTCAACATTCCCTTTTTACAAGCCCAGGAGAATGAGCAGGCTCTTTGGGGGACAGGGTTAAATATTTGCATGGGTATTTCTACAACCCTCCAGCCCTTTCACCCATTTACCAGGGAAAACACTATGTCCCTGAGCCCTTCCCAAGAACTGGAGCAATTTTGGCCTCACCATAAAAAAACCCAACCCACTGCAGAGCTAAGGGCAAAACCCAGCTCTTCCCACCAAGCCATCATCCAGCCCAACACCCAGGGGATAGTGCCCAGCTCGATTTTGGGATCACACTCACTATTTTCCTCTCATAAAAGGCTCCACTGCTGTAGGTGGTGGCGAGGGTGGAGGCACACTCCTCCAGGTACCAGGGCTTGTAGCCATTCTCAGTGGTGCTGCTGATGGAGATGGTGTAGATGCTGTTGGTGTAGCCATCACAGGAGCAGTAGTCACCCTCTCTGCCACCATTCCCTGATGCCCAGACAAAAATGGAGCCCAAGCCCCTGCGACCCTGTGGGGAGAGAAGGGATAAGGGGTGAGGAGAGGTGTTTGTCCAGGATGATAGATCATCTCAGCATAGGGAGGAGGGGACAGCCCTCTATGGTAGTCAGTAGGTCTGATTTTAGGGTCTGGATGTAGGGTTTGGTGCAATGGGGAAGGATGGGTCCCATCCTGCCCAGCACTTAGCCCCCTGGTCCAGCTCCCTCAGCTCAGGCAGCTCTGATTTTACAGGAAGTGGCTCCCTGCAAGGATGGGACAGCCTCTGGTGATGGGGATTTTTGGCATCTTCCAAGGTGGGGAAAACATCTGGAGCATTCAGAGCCACTGGACCAGGTGATACCATCCAGTACAGTGCTTTCTGGGGTGCAGGGACAGCCCTGTGGGAGAAGCCAGCAGGGAGCACCTCCAAAACTCACATCTCCTGACCCCACACAGAGCACCTACCCAAACCACCAAAAACATTCCCCTGGCTTATCTTTTGGTTCCTTTTGGTCCTTTAACTTCTTTTACCCAGCCTTTTCTCCCTTTCCCATCACTTGGCAGGAACATCTACTGGGTACAGCTGCAGAAGCCTCTTGGGAATTGAGAGATGGGGAGGTGGGAAGGGGTGTGCCAGCCACCCAGACCTCCCCAAAGCCAGAGGGAAATCCCAGCTGGCAGCAGCAGCCACAGTGCCAACAAGAAGCCCCAACGAAGCTGATGGTGAGCCCTGCTCACTGCCTGCACCCCAAACACCTCCAGGGCACCAAGGAATAACCCAACCCTGTGGGGGTCCTGTGGTGCCAAGGGAGGATTTGGGGTGACCCAGAGGGGGTTTGGGGTAGGAAATGAAATGGCTGGTTTGCTTCCCTGCCCCAGGAAGGCAGAGCTCTCCGGGGAGGGTGGCTCACTGCCGGGCTTGGCAAGCGATGGAAGCACACGGCAGCAGCAGAGCAGCCCCAGCCCCCCCATGGCTATTCCTGCCACCAAGAGATTTCAGCACTAGCCTGGGCAGGTCTGGTGGTTACCTCCCTCCCACTGCTCTGTGGCAGCTTCTTCCACAAATAATAATGATAATAATAATAATAAAGTAGCTTTGCTTTGGAGGAATTCACTGGGATTTATTGTGGGTTTGAAGTGCTGAGGGGAGAGGGATGGTTTATTACCTGTCTTGCCCTCCTCCTGGGCCAGAGGCTCTCTGAGCTGACCCTGCCTCTGGAAACACAGCCTAAGTCAGGCTCTTTCCTTACTTTATGAAAGTTTTCATTAGCTGGGCTGCCTCCCAGCTAAACTGGGTGGGTATTTCCCTAGCCAAGATTTAATAGAGCTGTCTGGAGCTCTGTGATTAAAAAAAGGGCAATTGCAAAAGGAATTATTGCCCTGCCCTGCATCCCAGATTGCTCGACCCAGCTCAGCAGCCCACCAAGCCTGCTGCTGGCATCTCCAGTTTCCCTTCCCAGAGTTTCCTGGATTTTTGAGGCAGCATCATCCCAGCCCATGTGCTCGGCGCAGGCAGTGACCATCCAGCTCTCCAACACTAATATCCACCCATCTCCAAGAACCAACCCTGCTGCATCCAACCCAGGCTTCCCTGAATCACTAAATAGGAAGAATAAAACCAGGCAGCAACTACTAAAGGAATGTGGAGACCTAGCAATGATTCCATTCAGGATCAGTAGATGGGGAACCCAGACCTCCCTTGCATCCCATGCCCTGTGGGTGCTGAGAAAGGCTGCTCCATCCTGGTCCAAACCCACATCCCTGGGATGCCTGAGCAGGGCTGTGCTGGAGGATAGTGGGTTTGGAGCCAGATGGTTTCACCAGGACACAAACAGGCACATAAAGGACACCAGAGCAATGAACATCTAACACCGGACAGCATTTCCCAGTGGAGCAAGAGCTCTCCACATATTGCAACTCCCTTGCTCTGGGAAAAAAAAACCATTTCCCCTTCACTCTTAAACAAGGAATCACCAAGATTTCCACAAGCAGACCCTAAACACCCAACTGTTTTACTTGCCATTCTCCTACTAAGCCAACACCATCCCAGTGAGGGGCTCCCAGCCCCTATAAAACCTAGATCTGGGCATCATCTAAACCAGGGAACACCTCCCTGGCCAAGGTTGGGGATGATCCAGCTCACCCCAGCAGCACATCAGTTGGATGTGGGATGGAGGGTATCTCCATGCTCCTGCAGCACTGCTGGTGCTGGAGTGTCTGCCCAACAGCACTCCATGAAAGCCCAGGATAAATATCCACTCGTTAGCTCGGGAACTAATAAGGTGTGGCTGGAGGAGCACGAAACAAGATGATAAATTATCTCAGCGCAGTCCTATGGCTAATAGATAAAGGTTGTTTTAATGTTTCTATTAAAAACTCAATTTTAAGGATTTATAACTCAGTTACAGCTCTTTCCTTGGCCTAAAGGCAGGGGCTTGTGTCTTTCCTCATTATTTACAGAGAAGAGGCTGGGAATTAAGAGCAGTGCACACAGGATAGCGGGTGCCACAAATACAGGTGGCAGTGGGGGGGACAGGGATGGGGGTAGCAGGATCTGAAGTCCCCTAGGAGATAGAAACAAGCATCCCAAAACAGCAGAGCTGTGCCAGGCAAGTACCTTGCTCCCTCATGGGAAAATAAGGTCTAAAAAGCAGCTTGTTCCCCATATTTACACAGCGTGAACTCCCGGGAACTTCAATGGATTCCTGGACAGGCTCACAGCCCCGGCAGGAAATCAAGTAAATAGTGGGAAAAACACTCCACCCTATTTTTAGATAACAGGCAGTGTTGCCCCAGCCCAAACCCCAGCAAGTCACGAGAAGAGTCAGTGGAAGCAGGAGTAGAGGCAGTAGAAGCAGGAGTAAGAGGCAGGGAATGAAGCTGGAGGGTTTTAAAGCCCAGCCTGGGGCTCTGCTGGAAGCAAAATCCCAGTCCCAAACCAACAGAAGCACCCCGGGGGTGCAGAGCCCCAAGATGCCACGACACTTCTCAGTGGCACCCACCCAGCTGCCAAGAAAAGTCCTTTTCTCCCCCCTATGCTTTTAGCCAATATTGGGCATTTTTTTAAAAGCACCTCAAAAATAGAATGGGCATAGGAAGGCCAGGGTATCCCCAGTGGGGACTGACAGCTGTTAATTGTGTGTGACATCAGCTGAATCCTCTTGCTGGAGGACTTCAGGGACAATAATCTGATTTTTTTCCTGTGCCCTCATGGGTGAATGCTGTGGGATTCTGGGTGGAAAACCAGGGCAATGCTTAAATGTGATGGAGACCCCTGGGAGAGGACACTGAGGAACGTGGGAAGAGTGAAGGAAGAGGGATGGAGACACAGGAGGGTGGATGCTCCCCACTGTGCTGACACCCAGGGGACATTTTTGAGGTGCAAAGTCACCCACACACACAAGAACCACTTTGACTTTCTTAGCCCAGCAGAGCTTCACAACTCAATCTGGGGCCTGCCTGCTCTTGCTGGAGCTCTGTCTGGCAGTTGGCCATGCCGAGGGGTCCCACCGGGGCTACGCCATCGCCGGGCACCTTCCCTGCCATCACCGCCCTCAGCCACAAAATCCAGTAGAGCTCTTAGGGACGCTGGGGTGTGTGGGGGGAACTAGGAAAAATTAGAGATGATTCACTCCCCTCCCTCCCCACCCCTAGTGTTGGCATCACCTCGGGGCCAGCACTGGACCCCAGGGGCTGGCCGCGGCCCCAGCACGCGTTCGTTCCCCACGGGGCAAAGGAGGAGGAGGGCGAGCGCATCTGGGCGCTCTGGGATCCACACCTTTTTAATGCCATGCTCAAAAGCCTGTTTGGCCAATAGACCAGGTCCATCAACTGTCTTCCCATCATCATCTGGCCCCCAGCTCGCGCTGTAAATGTCAATGTAATCGGGTCTGATGCCAAGCGACTTCGCTTCAACAACATCTGTTACATCGCCATCTAACATACGAATGCCTAAAAGCACAAAAACATCAGACATTAGGGCTCAATGGCTCGGATGAAAAGAGGGAGGATTGCAATCAAAGGGCTTTGTTAACGGCGGCGGAAAGATGCCTGCAAGAGCTTCAACCCGCCGCCCCACACGCTAACACGCCTGGCAGCGGGATGCTGGCGACTTAGGCTGGGAAGTTTGGGGTCTTTCTGGCATCGTGGGATGTGATGGAGAGGGTGGGGGGTAAAATTCTTTGCACCTCTCTCAGCAGGGATCAGGTGGTGGGACTGGTGCTGTGCTCCCCAGCAGTAAAATCTCCCCCTCCCAAAAGCCGTTTTCCCTCCCCTTCCCTATTTTAACTAATTAGCTAACTCATTTCTCCACCTGGAAGATAGCAGTGTTTCCTGAATGCTTGTGGCCCCCCTGGCTTTGGGCACAAAGGTGGGATGAAGACTCTCACCAGGAGTGGGCACACAACTGCAACCATCCCCAAACCCTATCGTTGTCCATCTGATGTCAGTGGTGCCCAGGAACAGGGAGAATCTCCAGAAGCTCAGGCTATGCCTTCCATGACAAAAATCAAAGCCAGGATTCCAGTCCATAGTGGGACAACAATGCCACCTGGGATAACCCCACTTCCAGTTTGGAATGCCAGCAGGCACTGGCTGGGGTGGTTTGCAAACAGAACCTACCAGCTCTTTCCAGGAGAGCTGCTCATCCCCAGCCTCCAACTGCTGCAATATGAGGGTGCCAACCCCTTCCCTCCCCATCTCCTTTTCCCTGCAGCATTCCCCCTCTGCACGACAGGCAGAGGCTGCCAGGTACCCTGCAGGGCTGCCCAGGAACAGCCCTTATAGGAAAAGAGATGCTGGAAATTTCAGCATCACATTTTGCCAGCCAGGGAGAGTCTGGTTTATAAAAATGCATTTTCCCTTCCACATGTCTTTTTCTTAAAGCAAACAAATGCAGGCAGATGTCATTACAGCTGCAGCTGAGCTCTGGACACCAGTCAACTCAAATATCTCTTTCCGACGCTGTTCCTTACCAGCCAAAAAACAAGCTTAGAAATAGAAAACCAGGGAGCAGAGCAGTTCCCAAGAACTTCCTCTCTCTGTCATGTTAACAAGAAAACACGAGGAGAAGAGGTGAAAAACCAAGCCTGGTGTCCAAACCATGCTCGGCTGCAGCACAGCAAGCAACACCAGCTGAGGGATGGACGGGGTTTGGTGCTTACTAAATGTGGGCATGTTCATCAACAAGCCCAAAGTCAGCTCAAAGTTAGCTCCAAGTCTAAGTCAACCTGATGCCAACCCAAATTTGGCTCAAAGTCAGCCCAAATCCAACTCAAAGTGAGCCAAAGCCAATCCAAATTTAGCTCAAAGTCAGGGCTGTCAACCCAAAGCCAACCCAAATTTAGCCCAAAGTCAGCCCAAGACATCCTAAAGTTAGCTCAATGTCAGGCTTGTCAAGAGAAAGCCAACCCAGATTTAGCCCAAAGTCAGCCCAAAACAGCCCCACACCAACCCAGTCAGCCCAAAGCCAGCCTGGAGACAACCACTCATGATACAGGAACTCCCCTCCAGTTAAATAACTAGGGGCAGGAGGAAGCAGGGAAGAATATTGCTCTAAAGAGAGTTATTTGCCACCCTGGGAACAACAGCAGCCCTCAAAGCCAGGGGAGGGGAGAAGAGGAAGAATGGCAGGAGACCTTTTTTGTTTCTTGAGCACCAATGTATTTTGCCTGGAGCAAATGAAAAGCAATGCAAGAGCAGTGAAGAGCAGCCAGTAAAATTAGATGGTAGCTCTCCAAGTGTGACAAATAGGCTTCCCCAACAAGTTGTGGTCATTAATAGCTGCTTGATTTGTGTAATCCATCTCAAATCTCTCACTGCAGCTATACTGCATTTTCCTCCATGATCCCAAAGTTGATATGGCTACAGACTTTATTTTCCCCCTTTGCCTGTCCACATTGTGGGAAGCCCATGGCCCCCAAGCTTTCTGCCAAGTGCCTTGGTCTCAAGTCACCACCTCATCAGCACACCCCTAAGGCAAAGCACTTACTAAAAGAAGCAAATTAAAATGAGACCCATAGGTCATTATAAAATCAACAAGAAATGCTCATCTCCATGGATGCTGCATGCTTGAAAAGGAGCATGAAGGCAATGACCTGATCCTGCAGGATACAAAATTGCCTTAAATCCCACCAGGAGCTTTGTCTTGCTCTACTGCTGCTTGGCACGTGCTGGGAGATGGATTTTTAGAAGCAAGAAGCCATCCCATGTGTGGGGAGCACAGGGGATGGGATGGGAGGACATGCTACAGCCTTTACAGCCCCTGGCACTCTTCCTTTTCACCCTCCCAGGGGTTATTCTTCCCTTGAGGGATTTTTCTGGCACATGGAATCACTGAAGGTGCTTGGCCAGGAGCAGGACTCCCCATGGGCACTGCTCCTGTGCAGACAGGACCCTAACAAAAGCTGCTTCTTGAACAGCCAGGATGAGCAAGCCAGGAGAACGAATTAAGCCCTGCATCCACCCATGTGCATTTGGGTCCATGCTCCCTATGGTGTCACCTCCCAGCACTGGTGTGATAGAAGGGGTTGCAGTAAAAACCTCCCTCTCCCATTCCAGCTGTGCCTCTAGCAAGCACCCAGCTCCAGGCATTTGACCCCTACCAGATCCCACCAGCCATGCAGATGGGACATCACAATCCTACCCCCCCACCAGCACTCCCATCTCCTCAGCAATCACAATACCAGCCCAGACTAGCCAGAGCAGCCCCAGCTCAAACCAGCCTCCAAAACCACCTAGGCTAATGGAAATGAGCTCTGCAACACTATTTACCATCAGGGTCCAGTTTGGTGATACAGATTCATTTGCTTCCCATGCATCATGTTACTTGAGGGACCTTCCAAAGACACCCTCTCCCTCCCCTCACCCTGTTCAGCTCTGACCCCTCCACCTCCTTGGTGTTTTCCTCATGAGGGTCTCCCCAGACCTCCCACTCCAAGTGGTTTATCTGCAGACATTAACCTCACAAATGAGAGATTTCAGCTTTGAAGCTAAACCAGCATCAGTGACCATAGCAAATGTGACCATGCCAAGGACAGCCCCACCCCAAGAGCAGCAGTGGACTTTTGGGGTGAAACCAGCACATCCTCCATCCACATGCATCCTCATGGTGAGGATGCAGCCCAAGCAGAAGGTTGTATAGAGCAAACTCTATAGAGCAGGAGTTCCCTGCACCCTGGGTCACCCATCCCACCCAGGACTCCCTGCAGCCACGGCACCAAGGAGAAAACTCTTCAGGCAATATTTGGGGTACCAGCATCCCACCACCCACAACCAAGAGCCCATCAACAGGGCCATGGTGGCCTTGGTAACACAGGGCAACAGCAAAGGGCAGGGGAGCCACAGGCAGGCACCAGCCTCACCTCCGATGCGTGCGTTGTAGGCGATGCCCACGATGCAGTAGGAGTTGTTCGCTGCTGCTGCCACTTCCCCTGCGCAGCGAGTGCCATGCCTGCAGAGAGAAACCCTCATCAGCTGATGGCTCCTAGCAAAGGATCCCTCCAGCCACCCTACACCCAGAAACCAGCCCCAAGTCTGATGCAGCAGAAGAAAGTGCCCCAAAGGCCAGAGAGGCCCTACTCAAAACCCCCAGCAAGGGCTGAAGGATGGAGGAAACCAATGCAGAAAGCAACTTGCTTTTTGCATCTTGCACCTAGGTCCAACTTCCTCCTTGCATCTTCACCTCACTGCAACTTGCTCTTTGCAACCTTCTCCTAAATGCAATTTGCTCTTGCCCTTTGCACCTAAATTCTATCTGCTCTTTGCATCCCCATTTCCATTTTCCATAGATTTCCACGTGTGCCACTACTTGCCCATCCTGTTTTAACTGAAGCCCAGGAAGCACATCCAAGCTTTGACACCTAAGCCAACCAGCCCAACTCACATGGTTTAATCCCTGACCACGGGGAGGAACCCCCTGCTGCATCATCCCATGGCTTCATTAGCCATTAGCATGGCAGCCACGGGCTGGATTTACATAATCAGTGCCAAGCCCATAACGCAGCATTCCCTGCAGCACTGGGGATGAGGAAAGGTCACAGACCTGGAAGACACACCAGGGGAGGACCACCCAACCTCAAGGACCCCCCTCTGTACACCCTGGCCATGCAGACACCAGCTCCATGGCAATCAGCATCACGTACTTATTCTCGTTGCTGGCGTCGTAGCGTGGAGTTGGGTCGTGGTCGTTCCCATTGACGTCATAGCTTGCAAGAGGGTCCTGAAAACATGTTGCCAACATTAGATTCCACTTGCTAACACAGCATGGGACAAAGTGGCCTCAGCAGTGGCACGTCCACCTGCAGTTGCTGTGGTGGCCAATGGAGCTGAGCCAGGCAAAAAATGCCATTTCCCCATAGCTTCTGTATTTTTGCTCAGGATAAATAATTTTGGGCTGCAGCACTGCATGTGTCCATGGGGAAACATCCTGCTACTATGGGGAGAGCAACTCTGAGCCCCAGATCCTGCTAGGTCAGGCACCATCCCTTCACCAGCATGGCCATTTGGGATTTGAGCTGAGGCTGAGTGGGTTTGTACAGGTTTTTGGCTCTGCCCTGGTGCAATGGAGGGAGGTGGCTGCTTCCCAGGCAGCTGCAAAGGGAGTTTCCCCAAAACTCTCTTGTCTGAAAACCTCATTTCCTTCTTAAAAACATCTCAAGCTTTTCAAAAAAGAAACAAAACATCAACTTTTTATTCTACTCTGCCAATGCACAGACTTAAGCTGTGTTTACACACTGAAATTCTCCAGAAGCCAGTTTACCCTAAGGACCATCCCCAGACAGTCCATCCCTATCCAGCCCCAGCCCATCCAGCCCCAACTCACGTAGTTTTGCAGGAGGTCAGGGTGGTTCTTCTCTATGCCATCATCAAGGATGGTGATCACCACGTTTTTGCCAGTGTAGCCTCGCTGCCAGGCTGCCAGGATGTTCATCTCCGACCTGCAGCGACTGTTTTTATCACTGCAGTGCTGTGGGGAGGGGAGGAAACAGCTGCAAAAAGGCTGCAACCCCATTTCAGCCCATCTGAGTGAGCAGCCAGGCTGGGAGCCCATTTAACCAACCAGAAAACATATTTATATCCCAGCTCCTGCCATATAACTCCTAAGATTTGTTAGAACTTTACTCCACTGATCAAAGCCATCCAGCAGCACTTAATTCAGGCAATGCTATCTCCCTATTATTGTTTTCCATTTCAGATCCCGTGGGCACTTGAGTTTTGAAGGGCTCCTTTTCCTTTCTGCACTTAATTTTCAATGAATTTCCCTGTCAAACACAGATCAATGAAGCAGGCAGGAGAAAAAAATGATATTATAAATAGATGGTTGCAGCTCTCAGATGGGTAAAATGCAGCAGTGCTGCTCCCAAGCCTTCACTGCAGAGAGCATAACAAGGAGCAGTTCATGAGAGGGAAACACCTCCAATTGGACCCTCCCATGTATTAATTCACAATTTTAAAACCCAGCTGCCAAGCACATTTGCTGATATGAAGGTGTTTCATTACTGGCTGGGCTGAGTAAAGACTGATAATGGATTAAAAATGTATTGACCCTCCTGTAAAGCAGCAAGTTCCTTGTGGAGAAGTGGCAGGGAGATACCCACCAGGTACCACATGTTAGGCCACACTGGGTCGTTGAAGGGCAGAGCATGGGGCTCGCCTCGGACCTGCCTCTTCACCCTTCGCTTCACCTCCTGCTGCTGCAGCCAGTCTACCTGCAAGAAGAACTGTGGGTCAGCATCAGCCATAGGCATAGAGTTGGGTATCATCTGCAGGTGCAGAGCCCAGAATTGCCCACAGGTACAGAGCCAGGCATCATCTGTGGGCACAGAGTCTATCACTGCCTGTGGGTACCGAGCCTCGCATCACCAATAGGCAGAAAGCCTGGCATCACCTGTGGGTGCAGAGGCTAGCATCATCCACAAGCACAGAATCAGGCATTACCCATGGCAACAGAGCCTGGCATCACACCTGGGCACAGAGTTGGGCATCATCCACTGAAATGCAATGTGGAAGCAGTGCCAACCACAGCCTGGCCCCATTCCATGCTCCAGCAAACCCCTGCCTCAACCAGAGCTGCTGTGGAGATAGCAGCTCTGGTTTAGGAGTGTCAAGGAAGGATGGACAGAAACAGACAGACAGACAGGGTAAACTCAGCTCCCTGTGGGCACCAAGCCAGGGACAAGATCCCTTTGCCAGGGCAGCAAAACTCATGAGCATAAATAATGCTGTCTCCAAGCGTGTGTCTGAGCCCTCTCCCCCAGCTTAGCGAAGCCCTGAAGCACGCGCTGCAGTCCCGCTGGAGACGAAGCACATAGTTCAGTGGTTAGACAAAGTGCTGGAGAAGACTCAGGTGCTTGGCTTCATGTTGGGGCTGATCCTTCCCCCTAGTCAGAAACTCACAGCTCAGCCCTGAGACTTCAACACCCAGCTCCATGGTTGCTCATCTTTCCAGTTCCTGATAAAGGAAGGAAATTGGGAGCTTTAGCCAAGCACACGCACGTGTCCCTAAAATACAGGGTGACCACACGCAGCCATGGCAGGTCCTGGGGGATGTGGCCAGCTCCAAAGAGGTGTTTTTGGCACTGGCTGTGGGGGAGGTAGCCTTGGGGCTGACTGCACTGACATTTGTTTGCTTTTCACTGGGGCATGACATGTGAAGAGATCAAATGGGAAATGAGCTGGAAAAGGCTGGGATTGGGAAATGCCCACACCACTGCAGCAGGAGCTGCCAAAGGTGCCGGGTGTGGAGCAGCTGCATCTCATCTCTGGTGAGCATTTCCCACCCCCCTCAGACCCTTTAATGCTCAGAAAAAGGGTTCTCCTGCCTTCAGTGTAGAGATAAAGCCCATTCTTATTGTAAATAAGTTGTAAAGAGGATTTATAGACTAAATCTTTACATGTGGAGATGCTGGGAAGAGAAGGGGGCACCAGCTGATGAGCTGGGAGGGTTCTGTGGCACATCCCTCCTTGCTGGATGCTTTCTTCTCAACAGCTTGGGGTCTTTTGGGAAAGGCAGAGCTGCCTATAGGGATGTTTTTGTTCTTGGGACTAAGGTTTTGTACTGAAAAGAAGAAAAATCCCAAATGCAAGGGGTTTTGTTGGGCTCTTTTCTGTGAAGCTGTCAGCTGAACAAAGTTCCTCTTGCATGGTTTACAGCTTGTCTGGCTTGGGTGGAGGTGGATGAGGAGCTGTGCAGGTCAGAAGCTTGACAGTTTCCAGCCTAAATATACATATTTTCAAGAAAAAATGTCAAAAGGAAAAAAATTACATATTTCATAGAAAAATGAGTTTCCTTGGCTGACAGCAGCATGTTGCTTTGCTTATAAAAGGATAGATTTAAGCACTGGAAGTAAAAATACAACTTAATGGTCCAGTTAAAAAAAAATAAACAGATTAAGTAGAGGATATGGTCCAAACCCCCAAGTTTTCTCCTCAAAGCAAGACTCCCTGGCAGCATTACCATCTGTCTCACTGCCTAAGCCACAGCTATCACCTTTGCCCTTGGCTTGCTGGCTGCAGGAATGATGGGAAGATGTGGGATTTAGCAGGATTCTGCCAGGAGCTGTGGTGCCTCCTGGGGATGTCTGCATCCTAAACATGCTCCTGATTGACCCCCAGCTGATGGAGGAGTCTTGGGTGGAGATGGAGAAATGAGCAGTTTTCTGGCATTGATGTCAAGGGGGTTGCTAAATCGATGTGGTTGGTGTGGGAAGACAACAGGCAGGGGGGAAGGAGCCTAGGGCATCCCTGCAACAGCTCCTGCAGCTTGTGAAACTTGGATCAACTTCCATCACTTGTCTGGGGTGGGGGAAATGCTTCTTGGAAAGTCAGAAAAGGAAAAATAGTCTTTTTGCTACTAGAAATGGCCTAAAGAGTTACAGCAGTGCTGAGGTTGGGAGTCCAGCTCCACCCCTGCAAACCCTAATTATCTCCTTCTCTGGAGAGGTTCCAAACCCACCTGGATGTGATCCTGGGCAAGCTGCTCTAGGTGAACCTGCTTTAGAAGGTCCCTCCCAACCCCCACCATGCTGGGATTCTGTGATGCTGCAATAACAAAATGACTGAGTGGCACACAAGGACCCTGGGAGGAGGCACACAGGTATCACCAAGCCTAACCTCTCACCCTTACTGGAAACAGAGGGACAGCCTTGAGATTTCCAGTGAGAGTGATTCCAAGCTCCAGCCACCCAGGGTAGCTCCACCAACCCCAATAACCACCACAAGTGAGGACATAACTCCCTTCACAGGTCCAGAAAAGCAACAGCTTGACTTATTCCAGTGGATGTGCAGGAATTCAAGTGGAGATCCAGCACCACACACTTGCCAATGTCATCTGGCCAAATGGGGATGAGTTTGAAGCTGAAGGAGCTACTCATGACCCTGATGAGACCCAGGTGGTTCAGGAGTTGTGGAGATGCACAGCAAAAGGATCAGTTGCAACAGGTTGCAAGGGGAGAAATCCTAACTGGGTGTTAAGAAAGTTATTCTTGGGGCAGGGTGGTGACAGACCTGGGGAGGAGGCACTGAGGGACATGATTTAGTGGTGGACTTGGTAGATCTGGTTTAATGGTTGGACTTGATGATCTTAAGACTTTCCAACCTAAACAATTCTATGATACTCTGGCAAACAAGGTGGCTCCAGCATGTATTTGCCATGAAGCATAGCAAAAATCATTGAGCTGAGGTTGGTTTTGCTACAGTGTGTGGCTAAAGGAACAGGGACTGCCTGTGACACCCTCTGAGGAGGATTAAGATACCACAGCAGCAAAGCTGAAGGTTCAAGCACTGTAAGGACCAACAGGAGCATCCCAGCAAGCTGGGAAAGTTCATGGTGCTGAGACCTGCAAGATTAGCCCATCTGAGGGCTCACAGCATGACTTCAGTCTGCATCCCACTGCCTCTCCACACCTCTTACTCTTGCCACCACAACCTGCCCCCAAAATTGCAGGATTTGCTACATCTCATCACCTACCACATCACTTGGCTCATATCAAAGAGAGCAGTCACCAGCCATGGAGGTCTCTTGGAGAGCTCCAAAAGGGGAGCTCAGCAGAAGCATGGTCCTAGGGGGACCAGGACCTTGGGTGATGCCTCACATTAGCTGGGTCTTTCCCTCTCCAACTGCCTGCACCATCCTCTTGGCCATGGTCCTTTTGCTGGGACCTGGCCCTTATGCCACTGAGACCCCAACAACAGAGCAAGCTGATAAATAATGATACTGGAAACAATAGCCCCTGGAAGGCACAAACCACCCAACATCTGTAAATGATTGGATTTGCTGGTTCTTCAGAATTTCTGCAAGATTTCTAGTTCAGCCCACAGTTCCTGTGCCTTGTGGTGATGTTCTCCTGCATGCTAAACTGGCCCCATCCAAATGCTAAGACATCTCCAAAACGATTTGCAAATGTGCATAGGAAAGGGTGAGGGCTTACACATGCCAAGAGGTCTTGAACTCTTGAGAGATAAGAAAGGATTAAGAGAAGAGGAGCTAATTGCTGGAGCTTACAGTCCATAGAGCAAGGTAAAGGTAAATGTTAAGAGGACTAAAAGCCAATTGATTTAGTTTGCATTATAACTAGGCTCATTTAAATGGAGGTATTTCAATGGCAGAGCTGAATTCATCCTCTGCTGGGATGCCTGTGCACCTCCCCGGGGGCAAACAGCTTTAATTAGAGCCTAGCACACTTCCAGGGCACCAATGCTCCCCTGCCAACAGCCCAGCCACCAGTATGCCCCCTCACTTGTGTGTGCTACCAACCCTGTCCAAATATTTAACAGCAAATCTCCCTGGAAAGCTAGCTAGGGAAAGCAGGGCTGCTGTGTGGGTCTGGAGAGATGCAGGTAGGATGTGTTGGGTTGAATGGGTTCCAAATGTCTCTGGAAAGAGCACTCCAAGGGTGGCCAGGAGCACCCCAAGGGTGGCTGGATGTCAGTACAAGCACCAACAGGTCACTACAGCATGGGTACCTTCACCACAATGGCTTTATCTGCATTTGTTTCCCCCTCCTCCCCAAAACCAGAACATCTCCGCATATTAACCCTTTCCCTGCTCTGCAGAAAGAGTACCTCACAGGGCTCCAGGCACCAGGTAGAGCTGAGGGAGGAGGAAAGCTGAGGCAGAGCCCCTCTAAGCCAATGTCCTCCCCCTTCCCCATTACTTTTGTCAATTCAGCTGTGCTGGAAATCCCTTTGGATGCTTGCTCTAGGAAAAAGCAATGCAGAGCCATTGCCAAGGATTTCACACATAGCAACCATTGAGGCAGCAAGTGTTGTGGCAACTGGAGCAACACCCTGAGTATGCAACAGCCTTTTCTATCCTGGAAGGCTTTTTCCTTTTCTTCCTCCTGGCTTTCAGGCAGATGTTAACGTTTAGTCACTTCTAAGTATTTTTCCCCACCGATTGACATCCTCACGGCCAATGAGTCACCTCGTGCACGCAACAGGGCTGTGCTTCAAGGCTAACAACACATCATCCCAAGATGCTTGTGCTCCTGCTTCAGCCAGACCGAGCTGACAGGCTCCTTGAGAGGGAAGCAGGGACTCCCCCATCCCACCATCCCCTCCAGAGGCTGGGGCATCCCAAGGCTGCCCAGCTCCATACCTTGGGGTCCATGCGGAGGAAGTTGTGGGGTCCTCGGCTGCTCAGCGTCGAGCGCTTAAAGGTCTTGCTGTGGTGGAAGTGGTAGTAGTTTTCCAAGCTCCCAATCTACCAAAGAAACCCCAAAATAGGGTGTTTTTTAAAAGAAAAAAGGAAATTTTTCCCCCCCCATGGTTGCTCCCCATTTTAATGCTGGCAGCATCCCTTTGTGCATCAACACAGCCATGCCCCTTGCTCACACAAAGCTGCAAGGCTCAGGGAGGGGATGCAGGATGCTGGCACCAACCTCAGTGTCACTGCCTTGGCAAGCAGCACTGGTGGCCAGACACTGCACCAGCACAACAGAGCCCAGAAAACATCATTCTCTCCCATTAAATGCATCTTTGCAAACTGCCTTCCACCAGCTCCTCAGCTGAAATAATGAGCTAAAAAAATAATGAGGTCAGCAGCTGTGGTGGAGCTAGGAGAGCTGTGCCTCATCCTGCTGCCTTTCCCCACCTGACCCCTCTGCCTTCACCCCAGTAGCAAGAACGGCCTCATGAGGGCAGGTGAAGGCAATCCCTCGGCCCTGGGATGCTCCTGGGAAGCACAGGATACAAATATGCTTAGCCTAGAGTCAAGGACAGCAGCAGCAGGAGTCAAAAATAAAACACCTCCAAGTAAACCAACCACCTCTCCCAAGGGATGCCCCAGCCAGGGGTCCCTCCCAAGCTGAAAGTGCAGCCCAGGAGCAAAGGGCAGTTGGGCAAGGCAGATCTACTGGCTTCTTTCAGTTCAGGGAAGCTCCACACTCCTCTTTAAGTTTTTGCCCTTTTTTGGCTTGCACAGAGCTGAAATGTCCCATATTTGTGGGAAAATACCAGGCCAAACACAGCACCCTGCCAAGCCCCAGGGGTGGCTGTGCTGCCTCCTGCTCTCTCATCCCAGCAGCTGGAGACACTGCAATTCCTCTTTTTCCACCCTAAAAGCACAAATAAAGTCCTGGGGCTATGGAGGGAAATCTCAGCCAGGTGCCATGTGGTGAGGATCCCACAGGGACCCACAGCCCTGGGGGTGGGAATGACCCAAAAGCTGCACCCACTGGCATGCAGCTCCCAAGTCACTCAATTTGGGTACAAATTTGGTCTCTGCTCTAAATTCCCTTTTCCCTGAGGTTGGTTTTCTTTCCCCAAAAAGCCTGTCCCATACATGGCCAGGAGCTGGATACTGCAAGGAGGCAGTGGCATTCCCTCTACTTGGCTCACAGGACCATGTATGACACCAGGGTCATGGTGACATCCTCAAGGCCAGACCAGGGCTGGCTGCAACAGGCCAGGGGGGAACCAAACAGGTTTGTCTGGATGCTGAAGCAGATGTTGACAACTACTTAGATCTTTTTCACACTTGAGATGTGCCAGTGCCTCCTATGAGCATTAAAATATTGAATTCCTTTTTACTCTGCCTTTTGTGCCAGAATGTCATTTCAGTGACTTCCCTGCCCTTAGTGTCACTTTTGTAACTCACTTCCACTCAAGTTCATCTAAATCCTGCCCCCACCACCCTCCCACTGCCTTTTTCTTTGCACTACAGCAGAGCTGGGCAATTTCTTTAACATCTTCAAAGAGGTTGCTCCTTGCAATCTGCATTTGGCTGTTAAAACTTACCCCTCAAACCCATTTGCACTTAGGAAGGTGAAAGATGATGCTCCAAGCTCCTCATATTTTAGGGAAACCTTGTGCAAGGTCACCCTGCTTCTTGTCTCTGCCTGGAAATCCTGATCCAGCAGCTTGGACAGGGAGGGTCAGCTCCATGTCCACCAGCTCAGCCTATGCTTTGCAGGGTTCTGATATTCAGTTTGTTCTTATCTCCAGTTCCACCATAACAGGAGCACACTCTATAAACAAGCATCAGCTGAAGAAGTGCTTCTGTTCCCCACCAGAGTGGGCAGAGGACTTTCTGGAAATAAATGTGAAATTGCTACACAATACAATTCAGCAAGAGGATGGGGAGGGAGATAACCCATCCCAGGGCTCATCCCAAGCAGGAAAAGCACCCTGTTCTTTATCATCCAGGGATTTACTGAAGGAAAAATGAGGAAAACTTTCTCATGCTGGGGGCAGACTTGAAGGCCAGCCCAGTTCTGAGCAGAGGTTGGACCTGGTGACCTCCAGAGGCCATCCTCTACCTAAGCTATTCTAAGGACAGTGAAAAAAAGGCAATTTCTATTTAATGGAAGAGTATTTGTTCTCTTTAAGGTCAGCCAGCTGCCAGCTCTTTGTGGGCTCCACACTGCAGCTCCTGGGGATGGGAAATGCCCAAGAGTGTTGGGTTTTCTACTGCTTACAGCACCAGGGAGGCCACAGCTCCAGGGCTGCAGTAAGGAGAACACTGCAAGACCCAGTGGAACATCCAAAAGGCACATAGCAGGACTTCACCAAGGGCTGAGCCTTCCTGGCTACCTAGACAAACAATTATAACCCATCAGCTCCTGACCAGCCAGAAGACAACTGCCCCCACTGAAAAGTCCCAGCTCCACTGCAGAGGAGCTAGTCCAACTTGCCACCAACTGCAGTTACATAGCCCACCCACCTGAAGGCCAGAAGACCACACCAAGCAGCTCCAGACACGCTTGTTCCCTCCCCAAGCACGTTTACAGCTATTCACCTTGATGGTTTGGGACATCTACCTTCTGCCAAGAACATGCACAGGAGGTTCTCATTTCCACAAGGGTTGATTTTCATTCTCCCAACTGATTCACAGTTTTGGGCTGAAGCTTGAGAGGAAACTTGAGATTTTTGAGGCAACCTGAAATTGTACCTCAAAGAAAATGAAACATCTTTTGTCCTCTGTTAATTGAGTCAGGGGGAGCCCATGGTGGTGCTGCCCAGCTCAGCTGGGCTGAGGGTGGAGCAAGCCAGAAGAAACATGAATGTGTTTTGCTCCCTACAAAGCCATCTTCACTATGACAAGGACATTGATGGCTCTGCTTCCAAAAAACCACATGCCTGCCTATGTCACCTGGCTAAATGGGGACAAGTTTGAAGCTAAAGGATCTACTTGTGGCCCCAACAGGCCCTAGGTGGTTCAAGAGATGTGGACATGCATGGCAAAAAGATAAGAAGCAACAAGTTGCAAGAGGAGAAATCCTAACTGGATATAAAGAGAGGGTGGGGAGGTGACACACAGGCCTGGAAAGCTTTGAATCTAACCTGTTTGAGGCTCTACATAGCCTGATTTAGCCTCAGAGTTAATTGAGGGGGTTGGACCAGAGACCTCCAGAGGTCCTTGCCAACAGGAATGACTCTACAAATATGGTTCTTAACAGAGGTATGGTGGCAAGGGGTTTGGCAGTGCCAGGTGGAGAAGAACCCAGCACCTGCTCCATTATCATCCCTTAGCATTTTGAGCAAGTTGAAGATTGCTTGTAGCTAAGGACACACAGCACAGGAGACCTTCTGAGGAGCTGGACACCACCAAGGGCAGCACTAGAGCCTGCCAGGGCATTTCCAAGCCCATTCCTTCCCTCTCCATCACAGCAAAGTCTCAACCAAACCAGCCCTCTTCTGCACTTCATAGCTGCATCTGTGCTGGTGTCCTCTGGGAGGAAGAACCTGGCTGGGGAGATGATGCCTGCTCCCTTCCTGGGGACACCACCCATTCCCATCAGGGATAATGGTCTTGCCTTTGGGAAGGTCATTCTCAGATGATCACAGCCAGATACAGCCCAGTAAGGGCTCATGGCCACCATCAGTCCAGCATGACCCAGATTACAGGAATTCAGGAAAGCTCCAATTCCAGCCCCAAATGAATCCTGTTTGCCTCCTGCACCACAAGCAAGGCCTCTGAGGACATGTAAACCCTCCCCCAAGCTTATAGCATTGGACACCACACAAGGTAAAACTACAAATCCTGTTATCATGTTAGGAACAGGCTTGTCACCATCCCAGGACAGCAGCAGAGGCACTGCTCAGGACATCAGCACCACAGCCCTCACAGAGCCCTTGGCCAGGACCTGTCTCAGCTCGCCCCAACTCAGCACAGCAAACACAGACCAGCCAGGAGGAACTTACAGGATTTGGGGGGGAGCAAGGGGAGTGTTTTAAGGCTTTTCCTTTTGTTTAATTGTTTGCTTCACTTAACTAGAAGTTAATGCAAACAATTCTCCAAGAGAAGTATCACTCTGAAGGGTTGATGGGCGTCTTTGGTACACAAGCTGGGAATGGGAACAGCTTGGACATGTGACAGACACTTGTGTGCAAACCCCAGTGATGCCCTTCCCAGCCAGGAGCATGTCAGGAGCCTCTGGGATCCTATCTCTGAGAAAGAGGTGACCAGCCACCAATGCAGAGCTGAGCCTCCCTTTCACTCAGCTGGGTCACTGTGACCATCACCTCTCCTCCTCCCTTGCAAGGTTGGACTCCACTTTCCTCCACGTGGCAGGGTTTTCCAGCAGGTTTTGCACAGGATCAGGCCCTCCACGGAAGGGCACATCTCACCAGGGATGATGCCATCCCCAGAAGCTCCACAAGCAAAGGACACAGCAGGGAACACCCAGGCCCTCGTGGGGCTTCACACTCCATGAACCCTAAGCACAACACAGCAAACTCATGCAAGCAAGGAAAGCAGTTCCTGGACAAGCTCCTGTGGGAAGAGCCCGGGGCTCAGGGAAGCTGCAGACAGTGCATTAGGAGAGGCCAAGGAAGCCCCAACAGTGCAGGAGCTTCCAGCATCCATGGGAAAAGCAGGAGCCAGGAACACCCTGATGCAACCACAGAAGTATTTCCCTTGCTCTCCAGCCTGTACCCAGAAGGGCTCAGGGTGGAGGGATGGATGGATGCTCCAGTGAGACCATGTCATGCCAAAGGGGTAAATATCTCCAGCATCACAGGGACAACATCAGGAAAGCAGAGATGCCAGGGAGAGGGAACAGATGCTCCAGCACGGAAGAGCCACGGGAAAATTCTGAACCAGGAGCTGACGTTAGGCTGATGCAAATCGGGAGAGTGGGAAGCTCAATCAAGATACTCTGGCTGAAGAGGGATAAACACCAAAAGCCACTTAGGTTGCACAACCACATTTGCCCAGCCCTGTCATAGAGGCATTGGAATAACAGAAGGGATTTTTTCTCCTTGGTGGGAGAGAGCTGAGCACAGCAGGTAAGAGACAAGAGGTTGGGATGCGAGAAGTTGTCCCCTCAAAGAGGGCACAGGAGGTGGAAGAGTCGTCGTCGTCGTCGTCCTCCTCCTCCTCCCCCCCCCCCAAAAAAAATTGTTTACACAGCACCCCATGACTTTAATTACACTTAAAAGCAGGTCTGTGATATAAAGCAAGGTTATAATTTATAGTCTAGGCGACACCTAAGGCAGGAAGACAACCTGAAGTGCCACCCAGCCAGAAAGGTGCTGAGCAACCAAGTGACATGGGAGCAACAAACTCTAGGGGAGAGTCCGAGGGCTCCAGCCCACACCTGGCTTTACAGAGAAGGGGAAGAAACAGAGGAGAAAAGGCTGAAAGTCTCCTTGCAGCCATCCCTGTGCTGCAGGCGACTGAAAGCAAAAGTTCTTCGCGTTCTCCAAATCTCCGATAAACGCGGGCCAGAGAGTCCAAAGTTTGTGAAATCCACAAATACAACTTCCCGGGATGGGAGGAACTTGTGCAATGCCCTAGTGCGGGGCGAGGGCACCCCGAGGAGCTCCCGCGGGTCTGCGGGGGCAAGGCATCGCACCAGGGGTCGAGGAGAGGGAGCTAGAATCGGGGCTGCCCGGTAACCCCCCGGCACCAAAGCGCTCCACCGGCATCGCTGCATCCGCTCATCCCCACCGCTTCAGGGGTTGTCTCTGGGCCCAACTCCCGGTTCAGAGACCCTCAGCATCACCCCGGCCTCAGGAGACCCAAAAGCTCGGCGGGAACCTCGGCGCATCTCCGGTTCTGTGGGCCCGGCGGCTTCCAGGTGCCGGGGTCCCTCCCAGGCTCCTGGCGCCGGAACCCCCCCAACAACAGCTCGCCGGTTGCTTCTAGGTCCCGAGACCCTGTGCAGCTTCCCGATGCCGAGGCTCACAGTGCGAGATCCCCAGCAGCTCCCCAAAACCCCCAGCATTTCTCCGGTTCCATGACCCCTTGGTAACTTCCCGGTGCCAGGACCCATGGTGCGAGACCATGATCACCTTCCTGCTCCCGGGACCCCCCGCAGGCTCCCGGTCCCGAGAACCCTTGGTAAGCTCCCACAACAGTCCGAGACGCTCAGCAGCTTCCCGCTCCCGGTATCCCTCGCAGATTCCCCGTGCCGGAAGCCCCGGTATCTCCCCGCGACCCTCCGCACCTCTCCGCTCCCGGGACCCCTCCCCAGCAAGCTCCCCGGGACCCTCAGCACCTCTCCGCTCCCTACACCCCCCCATCAGCTCCTCAGCCCCGGTATCCCCCAGTCTCCGGGTACAACCCCCCCCTTGCAGCCCCCGCTCCCGGTACCCCTTACCTGCCCCAGGCTGATGTACCCGTAGGCTGCAGCGAGGCGAGCGGCCTCGGCGGGTCCCCCCCGGACCCTCACGGCCCAGTGGTTGGTGTAGACGGTTCGGAAGGGCTCGGCGGCAGCTCCTTGTCCCCCCAGGGCCAGGGCGAGGGCTAGCAGACAGAGGCGAGCTGGGGACGGTGGCGGGGCGGTGGCAGCTTTCCCCGGGCCGGGGCCGGGACCGGCTGCAGCAAGCATGGTGCGCGCTCCGCGGTGCCGAGCTGGGCGGAGCAGGGAGCTGCGCCTTTTAAAGCGGCCCCGAAGCCCG